>CM060706.1:34618553-35818553 GCA_030686995.1 Artemisia argyi | reverse complement strand
CCATAATAAAATATAAAATGAGTGGTAGGTTCTATCGGGTGCTAAAACCCTGCTAAAAACTGGAAACACGGGTCTAAAACGCGTAATTCGCGTAAAACGCTGAACTGAAAAACGTAAAATTCCGAAACTTTTGGAATTGTCCTAAAATGAGAGAAAATCATATTTCTATTGTTTATAATGTTTTATGGACATATCGGGATGCTAGAATGACGTTTAAACCTAAAAGTAAATCTCGGACACGGCTTTGTGATTTTTGCAGAAATGATCCGACGAGCGTCAAACTCTCGGTTTATCGTTAAAATAGTTTAACTTACGTGAATATGAAATAAAAATTTCTGAGATGAATAGTAAAAAGTGAATAGTAAAAAGTGAATAGTAAAATTTTCGGGAATAAAAGTTAACCTGAAATTGCGAATTGTTACATTTGTTGGGCATCTCCCCGTGGCCATGGCGAACCAATATTCTGACAAAAAGTGCATGTTTACGTTGGAGAGCCAGAGTACATAAATTGAAATAATACCGTTTGGTTTACAACGGTTATGATTGTTTGTATTTTTTTTCTCCCTACCCTCTTTTACATAAACACTATAAATACTAACCTCATTTTCACTTCTCTTCACTACATTCAACAAGCTAAACTAAAAATTTCTATACCTCTTCTCCTAATCAAAACAAAAATATCTCAAAACCCGAACGAAGGAGGCTATTTCACGAACCTCCTAACGTCAAACCAACGTCAATACGGGGGAGCCTCAAACTCTTCTAGTCCCTCGTCTCAAAGTCCAAACCCTTCACTGCCATACGGTTCGCAACCATTAAATCCGAATGAAATTTACCGTTAACAACAATATGCGTTTCAACAAGGATTCGCAAGTCAACAACAATTCAATTCGTCACCACAATTTTATAACCCGAATCAACCATCCACGTTTCCTCCATCACAACCACCACAACCATCGCAACCATCTCAAGGTACGTTTAAAGTACCTAAGGCACGATCACCGGCCAAAGGCCGAGGAAAAAAAACCAAAGCCCAAAGAGGAAAAAACGTCGTAAATTTGGACGCGGACGATGACGATGACTTGGAAGAAGCTGCTCATACGCGTGCGCGAAAGTTGTGGTCCAATCAAGAAGAAACGATTCTTGCGAAAGCGTGGATAGAAATTTCCCAAGACGAAGATCTAGGAAATGACAAAGAGAATGAATTCTTTTGGAACGAAATTCATGCACTTTTCAACGAGCGGACTACTGAAGACCCTCGAACCAAGAACATGCTATCCGGTAAATGGTCGAGGATCAATGCCGACTGCCAAAAATTCAACGCTATTTTTAAACATTTAGAGCGTCGCAGTGGTGAAAATAATCATGATCATGTCGAGAATGCGAAAACGAACTTCTCACAAAGTTTTGGATAGAGGGGTTTCACTTTGGTTCACGTTTGGGAGATCCTGTAACGCTACCCGAAATGGGATGCTGAAGAACCTCTAGACATTACATGTCTTAAGGATATATTAGGGCCGGACAAACGACCTCGTCCCGAAAGAAACAACATGTGACCCGGAAAGAAACAAAAGTCGACGGAAACCTCGAGTGCGGCGAGTTCTGGTGGGAGTCAAACGAGTACTTTTTCGGGACAATTATTCGAAAAGTATAATCAAGCAAAAGACGCTCAAACGGCTTGTTACGAGGCGCGGAGGAAGAGGGATGTTAGAAATACAAATATTCCTATAAAAGACTCGGCCACCTAATTGATGTAATAGCATTAAGATAGCTCGTAGTTTGTTTATTAGTTAGTTAGATATAAGTTTAGTTTATGTAACACCGTGGAAGAAGGACGGGTCTTTACCCACTGTATGCCTGATCCACAGCCCGGGTGTGGGCGTTTTGTCTTTTTTTGTAGGAAACTATATATACCCCTCTCCACATGTGGAGAGGGTTGGAACTTCACATTAATCTAATATTCACTCTTTCACTTTCTCTCTCTAAGTTCCCAATTCTCTCCTTATCTCTCTCTCTAAACTCTCATTTCCTTATTCATTCTTTCTTATTAATTCGATCCACAAACACATGAACCATACATGTTATAATTATTAATAGTCTTCAATTGGTATCAAGAGCCAAGGTTTCATCTTAGGGCCTTGGAAATTCGGTTTACTTGTATCTTAGCTTGGGTTCGTGGCTTATTTTATGGGTCGAATTGTCCTGTTTGATCTTGTTTGTAGATTGCCTAATGCTTGGTTCTTTAGCTCGTGGGTTATCCTATTGACTAATTCAAGTTTGGGTAGTTTTTTTTTGTGTCAAAAGTGACTGGTCATACTTTATTTCTTGATTGCGGTTTGGGTATTTTGTCCATAAAGTGAGTAATAACAAAAAAAAAGTAACAGTGACTATTTTGGCAGCATATATGTAGCGTTTATCTCAGCTGTATTTTATCCAATTGCTGTTGCGATTACTTTTTTAAGTAATTGCTCTTTGCTCACACTCTCCAAACTTGCGATTAAGTCCCATCCAGCGGTTAGCAGATTATAGTGGTTAACTCTATAGTGTTTAGCGGCTATCTTTCTCTTCCTAGCGTTTACTTTTGTAGCGGTTAATTGTTTAAAGTTAGTGATTACCTGTTGCAATTTGTAGCGATTAATTTGTGAAACATTATCAACAACAATTACAACAAGCTACCCTTATTCATTCATCATTCAATATAAGGTTTAACTAGATCAAACAACATCAACTGTCATCTAATCTAAACAATATCATAATCTCTTACCTATAACCCTCACCGTCACTTCATCAACTCTCATCTACCTCTAACAAAACCAAGAATCGATACAAAGCAAAATTGTGAGATCTCAGTCTTCTCTTCTTCGTGTGGTTCAACAAATGCAAAGACCTCAAAAGATTTAAACACGAAAGAGTAATACATCACTGATCGGTTTGGAAGTTTTCACTTCTCTTTTAATGTTCGAAGTTAATAAGCAAGATTAAAACAACTTTGTCTCATCTTCCTTAATCCTTCGGTCTAGATTTATTAAACAAGAAACGAAAACTTCAAATACTAATTCAAGATCTCAGTTTAATCTCTTTGAGCAAACAAAGTTTAGTTTTTGATCTAAACCACAAGAGAATTTTTTTCATTGATCTTTTAAGAAAGGTTATTCCAAGATCTCTGAAAGATAAGTTGAGAAAGGTTGGGCTGTGCTCTTATGTTTGTGATAACTATTTGAGTGTAGTTTATACTCTGATTACTAGTTATAATACCTGTGCACGCACAGGGTTTTTAAAATTTCATTTTAATATGTATTATTATCGATTAAGAAATGAACCACTTAACATGTTTCAAATGGTTTTAGTTGGTGGGCTAAAAAAATAAAAAAATCATATGTATATGTTATAACCTACTTATTATTTTAGGAAAATGTTTTTGGATTAAAAATTATATTTTATTATTAAAAAAAATCACATGATGATACTTGACTTGCATGAGATATTAGTGATATATGCTTTTAGTTTTGCAAACTCGTGCTATCAATTTACGATGTGTTTTGTAATTGTGGTATTTCTTTTACTTATATTTTCGTTAAAATATGTAGCATGTTTAGATAGCTTTGAAGATTGATTCATTTCCTTGATTATTAAAAACCATCATATCATTTTTACTAATGTACCTTTTTGTTTGAAAAGTTGTATTTTCATAAGTTTGTGTTATTTACTTCTTATTTTTTATTATAAAATTACCAAATTAATATAGATGCTTACACTAAAGCTTATTTATTACACAAAGAGAAACAAAAAAAGATGTAATTGGTAGAACTCAAATTTAATCTTACGTTTATGTATTAATGTATAAGAGTAATTTTGCTCTAATCCCGAACTATATAAGAAAATTATTATTACTTGTATAAGTAAATTATAAATGCATGAAAAAATAATAAAGAGTACATTCGCAAGTCTTTTAGGATTGTTTGAATTCTTACTGACCTGTCACTTTAATGCAACTTTCTTCACAATTGGCCTAAATCATCAAGGTAAAAGACACCCATATTTTAGACCGTTGGTTGACACCCATAGTATTATCAATGATATCAAACACCTGTTAAGTTTCATTAACTCATTCAAAGACAAATTACACTCCGAAAATAATTCCTACCATAAAATTCCTATATAGGTACTAAAACACATCCTTGGTACATTAAAATACATTCATGTATTATCTAAATCAGCCACTCAACTAAATTATACATTCATATCTTGAGCAGGCGTAGAAAATCCTTCCACGAAAATCATGTGTTGATACTTAATCATCCTCTAAAAGATGCATACAACAAATTGCTTTACACTTTAGTGTGTGCGATAAGATGATAAAACTGCAAAAACCACTAACATGTTGCATTATAGTGAGGATAACAACAAAGTTAGTCATAACATCAAATAAGAAAACTTCAAATTAGAACTAAAGGGGTGTTTGGTTATGCTTATTAAAGGAGCTTATTGGTTTATTCAATTACCATAACACATTAAGTGTATGATAAAGCTATAAGCTTTTTTAATAAGCTTAGTGAAAAACCCCTGAACTTACAACTAATTCTATTATAGCCTAGTGTGTTTATAGTAAAACACAAATATTAAGTGTAGAAGTTTTCAATAAAACATAAAAAAGAGTTACTAAAAGTTGGTGTGTGTAACAAAAAAGTTTAACCATAAAAAGGTTACTAAATACTATCAGCTAGATAAGGCATAAGCCAAAGTTCTGTTGAGATCTCTTTCGGATTCTATTCAGAAGCAAAAATAGGTTTACACATGAATCATAAGTATAGAATAATAGTTGTATCTCATATCCGTGATTACCAACTCAATAACATTATCGCAGTATAGTAACGTAATAACCTAATTAAAACTATATATTTTTGCTGAATAATTCTCATGTACATACTTTTAATTCATTTACAACGGCCAACTATTACTTTTTCTTTTTAATTTTAATTTTTTTTTTGATAAAACATCACGTCAGTGAATAAAGTTAGGTTATCACCTGCGTAGTTGTTTTTTTTTATTATTATTTTTTTTGGATTTAGGAGGTGATTGTTATCAAATAAGGATTGTGATGCTTGCATTTTTTTTAATATATAATTTAAGGAAAACACCTTCTATATTAAACAATGACTATCTAGCCCATTTATTTATTTATTATTATTATTTTTAATAATTAGCTTTGTATAACGTTTCTAACTGACAGACATGTTGAGGTTGAGGTTGATTTTGTTGTTTTAATTTTAACTATTGATAACATGTTGAACAAAATGTGTGAATTTAGTAGCACATAATGAGCGTTGATGAAGTTAAAATATGCTCCGTAAAGTTTTTAAAATGTTTTTATGGATATCCATATACAAATTTTAAATAACAATTTCATGAGTCGTTGTTATAAGTAGAATCGCATGTATTTATTTTCATATCACAGTATCGTGCTTACCATTTGATATTTATATTCCCGTTACTAATAATTTAGCCGTATTTCAAACTCGTTTACGCATAAATTAAACTTTTAAATAGTAACGTGAGTCCTTATTTAAAAAAATATTCTAATGGATAAAAGTTTGAAACTAACATTAGTTTAAAAAAAATATTTAACGTATATTAAAACTAATTCGCATATTTACCAAATTTTGTAATTTTAATAGATGAAAGTTTAAATATTAATACTAATACTCATGTAATTTGAAACAAAGTTAATATTATAAAGTATAGGGGGTATAAAGTGTAAGGGTTATTTGTGTTTTTTATAAAGTTATTAAAAACATGGAAACTTGTAATTTTACACTTTACTCTATGTAAATTATTTAAAATTCAATCACTAAAGTTTTATTAATTACTTCATCTTTTTTTAAGTTTTTATTTTCATAAATTTGAGACCTATATTTTTATGCATTTTTTTTCTTAACCAAATTTCTCCACCAAATTTATTAAGTTTGACCAAAATCAATTTAATTTTGACTTTTTATTGACCAATCACGTTGCTCGATTTCGCCTACATGGCAAAATCGAGCTCTGCTATTGGCCCAATTTTTTTTTCAATGACAAGGGATTTGCAAAAACACTCCAAAATGATGTAATTCTTTTATTATATAAAAGATTAGATGTTGATGGTCGTGAGCTATTGACTGATGCGTTTGGAGAGGATAACACAAGATGGTAGGCGGATGGTTTAAAGTGAGAGATATTAGGGTGTGAAGGTTATTATAACCAACCGGGTATTAAGTTGAGTGGATTGGGTCTACTGGTTTTCCTTTTCCTTTTCTTTAGGCCGAGTTATTGGACTGAATTTGTTTTGGGCCGTGTAGTATCTATACGATTGGGCTTGGCTTAACTGATTTTGCTAGCATGTGTTGAGTGGTGGGCTTCATATTGTATTCTTGGGATTCAGTTTTCTTCGTTGTGCTTGTTATTTGTCTCGTGAGCTGATAAATCCAAAAGAGACGATTTTTTTGTTTTTTTTAATTTCATATTGGTCGTGGCTATTTATCAAACAAGTAACGAATTTGTGATTTACAACAAGGGACAAAGTGTGATCTACATAAGTTATTAGTGCATATTTTTTTGGGTATTTTTTTTGGTCCGAAATTGTTTGGATATTGTTATTGACCGCGGTTTTGATTGAGCTTCAAGAATCCGAGTGTGTGAATTGTTTTGGGTTGTGATATTTTCGGGCTCATTCGATATATCTACGGAGTTTTCTTCATATTTCTACACACGTACGTTGTCTGAAATTCACTGTGACTTTTCTACTTCACCACTCAAACTCACTTCAACCAAACCTAATCAACTCTTCGGTGTATCATGGTTTATTCTTGATTTTGTAAAATCACGCGAAAGAATCTATTTCTTGGTTTAAATCATGGAATTGTAAAATCCTGTGCACGTTCACAATCATGTCTACTAATTCAGATTCTGTCATCTCGGAGATACTCAAGTTGTACGACATGAACAATGAGCACAAGATTCCCAACAAAGTACAATTGACAAACGTTCTGGAACAAACAACCGCTTTCGAGTCAGAATATGCTAAAATGGAATCTTTGTGCTCTAACTCACATGAGAGAGAAGTGCAACTGCCACAACAAGTGCTTCATGATGTAAAGGATAGTTGCATTGAACCTTTTTGACAACTTCACTCATACCTCAAGCTTCTCTTAGAAAGACCTGGATCCATGGGTGGGTACGAAAGAGCATTTCCAGCACTCTTTGGTCAAGATGTTCAGGCATTCACGGGCACTATGATCCTGAACTTAGATCAACTTGAACACCAACTTGACAAAGAAAATTTCATGAAATTGGATCCATGGATGCTCTTCAAGTGATCAAAAGACAACATCAATTGTTCATAGAGTCACGATTCACCGGAGATTATGAATTTGACAGTCATATGATGGAAAAGAGTTTTGCTGAGTACACTAGAATAGAGGTGGACATGTTCAGAGTCACGCTACTCCAGCTCATGGGTGATGTTAAAGAGCACATTGAGGAAAGAGCATAGTACAAACTTAAGTACGATGACAGGGTGAAGGCATGTCGGGTGAAATCAAGTGATGGTATTGTTGATTCGGGTAAAGCATCAGATGTTGGGTCAGTTATCACTGAATGCAATGGATCTGAGATTGATAAGCTTGATACTACCAGCAGTTCACTGACTCTTGTCACACATGATATGGATGCAGATCTGAGACTGGTTAAAGAATACGTGTCATGTGCTGAGGTACCCTTAACTGATCAACAGAATGTGCTTGACAATGAACGGCAGCATACTGATCAAATTAAGCCCACTTATGACACAAATTTGTTGGAAAAGATTGATAGCAATACCATTTCTAATTCAACAAATATGAGTCATAAAGGGGGAGAAAGTGATCAGGATGCTGAACATGATGATGAGTCGAATTCTTTGTTTACAGCTGAGAGGTTTAAATCAAAGGATATGGTTGATAAAGAAGTTTTTAATGAACTTTATAACAGATTTTTACAACTTGAAAAACATTATATTTCACTTGAAATTGCAATGCAACAAAAGGAAAAATCTTTTCAATCTAACCAACCATGTAAAAATCCGGAATCTCCTGAATTCCGTGAATTTTTTGAAATTAACACTTTGAAAGCTCAGCTTTAAGACAAAAACTCGACAATCAGCAATTTGAAAAAGCATATTTCTATCATGAATGAGAAAAGTAATATAGTCAAAGCTAAACATGACATCGATGTTATTAAATCAAGAAACATCGAATTGGAATTTTATGTGGCTAGTTACTTAAGGAGAATGAGACTTTGAAAAGGCATCACATAGACCTAAGAGACTCTATCAAAGAAACTGGTTCTAAAACATCAAAACAAACAACATCTTTGATGGTCAAAAATGATAAATTCCAATCTCAAATTCAGGTAAAGGGCTTTACAGCTGCTGCTCTAAAAAATGAGGTAGGAAAACTATCAAGAAACAGTGTGAACACTAAGTTTGCAAAACCATCAATCTTGGGGAAACCGGTTTTACAATCAAGTAGAAATCATTCAGTTGTTAGACAACCGAATGCGATTAGATCTCAACATCCAAAATTTTCAAAAACTCAGTTTGCCTTCCAAGTTGATGCGAAACAAGTTTTGTCAAAACCAGTCACTTCACATAATTTGCCTAAGAAAAATGCCTCTGGGTTTGTTAATGCTCAACAAGTAGCTACACCTTCTCCTGACTCTTCTAGGATATGTTCAAAAAGAGTGTCAATACCAAGCGTTAAAACTCAAAACTCTTATGATATAAATGACTTGTACATGAACAATGATCTTGAAAAGGCTAGGAAAAGGGCTCTACATCAAAAGGATGGTATTTTAGGTTCACGTCCTCATAGTATGCCTCCTAGCTTACTCTAGAACTCGACCAGTAGCAACAAACCAAAACCTGTGAGCACTCAACAAACAAATAGGAAGTCTCCAATTTCCATGAGTAGCTGCACATCGATTAAAGCGGTCCCTGTAGCTAATCACTCTAAGAATCCTAGAGTTTGTTCTGAATCCAAACACTTTGTTTGCTCAACTTGTATGAATTGTGTTCTTAAGGCAAACCATCTTAGTTGTCCTATACAATTCCTGAAGAAAGTGAATGTTTGTGATAAGGTTCAACCATCTAAAACTAGAAACTACAACAAGCCCGTAGAACCAAAAAGTTATAATCAGAAACCTGGTAGGCAGATTAATTTAGGACAAAGGTCTTTTCTCAACAATAATTCCATTTTACATGAGAAACCAAACATTCCTAGAACTTGCCTTAGGTGGATATAGACGGGTAGAATTTTTAAGATTATAGGTCTTAGATGGATACCTATAAGAAAGATGTTCACTGATTGCAAAACCAAGGTTGAAAGTGGAACTCCAAATGGAATAGATGTTGATTTCAATAACCCATATAAATGCAAACAAACTCTCAATGTTAGTGCAAATAGTCTTTACTTAAGTGCAGGTACATCGTTCAATCCTGTTAAGGAAAGACTAGAGTTTGGCTGCCGAAAAGAGTGAAATCTCATCAATCAGGGGTTAATGAAGCTCAACTTTGATGCAAATGACTATGACGTCTGAATACTTCAGTTCAGGCCTCGTTCTTCATCGACTATGACGTTTGAACAAATCAGTTCAAGCCTCGGTTCTCAATTTCATCACTATGGCGTCTGCAGAAAACACTTCAGGCCCCGTTCATCAAAGAAAAAGAAAAGTGTACGCTTGAGTACGCTTTATCTTTTGAAGAAGAGAAATGTTCTTGCTTCTAACCATTCTCATCAACAAACTTCATATTTGTTCCACTCTTGTTCAATCATCAAGTGGATTACCTTCATCAGACGCTATTTGTTATTATTCACTCGATCAAAAATGGCATCTTCAAACGCAATTTTTGAGGGGGAGAAGTGTGGACAGTAGATCAACCTCGTATGCAATTTTTGAGGGGGAGAAGTGTGAATAAACTACATGTATTTCTATTCACTTGTTCAATCAAAAATCGCATCCTCATATGCAATATTTGAGGGGGAGAAGTGTGAATAAAATACATGTTGATTGATGCGTGAAATGACTCTCCTCTCCTCCAACACCTAATGTTCCACTAACTAAGGAAGACTAATTGTGACTACGGAGTTGAGTGGGTATCACATATTTGAGATTGAAGTTTGAGTTTCACAGAGACGTGTTCTTAGTTTATCTTGAAGTCGGGGTTGGATGGATGAATGACTTTCAACGATAACTTGCTCGTGCTTGAGATTTAAGTTGAAGACTTGGTTTAAGACACAAGAATAGGGAACTCTACTTCAGTCTCAAGTTTGTTATATCGGGTTTTTCTCCATATGTGGTCATTTACTATTAGCCAGTGGAAGTGAAAAGAGGTTTACTTAGGGGTTGATCTACAGTATTGTTGAAGAGAATAGTCATCGACATCTACTCATGGGGTATTGATTTATATATTGCTTCCAGTTGATATATTTATGTACACATAGTTATGATGATTCCCAGAGATCGTCATCATCATGGTGGGAGAATTGTGTACATTGGGGCTTTTAATCAAAGAACTGGAAGCATTTTAAGTGAGTTGAAAATGTCGACATGACGTTCCCCAAACTAACCCGTGAAGAAGCTACAGATTATCAGTCTATGATACACTTTACATTGTGGATAACATGATAAGAGATTGAAGACATTTTGGGCAGAATTGAAAGATACTTCTTCAACATGCATCAATGTTATTTCAAACGGGTCGTCAGTTTGCGAGGGAGCAAGTACACTTATGGGCTTACTAATTGGAAGGGAGGATTAACCCAATTAGTGAGCGTTTCTATAGCAGTTGATTCTCACTAGATACATTTTAGCTTATTTGGTTCTTCTTAATATTTCAAGTAGATGTGCGTAAAAGTTATGCATTCGAAAGCAGACATACATCCGAATGCATAACGAGTACACGTGATGAACTTAATACTTCTTCTTAATTGAAGTTATCCCGGGAAGACATATGTCATAACCGCAGAGAATATCGGTGTACTAACTTGTGGCGTTTGGTGTATCATTCCAACTACATGGGGGAAGTGTTCTTCTGATACTTGTGGTATGTATTACTTCAGCTTTCAGTGGGAAGAAATATGAGAAGAACAAATGGAGAGTGAGATGATATTGGTTATCGACATCTTCATATGAGTTGATATGATTTATGGTAAAGTGCTTCTGGTTAATGCTTCATATACACAATGTTATGCTGATTCCGATGAGACCGCAACCATTAGGGGAGAGATTTGTGTACATCAAGCATTAACCAGAAGCACTTTACCATAAATCATATCAACTCATATAAAGATGTCGATAATCAATATCATCTCACTCTCCATTTATTCTTCTCATATTTCTTCCCACTGAAAGCTGAAGTAATACATACCAAAAGTATCAGAAGACCACTTCCCCCATGTAGTTGGAATGATACACCAAACTCCACAAGTTAATACACCGATATTCTCTGCGGTTATGACATATGTCTTCCCGGGATAACTTCAATTAAGAAGAAGTATTACGTTCATCACGTGTACTCATTATGCATTCGGATGTATGTCTCCTTCCCCCTTGCTGATTTTGATACATCAGAATCAGCAACAACTTTTACGCACATCTACTTGAAATATTGAGAAGAACCAAATAAGCTAAAATGTATCTAGTGAGAATCAACTGCTATAGAAACGCTCACTAATTGGGTTAATCCTCCCTCCCAATTAGTAAGCCCATAAGTGTACTTGCTCCCTCCCAAACTGACGACCCGTTTGAAATAACATTGATGCATGTTGAAGAAGTATCTCTCAATTCTGCCCAAAATGTCTTCAGTCTCTTATCATGTCATCCACAACGTAAAGTGTATCATAGACTGATAATTTGTAGCTTATTCACGGGTTAGTTTGGGGAACGTCATGTAGACATTTTCAACTCACTTAGAATGCTTCCAGTTCTTTGATTAAAAGCCCCAATGACACAATTCTCCCTCCATCATGATGACGATCTTTGGGAATCATCATAACTATGTGTACATAAATATATCAACTGGAAGCAATATACAAATCAATACCCCATGAGTAGATGTCGATGACTATTCTCTTCAACAATTCACTGTAGATCAACCCCTAAGTAAACCTCTTTTCACTTCCACTGGCTAATAGTAAATGACCACGTATGGAGAAAAACCCGATATAACAAACTTAAGACTGAAGTAGAGTTCCCTATTCTTGTGTCTTAATCCAAGTCTTCAACTTAAATCTCAAGCACGAGCAAGTTATCGTTGAAAGTCATTCATCCATCCAACCCCGACTTCAAGATAAACTAAGAACACGTCTCTGTGAAAGTCAAACTTCAATCTCAAATATGTGATACCCACTCAACTCCGTAGTCACAATTAGTCTTCCTTAGTTAGTGGAACATTTGGTATTGGAGGAGAGGAGAGTCATTTCACGCATCAATCAACATGTATTTTATTCATACAACAGGTTTACGTGATCGGTCTTAATCATATATTCCGGAGGTGATATCCGTGGAGATTATCAGTGCTTCAACCTGTTACTTTGGTGTCATTGTTTCTTCTTGTGTTGGATACATGCGTACAAGATGGATTAAGTTGGTATGTGTAAGATAACTGGAAAGCATTTAGTGAAATGAAGATGTTGATATCTTATTCCCCTAATAGACAACTGCTCCAAACCTCAAAGTAATGTGTACATTGGGGATGCACAACATGGTCATGTGATCGGGCTTCATCATACATTCCGGGATTGATAACCACAGAGATGATCCATGGTTCACCTTGTTACTTCGGTGCTATCATTTCCTTTGGGTCTTTGAGCGTCATACAATGAGACTTTTTGCATTACTTCAACTAATTTGGGAAGTGGTCTCATGTAGGTGATTGTCGGTTTGGGGGGAAGCTACCAAAGCTTCACATTGAGGAGGCAATAAAAATTCATCGACTTGGTGGGTGTCTAGCAATTAACTCATTTGTGAGATTCTAGTGATTTGTTAACTACTTGTGTTTGGTGAATTGTTGTGACTTAAGTCGTTTCGATTAGTCTGATTGTAATTTGACGTTGTGAGTTAATCTTTACGACTTGACTTATTACGATTGGATCTATTGTAACTTGACTTGTCGCGACTTGACACTTAATGCAAATTGTCACATATCTAAGATCTCTCTCTAAGTTTAACTCGCATATTACATCTTTCGATTTCTTTTGTTAACTTTAGTAAAATCCCAGGAGAGAATCGATCTCTCGGTTTAAGTCACAAGAGTTGTAAAATCCCGTTTAAGATTATATCATGGCAACTACGGATTCAGACGATTATTCAGGAGCCTCGAAAGCTTTGGTGATGAAAGTTTAAGAGATGTTGACTACTTACTTCTACAACGAGCTGAACGATAATCTCATTTTGATGCTCGTGTCAACATCTCCATAAACTGTTTGGTATCCTTTGTACATATCTTATACCAATACGTATATAGAAAAATATAACCTATAAAAACCATAAAAATCTGAAAAATCATAAAAATACAAAAATATTCTTCTCACGACATGTCTCTTGTGTAATCAATATTATGTACGTTTCTAGAAATGTCATTCAATAATGACACGGAATCATACATATGCTTGAGCAAGAGTTTTTCGGTTTCAAATAAAGTTTTTTTCAAAAACATGTCGTCTCTCAAAACATTCTTAAAAATATGGCTTGTAGTCATTTCAGGCTGCAACCCGGACTTAAAAAATTTGGTTTGCTATTACTTAAGATAGCAACCCGGTTTTCAAAAAATGAGGATGTTAGCATTAAAAGTGACGATCATTATTGAGTCGACAAGTATTGTAATAGTTAAGTATATTGGGCTATGGACTTGGTACTTATTAAGTATATCATGTAAGCATTATTAGAACATGTAAACCAAGTCCAAGCCCAAGCCCATAGAAAGCCTATGTATGGAACTATAAAAGGCACCTTACCTCTCATTTGTAAGGTTGATGAGGCGAAAAATGATCCGTTTTTAGGGGGTCATTTAAGCCCGAATCCGACTTTATTTGATCAAATATTGCCCTAAATCGTTCCTTTTGTGATTTTAGGTGTTTGGAGAGTGAATTCTGGAAAAGAAGCTATTTTGGACGTTTTTGGAGCATAAAAGTGAAGAAAACGGCAAAGTACCAAAAATCCATGCTGAAGATACAAGGTGACGGCGTCAAGACTTCCTTCTTGACGGCGTCAGACATGGAGAATAAAATACCGTAACTGGTGACGGCGTCAGATGGACTGATGACGGCGTCAAAGTGGCAAAGAATAAAATACCGTAGGTGGTGACGGCGTCACATTGGCCGTCACAAGTGGATCAAGGGCGTCCGAGGAAGTATATGGCGGCGAGGTGACGGCGTCAGAATTAACTCTTGACGCCGTCAGAGTGTTTTTCCTATATATAGTTTTCTAGTTTTTTCATTAAAAAAAGAGAGAAGTTTTGGTGAAACCCTAAAGACGATTTTGGTGGCTCTTTTACAGGTTCTTCAAGGGTTCCAAACCCTTGAGACCTTGCATTGTAATTGAGATAAGTATACTCTTAATTCAATCAAAATGTCTATGTGTTGGTTGTTTATCTTTTGTTCTTATCTTAATTCTACTATGCTAGGCTAGATTTACTTTGTGTTTGCTTAGATCTAATGAAACCTAGATGTTGATTATGTGTTGATTACTTGTCTATTCTTGTTTTGGATGAATGATATTATATGTTAGGCTTAAGAAAACTGGCAGATCTCTAAATGGTAACATGCTTGAACGTCTTAAGAAACATGAACCGAGGCGTACTAGGTCTTTATTGGTTGTATTTAATGCATGAGCCACTGTTTACAATCCCTATAGTTGTGCTGGGTCATGGTGTAGGAGGAGATAAGAGCTCATAGAGTTGGGGAGTTATGTATGCCACCCCACGAATGGTATTAAGGAATACAATCCGTCATCCATACAAGTGTAACAGGTAATTGACATGTAAAAGATATCTAGGGAGTAATGAAGTCTAAGTAAACACAATTTCTCCAAATACTGCTCACAACCTTAGTTTAATTTAGTTTAATTTCATTTTTATTAGTTTAATTTAATTATATAATAGTTTTTGGGTTAGTTGAATAGCAACTAATTCCGCCCACTCTTCCAAAACCCGAGATTTTACTTGCTTTTATAAAAATATAAAAATACAAAAATAATCATCTTTCATCTCTAGAACTATTAATTAGGCTTTCTAATCCTAGCGACACTATTCCTAAGCTGAACGATCAATCCCCCGGTACTTGTCACTATACTATACTACAACGATCAGGTACACTGCCTGGTGGGGGTTGTAAGCCTCGCGAGATCCCTCGAGAGGTAAAGCAAGGTGCGATTCCCACGCATCAAGTTTTTGGCGCCGTTGCCGAGGAATAGTTATTGTCTAGGTTAGGATTTCTTTTTATTAGGTCTACTTGCTAGATTCCTTTCTAGTAAGAATTTTATTTTTATTTTTAGGTCTTCTTTAGTCTATCTTATTTCTTCGTGCCTTTGTTCGTAACTCTTTACCATCCGACATCATGGAAGGTGGTAACATCTTTGAACCCATCATCCCACCACAACAAAACCCACCATTAGAACCCCTTAGGCCCCGAACCTTAGGAGAGTATTCCCGACCTAGCCACCAAGGCTACCGAAACACCATTGAGGTCACCGGAGCCAATGTGACCCCCTTGCGATCCGACACCATCCGGTTGGTGCAAAGCGGATGTGCATTCCATGGACTTCGTTCCGAAGATCCAAACCAACACCTTAAGGACTTCCTCAAAATCGTAGATTCCATAGACCTAGGTGTTGAAACTAGAGAGACTACCCGTTTACGCCTATTCCAATTCTCTCTACGGGATCAAGCTAGTCAATGGCTTGAGCGTTTACCCGCGGGATCCATCACCACATGGGATGATCTCACCACTCGTTTCCTTGCTCAATTTTTCCCACCGGGGAGAACTACTAAGCTTAGGAATGACATCTTGATGTTCCAACAACGTCAAAATGAATCTCTTTATGAAGATGTCATTCCTAAGCTTGGATGAGAGTAGGGAAGTTGAGGTTAATAAGGATGAGGAATTGGAGGAGATAGAACCTATAGAGAAATACTTTGATAAGTTGCCAACCGAGGAGGAACGGGAATACCATAAGGATTTATTCGATAGTCGCGAGAAAACATATATCTTTGGCGACCCCCTGATCAAAATGGGAGATCCCTCCAACATTAACATCCCATGTAATATAGGGCACATGCATATATGGAAAGCTTACATCGACCTTAGATCCCCCGTGAATATCATGACTAGGACTTATTACAATTGGGTGATGAAGGAGCAACTCAATTTTAGGTTGATGCCCGGTATGAATAGGATAAGTAATTTTGCAGGAAGAGTGAAGGGATTGCATGTCATTATAGGGAATCTCACCTATGAAATCGATTTTATGATAGTTGAAGACATTCGTCCGGTGATAGATGCTTGCCTAAGTCAAGTAGTATTCGGGAAGCCATTTGTTGAAGCCACTAGGATGAGTTATGATCCGACTTTAGGAATAGTTAGGTTCAAGAAAGATAATGATGAGGTCGCTTATCAAATGCCCTACAAGATCGAACAATACCGCCTTCTCTCTAATTTCGAAAAGGAACATAAGCAAGCGGCTTATTATAGGAATGAGGAGGATAGACGTAGAGGAGTAGAGTATGTTAGAAATAGGATGCTTGGTTTCTACAAAGAATGCTTGCAACTAGGTCCGGAATACAAAACTGGTTTAGAAGATGACCTAGAGAGTGGAACCATTGATGAAATCACGTAGTAACCCACGACTTTGAGTCTAGCTACAAGACTCGTAAATAAAGAAAAGCGCTTCTTGGGAGGCAACCCATGTTTTGTGTGATTTTATTTGTTTGATTGTTATTTGCTTCCGTATGCATGTTTTATTTTTATTGTTGGTTGATCATGTTTCTAAATTAAAATGTGGAAATACTTTATTATGTTGTTTGGCCTAGTCTTAACTTCAACCTAAAGGTATTTTTGCAAAAGATAAGTGTAAAGGGAAACCCCAAATATGTTTTTAAGAAACAAACCGATCATGATTCTCCACAATATTTAATGAACATGTATATTCGTATTTGTTAGAGTCAAATGCTTGTATTGAGTCATAATGAAGTTTTGCAGGATTTTCCAGGAAGTAGGACAAAGTTTTTCCAGAAATTTTCCGGAAACTTAACATAAAGATTTCTGCAGGTCCATTCTGACGGCGTCAAGGTATTGCTCTTGACGGCGTCAGGAGTCAAAAATCTGGAAATTTTACCGGTTTTGTTTTTCTAACGGAGACTTATGGTTTTTGTGAATCATTAAGTTTTATAATCTCCAGGAAATCTGCAAACTTCATTCCACAAGCATTATATCTTACTTTGTTTTCTAGGATTTAGTAACTTATATAGGATGCCGCCGATTTTACGCGAGGTTGCCTTGTCTACTTTTGTCAGGATTTACAGGTTATTTAAGACAAGGAGATGATTTATATTCTGGAAGGGAAGCTTTGATTGTTCATTTTCTTGGAGGAAGATCTAACCTGGCCAACCTATAATCCATACCGAGCGAATCAGGGGAGTATTTGATTTCATTCTCTTTACTTCTTAACTTTTACATTCTTTACTTGAACATTGGGGACAATGTTCATCCTAAGTGTAAGGGGAGGGTAAAAAGATGATACCTTACATATGCACTTTTGCTTGAGTTTGTTTTGTTTGATAGTAGGTGTGTAATAAAACTATGAGAAATACTTGTTAGTGTAATTTTAGCGCCAAATTTAAAATTTTTTACAACATTTAGGAGTGAAACTTTAGCCATAGCAAGCGTCTCATGGATAGGAGGTTGTATGACTAGCACATAACCGTATATTCAGAAAAATTTTCCACCCAAAAATGTGAGGTTAGCCTTTAGTTTTGATAGGAAAAGCATTTATTATTGGTGCTTATGAGTGTACCGGTAGCATTTAGATTCTAGAACTTGCGTTAGTGATGCATCCCGAGACCGCTAGTGAGACTACATTCGTGTGGTAGGATTTACTACATGATAAGAGGCATTAGGATCACCCTTGTGTTAAACCCGTAATATAATTACTTCACCATTTAAGTCATATTACTTGGCTAGTTAAGTCAACTAATTTTTCCCACACCCTTAGCGTTGTACTCATTTTTAGTACACGATACCCCTAGTACACCCCTCCGAGCCTATCTTTTCGTTTCTAACTTTAAGCATCTTACTTAAAGGAAGAATTTGTTACACCCCACTTAAATGTACACCCAAATCGCCTTAGCCTTTCGTGTATGCGCTCATTTTTAGTGCATTATTGTTATTTGTTAAACCCTAAGTTAACTTTCTAATTGATTACATGGTTGCTAAGTCGAGTCATATCCTTGTACATATTGTTTTGGGACGATTGGGACTCATGGGTAAGTACTTATTTTATGGAGTAATGGGGAAGAACATCATATTATTACCCCCATATGTACGTTAATCTTAAAAGTGCTCCAAGTGTTTTGATTTTCTTAATTCGACTCATTAGAATAGTTAATGTAAAGTATGTAAAGATTCAAGTGTAAGGGGAATGCTCAAACCCCTATGATGTATTATTTTGGATGGTAGGGTAAGTGTGTATGCAAAAAAAAAAAAAAAAAAAAAAAAAAAAAAATCGAAAAAATTAAGAGAAAGAAAAAAAAAAAAAAAAAAAAAAAAGAGAGAAAAAAACATACGGACTACCATCCCGTTTTTATTCTATGTTCATTTTATGTTTTTGTTATTTTTCATTTATTAGCTTAAGTCGAGTCTAGTCTTGGCTTAGCAACGCCATCTTGTACATGTAATTAACTAAGATTGTTAACTCGCCACCAGTAAAACTCCCTTTATCCAACAAAACCGTGTAATTCATATCCCTACACCTAACGTTATAACCCTTTAAAAAGACCTCTTTGATAGTTTATCCTAGGTGCTTACGCCATGTGGTGGAGGTTTGATCCTTTCCCAAGCCTATGGTAATCTATTTTGCTATGACAGGTAGTGAGAGATATCTTCCATTTCCATAATGTTATATTACTTTATTACACCCGAGAGATGTGAGTATCTAAACACTATTTGTGAGGTGCTTGTGTATGACCTCCGTGCTTGTCTATTGGTCTTTAGTGGAACGATTATTTGTTGTAATTACTTTTATATTAGTGTTAAATGACCCCTAACTTGTCTTTTGAGTAGAATAAAAGCTCATTTGCTTGAGGACAAGCAAATCTCAAGTGTAAGGGTATATGATGAGGCGAAAAATGATCCGTTTTTAGGGGGTCATTTAAGCCCGAATCCGACTTTATTTGATCAAATATTGCCCTAAATCGTTCCTTTTGTGATTTTAGGTGTTTGGAGAGTGAATTCTGGAAAAGAAGCTATTTTGGACGTTTTTGGAGGATAAAAGTGAAGAAAACGGCAAAGTACCAAAAATCCATGCTGAAGATACAAGGTGACGGCGTCAAGACTTCCTTCTTGACGGCGTCAGACATGGAGAATAAAATACCGTAGCTGGTGACGGCGTCAGATGGACTGATGACGGCGTCAAAGTGGCAAAGAATAAAATACCGTAGGTGGTGACGGCGTCACATAGGCCGTCACAAGTGGATCAAGGGCGTCCGAGGAAGTATATGGCGGCGAGGTGACGGCGTCAGAATTAACTCTTGACGCCGTCAGAGTGTTTTTCCTATATATAGTTTTCTAGTTTTTTCATTAAAAAAAAAGAGAAGTTTTGGTGAAACCCTAAAGACGATTTTGGTGGCTCTTTTACAGGTTCTTCAAGGGTTCCAAACCCTTGAGACCTTGCATTGTAATTAAGATAAGTATACTCTTAATTCAATCAATATGTCTATGTGTTGGTTGTTTATCTTTTGTTCTTATCTTAATTCTACTATGCTAGGCTAGATTTACTTTGTGTTTGCTTAGATCTAATGAAACCTAGATGTTGATTATGTGTTGATTACTTGTCTATTCTTGTTTTGGATGAATGATATTATATGTTAGGCTTAAGAAAACTGGCAGATCTCCAAATGGTAACATGCTTGAACGTCTTAAGAAACATGAACCGAGGCGTACTAGGTCTTTATTGGTTGTATTTAATGCATGAGCCACTGTTTACAATCCCTATAGTTGTGCTGGGTCATGGTGTAGGAGGAGATAAGAGCTCATAGAGTTGGGGAGTTATGTATGCCACCCCACGAATGGTATTAAGGAATACAATCCGTCATCCATACAAGTGTAACAAGTAATTGACATGTAAAAGATATCTAGGGAGTAATGAAGTCTAAGTAAACACAATTTCTCCAAATACTGCTCACAACCTTAGTTTAATTTAGTTTAATTTCATTTTTATTAGTTTAATTTAATTATATAATAGTTTTTGGGTTAGTTGAATAGCAACTAATTCCGCCCACTCTTCCAAAACCCGAGATTTTACTTGCTTTTATAAAAATATAAAAATACAAAAATAATCATCTTTCATCTCTAGAACTATTAATTAGGCTTTCTAATCCTAGCGACACTATTCCTAAGCTGAACGATCAATCCCCCGGTACTTGTCACTATACTATACTACAACGATCAGGTACACTGCCTGGTGGGGGTTGTAAGCCTCGCGATATCCCTCGAGAGGTAAAGCAAGGTGCGATTCCCACGCATCAAAGGTGTGCTTGAGTGTATGTTGTGTGTGTTTCTCTCATAATAAAGTTCTCATCTTTTCATCTCTTTCTCTATATACACGATTTACATATACACATCAAGTCACCATCTCTACTTCATCTTTGCTTCTATTGTTGTGATAAAGTTGTGATATCTAAGGTCCTACAAGTGGTATCAAGAGCCTAACAATGATTTAGGAGGGTTGAGAGTTTGTATGTTTTGACTTTTTTAGCTTTTCTACACGTTTTTGTTTTAAAAAGTTCATTACTTTTCTTGTTTTTCTTGGTCTTTAACACTTTTTTTATTACAAACTAGTGTTATAAACCTTGTCTAACAAGAAAGTTTCAATCTTTTTGAAGTTTCAAAGCTTAAAAATTTCGACTTTATTTTTGGTACTTGTTTTCTAGAACACAAAATTTTTTGCATAAAAATCATCAAGTTTGCAACTTTCTTTAAGTTTTGGTGTTTTTATAACCAGAAGTACAAGAATCTTGGAATACAAACTTCATTTGGGTGAGCCTTTTGCAAAATCAAAATTCTAGCAAACTTTCTAGAACACACTTGTACCATCTTTCTAAAACACAAAGTTTCTAAATCACAAAAGTTTCGAGAACACACTTGCTCCCGTTGCTTACTCGGTGTTTCCCTTGCTTGTATAAGTGAGAAAACACTTCGACTCGTGGTATACTCTCTAAATTGTATAATTTAGAAAGTTTTGGTGCTAAGTTTCTAGAACACTAAAAAGTTTCTAAAACATTGAAAAGTTTCTAGAACACTGAAAAGTTTCTAAAACACTGAAAAGTTTCGAGAACACTGAAAAGTTTCTAAAACACTGAAAAGTTTCTAGAACACTGAAAATTTTCGAGAACACTGAAAAGTTTCTAAAACACTGAAAAGTTTCGAGAACACTGAAAAGTTTCTAAAACACTGAAAAGTTTCTAAATCACTGAAAATTTTTTCTAGAACACCTTTTAGATTTTTTTTTTTCTAGAACACTTTTAGAAAACTTTTTTTTCTAGAACTCTTTTAGAAAATCTTTTGGTGGTCAAAGTTTTGAAAATTGTTGGTGGATTAAAAGTTCGTTGACCAAGGAAAGTAACCTTCACCAAACCCAACTCCTATTTCGTTGAGCCGATCCAAGATCCACTTTATCACACATTGTTTATACAATGGAAATGAAAATGCAAATCCAAGAGAGAGATTCAAAGAAAGTGTTTACAGTGTTCAAGTCATATGTAGAGAAGGTCATCAATATTTATGGTTTAGAAATAAGGTTCGATGAGGCATTTGAATACTACGTTAGAGTCCAATTTCATCATTTCCAAGAAGAACTCATCCAAAACCTGAATCAACTTGAAAAGCTACTTAATGAAGAAGAACTTCATACGCATAACTGCAAAGAATCTCTTAAAGTCATCCAAACTCAGTTTCACAGAATATTTAACCCTTGGATAATGAACCAGACAGAGTTTATCGATGCGTTTTATAAAAGATTTTGGATAAGCTATTCTACCTTAGGAACTCAATGCATAAATCAAATGAATGAACTCGAAAAGATACTTGAAACTAAGGAAGCTAAGTTAAATGAGATTGAGAAGCTGAAACGGGAAAAAGAGCAGAATGAAAGTGAGATGCAGTTAATGGAAACTGAGGTGATTGCAAGAGAAGAGACAGAGAAATATTTTCAAATAGTAGTGGAAATTGTCAATGTGGGTGATGCATCAGATGATAGTTTGGTTTTCACGGGAAGTGATTCATCTTCAGAACAGCAGGTTGAAAGCAGCAGTCCTAGCTATGATTCAGATACTGATGGTACACAAAGGAATGAAGCTGTTTGGGACACCGAAGATGATCATATCAGACATTCATCAGACACAGAGATATTGGCTACGGTACAAAATTCACATGCTCATGATAATGGTAATATCTTTGATAATGTGTTTGCTCATGATCAGACACATCCTGCGCATCCTGAGTCTATTAGTGACACTTATGTGGTTGAACAAAATGATAGTAATATCACTTTTGCTACTCCAGATATGCATCCTAATAGAGGTGAGCCTGCCCAGGATGGATCTACTTATGAACAAGATCGTGCCTTATTTGCTTCATTAATCAATAATTTCAAACATGAACTTGAAAAGTGCAAAAACGACAATCGCGAAGCTAAGCAAACGAATGTTTTTTTGAACACAGAGATTGAGAGATTTAAGGAAATGGAAAAACGTTTTGAAAATGCAAGAACAAGAAATGCTAAACTTTGATATTGAAATCTCAAACCTTAAATCTCACGCTCAAAAGTATGAAATGTATGGAGAGTCTGTCAACCACTTTTAAAACAAAAAGAAACACTTGAAGTTGGTTATAGAGAAGTTGTTCTTCGTGAAAATTGTTATATTCAAAAATTGGGTGAACAAATGGTCCTTAACAGCAGAAAGGTTGAAGCACTTTTAAAAGAGAACAGTGATTTAAAAAGTGAAAATTCAAGGCTTCAAAAAACCACTTCAAATTTTGAGATTGTTAACACAAAACTTGAGAATGCAAAACAAGAGTTTTTGAAAAGAGCAAAAGATCTTGAAAACAAACTTCAAAAATTGGGACAGACTTCTCAGACTATTAACATGCTGCCTACTAAAGATGAGGAAGTTTATAAACAAACATCTGGAATTGGTTTTGAAAATAGTGCTCAGTTGGAAAAAGGAAAAACGTGTTTTTAAACAAAGTGAAAAGGCTGACACCTATTTTGTACAACGCTGAAGATATGGGAAAAGAATTGTCAGATGATCTTTTGTTTGAGTCTCAAGATATTTTAAAATCTGAAGAGGAAAAACGCTTGAAAGTAAAACAAACAAAAAACCCACTCTCGTACAACGGCTTTGTGTATGGTTGTACACAATTGACAGATATACCAAAAGAACCTTTCAAAAGAAAAGACACAAATGTGAAAAGATTTTTCAAAGAAGCTCAACTTGCTACCTATGATGCTAAGTTATGGCAAAATAGAGTAAGGAAACAATTTTGTAATCTTAAACATCACATTGAGCAAACGTTAAAGGTCATTTGGTTTAAGCAAGAAAACATCACAAACAACGTTTTCTCTAATCCTCTTTCATCAGATGTACGCCTTAAGTTAGAAGTCAAAAAGATTTTGAAAGAGGAAATTGAACCTCGTGTGAAAGATATCAACTTATGTTTTGAGTACTTTGAAAAATATCTTGTAACTGAAATGAGAGAAGATCTAAAGTACGTTTACTCTCTTGAAGACGAATTTGATGAAAAATGCTTAATTCTAGACATTCAAAAAGAATTTTTCACAAATCAAATAGAGTCGTTCAAGTTAGTATCTGTCAGCCATGAGTATGAGAATGTGCATTTTGAACAAACATCTTCTTTGAAATCTGAAAATCTGTGTCTCAAAAAGAAAATCACCGAGCTTTCAAAAGAAGCAGCTGATGTTAAAGAAGAACTGTCAAAAAGAACTGCTCAGTTTGAGAAACACCTTGCAAAACTCGAAGCACAAAGTATCTCTTTCCAACTTAAACTGCAAGAGAAGAATGAGAAAATGTCTTCTGAAAACTCTTTGACATCAGTGCTTAAAGAAAAAGAAAAGATTTTTGTAGAAAATTGTGATGATACCAATATCAAGTTTGATTTCGATGAACTTGATACAAAAAATCTTGAATTGGAACATACTGTGGCATCATTACAAAAAGAAAATGAGCATTTGAAACAGACTTACAAAAACTTGTTTGATTCAATCAAGCGGTCAAGAGTTCAGAATCAAACTTCAAACAAATCTGACTCTCAGATCACACCAAATCATCTTTTTGAAAAAGAAAAGTCTGTGCTTCAAAAGAAAATTGTTGAATTAGAAAAAATGATTGCACAACAAATCAAGGATTTTGGTGATGCCAAAAATGATTTTTCAATCGAAACAAACAAATATGAAAAATATTTTGCACATCTTGAAAATCAAAATGCTTCTTTGCATGAAAAACTGGCATCATCAGATCATCTTTCTCTTCAAAAAGAATACAATGATTTGAGAACCTCATACAATGCCTTAAAAGCAAAGTTTGATGTTCTTAACCGGTCAAATGGAAAATCTCAAGTTTCAAACGAGTCTAAACCACAAGTAAGTGTTTCAGAGAAGGTTTACACGGGTGAATCTTCAAAACCATTTTCGAAAAAGGTTTCTCAGTTTACAACCTATTCTTTGCAAAAAGGAAGGAAGTTTTCAAAGAGACCTAATTTTTCTGAAACATTTACTCCTCAAAAGGTTTCAAATGAAAGTGCTCATAAAGAAAAGAATCAAGGTTTAAAACACCATACTCTCGTTTTACTCCGGTAAAACCAGTGTGGAAACCAAAGCAAAGCCGTTCAACACATTTGAAATATTCATACTCTGAAATGCTTCCGCTACAACAAAGGAATGACTATGCTTGGAAAAATCCTAATTCTGGAAGGTTTCCATTCATCTCAAAAACGAATTTTCGAAATGAAACGCCGATTTACAACAATGGATGGAAAACTTCTTCTTCAAGTTTTAAAACTCCAAGAGAGACACCGAGTTTCTCAAACAACTTTCAAAAGCATAAGAGTTTTAAATCACCGTTGATTCCACGAGCTTTATTTCAAAATGAAACACAGGTTTTCAGTCCTCGTTGGAATTCAACTTCTTTGTCTCGGATTGACACAACTTACAAATGGATTTCAAAATATGGTAACCCAGTTGGCGCCGTGCTTAAATGGGTTCCAAAATTTGTTGTCTAATCCAAATTCATAATGGCTTTCGTATACTTCAGTACGAAACCCGGGCTTCAATGATGACTTCTTAGTATTTCAGCTAAGGACTCGTTCTTTAAAGAAAGGAAAGTGCTTAATCATACAATGGTTTAAAGATTTTCCATGCACTTTTCCTAAAAAAAAAAATTATGACTTATGCACACATAACAGTGTATAACCCGTGATTTTCAAAGAAAGGACCCTGTTGTACATTTATGTGCGACAATCCTAAAAGATAAGAAGACTTCTCACCAAAAAGTTTATCAAAGTCTTCTTAATTTTTTGAGCAAAATTTTGAAAAATATTTCAAAAGGTTTTTAAAACTTTTTACGATGTAGCTCAAGATATTACTCCCTCATATCCTTAAATCGCTTAATTTAATCAAAATGTTCTGTTTTTTAGGGGGAGTAATAAAAAGAAGTTCCAAAAAGTCATGCTTAAGAGAAACTAATTCGGAATTATCAAACATCTGTTTCTCCCCATATGCTATCCAAAAAGAAAAGGTTTTAATCAATTGGTATAAAAATACCATGGATATGCTATTTTTGAGGGGGAGAATACGTGATTAAAATGTGATCAATGTGTTTAAGATTGTGGTTGAATCTCGTGCGAACTCGACTCAGAAATGACCCAAGAATTGACGAAACAACAAAAGTTAGTAATCGAAAAGACTTATCCTCGACGGGTAATAACATCAAGTTAGTTACTAGGGCTAGTTGTCACCTAAAAGCTGACAATGGAACTCTTTAACTAGCCACGTAAGCGTGTCTCGAAAAGGATTTGTTTGAGTAGAAATGTACCATTTCGAGAAACCTTCTGTGGACTTGACCAAGCCGGGTAATAACTTCAAGCTAGTTTAACTAGTGATGTAAGCGTGTCTCAAATCGGTTGTGTTCACTGAAAGTGGATCAATTCAAAAAGTGCAAACTCCTCACGCATGTGCAAATTTATTAAAAATCCATGAGCACATGTGAAGGGGGAGTCCTTCAAATGAAACAAAAACTCTCAAAGTGTCAACAAAAATGGGTTTATATTCATAAACACTTTGAGAGATTTTCATAAATGGTTTCATGGCAATTATACGATAGTCATGAAGATATAAGGTGACTAAGGTTAGGAAAAACCGTCCTATGATCCGCCAGAGCCGGAGGGATCTACCCAAGGATAATTCCAATAGAGTAGAATTAGAAGTCCTTAGGTATGATTGAAAAAAGGAGTAAATGAGAAAGGAGAAAGAAGGGGTTGAAGAATTAAAAAGAAAAGATATGAAAAAGGGTGAAAAGAAATAGCCCTCCAAATGATTCAACCTTAAGGCAAACACCGGGTTCAATTCATATGCTACTGGTTGTTACTAAGGTGACACCGGTATTGAAGACAAGACATCATGGACCCAGTGACGCATTGCACTAAACCTTCTAGCCACTCAGGTATCCCTTAAAAGATATTTGTTTCATTCTTACGGGTAACCGGTGTAAACTATCAACGTATCTCTTAGAGATGGTTGATATTGAAGCAGGAGACCCATCCCTAGTCTCCACATAGGAAAACCAAATTATGCACTTATCGAGTCTAGAGCCATGAGATATATTAAAAGATCTCTTAGGATACACTTTCCTATGAATACACTTGTGTTCGCTAAAAAGGACACAAGTTGTAAGAGTCTTTATGAGATCTACGGATCTTGCCTTATCTATCATGATGGTTACTATGTCTCAAACGGTCTACAGTTGTGAGGTGATCTCCAGCAACTCACCTGAATCATTGATGTACTTCGGTGGATCTAGTAAGCCCTTTTCAGGGGTATCTGGTACAGGAACGGCCTTGGCAAGGGTTAGAGAGAGTTTTCACATTATGCTGTTAACGATCTCTAATTCCGAACCTATAAGTACCGGATGCTTTATTGCTAACTGTTTTATGCAGGTACTGATGAATGTTCCTTGGAGAAAGACCGTTACCATCACTCAAAGATCCACATGCTCATACCCTGCAAAGCTCTCTTCAAAGATCAAAGCAAAGCAAAGTTCAGAACGTTTCTAAGTCAAAGTCAAAGAATCTACAAACTAAAGAAACAAAGATTAAAGTCAAAGAAAAGAGAACTTCACAAAGATTCAATGTCAAACAAAGTATGAGCATGTTGGAAAAGACGTAAAGAAAATAGTGTAAAGATGTTGATCAAAGGCAAGAATGACCAATCGACATTATTTAGAGATCACAAAGCATGATTGGAACATAGGAACTATCAAAGCTATTACACAAAGACTCAAAGTTCAAAAAGAACAAGCTTCAAAGATCAAAAATCAAGGTCACAAAAGAGAGATCTCAATGATCACCCTTAGGGGGAGATTGTTAGCATTAGAAGTATTGATCATTTATGTAATCAAAGGGAGATATCAATGATCGTCCCTTAGGGGGAGATTGTTAGCATTAAAAGTGACGATCATTATTGAGTCGACAAGTATTGTAATAGTTAAGTATATTGGGCTATGGACTTGGTACTTATTAAGTATATCATGTAAGCCTTATTAGAACATGTAAACCAAGTCCAAGCCCAAGCCCATAGAAAGCCTATGTATGGAACTATAAAAGGCACCTTACCTCTCATTTGTAAGGTGTGCTTGAGTGTGTATTGTGTATGTTTCTCTCATAATAAAGTTCTCATCTTTTCATCTCTTTCTCTATATACACGATTTACATATACACATCAAGTCACCATCTCTACTTCATCTTTGCTTCTATTGTTGTGATAAAGTTGTGATATCTAAGGTCCTACAGAGGAACACACGTCGCCAAAAAGACGGTTGTTCCTAGCAAAGGGTGCCGTTCATCCGAGCGTGAATTACTTTATATTCATGCACCCTCGATCTAATGTACGCTTCAGTGCATTATTTCTTGATAAAGAAGAGAAATCTTCTTTTTATCGCCAAATACTTTCCCTTATATGATTTTTCCGGAACGTATTTGTGCGACACTTGGTGGTACCATGAGATTTTGATTAAAAATCAAATTGAACTCAAAATTTCAATAAATTTTTTCACTCAATCAATGACCATAATATTTTTTTGAAATATTTCAATTTTCACATCCGTCATTGATTGAGGGGGAGAATGATTTCTCAAAATTTTATGTATCATCAAAACTCTCCACTTTGTACAAAAGCAACAAAACGATTTGTGATGGTTATATGTCAGAATGAGTACATTTTAAAAGAGTTTTCGTTAAAACTTTGAATCTTTTGTAAACTCTTCAAATCTGACACATAATAACCTCTCTCACAAATTGAGGGGGAGCAAGAAAAAGTTCCTTAATATTAAATTGACCGCATTTCTATCCCAAAAGTTTTCTAACTTATTTAAATCAATTTAGATCCAAAATCTCAAATGATTTGAAATTTTTGATCGGGGGAGAGAATGTGATTTAAATATGAAATCTGATATCAAACGTGATCTTTTGGACTCAATAATAGGCTCCCACATATGTGCTAAACTCTTTCGTATATCGATGCACATATTAAGTGGGAGCAAAGGCGTTTGTGGAAGTAATACCAAAGACCGACCATTTATCTTTATGCTTGGAGTTATAAGGTTGGTTAAGGTTAGGTATGAATTCCCATGATCCACCAGAACCAGAAGGATCTTCCCAGGGACAATCTTCTAGATAGATTAGAAGTCCTTAGGAATGATTGAAAAAAGGAGTAAAGTGAGAAAGGGAAGAGTGTGGACTGAGATAGAGCTAGGACTGGAGCAAACCCAACAAGGTTCTAGTGGTGAAGTCTCGGTAAGCACTGAAGGGGTTGAAGAATTAAAAAGAATTGAAATGAGAAAGGGTGAAAAGAAATAGCCCTCCAAACATTCAACCTTAGGGCAGAAACCGGGTTCAATTCATAATCTACTGGCGGTTACTAAGGTAACACCGGTATTAAAGACAAGACGTCATGGACCCAGTGACGCACTGCACTAAACTTCCTAACCACTCAAGCTCTCTTAAAAGAGCTTGTTTCATTCTCACGAGGAACCCTGTGCAATGTATCGACCGCTCATTGCGAGCTATGTTGATACCTAAACAGGAGACGCCTCCCCAGTCTCTAGGAGCGGACCAAAACGCACTATTGAGTCTAGAGCCATGAGATCATCCATAAATCTCGATAGGACACTTCAAATATGCTTATTGTTTCACACAATGTGGAAAGTAAGATAATATATTTAGAGTCCTACGCATTATCCTTGTGGTATTGCCATAACATCCGAGTGATATGAAAATATTCACAATGACGATGGAAATCCTTCTAGAGCGAACATCTTTCAAGCTCTTGGTAGGTGACATGTGAGATCCATCATGGATCAATGATCAAGTGACAACTAGAAAGCAACAATGGTGCGATTCAACATTGAATCAAACTTGTTCCAGGATATGGATTGACAGATACTTTTGCAAAAACCTTTCAGTGTGCTCACAAACTAATTTTCGAGCACATTGATTGTGTACAGTATTTCAAACAAAAGTATTTTTAATGGAAATGTGATTCAAAGCTTAAAACTCTCGTCGTGTCTCAAAATGTTTATCATATGACACGCGAGTGATTTCTATAAATCAATTTCTCATCAATCCGTGAATATTTATTCACCGATTCACTCTATCGTGTTGTCTGCTTTGAGACGTTCCGGTATGAGAACATGCAAAGTATGAAGATTCCTAAGTGGATTCTTCAGAAAATTCATTACTACAAGCTGGAAATTCCTGTCAAGGAGAGTCTTCTTTAAAAGAGACTCTACCTGATCACAGGTCGGTTTTCACAAAACCGGAGGGTAGTCTGTCCTCGCAGAACGAATGACAAAGTCATATTCGTTCTATATCTTTATTGCTAACTGTTTTATTTCAGGGACACATATAAAGATGGCGTTGATGGCTTGTATTTCCAGCTGAATCGGGTCAATCGATACCTCATGCTCACACATCCTCCTCACTATCAATGACGATGAGAGACTTGCTGCAACAAATGTTGAGAGACTACCACCAACGTTTCCGCAACTCTGATGAAAAAGTCTACTGATCCACAACTCTGATGTAAAGTCTCCTGATCCAGAAGGGTGTGAGCATGATGGTCCTTAAGTCACTACATCACATGAAGGCGATACTACTGTGGATGAGCTTGGAGATTTACTATGGCTGATGATCTCAAAGAAGCTCAAAGATCACACATCTCAAAGGAACTCCAAATCACAAGTTCATTGCTTGATGTACAAAGTGTGCTGAAAAGTGAAGAATCAGAACCTACGAGCTACAAAGTCTAAAGAATGCTTAAAGATCAAAGAGCTTAATTTCCAAGGTGACCTCGCTTAGGGGGAGATTGTTAGGAATACAAATATTCCTATAAAAGACTTGGTCACCTAATTGATGTAATAGCATTAAGATAGCTCGTACTTTGTTTATTAGTTAGTTAGATATTAGTTTAGTTTAAGTAACACCGTGGAAGAAGGACGGGTCTTTACCCATTGTATGCCTGATCCACAGCCCGGGTGTGGGTGTTTTATCTTTTTTTGTAGGAAACTATATATACCCCTCTCCACATGTGGAGAGGGTTGGAACTTCACATTAAGCTAATATTCACTCTTTCACTTTCTCTCTCTAAGTTCCCAATTCTCTCCTTATCTCTCTCTCTAAACTCTCTTCTCCTTATTCATTCTTTCTTATTAATTCGATCCACAAACACATGAACCATACATGTTATAATTATTAATACTCTTCAAGGGAGGAAAAGGCGTTCAAGAAAGAAGCTGCGGCGTTGGAGTGGCAGGATATGCAGATGCTAATGCTCGATCCAAACACTGTTACTGACCCTGTTAGAGCCGAAGTAATTCGCAAGAGACAAGCAAGAATAACTCAGAAATACCAAAGTCTCGACCGCGAAGATGACGCATAAAATGTTTAATTTTCATATTAGTATCATATGTTTTTTTTCGTATCGTATTTTCTTTTCCGTATTGTATGCGTGTTTTTTTTTCTCGTATCGTATTTTCTTTTCCGTATTGTAACTTTTTTATTTGATGAAATAAAATTAGTATGTTTTGTTATTTTTTAGTATTTGTGAAATGAATTTAATTTATTTAATGAAATAAATAAAAAAATAAATGTGTAAGAGGTGGGGCCCTAATGGGGAAGTTGAGGTTTGTTGTTTGGTGAGGGAGGATTTGTTGTGAAGGGTTGAAATTGAGGTGTTGGATGATATGGCAGGAGTGGGACCCGAATGGAGAGATGAGGCTCCCCAAATACACCTAATGCTCTAAAGTTATAAGACTTTTTTTTTTTTTTTTTTTTTTTTGGTGAAATATTAATTTTTCAGAACGGTAAATTTTAGACACATGTACTATATATATCATATTGTGTCACAACTATTTTGAACGATATTCGAACCCGTGTAAATGTTTTAGTTTATTGCATATTCTCATACTGCCAAAGATCTTTTGATATATAAAAATAGAAGCGGGAAATTGTATCATAAAAAATGGGATATGATATTCTTTTTTACGAGGTTGGCGGTTGGTACATCTTTTCATGGGTCATGTACAATAAAAAAAAACTAGTAAGTCATCAAAGGAGTCATTCTCCAAAATGGTCAAGGTCTCATCAGTCATTTTTCTCGGGAAAATTGTAGATTTAAGAATCTTAATAACCTTTGTAGAATTCTTAAAAGACATTAACGTATGGAAATCTACTACATCGACGAGATTTCAATGATTTCAAGATTCATGTAACCCAATAGGATTTCATCATGTGGTAATCCTAGCAGGCAATCCTTCCTAATCATCAAATGACATCCTTCAAAACATGAATTATCAGCTTAACTCCAAATTAGCTTTTGATCTTTAATTTCAAATATAATGCTTATTGTCATTTTAATTTCAAGTTGATGGTTTCATGTATAGGCCTCTGGCCTTATAATTGTATATTCATAATTCATTTCATTTTTTTGAAACTCCATGTTTGTGCTACCTGAGCAAGATTCCCATTCATTAGTACCATGTGAAACTAATGGAACATCGTAAAGATCAGATTTCTTGACTTCTAGGACTAAACTTTTGGTCTCTTGACTTGTTTGTCGAATCCATGGATCGGTTGTGATTTTCTCAAGCCCTCAAGCTCGACCGCCACATCTTTCACTGTATGTCTATCATAGCCTTGTGTATTAAGGCACCTCTTTACGAGATCGCCTACTGCTTGTAACTTCTCAAGAGTCCCTTTACATATGAATCGAGGTTCAAAACTTTCAAATAAATGGTTTCCTTTAACTGAATTGACGAAACGATTATCGACCCAAACGATTACACACATTATTTTCACCAGAGTACACACATAGACCCCTAAAAAACTACTGTAACTAGTAACAATGAGAACAAGAGTTTTTATAGCTCCTCTCTTTGATCTTTTAGACTTAAACAACTTTGGTCTTTATAATATATAAAACACTACAAACACAAATAAAAGTTATAAAAAGCTTAAAATACAACAATACTCCCTCATAACCAATCCCTGTAACATATATCAACAAAGTTTATATAACCGATTATTTCAATACTCCCTCATAAGCCTAATCTTTGTATAAACCAAGCAATCCCAATCTGCAACAGAAGCTTTCATGATCTCTAAGAGACAGACTTTTGGTAAATGATGAAGTCACAATTATTAATTTTTTTTATACTAAAATTGCCTTCATTTATGTGAAATTAAATAAAAAATAAATAACGGTTTACATTGCAAATATTACATTAATTTGTTGTTATATTTTTAAAGTATGTTCAAGAATATTTGGAGCAAACAAAGAGAAATGAGAGATTAATGAGAAGATTTTCATCAAGAATTATTTGAAGTTTAAGCAGACTAATGGAAGCACAAAGTTAATTGCAATTATGGAAAATGTTGGCCCAATTTAATGAGTTATTTAAAAATGGATACCTTGGCTACAATTAAAATAGCCCATTGTTTACAACCATGGTTGTCAAGATCCCGATCCTGATCTTATGATTTTACGATTTTGCAATACTGAAAAGCAAAAACGATCAGGATCTTACATAGGATCTTTGAAAGCTTAATATCTTACAGGAACCCGATCTTGACCAAAGGATCTTAAGATCTAATCCGATCCGATCCTACTTTTCTCGGATAACAACCTAAAAAACTACAAATTTCTTGATTATTTTTTGTAGAATTTAAAAATAATATGTTAATCTTATTAAACATTTGATAATCATAATTTAGGACAACATTTCGATAGATGCATATAATTTTGTGTTTGTGATATATAATAATTTGTAAATTTGTATAATATTACAAAAACTATTAAGAAAATGACATTATAGTAGGATCTTAAGATCACGATCCGATCATACGATCACGATCTTGCAAAGACGAAAACGATCCTGGGTAGAATCCCGATCTTGAAAACCTTGGTTACAACCATCTACAAAAATTACACAAAAAAAACATTTAGGGGCTCATAAAAATGACACAAGGACCTTCAAAAGACTTGGGAACCTTCAAATTGTAGCACAAAATTGTAAAGTGTTGTCTACACAAAATTGTACTACGTAGCTAATATATTCCCTATTTAAAAAGACCCAAGAACATTACTACACATAGCAGGGTACCCGCGCAATGCTGCGACGGGTACCCTGTGACTAAATATTACTACACTCGGTCTTGTTGCTGATATTTTAGATGTGTGTGAGAGAGATATAAAATAGTTTGTGAGTATTTATGTAGCGGATGGGGTTATATTTTTTTAGTAATCATTATTGATAATAATATTTTTAGTAGTTACACGTTTTTAATAATAAATGACATAAAACTATATTTAATTTAGTGGAAATGTCTGCATTTGAATTTTAACAACGGGATGTATTCAATTTTAAGTCTTCCTTTTAAAGTAAGTGTTTAGGCTTACTTTTTTTAAGACTTCGTTTTTAGGAATAGTCTAAATGCATTATAATGTAGTTAAGATTTAGGAAGAAATAAGGCTTGTGCAGTAAGCATGGCGATCGATCGCCCTTACTGTGAGTAGGGGTGTTAATGAGTCGAGCTTTTATCGAGTTACTCGAGCTCGAGCTCGTATAACTCGAGCCGAGCTTGCAAATAATCAAACCTCGAGTCGAGCTCGAACAAAAAATAGTGTTCTATTAGTTTGTCGAGCCGAGCTTTCAAAAACTAGTATTCGGCTCGGCTCGGCTCGTTCGATAACTCGTTAAATTTATCGAGCCAAACGAGTTATTCAAGTTAAACGATCAAACGAGCTTGACGAGCTAAACAAGCTAAACATTCAATTTATAAGACTACTTTATAAGTTTTAACAATTGCGAGTATTATTACTTTGAATTCAAACTGGTATATAAAAAGTTTGTCAAGCTATACTAGTCAAATTAGATTAGTGCTAAACTTGAAGTTTTTGTCTTTCTCCCGCTTGCCTTTTCATTTTATAACTCATTTGTTTCCTTTATATTGTTCCCTCTCTTCCGATGTGGGATTGAAAGGATTTCTCACTTTTGTATTTATAACATAATATATGAATACTACATAACTATAGGTAAAAATTAAAAAGAGTAGTATCTACTAACACCTACCACACTTAATAAATGTATACAGTTATGTATTTGTTTTTAATAAATATAAAATGAATATCAATACATGTGGAAAACTAAAAGGGGTTGAACTTTTACCATTTTAAAATCTTAGTTTCGAAACTTATATGTGAGATCAAGAAATGATAGTTTCGAAAGTTGTAAGAAAGATCAAACCACAACATAGGATTTTTAGTGGTTCGGTAACGAAACTCTTTTTCTCGCCCTATTCCACTCCCCGAGTTTCTGACTCAAGAGTTCACTTCACTATGTCAACAAGCTCCCTTACTTAGCGGAGAAAGTCGTACATTTCGCTTAAACTTTTACTGATACAAAGCTAGATATCGACTCTTAGTCTAAGTAGAACCATGTTAAATGTTACGTATAAACATTAATATGTAAATGTCTAGGATCGAACCCGAGACCTCGGGATTGCACACTTTACAAACAAGAATAATGTAAAATAAATATATATATATTAAATGTATCGAATATATATATTTATAAACACTTAATGGACTAAACGGTCGTTAGTTATTAACCGTATGGACTAACTATCGTTAATAACGAAAGATATGGACTAAAGTGTAACAAGGAGTCAAGAAGGATCTAGAACACCCCTTGGGGGTGCCTAGGCCGGTCGAACAAGGGAGGGGGGAAGCCCAACCCATGTTTGTCTTGTCCTCCAAGTTTACTCTAGTATATATACAAGGCCAAGGATTAGGGTTTCACATCTTTTGTGCACACACTCTAACCCTAAAATCCTTGTTTCTTTCTCTCTTCTTGTGGACGATCGGTTCTCCCCTCCCCAAGGGTTCTTGGATCGATTTTTCATAAGTAAAAACTAAGTGTTTTGTTTACTTGCATCAAACCTTTATTCGTTGGTAGTTTGTGTGTACAAGAACGAGGTAATTACTTACTTTAGTAATTATCAAGAGATCGATAAACAAAACGGCAAGGGGTTTATCATTGATCTATTTGTACAAGAATCAAGGTTAATTTGAAATGCATCGGGTACGTTTACTATTTATGTTTTAGTTAATATTTATGTGTTATACTTGATCCTACGCTTCCGCAATATGTGTTATTTGATTGTCAAACTCTAACAGTGGTATCAGAGCCATGTATAACATGTAATTGATTACTAAAACGTAATAAAAACCGGATCTTTAATTGTTTTAAATACATGTTTTTTTTGATCTAGGGTTTTTTCCTATTTTTTTTTCTAAAAATTTCGAAACCCTAACCCTAATTTTGGGGGGGGCGATTTTTCCATGAAACCCTAATTAGGGTTTTGTGGTTTTCTAAGATTATGTGTAATCACTAGAAACCCTAGGTCATTAACCGGTTAATTGAACGTATCTTGTGACCTAATTGCTAATTGTTAGGTTTTAATCCGTGACTTACATGCATGTTCGTCATGGATCTTGTTTTATTTATCACATGTTAAGATAGATCTTAAATTGGGGAAGACTCCAATACATATTAAAATCTATTAATATATGCTATGTGGTGTGTTTTTAGCTTTGGCCTACGCAATTGATTCGTCAATGTATGTGACTCGCCTCCATCAAGAGGAGAAGGCCTTAGTTGATTACATGCATTATTATACCTAGAATTGATTTTATTAGGATCTTTTCTAATACGGAATGCATGTGGCTAATTGTTTCACTTATTTATTATTGGTTGTTTTGATTTTCTTTGATATTTGTCTTATTGTTTTTAGTTGGACTTGATGTAAGCAATAAAAGGGTTGTTTTTTATAAAGAAAATTAATACGGACTAATAATGGTGAAACCCTAAGTGATAAAGTAAGAATCTTGCAAGGTCTTAGGTGCCGATAGTGGTCCGATTCGCATGGTAATCAGCTCCCAGGCGAGACTAGCAAAATTCATACTTTATTACTATTTTGAGATTGAATACATAAACTTTTGCTTGATTGATGTTTTGTGCATATATGCTTTTAAAATTAAATCTTTTAAGATGATATTCATAACCGTGATTTGAAGGCTTAGAAAAGAGCCTTAGAGTCTGCCTTGGTTATCACAATCTTGAATATGTCTTAAACGAATTACTTTTAAAGTCATATATTGTAGAAAGTCATCTTAGGGTTTTGGCATAAACCTCAAGTAAAACTTTGTGTATTAATTTCACGAATTGGATATAAAAAGTTTTTATGAAAACTTATGTTATAAAGATGAGTGCATGCATCTTTGTACATATTTTTGATTGACATATCAAAAATTAATACCCTTAATAATTTAAGTTACGTGCCATCTATCTATAAGAAACACTTGCAATTTTAATTTAGTAAACGTGAGACCTAGGCTAAATTACTATAACAAGGTAAAATTCTTTTAATGCGTGAGACCATAATTGTAATTTTACAGTTTCTAAGGTAGATGACTTAATTAAGTTGTGCGTGAGACCTAGAACTTAAGGCATGAGATGGGATAAAACATGCTTACAAGGCAAATTGATGAATCAATTTGATGTAAATCCCATAATGATCTAGGAATTGGAAATCTTGTTTGCCAATTATTGTTCGACAGATTACCAACTTTTGTACTTTCACCACTAGCAGATCAACTGATGTGGTGGAATCTATGTAAAGTTGGATCCTAGATTTTCAAGAAAATTAGTTGGTTATATGAATATAACCCTGGGTATTTTACTTTTCTTGAAGATATTGATTATCGAAAATACTAATATTTGAACTTTATCTGTAGATATGGCTCAACCCGATAACCAAACTGTGATTTCTGCTTTCAAGAGTCATCTTGAGAGGGACAAACTGACTGGAAAGAATTTCAATGACTGGCACCGTTCGCTCAGAATTGTCTTGAGGGCGTCTGGTAAGCTAGACTTCTTGACCGAAGAATGCCCAGCTGAGCCTGCTGCTACTGCAACACCAGAAGCAAAGGCGGCTTGGAAGGAGGTAAATGCTAAGTTTAATGAGGTTGCTTGTTTAATGCTCACTAGCATGAGTGCTCAGTTACAAAAGAAGTACGAGTACGCGTTCCCTAAAGACATGATTGAGATGCTTCAGCAGCCTTATGAGAAGCCACCTGCAGTTGAATTGTATGATGAACTTGACAAGCTACACAACTGCAAGCATGGTGATGGTAAACCAGTAGCCGATTATGTGGATAAGATGAAAGATTCCTTTGATCAACTTCACAGAATTGGTTTTGGTTACCCCGACAATGTGCAAGTGCACTTGATCAACAGATCCCTCAACAGGGATTTTGCTGGTTTTGTGCAGAACTTCAACATGCATTGCTCGGGGAAGACAGTCTCAGAATTACTCGCATTGCTTGTTGATTATGAGAAAAGTCTACCAGCCAAGGTCAAGACTCCTACCCCACAAGTGTTGGCAATTCATGGGGGGAGAATCCAGAAGAAATCGCATGTGAACAAAGGCAAAGGTAAAGGTGATAAAGGCAAGCAGGTCATGGCCTATCAACCTCAACCCAAGATGAAGCAACATCAGCCTAAGCAGAACAAGGTGAATCCGCCAAACAAGAAGGATCAGGCTTGTCACCATTGTCATGAAAAGGGCCATTGGAAGCGCAATTGCCCTCTCTACATTCATGACTTGCGACTCAAGAAGCAGGGGAATGATGTTGGTAACCCCAGCACATCAGGTGCGTTCTTTATGATTGAATTATTCACTCTTACTCCTAAATTGAATTCATGGGTAACGGAGCGCATGCAGGAGTTGAAGCTATAGGAGTTTTTAATTTAGTGTTGCATTCATATTTGCAATACCTTGCAGGGGTTTAGAGTTGAGAGAAAGCTGGCCTATGGACAACAATTCTTGCACGTTGGTAACGGAGCGCATGCAGGAGTTGAAGCTATAGGAGTTTTTAATTTAGTGTTGCCTTCGGGCCTAGTACTATCTTTAAATAATTGTCATTATGCACCGTCAATTGTTAGAGGTGTAATTTCATTTTCATGTTTGTTGAACCAAGGTTTTCATCATACTATTTCAAGCAATGGAATTTCGGTTTCTTTAAATAATGTTTTTTATTTTAATGCTATTGCTGTGAATGGTGTATTTGAAATTGATATGAATGATAATGATAATGCTTTTGTTACAAATAATTCAATGTATAGCATCAACAATAAGAGAATCAAGAAAGGTCTGGATTCGTCTTATCTTTGGCATTGTCGACTTGCTCACATTGGCAAAGATCGCATGAAAAAGCTGCAACATGATGGGCTTTTAGATAAGATCAATGATGAATCATTTGATAAATGCGAATCTTGCATTGCTGGGAAGATGACTAAGAAACCCTTTAAAAATAGGATTGAAAGGGCTAATGATCTACTTGGTCTTATTCACACAGATGTGTGTGGACCACTTAGACATGTGTCAAGGAGGGGTGCTAGCTACTTCTTAACATTTACGGATGATTACAGCCGTTATGGTTATGTTTATTTACTTAAACATAAACATGAAGTGTTTGAAACATTCAAAGTGTTTAAAGCAGAAGTAGAGTTGCAACTTGGAAAGAAGATTAAAGCTCTTCGATCCGATAGAGGTGGTGAATACCTGAGTCAGGAGTTCATAGATTATCTAGCAAAGGAGGGAATTGTCCAGCACCTTACTTCTCCATATACTCCACAACAAATTGGTGTATCTAAAAGAAGGAATCGTACATTGCAAGACATGATACGATCTATGTATAATTTAACAACTCTTCCTTTTTCGTTTTGGGATTATGCCTTAGAATCTGCGGTTCGCATTCTTAATATGGTTCCAACAAAGAAGGTTGATAAGACACCATATGAGGTATGGACTGGAAAAGCTCCTAACCTGTCTTATCTAAAGGTCTGGGGTTGTGAGGCGTATGTTAAACGTGACTCAGCAGACAAACTCCAACAAAGATCTGTGAAGTGCATCTTCGTAGGATACCCTAAGGAAACTATGGGATACTACTTTTATTACCCACCTGAAAACAAAGTATTTGTTGCAAGGTATGGAGACTTTCTTGAAAGAGAGCTCATATCTCAAGAATTCAGTGGGAGAATATATGATCTGGAAGACGGTCAAGAAGATGTAGAACCTTCTGAAAACACTAACCAACTTCCGGTAGAACCTGAAAGTTTAGGTCCTCCACCTGAAGTTGAAGTGATTCCCATTCGTAGGTCAACAAGATCAGTAAAATCTCCTACTCGTCTATGTCTTAATGTAGAGAGTGATGAGAATATACTGGGTGATCTTGATGAGCCTACAAGTTATAAAGCTGCCATGAATGGTCCTGAAAAGGCCAAATGGAAAGAAGCTATGGTTGGGGAAATGCAATCCATGGAAGACAATGATGTCTGGGAAGAAGTAGACCTACCTTCGGGTGCCAAACTAGTTGGGAGTAAATGGCTCTACAAGAAAAAGACTGACATGGATGGCGTTGTACACACCTATAAGGCCCGTTGTGTAGCTAAAGGCTATACACAAACTTTTGGTGTTGACTATGAGGAGACTTTTTCTCCTGTAGCTGACATAAGGGCAATTAGGATTCTTATGGCCATAGCCGCTTACTATGATTATGAGATTTGGCAAATGGATGTAAAAACCGCCTTCTTAAATGGTCGCCTAGATGAAGACATCTATATGGCGCAGCCTGAGGGGTATGTAAATCCAGAATTCCCAAATCATGTATGCAAGCTTAAAAGATCCATTTATGGATTGAAGCAAGCATCACGACAATGGAATAAAAGATTTGATGGTGAAATTAAAAAGTATGGATTCACTAAAAATCTTGATGAGCCATGTGTATATCACAAAGTTAGTGGGAGTAATGTAATTTTCCTTATATTATATGTTGATGACATATTGATCATAGGAAACGACATTCCAAGTTTGCAAAAGGTTAAGGCATATCTTGGAAAGTGTTTTTCTATGAAAGATTTAGGGGAAGCTGCATTTATTCTGGGAATCAAGATATATAGAGATAGATCTCAGCGATTAATTGGATTAAGCCAAAGTGCTTACATTGATAAAATACTGAAGAGATTCAGTATGCAAAATTCCAAGAAAGGATATATGCCGATGCAAGAGCAACATGGCTTGAGCAACAAGGTTTGTGCTCCAACACCTGCAAAGGTGCAACGCATGAAAAGAGTCCCTTATGCTTCGGCTGTGGGATCTATAATGTATGCAGTGAAAAGTACAAGACTTGATGTAGCATTTGCTCAGAATTTAACCAGTCGATATCAGCAAAATCCAGGTGTAGCTCACTGGACTGCTGTTAAGAATATTCTTAAGTACCTTAGGGCTACTAAAGATATGTTCTTGGTTTATGGGGGAAATCCATCAGCAGAACTTGATGTTACAGGTTACTACGATGCTTCTTGGAAAGGTGATAAGGATGATACGAAGTCTCAGACGGGTTATGTCTTTGTCATTAATGGAGGAGCTGTGGATTGGAGGAGCAGAAAGCAGAGTGTACTAGCGATGTCTGCTACAGAAAGTGAGTATATAGCTGCTTCAGAAGCTGCAATGGAAGCTGTTTGGATTAGGAAGTTTGTTTTAGGGCTTGGAGTCATGCCTTCGATTCAAAGACCTATTAAAATGTATTGTGATAATTCCGCTGCAATTACATTTGCCAATGAGCCTGTAATCATGAAAGGCACCAGACATTTCCCGATTAAGCATCACTATGTTCGAGAACAAGTCGAAATAGGCGAAATCGAAATGCTCAAAGTTCACACAGATGATAACTTGGCAGATCAATTAACAAAGCCTTTACCTGGCACCAAGCTGTACAAGCATGCTGAAGGTGTAGGACTTAGATTAGCTGAAAGTTTCATGCCCATTTGTGATTAGTGTTTGGATAAAGGATGTAATGTACAATTATTATTTTAATGGAATAAAATATGTTTTATGTTTATTTATCATTGTCTTAATAATATATCCTATATTTGCATGTTTAAGATCCATGAATAATTTATTATTCTAAATGTCCATTGTCGATTAATGATATGGGAATATCATTAAACTAAGGCAAATTTGAGTATTGGTTTAGAATATACTTGAAAGTATATTGATGCGTAGTCATACCAATTTCACATGATATTCGATGAATTGAATATTGGACTTATCCCAATAATATGATTTAATATTTAATGTGAGAATCATATTTAAAGTTATCCTCAGACTTGAGATTCCAGATAAGTGTCATGGATGTAGTGCATTTTTGTGAAGCAATCTACCGCTCACCGTAACAGGGAGTCATAAGGGTTGTTTTCAGAAGTGTTGCAAAGTTCATGGGTTATTCTTGTAGTCAAGAAAGAATTTATTCCTTCTGATTTGTTTAGAAGTTTAATACTGCTGGGCCCCTCGTAGGGTTGACAAAATGTTTGCATGGCCATGCCCAAAGTCTATCTGGAATACGTTCAGATGTTTTGGTAATTTTGTTCAATCATAAAGAAACGAGAAACAGAAATTTAATAAAGGAACTCACATCTTTATTAATGTGGTATTAGTAATGAAAGGATAATTATAATGATGAATCATTAAAGGTTTTTCCAGGAAACCTAGCTCGGATTGAACTAGGGGCATTGGAGTGTTGCAAGACGCTAACCAGTGTCATTTTACTATTAATGAGTATACGAGTGGGAGCTGTTAAATGTTACGTATAAACATTAATATGTAAATGTCTAGGATCGAACCCGAGACCTCGGGATTGCACACTTTACAAACAAGAATAATGTAAAATAAATATATATATATTAAATGTATCGAATATATATATTTATAAACACTTAATGGACTAAACGGTCGTTAGTTATTAACCGTATGGACTAACTATCGTTAATAACGAAAGATATGGACTAAAGTGTAACAAGGAGTCAAGAAGGATCTAGAACACCCCTTGGGGGTGCCTAGGCCGGTCGAACAAGGGAGGGGGGAAGCCCAACCCATGTTTGTCTTGTCCTCCAAGTTTACTCTAGTATATATACAAGGCCAAGGATTAGGGTTTCACATCTTTTGTGCACACACTCTAACCCTAAAATCCTTGTTTCTTTCTCTCTTCTTGTGGCCGATCGGTTCTCCCCTCCCCAAGGGTTCTTGGATCGATTTTTCATAAGTAAAAACTAAGTGTTTTGTTTACTTGCATCAAACCTTTATTCGTTGGTAGTTTGTGTGTACAAGAACGAGGTAATTACTTACTTTAGTAATTATCAAGAGATAGATAAACAAAATGGTAAGGGGGTTTATCATTGATCTATTTGTACAAGAATCAAGGTTAATTTGAAGTGCATCGGGTACGTTTACTATTTATGTTTTAGTTAATATTTATGTGTTATACTTGATCCTACGCTTCCGCAATATGTGTTATTTGATTGTCAAACTCTAACAAACCAGATGTAACAACCGTGGTTTTGGCAGGTCAGTTTGACTGATAGGCTTGACTCGGTTGACGTTTGTTTGGTGTGTTTTAGGTGTTTGAAGTGATATATGTGTGATATAGGTAACTTTTAGCACTAAATCCCTTTGCGTAAGTGGTTTTATTGTGATTTGGAAGGTTTGGAATTTGGGAAAGTTCATTTTGATCACCTTTGTGGTGTAGAAATGACTTGTGTAGTTTTGGTGTTTTTGCGCAACGAGTCTTTGTTCAAGTGTTTGAGCGTTAGCGGGTTACGAGGAGTTTGTTTTTATGATCTATGTTTCAAAAGAGTGTGGAATTCTATTTTTGGGAACTTTGTTTTGAAAATGATAATTTTTTCGGTTGTCGTAAAAGTTAAGGTTTATCGCGAAAGAAGTTAGGTTTTGTTTTGGGAGTTTATAAAATATGAAAAGTATAAGGTTTTAAGTGTAATAATTAAGTTAAATAATATAAATAAAAATATATACATATATATTATAAAAATTGGTAAGAAGGGTGAAAAAGGGGAAAAGCAAATCCAATTTGAGTCCAAATACAATTCCTAATAATAATGAATCATATTCCAACCCAAACAAGCCCAACCCCCAACCCATATAACCCCATGAACGACCCATAACCCTCATTCTCTGCAAATTGAAGTCGACAACAAGGAGAAAAAATTAGGGTTTTATAGTTTTCAAACAATAATCAAGAATCAATGTAAAATTCTTAAATCTTATGTGTAATTAATTAATTATTGTTATGATTCATGTAATATTTATTATGATGGAATCTAGGGTTTATATACTTCTATAAATTAATTAAGTAAAACATGTTAGGATCATTAGTTGTTAATAATATGGTAATTGGTTAAGGGAATTGAGTGTAAAACACGTTAGATTACGTTTTAGGGTTTGGACAGAAAACTATGGTTGTAAAAATGTGAGTGTAATTAACAGATGGTGAAGAGTTAGGTCACGAATTTTTTGTCTAAATTGAAGTTTAATGAAAGGGCTTTCCAAAAAGTCCAGCCACGATTGATTTCAAGGTTGGGAAGTTGGTCTTTTGATTTTTCGTTGTTAAGGTGTCAAAGCTGTTAAGGCGGGACAAAATTTTGGTAAAAGTTTGATAGTGAATTGTAGGTGAAAAGGTGTTATTTAGGTTAGCCCTTCTGGAAACCTTGAGTTTTAGGTAATCTTAGACTACCACGAAAAGGATTCGAGATAAAAACTTGTAGAAGTATTTTATGTTAATTAAAACTTTTTGGTGTGCGTTCAGATCCGAATTTGGATAGTTGACAAGTTTGATTTTCTTTTGAATACTAGTGTGTGTTATTGGTCCATGGCCTTCTGGGATTAGCTTGTACGCTTATGAGAGACCATGGTGAATTTTTAGTGTAAGTTGTTGAGATTTAATTGTCATGATTTCATGTGGGCGAATGTACCCTAAAGTTCTGCATTTTCTGATTTTAAAAGTGCAAGGGATTTAGTGAGTGTTAGGTTATGGTAATGGTTAGTACGGTGTCTTGGAGATCCATGGTGGGTCATATGAGTCTTAGACATCCATCATATGAGTATTACATGGGTTGTAGCTTTTAGCTTGACCTTGTGTAACATGGACTTATTTCTGTTGTTTAGATTTGTGATTTGTGTTGTGGAAGCTGCAAGGTTTGAGGTGAGTTCATAGTCCCATATTTTTACTTTGTTTTAAACTTGGGATGGGAATGATGCTTGTCTTAAATGTTTAAGTTACTTTGATTATGTGTATGTCAAAAAGCTTGGACTTATAATGTTATCGTATGTATGCTACGTGTGATGATTTGATTGTGAGATTATGTGTGCTTCATTTGAGGACCCATTTGATGTTATGTGTGCTTCGATTAGGAGGATGCTTATCATGTTGCTCGCGCATCCGACCTAATTGATGTTGGGATCGGGGGACATGAGCCGTCCTGTTGTTGCCTATGTGTGTGGATATTCGTTTGCGTATGGATTGTAGCTTACATGATAAAGTTACGCCGATCAGAGAAGTAAACCCCTAGAGTTCCTGGTTGGAGACAAAGTGATGCTAAAAGTCTCGCCTTGGAAGGGTGTGATACATTTTGGGAAACGTGGGAAACTTAATCCCCGCTACATTGGACCATTTCTTATTTTGGAAAGAATTTGGCCCGTGGCTTATCGGTTGGAATTACCACCGGAATTGAGTGTGTTTCATGTTAGCAATTTGAAGAAGTGTCTTTCGGATGAAACGCCGGTTATACCAATTAAGGATATTCGTGAGGATGAGTTTCGAAAGAGATATCCAAAGCTTTTTACTTCGTAGATGGTTTGTTCCGAGAGAAACCTGGGACGGGTTCTTCTGAGGTAGGGAGGATGTGACAACTGGCAAATTAGGGAGCCGTTTTTAAAACCCGCATTACATTAAAGATTATAATTTTGGAATATTTGAAAAGTTTATCGTAACGAGATATTTTATGAACGTTGGAATGTGATTTTAATCATACGTTATTTATGGGATTTGATTATTTATTTATCGCTTGGTTTGGTTCATTCGTGATGATTTATTTTTGAGATCATTATTTTGGCACTACATTGACTCCGGCACTAGGAAAACCTAACAAATTAAATATTATGGGAATCGGTTGTGTTTTATTTAAAGTAAACGTATAGATTTTAAAAATATTCTGGAAAAGCGTATTTAGAACTATGAGCGTCGAGTACGAATGTTTGTGGCGACGTTTAATATTTTTCGTGAATGAGTGTTCGAGTTTCGGGAAGGACCGATTAATAACTACACCAAAGAACATTCTCGTGCCTAAAATGAACAAGGGATAAACTAGAGGGGCCTTTTTGCAAATTTCGGTATTAAAACCCTAACCCTATCCTCCCCCCTCTCAGTTTCTTCTTCCCCACAACAAATAATATTCTTTCTTCCCCTCTCTTACCCGCCGCCGCCTGCCACCTCCGGCAACCACCTCACCGCCGCTCATCTTACCACACCGCCACCACCAAAACAATCCCCACCATATCCTCTATCATCTATACTACTACACGCGCCGGTAATCACCTCCACCACCACCTTGTTTCGTTACCGCCGTCGTGTATCACCACCAAACACCATTTTCTTTAAGGTTTTCGAAGTATTGAAGGTGAGATATGTGATTTTCATGAAAGTTTGACTCTCCGAAAAGTCAAACCAATTGTTTCTTGATTTTTGGTCAAAAATTCGATTAGGTAACATTTATAAGAAGGTTTTTGGAAATGAAATTGGTTTGGTATCCGGGTGGGTCGACCCTTGACCGATTCATGTTCGGATTGTGTTGTTTGATATCGATTTGGGGCGAGTTTTAGGCTCGGTCGAGCTTAGCCGAGACCCTCGTGGTCTCGGTGTCTTGATTTATTGCTCACGAGTGCATGCCGTGACCTCAAGGGTCCGTATGGTTAATGTTTTGGACTCGTTTGAGCTTGAGGTGACCTTAAGGGTCCGATTGGTTTTGGTTCGAGGCTCACATGAGCTAGCCGAGACCCTAGAGGTCTCGGGTGGGACCCACAAGTCTTGTGGTGAAGTTTTGACCCGGGTGTGACTTGGTAGGTCGACCCGTATGTGTAATATTTGATATTTGATTTTAGTGTATTATTGATGGATTATGTTGGTTGTTGGTTTATTATTATTGAGTTTGACATTGAGGTTTCGGACTCGTGGTATTATTGTTGAAGTTGTTGACGAATGTGGATTTGGGGACCGATTGTGAGACGGTCAATTAGATGACGGAGATAGGTTAGTTGGGTGCCTTAATCGGACCCTCATGTTGTAGCACGTGGATATGGGATTGTTTTGGACGGAGTTGATTTATTTATTTTGACTTGATTATTATCTTGGACTTGGACTATGAGCCGAGAGTGATGACTCGGACGTGTGACCAAATTCTTATGGCTCGATAAAAATTTAAAATCAAACATTTAAAAACAATACTCGTAATAATATTATTAATAATATAATCGTTTATATACGTATATAGACGTGATAAACGTACATATATATATATATATATAAATGCGTATATTAATAATAAAACGATCACGAGTAAATGTTATAATAATATGACGATAATTATTATACTATGCAAATAGTGCAATAAATGTCGGAATATTGTTATAAATCAATAACTTGAAATAATGTCGAGAACTAATAAGTCGGGTGAGTAATAAATAAAAACATGATGACTTTTATAAATTTGGAAAAACTTATCGAGTTATACGAGTTTTGGTTACTTAAAGTCCAAGTGGGCTTTATTATGTGACTTTTGTGTTGTCACGGATATATGACGATTAATATAAACATTTTCTATAACAAGTGACTTATTTAATCGACGGATTAGATCGAGTTATTTGGCTATATAAAATGAGTATATTAATGGGCATCGTATCCCACGACGCCCATAGGTTGTGGTATATGTATTAGGATAATAAATTACTATGTATCTCGTGGAATTTGGCCGATTTGACGATATATATAGGGAATTTATTTAACTACGATATATACCAAATAGAATTCTTTGTGCTATGTGCTTTAGGTTGGGTATAATTTTGGAACGATATGTTACGTAAATAAATATGGGGGATTACCAAATCGACGGATTTGATAAACTTCGATGATTTATTTAAATAATATATTGGGCTAATATTAGACCTATAGATGGTTTATTATTTCGTTCGTTGTGGCTTCTTGGTTTGAGTTGTGTCGACCCTTCACCCATATGGATACCAAACGTCGAATTTCAAATTAATATATGAGGATAATTTGAGAAATGGATATTTTTAGAAAGTAAAAATGGAATACGTTCGGGAATGGGAATATTTGATTTTTGAGGAAATGATTTCTGAACGAGCTTGATATTGTTAGGAAGTGCCGAGTCTGTAGTTGCCGTTACGTGAGTTGCTTGAGTTTGCTTACGTCTTTCTTCTATCGATTTCTTTTGAGGATTTGTTGGACTTGAGGTGAGTCATAGCCCCACTTTTACTCTTGAACTTTGTTTTCAATACTTGGGGTGAGAAACGTGCAAATGTTTTATGTGGAATATTATCGCTTTGTTTATTTAAAACTTGCTATGCTTATAGAACTAGGTAGGATTAAGCGAGGCCTAGTCCCGAACTAGGTAAGCTATTGATTTGGTTATAGAGCGAGGCCTAGTCTCGAACTAGGTAAGCTATTGGATAGATTATAGAGCGAGGCCTAGACTTGAGCTAGGTAAGCTATTGATTTGATTGATTTGAGCTATAGCGTGCACCTATAGGGTTGATTTGATTTGGTTGGATTATTTTGGTTGGATTATATTGGTTGGATTATTTCGGTTGGATGTTTGAGGCCTACTCTAGCTAGCAAGCGTTTTGCGTATATGTCCACTATATTGAATTATGAATTTAAACCTATGATCTCACCAGCGAAAGCTGACTTTTAACACATTTTCTCAGGTAATTAAGTGATGCCCTTTGGATGCTTGGATTCGAGGCTTGGCAATGGCACCGGTTATGGATCTATTCTTCTAAAACTCTGATAAACTATTGTGGACCTATGTTTATTTCTTTTGGGCCTTACTTTGGATTATTCTTGGGATAAATGTAAACTTTAAAAACCCGTTTTGGTTGTATTTTTCTTATGTTTACTTTATCTCGTTCTTTCATGACTTTGAATGGATACCAATCCCCGTAGCACCCCGAAAGCTTGTTAAGTCTTCCGCTGTATCAAATTTTGGGGGTGTTACAGATTGGTATCAGAGCCAGGTTATAGAGAACTAGGTAAATAGACACCTAAACTATAACCGATTTTTATAGAAAACGATCCTCGACCATTGTCCGCCAGCCCGCCAAGCCGAAGCATCATTATTATTATTGAGGTATATTGAGATGATTATTAGATTTGGGATTCTTGAGATGATTTGAGGATTTAAGGTTTATTGATTTATTGATATGATGGCGTTTTGGGGAATTATATGTGTTTTGAGGAATTATATGCGTTTTGAGGAATTACATGGTTTAATTATTTTATGAATGATTTTAGTAATGCGGTATTTTAAATCTTTCTTGATATATATGATTGGGAATTATATGATGATTTTTGATACGGTATTTTAAGTTCGCGGTTTAGTTGTTTTGAAACACTTACACCTACCCTACGCCGTTGTCACAGACTATGGCCTCCCGTATGTTTGACGTTGTTGAGGATATTCTTACTGCACCTGTACACCCAACACAGATCACCATGGCTCCTAATGATCCTTACAGGGTTGCCATGCATTCAGCTAATGTGTCACCGACAGCTTCTACTTCAGCACCACCTGTTGCATCTACGCAGGGACCCTCATCTTCTCTAGGGCTCCCTAGTACATCGAGGTAGCTTACTCTTCATCAGGCTTTGGCTCGTGTGGCTCCACGTTTTGCCCACCGAGCTACGGCACGTATGTCGGTACGCCCTACTTTACCACCTTTACAGTTGGATGCTCACTCTCTCCTGTCAGATGCACCGCCTGCATCATGGCGTCGTCATCCTAGATCACCTACCCCTTCACCACATGGTTCACCTGTTAGGAGATGACGATTGATGATGTACTCTTTCGATGAGGAGGAGGAGGAGTACGAGGGTGAGGATGAGGCTGATGACCCTCATGAGGCTGAGCAGGGTGATGATGATGACCCTGAGGAGGAGGATGACCCTCAGGAGGAGGAGATGCCTGATGATGATGATTTGTTAGTACCGCCAGCTCAGGCTGAGGAGCCTGATTCACCTATACATCCGATTGAGCCTGTTTCACCTGATCATCCATTTTTGTTTGAGTTGCCATCTGGTAGTCCCGTTGAGTCGGATGCACCTTCTGAGGTTTCTGCTGAGCATGCAGAGTTAGGTGAGACTGGTAGGATGTGGGCTCAGATTACTGCACAGGGCGAGAGGATCTTGCGGTGATCTGATCGACTTGAGAGGGTTATTGGAGAGTTTATAGCGGATCTGAGAGTTGATATGACTATGGTTGTGGGCAGGACGACTGAGATGAGGAGAGTTTTGATGGAGGTTCACGAACATATTGAGAGTTTACAGCGAGGTTTTCTTACAGCTCGAGAGGCCGACCGCAAGTTATGGCAAAGGAATGCCGAGCTGGAGAAGGATGTGGCTGACCTCAAGAGAGACAGCGACACCCATGGTGTGGAGTTGGGATCATTATGGAGAGAGCTTGATGGCTTGAGGCAGGAGTTGAGGAACCTCCGCTAGCAGCGTGGCTAGATGTTCGGGTTATGTTATCTTGTTGCTTTCTACACCGAGGAGTGTTCGGTTAGAAAAGCTAGTTATCCTATTTTGATGTATTTTCCGTTGATTATTCGTCTCGTTTGGAACGATTATTATCTTTTGTGTTTTTCGGTAGTTGGAACGATGTTGGATCTTTATTGTATGGTTGAGGGTTATTATTATATGGTATTATGTGGTTTTTGGATATTGTGGAAATTGAGTCCCTATTCGCTTTATTGATGTCTTGTGGTGTATTGTTGATATTCTTTCCATGACTTGGCTTCGTTAATTTAATTCTTGTTGAGCATATGATAAGTTCTATCGGAGACTCATGAACTTGTATAATGTTTCAGATCAATGGCCCCACGACGAAACCCTGTTAGAGCTACCAGAACTGGTCCTGCAACGACTACCCCTGGTCGTCGAGGACGCCGTCCTACTCGAAATGTTGAGACCCCTACTCCTGATAACCTGGACACTACTAACCGCAACAATAGGAATCAAAATGTTGATGTTCAGGGAGACAATGATCATGTTCCACTCAATGCACCTACTGTGGATCAAGCAATGATCAACCAACTTGTGGAGCAACGAGTTGCTGAGCTACTAGCTAAGTCAAATCATTCCAACAATTCTGCTGGAACATTTCCACCTGTTCGTGCTAATGGATTTAACTACAAGGAGTTTAAAATTTGTGGACCCGTTGAGTTTGGTGGAACTGAAGGAGTGGTATACTTGGTCAGGTGGATGGAGAAGACTGAGTCAGTGTTTAATGTCAGTGGTTGTGCGGAGAATGCGAAGGTAAAGTTTGCTTCTTTTACCTTCAAGGATGAAGCTTTAACTTGGTGGAACAATTACCGTAACTCGGTTGGGAGTGATGTGGCTTATTCTATGACTTGGGAGCAATTTAAGTCTTTGCTGATTCACACTTACTGCCCAAGGAATGAGATTAAGAAGCTGGAGATTGAGTTCTGGAACCACAAGGTGAAAGGTACTGATATGGCAACTTACAATCGCCGTTATCGAGAGTTAGCCTTACTTTGTCTCGATATGGTTAGGACTGAGACTCAAAGGATTGAGAGGTATACCGATGGGTTGCCGGTAGCTACAAGGAACGATGTGATTTCTGCTAAGCCTGCAAACATTCATGAGGCTATCACTATTGCTCAACAATTGATGGACTCGTTGGCATTGGAAGAAGCTGAGAAAGACAAGAATGGAAAGAGGAAGAGGGATAATCACTCTAAGGGTAATGATCATCGAAACAAGCGACAAACAACTACTAGAGCTTATGCTATGGGAGATGGAGATAAGAAGAACCACAATGGAGATGCACCCAAGTGTAACCGATGTTATAAGAATCATTCTGGACGATGTACTGTGATGTGCAGGAATTGCTCTAAGATGGGACACAGAGCTAAGGATTGTAGAGCTCGACCACTTGCTATGGTTCAAGCTACTCCTGAAACTGTGAGTAAGGCAAATGTTACTTGTTATGGATGTGGAAAGAAGGGACATTATAGGAATGAGTGTAGGGAATCGTGGAACCGAGGAAATCAAGGATCGGGTGGTAATGGGTACAATAATGGAAACCGTGGAACTGGAGGAAACCGTGGACGACAAGATAATGGGGACCAACGTGTGGAAGCTGGAGCTGCTCATGGAAGAGTGTATGCACTTGGGAACGAGAGAGGAGAAGATCCGAACGTCGTTACTGGTACGTTCCTTCTCAATAATCGTTATTCTTCCATACTATTTGATACTGGTGCCGATAAGAGTTTTGTGTCCACTAAGTTTGCACCCTTACTAGAGAAACCTCCGATGGCCTTAGGAATTGGTTATGATGTAGAGTTAGCTAATGGGAACATAGAGAGGATTAGAACTATCATTCTCGGTTGCACGTTAAACTTTCTGAATCGTCCTTTCAACATAGATCTTCTACCCGTTACGTTAGGAAGTTTTGATGTCATTATTGGTATGGATTGGTTGTCGAAGTATCGTGCTCATATACTTTGCAATGAGAAGATCGTGCGTGTGCCTTACGGCAAGGAGATTCTGAACATACCAGGAGATAGAAAGGATTTGAGCGGCCCATCTAGATTAGCGGTCGTATCTTGCACTAAATTGCCAAAGCTAATGGAAAAAGGATGTTGCCTTTTCTTAGCTCAAATTTCTGAGAAAGGAGGGAAGGAGAAGAAGGAAAGGGGCATTGGAGACGTGCCTATAGTTCGTGATTTTTCGGATGTGTTTCCCGATGATTTGCCGGGAATTCCGCCTACTAGAAAAGTAGAGTTTCAGATTGAGTTGATACCTGGTGCTGCACCCGTGGCACGAGCGCCTTATCGTCTTGCACCTATTGAATTGGAAGAGTTGTCGAAACAATTAGCGGAGTTAGCCGAAAAGGGATTTATAAGACCAAGTTCTTCGCCTTGGGGAGCCCCGGTCTTATTTGTGAAGAAGAAGGATGGATCATTTCGTATGTGTATTGATTATCGAGAGTTGAACAAGTTAACGGTGAAGAATAGATACCCGTTACCGAGGATCGACGATTTGTTCGATCAGCTTCAAGGATCGAGTGTGTATTCGAAGATTGATTTGAGATCGGGATATCATCAGCTTCGAGTTCGCGAGGAAGATATTCCGAAAACGGCTTTCAGAACCCGTTACGGGCATTACGAGTTTCAGGTGATGCTGTTTGGGTTGACTAACGCACCGGCGGTATTCATGGACCTCATGAATCGGGTGTGTAAGCCTTACTTAGATAAGTTCGTGATTGTGTTCATCGATGACATCCTAATTTATTCGAAGAGTGAGAAGGAGCACGAGGAGCATCTAAGGCTTATCTTAGAATTGCTCAGGAAAGAGAAACTGTATGCCAAGTTTTCTAAATGTGAATTTTGGATTCCGACGGTACAATTTCTGGGTCATGTGATTGATAGACAAGGAGTTCATGTAGATCCTGCTAAGATTGAAGCCATTAAAGATTGGGCTGCACCTACGACCCCAACAGAAGTTTGTCAATTTTTGGGTCTAGCTGGTTATTACCGAAGATTCATTGAGGGATTTTCGAAGATAGCAAAACCGTTGCCCAAATTGACACAAAAGAGTGTTAAGTACGAATAGGGAGATAAGGAAGAGGAGGCATTTCAGTTACTTAAGGAGATGTTGTGTAGTGCTCCTATCTTGGCGTTACCTGAAGGTAACGAGGACTTTTTCGTCTATTGTGACGCTTCTCATAAAGGTTTAGGAGCTGTGTTAATGCAACGAGAGAAGGTGATAGCTTATGCTTCCCGACAGCTTAAGAAGCACGAGAAGAACTACACCACACATGATTTGGAGTTAGGTGCTGTGGTTCTTGCCTTGAGGATATGGAGACATTATCTGTATGGTACCAAGTGTGTAGTGTTTACTGACCACAAAAGTCTACAACACATCTTGAATCAAAAAGAGCTCAACATGAGACAGCGACGTTGGATTGAGTCGCTAAGCGATTATGATTGTGAAATTCGCTACCATCCTGGTAAAGCAAACGTTTTTGCTGATGCTCTTAGTCGAAAGGAGAGAATTCCACCATTACGAGTTAGGTCATTGGGAATGACTATCGTATCGCCATTATCGTCTCAAATATTAGAAGCTCAAATGGAAGCGTTGAAAGCAGAAAATCGACCTGCTGAGAACATATTTGGGATGGCAGAAAATGATAAGGGATTTGTTAAGTGTTCTGATGGAGTATTATGTTTTGGAGAGCGAAGTTAGGTACCATTGTATGGAGGAATTCGAGAGTTGATTATGCATGATTCGCATAAGTCAAGATACTCTATTCATCCTGGGTCTGACAAGATGTACCAGGATTTGAAAAAGTTATATTGGTGTCCAAATATGAAGGCAGATATAGCATTGTATGTTCGTAAGTGTTTGACATGTTCTAAGGTTAAAGCCGAACATCAAAGACCGTCAGGATTATTGACGCAGCCAGAACTACCGGTTTGGAAGTGGGAGCGGATCACGATGGACTTTATTACCAAGTTACCAAAGACAGCTAGCGGTTGTGATGCTATATGGGTAATTTTGGATCGTTTGACTAAGTCTGCTCATTTCCTGGCGATTAGTGAAGATGATAGTGTTGAAAAACTTGCGAGGTTGTATGTGAAGGAGATTGTTTCTTGGCATGGAGTTCCGATATCGATTATTTCTGACCGCGACAGCCGCTTTACGTCAGCGTTGTGGCGATCACTTCAAACCGCTTTGGGGACGAGACTTGATATGAGTACTGCATATCACCCCCAAACCGATGGTCAAAGTGAGAGAACTATTCAGACCTTGGAGGATATGCTTCGTGCATGCATAATAGACTTTGTAAAGGCTGGGAGAAATATCTACCCCTTGCGGAGTTCTCCTATAATAATAGCTACCATACAAGTCTAAAAGTTGCACCGTTTGAAGCTTTATATGGTCGTAAATGTCGTTCACCTATTGGTTGGGCAGAAGTTGGAGATAGCCAACTCACAGGCCCTGAACATATTTTGGAAACTACTGAGAAAGTAACGCAAATTCGAGATCGATTGCAAGCAGCTAGAGATAGGCAGAAAAGTTACGCCGATCAGAGACGTAAACCCCTAGAGTTTCAGGTTGGAGACAAAGTGATGCTGAAAGTCTCGCCTTGGAAGGGGGTGATACGTTTTGGGAAACGTGCGAAACTTAATCCCCGCTACATTGGACCATTTCTTATTTTGCAAAGAATTGGGCCAGTGGCTTATCGGTTGGAATTACCACCGGAATTGAGTAAAGTTCATGATGTGTTTCATGTTAGCAATTTGAAGAAGTGTCTTTCGGATGAAACGCCGGTTATACCAATTAAGGGTATTCGCGAGGATGAGTTTCGAAAGAGATATCCGAAGCTTTTTACTTCGTAGATGGTTTGTTCTGAGAGAAACCCGGGACGGGTTTCTTCTGAGGCTGGGAGGATGTGACAACTGGCAAATTAGGGAGCCATTTTTAAAACCCGCATTACATTAAAAATTATAATTTTGGAATATTTGAAAAGTTTATCGTGACGAGATATTTTATGAACGTTGGAATGTGATTTTAATCATACATTATTTATGGGATTTGATTATTTATTTATGGTTTGGTTTGGTTCATTCGTGATGATTTATTTTTGAGATCATTATTTTGGCACTACATTGACTCCGGCACTAGGAAAACCTAACAAATTAAATATTATGGGAATCGGTTGCGTTTTATTTAAAGTAAACGTATAGATTTTAAAAATATTCTGGAAAAGCGTATTTAGAACTATGAGCGTCGAGTATGAATGTTTGTGGCGACGTTTAATATTTTTCGTGAATGAGTGTTCGAGTTTCGGGAAGGACCGATTAATAACTACACCAAATAACATTCTCGTGCCTTAAATGAATAAGGGATAAACTAGAGGGGCCTTTTTGCAAATTTCGGTATTAAAACCCTAACCCTATCCTCCCCCTCTCATTTTCTTCTTCCCCACAACAAATAATATTCTCTCTTCCCCTCTCTTACCCGCCGCCGCCTGCCACCTCCGGCAACCACCTCACCGCCGCTCATCTTACCACACCGCCACCACCAAAATGATCCCCACCATATCCTCTATCATCTATACTACTACACGCGCCGGTAATCACCTCCACCACCACCTTGTTTCGTTACCGCCGTCGTGTATCACCACCAAACACCATTTTCTTTAAGGTTTTCGAAGTATTGAAGGTGAGATATGTGATTTTCATGAAAGTTTGACTCTCCGAAAAGTCAAACCAATTGTTTCTTATTTTTGGTCAAAAATTCGATTGGGTAACATTTATAAGAAGGTTTTTGGAAATGAAATTGGTTTGGTATCCGGGTGGGTCGACCCTTGACTGATTCATGTTCGGATTGTGTTGTTTGATATCGATTTGGGGCGAGTTTTAGGCTCGGTCGAGCTTAGCCGTGACCCTCGTGGTCTCGGTGTCTTGATTTATTGCTCACGAGTGCATGCCGCGACCTCAAGGGTCCGTATGGTTAATGTTTTGGACTCGTTTGAGCTTGAGGTGACCTTAAGGGTCTGATTGGTTTTGGTATTTTTGGCTCGGATGAGCCTAGCGTGACCATCATGGTCCGTTTGGTTTGTTGGTTTATGGCCGACGACCCAAAGGGTCGGTTTGGTTTTAGTTCGAGGCTCAGATGAGCTAGCCGAGACCCTATAGGTCTCGGGTGGGACCCACAAGTCTTGTGGTGAAGTTTTGACCCGGGTGTGACTTGGTAGGTCGACCCGTATGTGTAATATTTGATATTTGATTTTAGTGTATTATTGATGGATTATGTTGGTTGTTGGTTTATTATTATTGAGTTTGACATTGAGGTTTCGGACTCGTGGTATTATTGTTGGAGTTGTTGACGAATGTGGATTTGGGGACCGATTGTGAGACGGTCAATTAGATGACGGAGATAGGTTAGTTGGGTGCCGTAGTCGGACCCTCATGTTGTAGCATGAGAATATGGGATTGTTTTGGACGGAGTTGATTTATTTATTTTGACTTGATTATTATCTTGGACTTGGACTATGTGCCGAGAGTGATGACTCGGACATGTGACCAAATTCTTATGACTCGATAAATATTTAAAATCAAACATTTAAGAACAATACTCGTAATAATATTATTGATAATATAATCGTTTATATACGTATATAGACGTGATAAACGTACATATATATATATATATATATATATATATATATATATATATATATATTGATGCGTGGGAATCGCACCTTGCTTTACCTCTCGAGGGATCTCGCGAGGCTTACAACCCCCACCAGGCAGTGTACCTGATCGTTGTAGTATATTATAGTGACAAGTACCGGGGGATTGATCGTTCAGCTTAGGAATAGTGTCGCTAGGATTAGAAAGCCTAATTAATAGTTCTAAAGATGAAAGATGATTATTTTTGTGTTTTCATATTTTATGAAAGCAAGTAAAATCTCGGGTTTTGGAAGAGTGGGCGGAATTAGTTGTTATTCAACTAACCCAAAAACTACTTTATAACTAATTAAACTAATGAAAATGAAATTAAGCTAATATTAAACTAAGGTTGTGAGCAGTATTTGGAGAAATTGTGTTTACTTAGATTTCATTACTCCCTAGATATCTTTTACATGTCAATTACTTGTTACACTTGTATGGATGACGGATTGTATTCCTTAATACCATTTGTGGGGTGGCATACATAACTCCCCAACTCTATGAGCTCTTATCTCCTCCTACACCATGACCCAGCACAACTATAGGGATTGTAAACAGTGGCTCATGCATTAAATACAACCAATAAAGACCTAGTACGCCTCGGTTCATGTTTCTTAAGACGTTCAAGCATGTTACCATTTGGAGATCTGCCAGTTTTCTTAAGCCTAACATATAATATCATTCATCCAAGAACAAGAATAGACAAGTAATCAACACATAATCAACATCTAGGTTTCATTAGATCTAAGCAAACACAAAGGAAATCTCGCCTAGCATAGTAGAATTAAGATAAGAGCAAAAGATAAACAACCAACACATAGACATATTGATTGAATTAAGAGTATACTTATCTCAATTACAATGCAAGGTCTCAAGGGTTTGGAACCCTTGAAAAACCTGTAAAAGAGGCACCAAAATCGTCTTTAGGGTTTCACCAAAACTTCTCCTTTTTTTAATGAAAAAACTAGAAAACTGTATATAGGAAAATCGTCATGACGGTGTCAAGAGTAAAATCTGACGCCGTCAACTAGCCGCCATACACTTCATCGGACGCCCTAGATCCACTTGTGACGGCCTTGGTGACGCCGTCACCACCTACGGTAAATTAATCTTGGCCACTTTGACGCCGTCATATCTCCATCTGACGCCGTCACCAGCTACGGTAAAATATTCATCTTGTCTGACGCCGTCAAGAGTAAACCCTTGACGCCGTCACCTTGTATTTCCAGCTTGGATTTTCGGTACTTTGTTGTTTTCTTCACTTTATGCTCCAAAAACGTCCAAAATAGCCTCTTTTCCAGAATTCACTCTCCAAACACCTAAAATCACAAAAGGAACGATTTAGGGTAATATTTGATCAAATAAAGTCGGATTCGGGCTTAAATGACCCCCTAAAAACGGATCATTTTTCGCCTCATCATATACCCTTACACTTGAGATTTGCTTGTCCTCAAGCAAATGAGCTTTTATTCTACTCAAAAGACAAGTTAGGGGTCATTTAACACTAATATAAAAGTAATTACAACAAATAATCGTTCCACTAAAGACCAATAGACAAGCACGGAGGTCATACACAAGCACCTCACAAATAGTGTTTAGATACTCACATCTCTCGGGTGTAATAAAGTAATATAACATTATGGAAATGGAAGATATCTCTCACTACCTGTCATAGCAAAATAGATTACCATAGGCTTGGGAAAGGATCAAACCTCCACCACATGGCGTAAGCACCTAGGATAAACTATCAAAGAGGTCTTTTAAAAGGGTTATAACGTTAGGTGTAGGGATATGAATTACACGGTTTTGTTGGATAAAGGGAATTTTACTGGTGGCGAGTTAACAATCTTAGTAAATCACATATATAAGATGGCGTTGCTAAGCCAAGACTAGACTCGACTTAAGCTAATAAATGAAAAATAACAAAAACATAAAATGAACATAGAATGAAAACGGGATGGTACTCCGTATGGTTTTTCTTTTTTCTTTTTTTTTTTTTCTATTTTTTTTTTCTTTTTCTTAATTTTTTCGATTTTTTTTTTTTTTTTTTTTTTTTGCATACACTCTTACCCTACCATCCAAAATAATACATCATAGGGGTATGAGCAATCCCCTTACACTTGAATCTTTACATTAAACTATTCTAATGACTCGAATTAAGAAAATCAAAACACTTGGAGCACTTTTAAGATTAACGTACATATGGGGGTAATAATATGATGTTCTTCCCCATTACTCCATAAAATAAGTACTTTACCCATGAGTCCCAATCGTCCCAAAACAATATGTACAAGGATATGACTCGACTTAGCAACCATGTAATCAATTAGAAAGTTAACTTAGGGTTTAACAAATAACAATAATGCACTAAAAATGAGCACATACACGGAAGGCTAAGGCGATTTGGTTGTACATTTAAGTGGGGTGTAACAAATTCTTCCTTTAAGTAAGATGCTTAAAGTTAGAAACGAAAAGATAGGCTCGGAGGGGTGTACTAGGGGTATCGTGTACTAAAAATGAGTACAACGCAAAGGGTGTGGTAAAAATTAGTTGACTTAACTAGCCAAGTAATATGACTTAAATGGTCAAGTAATTGTAATACGGGTTTAACACAAGGGTGATCCTAATGCCTCTTATCATGTAGTAAATCCTACCACACGAATGTAGTCTCACTAGCGGTCTCGGGATGCATCACTAACGCAAGTTCTAGAATCTAAATGCTACCGGTACACTCATAAGCACCAATAATAAATGCTTTTCCTATCAAAACTAAAGGCGAACCTCACATTCTTGGGTGGAAAATTTTTCTGAATATACGGTTATGTGCTAGTCATACAACCTCCTATCCATGAGACGCTTGCTATGGCTAAAGTTTCACTCCTAAATGTTGTAAAAAATTTTAAATTTGGCGCTAAAATTGCACTAACAAGTATTTCTCATAGTTTTATTACACATCTACTATCAAACAAAACAAACTCAAGCGAAAGTGCATATGTAAGGTATCATCTTCTTACCCTCCCCTTACACTTAGGATGAACATTGTCCCCAATGTTCAAGTAAAGAATGTAAAAGTAAAAAGTAAAGAGAATGAAATCAAATACTCCCCTGATTCGCTCGGTATGGATTTTAGGTTGGCCAAGTTAAGTCTTCCTCCAAGAAAATGAACAATCAAAGCTTCCCTTCCAGAATATAAATCATCTTCTTGTCTTAAATAACCTGTAAATCCTGACAAAAGTAGATAAGGCAACCTCGCGTAAAATCGGCGGCATCCTATATAAGTTACTAAATCCTAGAAAACAAAGTAAGATATAATGCTTGTGGAATGAAGTTTGCAGATTTCCTGGAGATTATAAAACTTAATAATTCACAAAAACCATAAGACTCCGTTAGAAAAACAAAACCGGTAAAATTTCCAGATTTTTGACTCCTGACGCCGTCAAGAGCAGTTGCCTGACGCCGTCAGAATGGACCTGCAGAAATCTTTATGTTAAGTTTCCGGAAAATTTCTGGAAAAACCTTGTCCTACTTCCTGGAAAATCCTGCAAAACTTCATTATGACTCGATACAAGCATTTGACTCTAACAAATACGAATATACATGTTCATTAAATATTGTGGAGAATCATGATCGGTTTGTTTCTTAAAAACATATTTGGGGTTTCCCCTTACACTTATCTTTTGCAAAAATACCTTTAGGTTGAAGTTAGGACTATGCCAAACAACATAATAAAGTATTTCACGTTTTAATTGAGAAACATGATCAACCAACAATAAAAATAAAACATGCATACGGAAGCAAATAACAATCAAACAATTAAAATCACACAAAACATGGGTTGCCTCCCAAGAAGCGCTTTTCTTTATTTACGAGTCTTGTAGCTAGACTCAAAGTCGTGGGTTACTACATGATTTCATCATTGGTTCCACTACCTAGGTCATCTTCTAAACTAGTGTCGCTCTCATAGTGTAAGTACTTTGGATCTTCAAATTCTAAAACATCCTTTCGATACTTAGAGCCAAGCTTACTAACATCCTTAAAGAACCCACAAGATAAATCAGAAACATTTCTACAACCTCTTCTAACATCGTCATCACACAAGACAAGTTGGGAGCTCATAACATCGAGCCCGTCGCAATCTATCTCCCTAAGGTCTCTTCTTTTGTATGGCGTTTGGTATGAAATCCTCCTAATCCCGTCAGTGAAAGTCATGATTCCGTTCAAGTCATCCACTATCAACTTAGTGATTTCACAAAAGGGCGCTCCAAATACAACTTGCGATAACCTAGGGTCAACAAAGTCTTCTATGTTGTCCACAATTGTGAACTCCATAGTGAATGCCATATTTCCTATGAACACTTGGATTTCATGATCCTTACCAACCACTTTCTCTCCCTTGTAAATCATCCCCCATCTGCAGATATTGTTATAGTGAAACAACGACATGAAATTCTTTGGCAGGAATACATTAATGTACACGTTCTCGAAGTGTTTGTGACCGATCATGCAGGGGATTTTTAGGTTATTCGGATTACGTCGTTCGATCTTTTTCAACTCTCCTCCCTTTGACCCGTATGGATTCCCTTCAAGGGAGGGACGATACTCATAAACTTCCTCACCATCCCTACGAAAAATTACCGTTCTAACACCATTGGTGAATAATACACTACCATCTTTCTCGTCAAGGATTGCTCCCGATTCATTGATAAATGGTATCCCAAGGACGAGGTTGGTCAATACTTGATTGGCGAGAGGGTCCACGTCATCAACCACGGTGAAGTCAGTATCGTAATCAAGTTCTCCAATCCTAATTGATACATTCTCTATTACTTTCTTGCATACGACGTCCTCTGGGAAGGTTTTGTGGTACAGAGAAAGTGGGATTACGCTGACCGGAAAGCTAGGATCTATATGGCTATTAATTAAGACCTTTCCCTCAATGGTACATGGGATTTTGAAAAGCTTATAGTCGTTCCCCTCGGGTTGATTGCTATCCCTACTTATAGCATCCTCTTTTTCGGATTCTTTTATAACCAATTTGCTCAAAATGGTTGGGTCTTTCTCCTGTTCCTCCGATGTCTTGTTCCAATCATCCAGTTTGTCGGATTTCTGCGCGGTGCACTGCTCGGGTGAGTTGGCAGGTTTCCTTGCCGAAGCGTGGTCAACCTTTGGTGTCACATCATTTGTTGTCTGACTAAGGTTGTCAGTTTGTTGTTGGGTTGGTTTGGATGCAGCAACTGATATCGTGGTGATGGTGTTTACAAAGTGGATTGGTCCAGAGGGGTTGATAGGTCCTTTCTTGTCAGGGGATAGATGTTTGAATAGCTTGCCAGGACTTTTTATCTTTACAGGGGAGGCTGGTGGACTCATGACGGTAGCAGACTTAACCTCATCAACGTGAATGGGCTTATTATCAATATGCTCTATGATAGCCGTCAACAGATTACAAATCTTGTTGTTCACGTCAGCCTGCTGTTGTTTGAATTTTGCCTCGAGTGTAGTAAGCTGCAGTTCTTGAGAAAGAATGAATTTTTTTAAATCATCTTCACAGCTTTGCCTAGAGGTATCTTGTGATGGAAAATGTTCGGACCAAGTGAGGGGTGAGGAATCATTAAATGATACACTTCGTGTTTGGTACCCTCTAAAATTAGGTTTATCCTTCCATGCCTCATATGTTTCGGCAGAAGTTCGAGGACCCTGCCCTACGTGTGATGATGTGAATTCGTTATAAGCACGTTTTGGAAGTTCCATGCAGTTGTAGGTCTCATGAGGGCCATTGCAAAGTTTGCATGTAGAAGCGATTTTGTTTACTTGGCTTGAAGGCTTATGAATTTCGTAAGATTTAATGAGAGACTTGACTCGACCTTCAAGTTCCATGATCCTACGGTCGGGAGTGCTTGAATTGTTCGAAGGCAAAGATATTGCCTTGACCGTTTTGTTCAAATCACGGGGATCATTCCAACTTTCGTTGTCATAGAGAGCAAGATCTTCTATGAGTTCCCATGATTGTTCCGCACTAAGATCACGTAGCTTACCACCGGCCGATTGGTCAATGGTTCGCCTCGTGGGGATATCGATATGGTCATAGAAAATTTGGACTTGGAGCCAAAGATCTATGCCATGATGAGGGACTTTTTGGAGTAAGTCCTTGAAACGAGTCCATGCTTCGTAAAGAGATTCATTTTGACGTTGTTGGAACCTCAACATGTCATTCCTAAGCTTAGTAGTTCTCCCCGGTGGGAAAAATTGAGCAAGGAAACGAGTGGTGAGATCATCCCATGTGGTGATGGATCCCGCGGGTAAACGCTCAAGCCATTGACTAGCTTGATCCCGTAGAGAGAATGGGAATAGGCGTAAACGGGTAGTCTCTCTAGTTTCAACACCTAGGTCTATGGAATCTACGATTTTGAGGAAGTCCTTAAGGTGTTGGTTTGGATCTTCGGAACAAAGTCCATGGAATGCACATCCGCTTTGCACCAACCGGATGGTGTCGGATCGCAAGGGGGTCACATTGGCTCCGGTGAGCTCAATGGTGTTTCGGTAGCCTTGGTGGCTAGGTCGGGAATACTCTCCTAAGGTTCGGGGCCTAAGGGGTTCTAATGGTGGGTTTTGTTGTGGTGGGATGACGGGTTCAAAGATGTTACCACCTTCCATGATGTCGGATGGTAAAGAGTTACGAACAAAGGCACGAAGAGATAAGATAGACTAAAGAAGACCTAAAAAATAAAAATAAAAATCTTACTAGAAAGGAATCTAGCAAGTAGACCTAATAAAAAGAAATCCTAACCTAGACAATAACTATTCCCCGGGCCGCGGCGCCAAAAACTTGATGCGTGGGAATCGCACCTTGCTTTACCTCTCGAGGGATCTCGCGAGGCTTACAACCCCCACCAGGCAGTGTACCTGATCGTTGTAGTATAGTATAGTGACAAGTACCGAGGGATTGATCGTTCAGCTTAGGAATAGTGTCGCTAGGATTAGAAAGCCTAATTAATAGTTCTAAAGATGAAAGATTTTTATTTTTGTGTTTTTATATTTTATGAAAGCAAGTAAAATCTCGGGTTTTGGAAGAGTGGGCGGAATTAGTTGTTATTCAACTAACCCAAAAACTACTTTATAACTAATTAAACTAATGAAAATGAAATTAAGCTAATATTAAACTAAGGTTGTGAGCAGTATTTGGAGAAATTGTGTTTACTTAGATTTCATTACTCCCTAGATATCTTTTACATGTCAATTACTTGTTACACTTGTATGGATGACGGATTGTATTCCTTAATACCATTTGTGGGGTGGCATACATAACTCCCCAACTCTATGAGCTCTTATCTCCTCCTACACCATGACCCAGCACAACTATAGGGATTGTAAACAGTGGCTCATGCATTAAATACAACCAATAAAGACCTAGTACGCCTCGGTTCATGTTTCTTAAGACGTTCAAGCATGTTACCATTTGGAGATCTGCCAGTTTTCTTAAGCCTAACATATAATATCATTCATCCAAGAACAAGAATAGACAAGTAATCAACACATAATCAACATCTAGCTTTCATTAGATCTAAGCAAACACAAAGGAAATCTAGCCTAGCATAGTAGAATTAAGATAAGAGCAAAAGATAAACAACCAACACATAGACATATTGATTGAATTAAGAGTATACTTATCTCAATTACAATGCAAGGTCTCAAGGGTTTGGAACCCTTGAAAAACCTGTAAAAGAGGCACCAAAATCGTCTTTAGGGTTTCACCAAAACTTCTCCTTTTTTTAATGAAAAAACTAGAAAACTATATATAGGAAAATTGTCATGACGGCGTCAAGAGTAAAATCTGACGCCGTCAACTAGCCGCCATACACTTCCTCGGACGCCCTAGATCCACTTGTGACGGCCTTGGTGACGCCGTCACCACCTACGGTAAATTAATCTTGGCCACTTTGACGCCGTCATATCTCCATCTGACGCCGTCACCAGCTACGGTAAAATATTCATCTTGTCTGACGCCGTCAAGAGTAAACCCTTGACGCCGTCACCTTGTATTTCCAGCTTGGATTTTCGGTACTTTGTTGTTTTCTTCACTTTATGCTCCAAAAACGTCCAAAATAGCCTCTTTTCCAGAATTCACTCTCCAAACACCTAAAATCACAAAAGGAACGATTTAGGGCAATATTTGATCAAATAAAGTCGGATTCGGGCTTAAATGACCCCCTAAAAACGGATCATTTTTCGCCTCATCATATATATATATATATATATATATATCTATACTACCTTATAATGTATTTAGGACATCTATATTTAGAAGTCTTAAAATGTTTAAGACCAAAAACATTTCTTTAATAGGAAAGATGCATGTACACCACTTTAATGCACATAATTTTCAGACTTACAAGACAAGAAACATAATGTACACCACTTTAATGCACATATTAAAAAAAACCTCATTAATGATATTTAATGTAGTCAATTATTTAATTGATCAATAAATACAATTAATACAATTATTAAAACACCCCTTACATCACAAATACAAATTATCAAGCATATTGTACAACCAAATTAAACACAATTCCTACATTAAACGTCACTAATACAAATAATAAAGCACATTATATAAATATTCAGGCCCGAACGGGCAACGGGCCTAATGGGCTTGAGCCCGAATGGGTGTGGGCCAAACAGGCTCGAACCCGAACGAGCACGGCCTAAACTAAATTCTTGATATCCGTAAATCTATTGTCAAAAAAAACATAATAAAGTAAAATACATGATTCACCGAAAAATTTAATTTCAAGGTATCCGCCGCTGCAACGCGCTGGTACCCTGCTAGTATATATATATATATATATATATATATATATATATATATATATATATATATATATATATATATATAAATGCGTATATTAATAATAAAACGATCACGAGTAAATGTTATAATAATATAACGATAATTATTATACTATGCAAATAGTGCAATAAATGTCGGAATATTGTTATAAATCAATTACTTGAAATAATGTCGAGAACTAATAAGTCGGGTGAGTAATAAATAAAAACATGATGACTTTTATAAATTTGGAAAAACTTATCGAGTTATACGAGTTGTGGTTACTTAAAGTCCAAGTGGGCTTTATTATGTGACTTTTGTGTTGTCACGGATATATGACGATTAATATAAACATTTTCTATAACAAGTGACTTATTTAATCGACGGATTAGATCGAGTTATTTGGCTATATAAAATGAGTATATTAATGGGCATCGTATCCCACGACGCCCATAGGTTGTGGTATATGTATTAGGATAATAAATTACTATGTATCTCGTGGAATTTGGCCGATTTGACGATATATATAGGGAATTTATTTAACTACGATATATACCAAATAGAATTCTTTGTGCTATGTGCTTTAGGTTGGGTATAATTTTGGAACGATATGTTACGTAAATAAATATGGGGGATTACCAAATCGACGGATTTGATAAACTTCGATGATTTATTTAAATAATATATTGGGCTAATATTAGACCTATAGATGGTTTATTATTTCGTTCGTTGTGGCTTCTTGGTTTGAGTTGTGTCGACCCTTCACCCATATGGATACCAAACGTCGAATTTCAAATTAATATATGAGGATAATTTGAGAAATGGATATTTTTAGAAAGTAAAAATGGAATACGTTCGGGAATGGGAATATTTGATTTTTGAGGAAATGATTTCTGAACGAGCTTGATATTGTTAGGAAGTGCCGAGTCTGTAGTTGCCGTTACGTGAGTTGCTTGAGTTTGCTTACGTCTTTCTTCTATCGATTTCTTTTGAGGATTTGTTGGACTTGAGGTGAGTCATAGCCCCACTTTTACTCTTGAACTTTGTTTTCAAAACTTGGGGTGAGAAACGTGCAAATGTTTTATGTGGAATATTATCGCTTTGTTTATTTAAAACTTGCTATGCTTATAGAACTAGGTAGGATTAAGCGAGGCCTAGTCCCAAACTAGGTAAGCTATTGATTTGGTTATAGAGCGAGGCCTAGTCTCGAACTAGGTAAGCTATTGGATAGATTATAGAGCGAGGCCTAGACTTGAGCTAGGTAAGCTATTGATTTGATTGATTTGAGCTATAGCGTGCACCTATAGGGTTGATTTGATTTGGTTGGATTATTTTGGTTGGATTATATTGGTTGGATTATTTTGGTTGGATGTTTGAGGCCTACTCTAGCTAGCAAGCGTTTTGCGTATATGTCCACTATATTGAATTATGAATTTAAACCTATGATCTCACCAGCGAAAGCTGACTTTTAGCACATTTTCTCAGGTAATTAAGTGATGCCCTTTGGATGCTTGGATTCGAGGCTTGGCAATGGCACCGGTTATGGATCTATTCTTCTAAAACTCTGATAAACTATTGTGGACCTATGTTTATTTCTTTTGGGCCTTACTTTGGATTATTCTTGGGATAAATGTAAACTTTAAAAACCCGTTTTGGTTGTGTTTTTCTTATGTTTACTTTATCTCGTTCTTTCATGACTTTGAATGGATACCAATCCCCGTAGCACCCCGAAAGCTTGTTAAGTCTTCCGTTGTATCAAATTTTGGGGGTGTTACACTATACCTTGCCATTTTATTGCATGTAGTTATTCTCTATATAGACACCATGTGTTGTGATTATATCTACGAAGTTACACCCTCGCGTTTCTGCCTTGGCGAGGTGTGACAAATTGGTATCAGGGCCTTGGTTATAGAGAATTAGGTGGTTGAACCTAGACTATAACCTAGGAGTCCTTCATTTAGTTGCATTTAGGATCTATGTGTAAGTATAGTATTTTATATGTCTATTTTCCTATATTTATGTGATGTTTTATTGAGCTTCGGACGTCTATTCTATCCCCTATGCGTAGTATTGTATATATCGACTTTATTATATCGTCTTTCGCGCGTAGGATGCTTCATTGGACAACCGTTGTCGCTATCGGATGCGAGAGAAGTGGTAGGATGAAGCGGACTAACCGCAGAATCCGAGTTCCCGATAGCATGTATCCATGTTCTGACAAGGAGAGGACGTTTATGGGAAACGTTGGTGGAGAATAAGTGGAGAGGTTTGGAACCACGGTGACTTCTAGAGATGGATCCATTACCAAATACCCTTGGTAGTGTCCTCACTTCACATAGGAAGGAGAGGTGGTTTAGTCTAAACCTCATGATTTGTATGCACTTGTGAATCATACAGAATTGGAAGAAAGAAATAGAGATGGTTTTGCATGTTGTCGATTACCTCAACATGTAGGAAACAGGAATGGGTGGTTGAGTAAAGATGAAGGGGAGTTAGGATGAAATGGTGTGGATTCGGATCTATAGTCCACAGCGAGTAGTAAATTGAATTGATCTGAGAGGGGAGATAAGTGCGAGAGTTAAGTTTGAGCCATTGTGCGATGTCCTTTGTTTTGTGTTATGTTTTGAATTCGTATATTGTCTTTTGCCGTATGGAGCCATGCTGGAGCGTGATTACTCTTGGATATTAGATCGACCTTATCCAAGTGATTTTGATTATAGAGTTTACGCGATCGTTGGAATTGTTCCATGTGAGATGATGGTTTGCGACATCTTTTGTTTTTGTTTGCATGATTGTTCGCATGATGTGTTGTCATAGGAGGGAGTACACTTGTGAAAGGGGGCATAGATAATTATGGTGGCCAACATAATTATACATGCGTCACAACACAAGTGGACTTGCAAGTATGATGGCATAGATTGTGAGGAGGCGAAAAATGATCCGTTTTTATGGGGTCATTTAAGCCGGAATTGGAATTTATTTGATCAAATATTGCCCTAAATCGTTTCTTTTGTGATTTTTGGTACTTTTGGAGTGAATTCTGGAAAGGAAGCATTTTGGACGTTTTTGGAGCATAAAAGTGAAGAAAACGGCAAAGTCTTAATTTTCTTTGCTGAGAACAGTACCTGACGGCATCAAGAGCAATTTGATGACGGCGTCAAGAGTAAAAATGGTGACGGCCCAGTGAAAACGTGACGGCGTCAAAGCAAGGCCGTCAAGAGTAAAAGTGGTGACGGCCCAGAACAACATTACACATGACGGCGTCAGATCTGGATCTAGGCAGTCTGAGAATAATACGGGCGGCGGGTTGACGGCGTCAGAAGTTTCTTCTGGACGCCGTCACCTTAGGAAATCTATATATACTCTTTGTAATTTTCATTCTAAGGAGAGGAGAATTTTAGGGTCGACTTGAATAAACCCTAGCTCGTTTTTAACAGTATTTTCAAGGGTTTTCACCCCTTGAAACCCTTCATGTTCAATTGAGATAAGTATCCTTTCAATTCATTTAATATGTCTATGTGTTGTTTGAATATATCTTACGCTTGTCTTGATTTTAACATGCTAGGCTTGATCTTTTGTGTGTTTGCTTAGATGTAATGAAACCTAGATGTTGATTATAGGTTGATTGCTTATTTATAGTTGTAATGGATGAATGATTTCGATGTTAGGCTTAAGAAAACTGGAAGATCTCCATTGTGTAACTTGCTTGAACGTCTTAAGAAACATGAACCAATGCGTACTAGGTTTTTATGGTTATATTTAATGCATGAGCGAATTCTAGTGATCCCATGTTAGGAGCTTCTTGCAGGCTCGACATAGGAGTGAAGTGGGAGCTTATAGAGTTGGGGAAGTACGTACGCCACCCCACGATTGGTATTAAGGAATATAACCCGTCATCCACGCAACTGTAACAAACAATTAACCTGTAAAAGATATCTAGGGAGTAGTGAAATCTAAGTAAACACAATTCTCCCATCTATTGTTCACACCATATTAGTAATTAGTTTTATTTACATTTTTGTCATTTTATTTTGATTGCATCTTTAGTTATTGGGTTAGTTGACTAGCAACTAATTCCGCCCACTCTTCCAAAACCCGAGATTTTACTTGTTTTACAAAAATATAAAAATACAAAAAGAATCATCCCTCACCTCTAGTTTTTAGGCTTTCTAATCCCAGCGACACTATTCCTGAGTTGAACGATCAATCCCCCGGTACTTGTCACTATACTATACTACAACGATCAGGTACACTGCCTGGTGGGGGTTGTAAGCTTCTCGAGATCCCTCGAGAGGTAAAGCCTGGTGCAATTCCCACGCAGCAGATTGCATGGTGTATTAGGTGCTATGTGGTATATGTGTGTTATCATTGAGATGTGTGGTTTTGGAAGTAAGTATGCATGTGGAATAGGCTTATAACTATGGTCGCGAACATAATTATAAGGGTATCACACACGTGAACTTGTGACCATTATTGCATTGATTAATTTTTGTTGTTATATGTTGTGGTAGATGGTATGTTATATCATGTTGGTGATGGCTGTATGGTTAGAGAAGTATTCTCTTAACCGTTTGGGCAGTCGTTATATGTTGGGGGTGTGTAGGTGGTAAGATTCCATCCTACCTATCATATGTTGATACCTCAATTATCAGTGGGTACTTATGTTGTGGTATTTAAGTTGATTCGTTTGCTAGACGCTCCGTTTGTATACCTAATTCTTTGGTTGGCATTCCTATTCGTACCATGATGGTACAGATGCCATATTCTTTCTATTCGACATCGTGATAGGTGTTGGGTAATCGAATTCGTTTTTGTTGGATACTGGTTCATTTTCTTGGTTATTCCTTGTATTCATTTCTCTAAGGAATATTATATTGTTCTTCAAGTATTGTTGAGATGGGCGAGTTGGTGCGGATGTTTAATCCCTCATTTGCACACCAACTGAAGTTCGTGACATATTTTGTGACCTGTTAGTATCGGTGTTTTTCTATGATTTTGGTTTGATCGTGGTACGAATGAGTCTGTTAGTTCATCGTTTGGTTTGCAATGTATTTGCGTGAGTGTTCACTGGTACGAGATTCGTTTGATGATTATTTTGATTATATGATTCTTCTGTATTTTTTCGCATCCAATAAAGGGGTTGTGTTAAAATCCTTATGGTATTTTAAAATTCGTTTTGGGTATTTCGAGGTCATTTGTTGGAAACTATTATTCTTATGGTGAAAATGAAGTGTGGAAAAAAAATGGTTATGTTGATGTCTTACATAAAATGGTTTATATATATTTTATAAAAAAAAATGTATAAGTTTAAGATATGTCTTGTGGAAAACGGTGTTCATTTGTTTTTGGGAAGGTCGAGTACGGGAATAAGAACTATCTATGGTTCTCATTTACCAAACTTGTTATGTATTTGGTTCACGAGTGTTTCTTTCGTTGAGGTACGCTTGTGGATGTTTTATGGGTACGTGTATTTTATATTTTCTTTGTATGGGTTTTCATGAACATTTATCCGTGTCTACTTTTATCAGGGGAAAATTTCTCATTATGTTTTTTTTTCTAGCTTTGATTTTGATGTTCGTCAATTCGTTAGTCGGTAATTCATACCCCTTTTGAGTTCGTTGATATACGTTTTAGTTTGACCGGTTTCATGGTTCGCATCGTTTACTTAGGATAGATTGTCATTTTTAATATCAATTTGTTTGTTGAAGAAGTAGAGGGTGTTTGCCAAGTTGTTCAAGTGAGAGGTGTAGCTTTAAGATGTACGTTCTTCAGGAAGGTGGTCAATGATAGTGAGTGTTCGTGGACATTAGTAAGATAAAAGTGGTGAAGAGTGGAAAGTACCTAAGACACCATCTGAGAGACGATTGTCCTTAGGATTGGCAGGTACTATTGACGATTAATTTCTATCTTTCTATAGATTGCGTAGGCATCGCGGAGGTGGAAGATCCATAAGAGGAACTGTGTGATACATTATTTAAAGTTGGGAAGTAGAACTTGGAGATGATATTTGTATGGATCAGAAATTGTTATCTACACAGATCATAAGAAGCTTTAGCATATATTTGACAAGAGGCTAATATATGTCGAAGAGAAGTTGGGTGTGTAATTTCTCAGTGACTACGATTGTCTTATTCGCCACCGTCAAGGAAGGGCGGACATCGTGGTAAGAGCGCTGAGTGGGAGTGAACGAGTAAAACTTAGATGTTAATGAGCAATGATTATGATAATTCAGTTCGGAGCTAAGAGGATGATATTGACAGCATAGAGAAAGAGGTTCAAGGATGAGAACATGTAAGAAGAATGATTACTTGGTTTAGACTAGTAAATGGAAAGTAACGAAGATAGAGGAACGTACTTTGCAGACCAGCTATTGGTTTCATTGAGAGGAAGCGCAAGGACATCAATCATGCAAGGTATTTGATACATTCAAAAATGGATAAGACGTATTATTACCTTAGCAAGTGGTTGATACACTAGAAGGTAAGTGTTGATGTCAACGATTATTTGGGTGATGCATCGGTCAGAGATACTTGGAGATTTTGTTGAGGAGGAATTGGTGAGACTTTTCATTTGATGAGCAAAAAATATGATGGAATACTTACTTCGCGATAGTGGTAAACGTGTTATAGAGTCTTGAGAACGCGTATGTAGATGAGTACGACTTATCATTCTCTAATGAGTGAACTAAGTGAGTGTACAAATCAGGCGTTGGAGAGCTGAGAGCATAGGTATGTTTGATTTTGGTGGAAGTCGGGGTATACATTTACCCTTAGCTGAGTTCTCCTATATCAACAATTATCATTCTAGTATTGAGTATGTGTCGTGTGAAAAGTTGTATGGAAGGTAATGTAGGTCTCCTTTTCTGTGGGCAAAGGTTGGAACAAGCCAACTAATTGGTCCTGAACTAGAACGAGAGACTACGAATAAGGTTTTCTGACTAAGGAAAGACTTAAGGCAGCAAGAGATCGCCAAAAGAGTTATGCGGATTATTGCTGTAAGCCCTTAGAGTTTGGTGTTGGTGATATTGTGAGGTCAAGAGTATCTCCTTGGAAGGGTGTTGTGCGTTTCGGTAAGAAAGGCAAGCTAGCACCAAGATACGTAGGACCATTTGAGATTTACGGAAAGGATTTGATTTGTGGCATACCAGTTGAAGTTAGCTGGGGAATTAAGTGGTGTACATGATACGTTTCACGTATCTAATTGAAAGAAGTGTTTGGTGGATGCTAGTCTGCATGTACCATTAGATGAATGTAAGGTTGACAAAACTCTTCGTTTTGTTGAGAAACCTTTTGAGATTATGGATCTAGATATTAAGGGTTTAAAATGTAGTGAGATAGCGTTGGTAAAGGTATGGTGGGATTCTAAGCGTGGTCCTGAGTTTACTTGGGAACGTAAGGATCAGATGTAATTAGTGTTTGTTTTGTCTGTATCCATTATATGTGGTGTTTCCTGTGGTTACCATTTGGATTTTCATATGATTCAAGGGTATCGTACCTACCTGTGAGAAGTCGTTTTGGATCATTGGTGTTATTGATCAGGGAGTGTATCTATTTGCGTGTATCGTTGTTGTAACGGAATGTTTTCTTTCTTGTGTATTCGGGTATTTAGTCGGTTCACATTTTTTTGTGATTCTTTCTCTGTGATTTTATTGCTTCGGTCACTGTAAACTTAATCCCTAGTGCTTTCATTATCAACCTTTCAGATCAGCTGCAGATTAGTTTTCTAGTGACATAGATACATCTCATTTATCTTATATTCTTGTATATATTAATCTGAAATTTTAAAATAACTTTGATTCATGTGTAACCCCGTGCGTGAACAAGACTTATAACTATTGCAGTAAATATAAACTTTCCAGAACATGTAATTTTATTGTGATTTCCACAATATTTCGTAAATATGTCCCCGAAGGTTTCAAAGTGAAATAGATAATTTCTAATAGATCATCACCCAATTAGACTAGTACTCGTGCCATTCTTCCTACTTCCTCTATACATTCGGAGACGTCAACGGGTATTATTTAACTAAAACGGAGCGACTATTCCAAGATGACTTGTATATCTTTTCAGTTACAAGTAAAATATAGTTATGGATAGATTAAAATAAGCAACACTCATAAACTATTGTCTTAAAAAGTATTACAATATTCATATATTGATTAGATAATTGTTTTCTATGTGATGGAAGTATTTCATGTATTCTTTGAACGTTTAAACGCCAGTCATGCGATACGACCTCGGATGATTAGAATTATTCAAACTTATAGTCATTGCGATTCCAAATAACAAACCAAATGCAGCCTTACTTTTCTACTTTTTTTGTATTGTAATTTCTTAGTAACCATCTTATTACTATGGCAGGTTTAGGAATCCTCTAGTACCTAAATGATCATTAGGGTTGTAAATCAAGTATTGTGAATATTATGAGTTACTGCTTTGGGATCAATTAGGAGTTAGTTTATCTCAAACCATTCATCTTATTTTGTTTGTTGTTTGCATTATTTGGTATCAAAGCGTTTCAATATGAGATTTAAAAAACTCATGATGAGTTACTTTTCACCGTTTCAAAACACTATTCATCGTCGTTTGAAAACAATTTGTATGCTGGAAATTTCTATTCACTTCAGTAAACTTTTTATTTTTGACTCATTTCTTTTATTCATGACTAAAAAAAGGTTGACGATGTTGAAAGCCACCAATCAAGGTGAGAACTAATGAATATGAGGTTGGGAAATAAGAGTTACCAGAAAGAGATTCACACGCATTCTATTGACGTAGGGTGCCATGGAAGAGATCTTGTGCTCCAGGAGTACAACTAAATTCATGGCTGCTGAAAAAAAATGGTGAATAGGGTAGTGATTAATTTGGAAGAGTTAATGGTTGCATCATGTGTCACGGGGGATGGCTTTTTCGGCTTTAATCATGGTGGCGGTGGATTTTTTTATTTTATTTTATTTTATTTTATTTTATTTTTGAATAAACTTATCGAAAACTTGTGTAAGCCTAATGAGATGGTTTGAAAGAAGAAATGACTTGGAGTTCTTTCGTAGTTTTACTATCTTCCACAATACAAGTAAATATTTTGGATTTCAAAATAGCTGGAGGTGAAATTTTTAAACAACACCTCTGACGACAAGGTGATTTTTGAGCGGATTGGAACTTGGAAGCAATAATACAACCAGTGGCGGATCTAGGATTCAAAAGTAGGGTATGCACAATTTTTAAGAGGTTTATTATTAATAAAGTTGGGGGTTTTCGGGTCGGGTTTTTTGAGATTTGGATTGGTCGCGATTGCTTTGTTTATGGATTCGAAGTTTACCAAATCTGATTTAATTTGCCATTTATGCGAGATAGAACAGCATATAGTCGGTTCGTGTATATTAACTAAATAATTATCAACATTTATAGGTACGTAAAATTTTAAATAAAGCTAACAAGGTCGGGTCGGGTAATAACATAGTAAGTCACTCATAATTTCATATGTAAAAATTTTAAAAACAGTGAACTTTTGTTTCGTATCTAAAAAATCAAGAAACCTTTATGCAAAATGAAAATCATAATTTCGGATTTTAATGGAATTGAAAGTAAACACAATCAAATAAAACAAATTGAAATATACCACGTATGTAGTAGTAAGTTGTAACTTTGAGTTGGTTGGGCCTTACAAAACTATACATCACAAGAATTGGGCCATACAGAAATAAAACTCATTGACCACTTGACTTATATATCTCAATAACCTAATTCGTTCTTCATCTTCAACCCTCCGTATGTCTCTGTTACAAAACTACAGTCCTTTTCTTCTTCTTCTTTCAAACAATGGTGAGCTAGACTAAGGTATGCACTAACAATTTTCCAGTAATCTAGAGGGTGTGCACTCATAGATTCATAGTGTATTTTTAGTCACACTTGAGAAAAAACAAATTTTTTTACACTACTATAGATTTATACAGGGTATGCACGTGCATACCCTGCCGTCAAGCTAGATCCGCCCCTGAATACAACCCTCTAAACTAAAATATGTTATTATTAATATTTTGAATTTCCTTTTATTGATTATGTTTTGTTTTAGTAGTTTTCTTTGTTGTATTTTTCGTGGTAACCAAGTTAGTAGTGCGATGGGAGTTCTAGTATATGCGTCATATATTATGAGTTATGGATTCATGAATTAATTGGAGTTTGTTTTATGACTTTATCACATCAATATGAACCTTTTACCCTTTTTTTTTTTTTTTTTTCACATTTTATTACATCTTTCAACGGGTTAGCATAACCATGTTACCCTTACATAAATATTTATCTATGTTACATATAAAGAAAAAATATATTTACATAAAACTTAGAAAATTAAAATATGAGTGATATTGTTAAATTACAATATCTCTATTTATAAATGACAATACAATGTATTAAATATTTAAATTTTTAATTACAATTTAAACTACTAACATTCTTTATTCTTACTTACTCCACACTTATATATATATATATATATATATATATATATATATATATATATATATATATATATATATATATATATATATATAGGGTAGGGTTATTATAAAAAGTGTGTTATAATAAAAAGGGTAGGAAGGGATCTCAACCCTAGGATCAAATTTGACCATATTTGACCAGATCAAAAAGTGCGGTGGTAAGATGGTAAATAATGCAAACTTCAAGGGCAAATCTATAACATTTTATTTTACATTACGCCCTCCTGTCATTTATCACGACCAGTTCTTGTATCTCAGTTTCTCTCAAAAATTTCACACTTCTCTCTCTAAAAATTCACACACATCTTCATCATATTTATCTCTAATCGAATCATTACGACATCACCTCATCATAATCAAATTGTTAACGAATTTACCACATCATGAACCTTCTAATCATGATAGAATCATTACTGCATCATTGTGTTAACGATCTTGAAGACGAATCTACCGCATTTTAAATGACTTTGTAAGTTGATTTATGAACCCTAATTTTGTTATTGCATCATTTTGTTAGTTTTGGTTTACTAAAATCTTGTTTTTTTTATCAATTTAAGTTCGTTAATGTGAATATGATGAAGTAGGCTATCAAATTTGTTCAAGAGTATGTGTATGTGTATGTTTATTAATTGCTGCATACAAGGTGTTTGATAAAATGTCTCAATGGGAATTTATAACTGTGGTACACTAACTTTACATTCTGATGCATTTGTAAAGAAACTGTGATGCACTAATTTTGAACTGAGAGGCAGTAGGTATTTAGTTGTCATGTGTAAGGATGAAATAGGCTAATAGTAGGTTGTTTTATGTGTGTAAACTTATGTGTATGCTTGGTTGTATGTCTGATGCACTGGAATTTGAACTGAGATGTAGTAGGTGTTTAGTTGTTGCGTGTAAGGATGAAGTAGCTAAGCGTAAGTTGTTTTATGTGTGTAAATGTGTTTGTACGCTTGGTTGTATGTGGATGCACTGGAAAATGAATTGAGATTCAGTAGGTGTTTAGTTATCGCATGTAAGGATGAAATAGGCTAAGCATAGATTGTTTTATATGTGTAAATGTGTTTGTAAGCTTGGTTATATATGTAATGCACTGAAATTTGAACTGAGATGCAGTAGGTATTCAGGTTTTGCATGTAAGGATGAAATAGGCTAAGCGTAGGTTGTTTTATGTGTGTAAATGTGTTTGTATGATTGGTTGTATATGTGATGCACTTGAATTTGAACTGAGATGCAGTAGATGTTAAGTTGTCGCATGTAAGGATGAAATAGGCTAAGTGTAAGTTGTTTTATGTGTGTAAATGTGTTTGTATGCTTGGTTGTATGTGCGTTGCAATGGAAAATGAACTGAGATGCAGTAGGTGTTATGTCATGTATAAGGAAGGATGAATTAGGCTAAGCGTAGGTTGTTTTATGTTTGTAAACTTGTTGTATGCTTGGTTGTATATCTAATGCACTGGAGTTTGAACAGAGATGCGGTATGTGTTCAGTTGTCGCGTGTAAGGATGAAGTAGGCAAAGTGTAAGTTGTTTTATGTTTGTAAATGTGTTTATATGCTTGGTTGTATGTGTGATGCAATGGAAAATACTGAGATGCAGTAGGTGTTTTGTCATGTATAAGGATGACTTAGGTTAAACGTAGGTTGCTTATGTGTGTAAATGCGTTTGTGTGCTTGGTTGTTTGTCGGATGCACTTGATTTTGAACTGTGATGCAGTAGATGTTCAGTTATCGCGTATAAGAATGAATTAGGTTAAGCGTAGGTTGCCTTATGTGAGAAAAAGTGTTTGTATGTTTGGTTATTTGTCTGATGCACTTGAAGTTGAACTATTATGTAGTAGAAGTTTAGTTGTATTATGTGAGGAAATGATTTTTATGCTTTTTGTATGAATGATGCACCTTGTTTTCAACTGTGTGATGCACTAGGTGTTCAAATTTCGCGTACAAGATTAAATTAGGTTACCCGGTAGGTTGTATTATGTGTCAAAATATGTTGTTTACTTTTCTGTATGAACGATGCACCTAATTTTTAAGAATGATACAATAGCTGCTCATTTGTTGTGTATAACATTGAATTAAGCTACACATAGGTTGTATTATGTTTCAAAATTTGTTTGTTTGCTTGCTTGGTTTGATGAACGATGCACTTAGTTTTGAAGTTTGGTGCAATAATTGTTCAGTTGTCGCGTATATTCTGAGTTAGGGTACTTGCAGGTTGTATTATGTGTAAAAATGTGTTTTTCTTGTTGGTTGTATCTATGATGCACTTTCTTTTAAACTGTGATGCCGTAGGATTTCAGTTGGCGTGTATATGGCTGCATTAGGGTACCCATAGGTTTCCTTATATGTCAAAATGTGTTTTTATTTCTTGGTTGTATAAACAATGCACCCGGTTCTGCACAGTGATGCAGTAGCTCCTCACTTTTCGTGTATAAGGATACATTAGGCTTCTTGTAGGTTGTATTATGTGCGTAATTGTGTTTGTATGGTTGGTTGTTACAATGATCTTCTATATGAACTAGTAAGTAGAACTTGAATTAGTGAATTTGTTATGTTTATATTAAGTGCATCAGTTCATTTAGAAAATAGTGCATCAGTTGAATAAATTTATCTTGGTACTCACAGGTTTGCATGTTTGTTTCAGCTTGCATAGGAAACGTCATGTAAAGGGCGACGAGATGGGCAAGATTCTAAATCCTGAAAATTGAGTGAAGATCAATCTAATATGTGAAAGAATTCAAGTATCAGTGAGAGAGATTTCAAGTGTTGTCATTCGTAGAGGAATATTAATTTTTGTTTCACAACAATTGTAAATTCTACTAGATTTTCAAAATTTTAGTTATAATACTTTGGATTACTGAATGTTTAATACTCAGTATTGAACCTTTTAATGAGCATAATGTTTGTTTAATATTAAGTACTTTTGATTACTGTTGATTCTGAATGAGCACAGATGCATTAGATTATAAACTATGATTCACTAAATTGTGCATTGTGATGCACTAAATTGTTAACTATGATGCACTGAAAATACTAATGCATCACAGTATATATAACTGGTGCATCATAGTGCATATAACTGGTGCATCGTAATGTATATATCAAATGCATCACAGTGTAAAAATCTGATGCATAACATTTTATATATACTAATATAATTTTTTGAATTACAACAGCCGAATCAGAAATAGTAACAGTATGATGCCTTAAATTTTGATGACTAACAGATATCTGTGATGCAGTAACACAAACATTATGATGCACTAAAAATAACACTATGATGCAATGGCCTTTGAATTGTGATGCAGTAACATTATAACTATGATACATTAGATATATAAACCAACACAGTGATGCACTAGGAATAACACTGTGATGGACAATAATTTCACAGAGATGCACTAGAAATAAAACTATTATGCGCTAAACAAATGAACACAAAAGATATCATAAAACTAAGATAATCATGCATTGATGATCCGTATGATATACCTTTTTTCTTACAATTGAATCAATGTTATGTAAGGAATATGTTTCTGTACAGAGTAACTCAACACCAAACTTATTCATAAAAAAAGGAAAAAAATATAGAAAATAAAATATTCATTGAAAGATCATTTGCGGGTAGATTCTCTCAAACTAGCTCTTTTCAGCGGATCTTGTTTCTTGGATGCTGGGAATGTCTATTTACAGGTTCTGGAGTTATGACATCCCTTCTCTCCACATACACCACACATCCTTCTCTTGAAAAGTTCTTCGGTTGATACTTCGGCTCTTGGCTTCATCCTTGAAAACTAACCAGATCCTTTAGTTTTACTAACACCTGGATTATGTATTGTAAGATTATCTGTCTCATTGATACCAAGCATCATAGTCTAACTCGAACAGTTTCAACATCTGTAACTCAAACATTTTCAACATATGTAAGTTGAACATAAAATCAATGACCTTTGAACTAATGCATTGTAATCTTTTATCTAGTTTATCACACCTATAAATCAGTGTTGTGATTTACAAACTCAAAATCACAAACATTTGTACTACTATATCATAGTCTTATATATAGTGCATCACGCTGATAAAGTACATGACACCTACAAAATAATTGTTTTGATTCATAAACTCAAAATGAAATACATGTGTACTAATGCATCATAGTCTTATATCTAGTAAATCATACCTCTAAGATTATTGATGTGAATTACAAACTTAAAATCAAAAAGTTTTGTACTAGTGCATCATAGTATTATATCTAGTGCATCACGCATATTAAATCATTGCTGTAATTTACAAACTCAAATATAATTTTCAAAACAACATCAAAAGTAAGCATGGATTATCCCAAAAAAATGAAAACCTTACAACTGGCGCATCATAGACTTATATCTAGTGCATCACACTCTTATATCTAGTCATCAAAATTTAAAAGTATACTAAATTATACCTAATACACTACAATGTATCTAATACATTTGGTTTTTCACTCATGCCACCAAAATCCTGTTGTGAATAGCACCTCTAAGAAAACAAGAGATTGCACCAAACTCCTAGATCCGTATTTTCCACAAACAAAGACCTACTGCATCAGCATTGCAGAACAACTGCATCATACAAATAACTACACATACATGCATTTTTTTAATAATAAAATAACCAAAAAATGAACTTATAAATATTTGAATTTCTACAAACATATATTAACTGCATTAGTATTTTAGAATTGTTGCATCAAACATATAACTAAATATACAAGTCTTTTTATGATAAAACAAAAAAACAACTAGATGATAGATTTGTATTTGTCACAAACAAACACACCTATTACATCAAAAAAATTCGAAAAAACTGCATAATACATTCAATTACACAAACAAACACTTTCTATACATAACATAAGCAAAAAATAAGCTTTCAGACATATATTTGCTATAAACAAACACTTACTGCATTAGCATTTCAAAATCAGCTGCATCAGAATGTAAATTTAGTGCATCACAGTTATAAAATCTCTTTGAGACATTTTATCAAACACCTTGAATGCAACTTCCTAAACACGTTTTGTATCTACTTTTTTCAATATTTTGTTCCAGATCTAGAAGGAAACAACAAGTAGTTTTGAATCATACTCAAAATATAACATACTTATATCAATAAAAACAAAAAATCGAACATTAGGAGTTTGAATTATGAACTTACTATCATTAACTCTTCACGAAATACACTGAATAGAGTTTATATAATCAATCGACATCTTCAAAATAGCTGTTGAATTTGTTTACTTTGAGTTTGTTAGGAACGATGAACGATAGTTACTGGTGGGGAACAGTTGTGAAGGCCAGGAGGTTAACGTGGTGAACAGTGGGAGAGTAAGGTTGTGTATCGATTGAGAAGAAGAGAAGGAATGTGTCTGCATCAAATGAGAATGAGAAAGAAGCAGAATAGTTGAACGACTGAGGATAAAAATGTTTTATATGCACTACTACAAAAAACGTTAAAAAGATCGGTTGAAAGCCCTCAAAAAGATCGGTTATGAACCACTCTATGTAGGGGTGATCTATTTGAGCGAAACACAAATAGATCGGTTGGGAACCGATCTAACTAATACATCAAATAGATCAGTTGATATCTAAGAACCGATCTATTATGTCAATTTTCAAATTAAAAAAAAAAAACAAATAAAAAATACAAAATTATTGAAACTCATATTTTTTCCCAAATTTATGTTCAATCACACAAAATACACTAATATTTCAATGCATGTGTTTAGCAAAATAATCATCTTACAATACAACACCAAATGGGTTCAAAAAATACAACACAATATATAACTATATACGAACAAAGAACATAATTCGAAAGATAATTGTTGTATAGCTTGTTACTACGTGTATCCCCTGATTACCTATGAGAAATGATAGATGCACCGATGCATTGATGTTGCAAGCCCATTCAACTTCCGCCTTCCACCATGAAGGCTTCGACTATATCAATCATCTGTGATAAAGAGAACAAACAGTGAGTTGGGTAGCCCAATGAGTTAATGATGGTTACCTTTAAGAAGTAATGAACGATATAAAGTAACATGTGTATTAACACAAATTACCTTTAAGAGTTAATGATGGTTACCTAAATTTCAAAAGTTGTGTTCTTTGACCAACGCCTAGAGTGCTTTCTTGACCAACTCGGTGTCATTAGTCCGCCTAGCGTATGATGGTTCAGAGCTACTGTTTAAACATATGCTTCTCAAATGGTTACCAACTGATCTACATGAAACAGGAAAAATGAATATAGGCCACATTTGTATTTAAAGCTGATGCAACAACAATGTCATTTATATTTTGTATACCTTTCGAAAGCAGCCATTGTACATGGGTTACTGCAAATATCTGCATCAAAATACACCGTCACCATTATGTAAAGCAGCTCCGTCAATTTGTTGTCTCTTGTGGCTGCTATGTATTGGTACTGATCCCATCCAGCAGTTGATCGCCACCTTCAACAACAGGCAACGAAAGGAAATTAATGCACCATATAGACAACATTTCGACAAGTTGACATGTCATATATCTAAGCTACATGAGAGACTAAAAGCAAGAACTTAGGTGGGCTGAAAATGAACAGAAGACCAAAACAAATAATGAAACAAGTAGTACGTCTACAAATTAACAGTACATCATAAACAAGTTACTTGTGATAACAGTTGTTAATTAGTAACTTAATTTATTGGATGTTAACATATATTATATATAGATTTGAACAAGTGGCATAGTACAACCAAATGACTCATCTTTGGTTGCCATCCAGTATTTAGCCGTAAATAAAACTACAAAAGAGCCAAAAGCAAACAAGTAAGTTGCTGATATGTTGGCATCCTTCGCAAATGGCAACAGCAAACAACTACAGTACTACTCAATAACAGCAAACTACTAAAATCAGTAGGCAAATGGCAACAACAAACTATTAACTGTTATTGGGCTTGTAAAAATATTGTAAGAAAAAAATAATTAATGATTTTCGGGTTGACCCAATAACCCGATAACATTATTTATCAAACCCTAACCCGACCTGATAACACTATCGAGTTATCAGGTTCGGGTCAAAACAACCCGACAAGATTTTTTAACCCGATTAAACCCGACCCTATAAGTCTTATCGGGTTCGGGTCGGGTCAACCCGACCCTACTGACACCGCTAATACCCATACACAAAATCAGAGCTAAGACATAGCAAAAATGATGCAACATCTCAATTTAAGAATGTTATAATTAGGGAGAAGACTGCTTATGCGCCTTCTTTCGATGATTAGCTATATCTATATTCCTTATACACAACATCCTTGTGAAACATGGGCACAACTCACTAAACAAATCATGACTCTTGAGAGAAAAAAAAAAAAAAAAAAAAAAAAAAAAAAAAAAAAAAAAAAAAAAAAAAAAAAAAAAAAAAAGAGCCTAAATATTAAAAAGTTAGTTAAATCAGGCAGCAAACAATAGAAAAGAGGAGTCTTGAGAAAGTACTTTCAAACATGTTGTTGATGTTCTATGTGCCATTTCATCGAGCGCCTGGTGTATAGACAACAAACTCTAATCCAGCATATGGTCTGCTTAAATAAAAATCAAAATGAACTGCTGATCAAACAAAAAGAAAATTAAATCTTACTTGACAAAAAAAAAAACATTTCTTAAAAGGAAAAAATAAAACAGCTAATGTAAACAAACAAAAAGGAACTTTTATCCAACCTTTAACTTGAGGAAATGGTGTTGGTAAAACGGTTTGGTCCGGTGAGACTGATGGTGAATGGCGGCGGCTGTGATGAAGGGGAAATGGGAAGCTGGTTAGGGTTAGGAACTTAGGGGGCTATGATGTTGGTAAAGGAGATGTGTTGTGTGAAAGGTTGAAAACTTATAATGAATTTTTTTGTAAAGTAGCGGGTTAATGAAAAGTTGAAAGTGAAAAGCCCGCCCCAACTAAAATCACAAACAAATAGATCGGGTTTTTTTGTACCACCGATCTTTTTTTTAGTAAAGTGGGCATCTTTTGGTAACAAATGATCTATTTGACACTTCCCACCCTTATGTTACTCAAATAGATCAGTTTTTAACAAAAGTGATCTTTTTGAGGTGATCTTAATAAGCTTTTGTGTAGTGGATGTAAATGACGAAAATACCCCTGTAAGTATAAAAAAAGGGGGAGGACTAATTGGGACACATGGCGGGCTGTGGTGGCTTCCTACACTTTTTATTATAACACACTTTTTATTTTAACACAAACCTATATATATATATATATATATATATATATATATATATATATATATATATATATATATGGGGCTTTATTTTCAGAACCCTGTTAAGTGCAGGAACTGCGAGAACTCCAATTTTGCATTAGAAAACATGCATGTTCAAATAAAACATGTATGTTTTCTTACATACACTTTAATACACATACCTGTGTAACATACATGTTCATATAAAACCATTTTGCATTGATATGTTACACTTAACAAGGTTTTATATGAACATGTATGTTACACATGTATGTGTATTAAGGTGTATGTAAGAAAAGCATACTTGTTTTATATGAACATGCATATTTTCTAATGTAAAATTGAAGTTCTCGCAGTTTCCGCACTTAACAGGGTTCTGAAAATAAAGATACACTATATATATATATATATATATATATATATATATATATATATATATATATATAAACAAAAACTAACGTTACTATACACCGTTGCCGTTATGCGCGAGTATCGTCTAGTAGTGTTAAAAGAGAGATCCGAAGTCTTATAAAGTTATAAGACATTTATTTTGAGATGTAAGTTTTTCCAGAATGGTAAATTTCGTACAAATGCAATATTTATATCATATTATCTGAAATTTTTTGAACGACATTCGAACCCTTAATGTCTAAGTTGATGGCATGTTCTCATACTGTCAAAGATCTTTTTATACATAAAAGTACAAGTGAGAAATTATATCATAAAAAAGGGGATATGATATTCTTTTGTACGAGATTGGCGGTTGGTACATCTTTTCATGGGTCATGTCTGAATGATAAAAAACTGGTAACTCGAATATAAATGTCTTGGTCTCTTTATTCCTTGTGGGTCAAATGATGTTAAGTATTGTTAACAACGATGACAAGGCCAATCAGTTCTGTTAAATATATGGATATGAAAATGATCTTCTTCTATACAATAATATGGCACTTGACTTTGCGACAGCTACAACACATGATATAAGCATTCAGAATAAAACTTATACCTAAGTTGACCAGTTAACCATTAAATTGTTGGAAATTTGCGCTTCACAGCGGACTTATTTATTTATCCAGTTGAAATTGTTACAAAATCAAGAAAACTATACAATAATGTTGATGTTAAATTTTGGCCGATTAAATGAATAGTTTACTGAATACTTATGCATAAAAGTTTACTGAAAACTTATGTTAGTCTTACTTCGATCATTTATCTTTACTATCTATAAAGGAAAAATGGTCAAAGGTGAAAGTGGAAAAGTCAAGAAAGTGAAATGTGAAATGTTGAAAAATGTATATAAGGAAATATTGAAATGCATTTAATACTCTTATTAAAATACTCCATTACTTAAAAGTACAATTATTTATTCACATTGTACAACCAATTAATGTCTACCAAATTAAATACAACCAATTAAAACACAAACCGGGTTGACCCGGGACGCTTTAAACACGGCGGGTTGTCCCGGTTTAATTTGACCCATTTTCGACCCAACCTAGCAAGTTGACCCAGTTTAAATCGACCCATTTTTCGACAGGAACGGTTCAACCGGTTGAACCACCCGGGTAGAACCGGGTTTCAAAACATTATCTATTACTTAAAAGTACAACGATTTATTCACATTGTATAACTAATTAAAAACAAATCTATCAAATTAAATACAATCAATTAAAACAAAACTGGGTTGACCCGGGACGCTTCAAACCCGGACGGGTTGACCAAGTTTAATTTGCCCCGTTTTTGACCCAACCTAGCAAGTTGACCCGGTTTAAATCAACTCATTTTTCGACCGGAACGGTTCAACCGGTTGAATCACCCGGGTCGAACCGGGTTTCAAAACATTATGTTAAATTCTCAAATATTCAAACTTTTATTATTTTTCGTTTATAACCTATAAACTTTTTTTATCAATAAACTATTTGTCGCTATAAAATCCCGTTGCTATGCACGGGTACTCGTCTAGTTTTATAAAAATCTGTATAGTGGTATAATTTATTTAAGGTTGGTATTTAATTACGTTTACATATATGTCAATTTATGATATACCGGTAGTTTTATTAAGGAATAATTAAAGGGTTCAAACAAAAGTTAAAATAAAACTCATAGTATTAACACTGTATTAAGAGCATCAATGTATTTTAGATAAGTTTACGAGCTTTACTATTGACCGAGAGTTTGATTCATGTATCATAGATAAATTTCCTTGCCATGCTATACAATATGTGTTGTTTTTGTTTTTTTGAAAATGAAATAATTAAAAATGTAAATATGTCCGGTCTTCAAAAGACTTGTCTTCCCGTAGATTATATGAAAGCATGTCTTGTAGCCTATATAAAGATTGTCTGAGAACCCCCTTAACAACTACAGCACTCGGGAACCATAAATTCACAAAAGGAAGCCATGAAATTCCTTGTCCTGATGTGGGCATTAATTCAAATTATTTCGTTTACTTCTTCTGATACGAATTCTACCACTGAATGGTACACCTTCATTAACTCTACCAACCTTGCCAAGCCAGGCTGCGACAGTCGATGCGGGGACTTAATTGTTCCTTACCCTTTCGGTGTTGGCAACAACTCAGAGTGTTATATAGATGAGGGATTCCACATCTACTGCAACACTTCACTAAACCCACCGAAGGCCTCTATTAATTTAGGCGGCTACACCTCGATCAAATTGATATCTGATTCCACCATCCAGCTTTCCAATCTATTGGTGAGCAGGTGCTATTCTCTAAATGGCACAATATACAATGATATCCGAATCATAGCGAACTTTAGTATGAAGCCGTATACCTTCTCGAAAGTTAACAAGTTCACAGTTATCAGCTGCTATGATTATGCTTGGCTATCCTCAAGTACAGAATCTAGGAACGTGTCCACCGGCTGTATGGTCTTTTGCTCAACACCGGATGAGGTTTTAGGTGACGAGTGTACAGGATATGGTTGTTGTCAAACATCCATACCCAACGACATAAACTTCTATACTACCAATGTCCGTAAATTGCAGAATATAAGCAACAATTCAATCGATGATATTGTAAGTGATATATATAGAAGGTCGTTTAATCCTTGTACATACGCCTTTGTTGGTGATGAGAATGCATTCAAGTTCAATGGCGCAAGTGATTTAAACGATACTTCCTTCAGAAAGAGGATAGAAGATACAGTGCCACTAGTGCTCGAATGGGCTATTGGAAATCTGAGTTGCTCTGAAGCCGAAGCAAAAGATGGTCTTGCTTGCCAATTGAATAGCAACTGTGTTAGCTCTACTGGTGAAAGTGGTGGGTACCGTTGTCTTTGTAAAGAAGGCTATGAAGGAAATCCGTATTTGTCTCCTGGCTGCCACGGTATAATTTAATTTATAATTTTTCAAGCGAATATATGTCAAGTTGTCAACCTCATGTTTAATTTCCTACTACACATGAAAACTTAGATATGGCCTTGTTCATACTTCATACATTCAATTATATTATCCTATGTAGATTTTAATTCATAATCAAGGGTGTAACCAGTGTTCTAAAAGGCGCGCCAAGGCGCGAAGCGTGGCCTCGGCGCCACGAAATGGAATAAGGCGTGAAGTCTAGGCGTCGTGTGAAAAGGCGTGGAATAAGGCGCGAAAAGGCGTGCTAAGGCGCGCCTTATCGTATGGCGTGGCGTCATTTTTAGAAGGGGATGATGTGGGCTTAAATTTTGGGCCTAGTAATTTCTAAACATAATTCAAATTTTCACTTTATTTCTTATGCATATCACTTTTTGTAAGCTCACCTTTTGTAAACTCACCTTTTGTAAACTCGATATGCATATAAAATATGATATTATAACATAAATGGTAAATATATAAATATTTTTTCGCCGCCTTAGTCACGCCGCAAAAAACGTCATGGCTTCGCCATGTGGCGCCTAAGGCTTGAGGCGTGGCGGCACCCTCACGCCATTTATAACATTGGGTGTAACATGTAATTTATTAGTTACATGCATACTAACAGTAAAATCTTTATTATATAACCTTGTTCATGTTTTAAAGTAGGACTAGTACATAAAAAGGTATTCAACATGTCATTTTTTACTATGAAATCAATCAACTTTTAATTTTCCTATATTAAGATCAAAAAGCCTTTTTAATTTTCCTATTAAATTCAAAAAGTACTTCAATTTTTTTATTATATGTATTATTAAGATGATTAGATGACATGACACGATTTAATTAACTTAACTACCTCATGTGAGTGCATTTTAGTCTTTATAATTATCTTCAATCTTCACCCTTAGGCCAAAGGGAGTGGTCATCACTCCGACAGTCTCTCACAATTGATATAAGCGGCACATCAGCTTTCTATCTCCTCTCATTTTCCCTCACTCGCACTCACCTTTCACCCATTTTTCTCACATTCCCCCCACCTTTCATTAAAATAATTAATTTAAAAATATACCTCACTTGATATCTCTCACACACACACTCACAAAATAAATAAGAAACATTTTCACACTCACTATGGTGACCGGCTCACCTTTCAAATGCAAATTGGCCTTGACCTTGGACTTCCGTTTTGGTGGTCACTCGTGACTTGGCACTAATGGTGAGTGGCTCACCCACCACTTCGGCGAGTCTTAGATCTTCAACCCTTCACTATAAGTCTCCAACCAAGAATACGAAGAATAATAAATGAATAAAAACAGTCCACAAATAAATTGTATAACAAATCCATACCTTCTTCTCACTAAATCAATAGAATAATAATAACAAACCCAATAGGTTTTAGAACAAACCTTAAACTTTTTTTCATAAAGATTAAAACAAAAATTACAAGAAAATCATCCCTAAATAAGTAAAAACTAAGAAAAACCATTATAAAACATTGGATTTATATGTAATTCAAACAAAACAACAAAAAACCATAAACCCACAATTAATCAAGTCAAAACCACACATTTATCAACAGATAACCATAAACCCATAAAGGATAACCATAAAACCACAAACATTTCCAATAAGCTACCTCTTAAAGCCCGACTCAAAACACCTCCTTGTTAAAGCTCGCAAAGATTCTAGATTCTTTGAAGTCATCGATCATAGTGTTCTAAACTAATGCATCACCAAACTAGAATAAAAAAATATTATATTATTTAATTCCCCGCTAACTATCAAGCAAAGGTCAAGGCCACCTACCCGTGTGTATTCTCGGTCATAATGGAGATTTCTACTAAGTAAATGTTAGCTTTGCTATTTTGTGAAGATAACGTCTTACATGTGAACTAGACTAAATACGTAATATAGTTGCACCTGTAGAGACTAATATTGTACATGGGGAAAACTAGTGTTGTTACAGACCTATAAGTACCCCTCATGACTCTCCATGAGGGGTATGGGAAAATAGTGTAACATTTCATTTATTTATTCGAATAAATCACTTTTTCTTTCACCTTTCTCTCTTTAAAACTATATATAATTTTCATAAACCTTGAACTCCTGATGGTTTTTCTCGATGTAACAAATGGTAACAGAGGTAATCGGGGGTGAATCGTAGTTTTTGTTTTGAAAAAATCGGGTTTTTGGTTTTTTACCAGAAAATATACATGATTTTTCCGAGTTTCTGGATTTCTTTTTAAGATTTCCAAGTTTGTTATGAGTTTTTCCTAGTTTGTATGCATTTCTCCAAGTTTGGGAGGGATTTCTCCTACTATTAGAATTTTCTACTATCAGACTTTTCGACTATTGGACTTTCCGACTATTGGACTTTCCGACATTCGAACTTTCCTACTATTAGACTTTCCAACTTTGTCTCCAACTTTCAAAGTTTCTCTCCGACTTTGTGAAATTTCAAGATTCTCCGAGTTTCACCAAAATCTTTCGAATTTCTAGGGTATTTACCAAGCTTCAAGCAGTGGAATTCTTTGAAGTTTCTTAAGATTTCATTTAATATCTAACATACAAAACCATAACTCGATCCAGGGAACATATGGTATATACGGAATTAGGGTATATACCAAAAACACCAAAAACAAATCGGATATTATTGGTCTACACTTATCCACACATGATTCGTTTCATCAAACATGATTCGTTGCCTCTTCTCATCATCTAAACACCAATTTATCCCACTTCAAAACAAACCACGTATAGCTTAAAAGATCCTAATCAAGAATCACAATCAAATGGGTAATGGGTCTTCCACTCGGTAAAATATATTACTCCAAAAAAATTTTAAGCACAATGGAATGTGGCTGAAGTACCACATTAACCGCAAGCAATCACTTGACACAACCACAAATCATATATGACAGGCCATACAAGACCACTAGCTACAACCAATAAGACTTCTAGACCAAAACCAGCATAAAATAGGAAAATTTTATGCAAAAAATAAAAATAACCTAGTTGAGACAAAAGTCTTGAATTCCATCAGTCTTTAATTATGCAGGAAAGAGGCAAAAATCATCATCATCATCATCATCATCATAATTGTTGTCGTCACTCGTATCCGCTTTTCATTGCTTATAAAGACTCCGCTCCTTACCTCCACTTCCAAAATACAACATCCCAAAGTGATCATAAAAAACTTCATTGTCATCGATGTCAGAAACTAACACATTGCCCACCTTAGAGAATGGGTTACCCCTAGGGCTGGCATAACAGGTCACACGAACCTGTTAAGACACGAACCTGTTAAGGTCAAACACGAACACGACCTGTTAGCTTATCGTGTCATTTTTCTCAAACACGAACACGACACGAAAATAAACAGGTTAACCTGTTAACACTTAACATGCATAGATCCAGTAACAAGAACAACAAAAAAATCCAGAAAAACAACAAATCCATTATCTATTCAATCCAGTAACACTAAAATAATCATTATCAAAATGACGTGAATAAAACATTATAGGCTATATCCATACATAATATTACTATTGCACATACTTATTAACAATGGTTAATTCATTATCTATTAAATCCATTATCTATTCATTATCTATTAAATCCAGTAACAAGAACAACAACAAAAACATCAAGAACAATTCATTATTTAGTAACAAGAACATCAACAAAAAGATTCAAGAACAACAACAAAAACATCAAGAACAATTCGTTATCCAGTAACAAGAACATCAACAAAAAGATCCAAAAACAACAAAAACATTATTCCAAGCCCATCACAGGTTCGATTTCGAACAATAGAAAAAAAAAACATTATCTAAACATCAAGAAAAATCCATTATCTAAACATCAAGAACAAAATCATCAAGAACAATTCATTATCTAAAGTCTAAACCAATCACAGGTTCGATTTCGAACAAAAGAAAAAAAAAATCCAAGTAACATCTAAACCCATCACATCTAAACCCATCACAGGATCTTGAAGCATTTGTCTTGATTTACTTGCGTTTGAGTGATTCGGTTATGAACTTATGATGATGGATTGATGGTGATGAATCTGAGATGGGAATATGGGAAATGGGATGATCGGTTTTGATAGATGTTTGGATCTGTGATTTACTTGCGTTTGGAGAGAGTGGGTGATGGTTTGAGGGACTGAGGGGGGGGGGGGGGCGGATTTATCACAGGTCTTGATTTAGGGTTTGTTAAAATAAGGCTGCCTACTTTTATATATATATTATAATCTTAACAGGTCTTAACGGGTCTTAACAGGTCTGACCTGTTAAGACACGAAACCTGTTAAGGTCAAACACGAAACCTGTTAAGAACAGGTCGTGTCGTGTCGTGTTAACAGGTTTCGTGTCAAAATTGTCAGCCCTACTTACCCCTATAGTTGATGAATCAACCTTTTTAAGAGGTTTACAATCATCTTCACAATAGCTAGTATCGGATTTTTGTGACTATGGAGTTTTTGTACGATATGGCTTATTTGGAATTGGAGTGACATTTCACGGGTGTACTTATTTATCTTAGAGGCTTGGTTGGTTGGTTTCATGTCTCAAGATAACTTGTCTGGCAGTTTATCCACTGCGCACCTGATACTTTAAGGAGTTACGTTGTAGTGCTCAGTATAAGTCTTAAGTCATTAATTTAAGACCTATACTGAGCACTACAATGTAACTCCTTAAAGTATTAGGTGCAGAGTGGATAAACGTCAGACAAGTTATCTTGAGACATGCAACCATCTTCATAAAATAGCAAAGCTAACAGTTTGTATGTCACCTTGATAATGGGATGAAATGTGAGATTCACTCACAACTTATATACTTAACCTTTTTTTTTTTACTAATAAATTTACCGGGTGTAATAACCTTTTGCCAAAATAAAAGTAAAAAAGTAAAATAATAATAATAATAATAATAATAATAATAATAATAATAATAATAATAATAATAATTTTAAAAAAAAAAAAAAAAAAAAAGAACCCTCCATATCAAACCAGACTGATACTGTTAAAATCTTAGAATTCTCAACTTGATATTTGTTAAACATTTTGCATAGGTGCTAACTTGAAGTTCTAACATAATGTTAAGAATGCATCTGTTAGCTGTGTCGCTTAATAGGCGAAACTTTGTGCTTATTGCATCGATGTGTGTTTTTTCATCTTTTAGCAATTTCTTATTTTAATTAACTATCTCGTTGCTAGTTTATTTTAATAAATTTTCTGTTCAAAGTTAGTTGTGTTGCTTGAAAGTTCACTGCCTTTACATTTCAATATTTTAATATGTTTGAGCCAACCGGGACACCCAAGAAAAATAAACTTGTACCCATTCAAAGCTTTCAACTTTGCTTACATAGCAAATTAGCAATTTAAAGGGGTATCATAAAGCCTTAGAATATCCGGATCTCACTGATTCACGGATGAATTTTCACTCTACTTTAATTTGTTACTATAGTCACTGATACGATCACCACCTGTGCCATCTCCATGCGTACATAAAAGACTTGTTCTCTTTTAGTTTGTGCATGCATCTTGTCCACTAGCTCACCTTTCCCTAGTTACTTTAGTTTTTATTAATTTAGTGGTTAAAGTTTAGTTATCGTCTAAGGTGAGTAATCATCTCAAATCGATCTTTATCAATGGTGCTTTCATTCCTTCGCACTGCCTCCGACACGTGATCTACCATCACTTGAAGAGTTCATGGCCTTCATGGCCGAGAACCTCGTGAAACTTATTGCCACCACAACCCTAAACAATGAAAAACTAGCCGCATCACACTCCGAACACATTCTCATCAACAAAGAACTTGCAACCGAAAATGCACGGCTATCCGCTATCATTAGAATTACCGTTAAACCCGACAAAACCATGGCTAAGTTTTCCAGCACTTCCACTTCATCTATCACCAAGATCGAAACTATAGTTGACACACAATCTCAAACACTCATTGCGGTGCTGCCCACTTTGCCCGCCAACCCTACTCACAAAATACCAAAAGTTCGACATGATATAGCCAGCTTCCATCGAACCACCCTTCATGAGACTTATGAAACTTACGGCCTTGCCACGCTCATAGATGACAAGTTAGCCTCATTTCGTTGCACGAAGACATTTCATCTTGGTCACCGGTGTCACCCACCCAAGTTTGTTTTTCTCCAAACCCAACTTGACCCACCTTGGGAACCACGTGACTCGAGGTATAAAATCATGAACCTTGGGGACAAGGCTCTTTTTTTTCGGTAAAAGGCGTTTTTAACACCCAGTAATTTTATTACTCTAAAAAACATTTAAGTACATAAGATGTGAATGAATCTCACTGTTACATAGACAGGTAAATAAACGAACCATATGTGCTTCAAACCGAACTTTTCATAAGAATGACAAACCAAACATACAAAAAACTACTATAAAACTACTTACGTCTAGTATGACCACGAACATTGTTTGATACTAGAAACATGAAACAGGGAATTAATGGCATACATACAAAAGGTGGGTTCATTCCTAAAGCTATCAACGAGGGTTTGTACTTGCAACATTATTCCTTCTGTTCCGATACTGCTAGAACCATATTCTACAAGAGGAACAGTATAAAGGTCAGGCTCTTCACATTCACCCATTATGTTAATTTTTTCATTGTAGCTTTCTTGATGAATCCAAGGATGTTTGTCACGCTTCCTTAACGATTCAAGCTCCATAGTTACTTCTTTCATGCTAGGCCTATTCCCACCAACTTGGTTAAGGCATCTGTACACCAGATCACATGCTGCTTTTAGCTGCTCATCAGTTGCCTCCTCTACCATTTGTCGGTCAAGAATCTCATGCAATCGATCTTCCTTCTTTGCCTTGACAAAATATGTTGCAAGATTTCTATCCTCAGGACATCTTTCCATACCAAGTGGTCTTTTCCCTGTTAGTAGTTCAGCAAGAACCACTCCGAAGCTATACACATCACTCTTATCTGTTAGTTGACCTGTATGAAAATACTCAGGATCCAAGTATCCGAATGTCCCTTGAACTAGTGTAGAGACTTGATCATGACCCAATGGGACTAACCTAGAGGCACCAAAATCTGCTATTTTTGCGGTGTAGTTTTCATCCAACAAAATGTTAGTAGACTTGACATCTCTATGTATGATTGTCATTCTAACATTTGTGTGAAGATAAGCAAGTGCACCTACTGATTCATGCGCTATCCTTAAACGATTTACCCATGACAATCTCCCCGTACCACTTTTTCTATTATGAATGTGTTGATGAAGAGTATCATTAGGTACAAATTCATAAACTAGTAATGGGACATCAGTTTCCAAACAACATCCCAGAAGCTGCACCACATTTTGGTGTTTAATTTGTGTAAGAATTACCATTTCATTTATAAATTGATCCCTTTGTCCTTGATCCAGTCTTTGGGACTTCTTGATTGCTACCACACACTTATCTGGTAGAGTTCCCTCGTAAACAATTCCATTACCACCTCTGCCAAGAATTCTATTCTCCGCATAATTGTCCGTCGCTTCTTTTAGCTCTTCAAATTGAAAAACTTTCATGAAACCGACCCCAATACCACCTGTGGTTTTCAATTTCTCTTCCAACAACGCACCTCCATTTTGCTTATAGAATTTTTCTCGTAGCTTGGCTATCTTTCTTCTCTTAGCCAAAAAGTACAACACTAATAATCCCGTCAGTAATGTAATGATTCCAATCCCCATACCTGTCCAGATTTGGTTTAGAAAGGCAATTATATATATCATTATAAATAAAAGCTACATGTACGGTTTCAATTGTATGTTTGAAATATATTTTCATTACTAAAAGAGTGTCTTTATACATTGTTAGTTTCATAAGGGGGGTGGCAACCCTTCGGCAAAAAGGGTTCGGCAGCCATTGCCGATCGGCAAACCCCATTGCCAACCATTCGGCAAGCCAAATTCGGGGAGGCTTGCGGTGCATTTCACCGATTCGGCATTCGTGCTTTTCAAGATAGAAGTTACCGTTGGCAATTAATATGGGAGCGTGTATTGGGTTGGAAAAAAAAATCCCTATAAACTTCTTGCATAACCATTTCCATTGCCACAACTGCTGCTACTTTTAAACCCCCAAAAAGATTTTGAAGAATTATGGCTCAGTGAGGGTGGTGGTGGAGGTGATGGAGGCTGTGGGTGTTGTTTAATCTGTGTTGAAATGAATTTACCATCGGAGAAAACCCCGATCTGTCTTGATCTACATGGTCTTCAAGCGGCGGCGTAAGATGATGGTGGCCGGAAGTTGGCTTGGATCTTGCCGGAATTATTTGTCGGTGCCGGATTTTTGTGTGGGTGAGGTGGGAGATAAAAATGAATATGACTAGTTATAAAAATGAATATGACTAGTTATAATTCGAATATGACTAGTTATAATTCGATAGTTTTTTTTTATTTATGTTTGTTTAATTTAAATTTTATTATTGATACACATTTAATGCTTGATTAGGCAAAAAATTAGGCAAGATTGCCACTAAAAAAGAGTGTTTAGGCAAAATTAGGCAAAATATGTGTTGGACAACATTGATTGGTTATTTTCTTTAAAAGATGAGGCAACTTGAGGCAAGGTTGCCACCCCCCTAAGTGTTTTTGAAATATATTCCATTACTAAAAAAGTATGCTTTACGAGTTGTGCCAATAAAAAAGTATCACTAATTAATTTGGGTTTTGTTAGCGATAATTCTTCTGACTATGTTTATACTTTCTGTATAAAACTCAAGAAGTGTTTAATGAATACTCATTTTCTACATCTCTTTGTGATATTATATATACATTTACAGACTTTATTTTTGTTGTTTGTAAAAAGTTTTGTTGTTTGAAGAGAACTGGTAAATACCTATTGAAAGTCCAAGTACTTTGAATGGTTTACGACGACAGTCATTTTGAATCTTGCCATCACCATAATAGCCTTCTTTACATTTGCATGTGTAATTCCCGGGAGTATTAATACAAGTTCCATAGCATGGAAAATGCTCCATTCGATTACACTCATTGATATCTAGCAAAAAAGGAACACGTACAACCTTTGAGTGGCAAATCTTCAGTATAACAAAATTAAGGAATCATTATATATGACATATCATAAAGAGCTAAAATACGTAATTTATGACACTAAATTTCACTACAAATAAAATATTGTTTTTGATAGACCTGGTAGTGACACACAGAATGTGTCACTATATGTAACTTTATTTTTTTATTTTTTTTAACATAAATCAAATTTTTTAAAACTTAAAAGGGTATTTGGGTATACAACATTACACATTTTTATATTTTTTAAGTTTTAAGAAAGTTGTATAATGAATTTAAATTACTGACTAATACCCGCGCAAAGCGATAATGTATACAATTAGTCATTTGCGAAATAGTGATTTTGATTTGACCATTGATGCAAAACTTACAGGTTCAATTTTTAGTCATTGAGAGGGGAAAAGAATCTTTAGGTTATAAACAAAAAAATAAAAGTGTAAAGACTAAACAATATTTAATATATTACTTTAGTGGTAAATATTGTTATCATTTTTAATACTGTAAATGATATTTCAGTCCACTAACTACTCAATTCTGAACATATATTTTTTTATAAGTAGTAAAGATACATGCTGGGTTGGTGTCTGGAATTGAACCGTGTACCTACCAGAGATCAACTTCAACTCAGATAAGTACCTCTGTCATCAACAAGTTGTCCCATATGTAATCGCCATGACGAAACAGTGAATCACTTATTATTGCAATTTTCCTTTGCGGACTCACTATGGAAACATCTATTGCAATGGTGCAACCTCCTGTCAACCAAACCGTCCTACATGAGGGACCTACTCTCTTTGCACAAAGACCCCTTCATTGAACCAAGAAAGCGAAAACATCTTAAGCTACTGCTGGATCATATGGAAAATCAGAAATGACTCCATTTTTTTGAACAAGAACCCATCCTTCCGTTTCGCTGCAAAAGAACTCAAATCGCTGAGTTATCTATGGCTCATGAATCGATCTCAAAAACCGTGTATGGAATGGTCCAAATGGTGTAACTTCAATTTTTAGTTTTGTCTCTTGTATTTCTTCTTTTCACTATGTTTGTTCTCTAGCTTCTTGCTAAGTTTTCATATCCCTTTGAATGTTCAAAAAAAAAATATATATATATATATACAATATAAAATTGGGAACAAAATTTGTTATTTATCTTTTATATAATAAAAGAATTACATCATTTCGGAGTGTTTTTGCAAATCCCTTCTCATTGAAAAAAAAATTGGACCAATAGTAGCATCGTGATTGGTCAATAGAAAGTCAAAATTAAATTGATTTTAGTCAAACTTAATAAATTTGGTGGAGAAATTTGGTTAAGAAAAAAAATGCTTAGAAATATCGGTGTCAAATTTATGAAAACAAAATCTTAAAAAAAGATGAAGTAATTAATAAAACTTTAGTGATTGAATTTTAAATAATTTATAGAGTAAAGTGTAAAATTACAAGTTTTCATATTTTTTAATAACTTTATAGAAAAACACAAATAACCCCTTACACTTTATACCCCCTATACTTTATATTATAATATTAACTTTGTTTAAAATAGTTTTTAGACTTTCATCTATTAAAATTACAAAATTTGGTAAATATGCAAATTAGTTTTAATATACGTAAAATATTTTTTTTAAACTAATGTTAGTTTTAAACTTTTATCAATTAGAATATTTTTTTAAATAAGGACTAATGTTACTATTTAAAAGTTTAATTTATGCGTACACGAGTTTGAAATACGGTTAAATTCTTAGTAACGAGAATATAAATATCAAAATGGTAAGCACGATACTGTGATATGAAAATAAATATACGCGATTCTACTTATAACAACGACTCATGAAAGTGTTATTTAAAATTTGTACATGGATATCCATAAAAACATTTTAAAAACTTTATTGAGCATATTTTAACATCATCAACGTTTATTATGTGCTACTAAATTCACACATTTTGTACAACATGCTATTAATAGTTAAAGTTAAACAACAAAATCAACCTCAACATTAACATGTCTGTCAGTTAAAAACGTTATACAAAGCTAATCTTTTATATAATAAAATAAAATCTCTATTGGGAATTTTGCACTTCAAAAAAATCAATTCACACCTGATTTATTAATAATTTTATTTAAAAAAAGATTATTTGCTTATTAGGTAATATTTTATATTTATCCATAAGTAGGAGATAAATACAAAAAATATAGATAAAACATTTAAAAAAAAGATTATTTATTTTATATTTATCCACAATACAAGTAAAAAATAAATACAAAAAATATAGATAAGATGCAATTAACAATAGTATTAAATTTTTTAAATAATTATTTCAAAAAAATTAAAAAAAAAAAACCTGCGCGTGCGCAGGTATTATAAGTAGTAATTTCTTATTAAAACATAGCTCAACAATGCATTTAATAAACACCTTGATAGATAGTAATTAATTCTTAATCTACTAATAATTAATCAACTATACAAAACAATTAATTTAATTTAAAACCCCAAAACCGCCTTTAAAAAAAACATATCCCATTCCCAACCACTTCCCCTTCACTTTCTCTTCTCCCAAAAAAAAATCCCCAATTCAAATTCCCCCCAATTCTCAAAAAATTAGGGTTTCAAATTCACACCATAATTAACCAATTAAACCAAAATTAAACCAATTCAATGTCGTCATCCACCGTATCAATCACCGCCAACACCACCAGTGCAACTCTACGCAAAAAAACCGGTCAAGATCCGACCAACAGCGACGGAATTGAAGCGTCTTTGAAAAACGATCACAGCCATTCAACTAAAGACGCATCTGAACCAGTTTTAGAAAGATCTAAGCCTCTAGCGACGACGAAGCTACGGAAAAAAAGTGTCGCTAAAAAGACTGGTGGCGAAGTGAAGGCGAAATCTGCTTGGAAGACTGTTGTAAGTGTGATTGTTAAGAATTCAGCTTTGTTAGTTATAGTGTTGCTTTTGTTTCAGATGGTGAGGAAACTAGGGTTTAGTTATGGTGGTGGGGTGGGTTTTGAAGTTGCGGGTGTCGATTACGAGAGACGGATTGCGGAAGTGGAGGCGTTTTTGAAAACCACGACGAAAATGATGCAGGTGCAAGTGGAGGTGGTGGATAGGAAGCTGGAGAGTGAGGTTAGCGGGTTACGGAGCGAGTTAGGGAAACGGATTGGTGAGGAGAGTGGGAAGTTGAATAAGCGGTTTAACGAAGTTGAGGCGAGAGTTGGGAGTTTGGAGGGGGTGTTGAGTGGGAACGAGTGGTTGACGCGAGAGGAGTTTGATAAGTTTGTGGAGGAGTTTAAGGGGAGGAAAGGAGGGGAGATGGGGTTGGATGAGATACGGGCGTTTGCGAAAGGGGTGGTTGAGAAGGAAATTGGGAGGCATGCGGCGGATGGGTTAGGGAGAGTGGACTATGCGGTGGCGTCGGGTGGGGCGAGTGTGGTGAAGCATTCGGAGGCGTATGTTGGTGGGAGTGGTGCGAGTAGGGTGACTGAGTGGTTGAAGGGTGGGAGTGTGAGAGGGGATTCGGTGAAGGTGTTGCAGCCGAGTTTTGGGCAGCCGGGTGAGTGTTTTCCGTTGAAAGGAGAGAGTGGGTTTGTGGAGATTAAGCTTAGGACTGCGATTGTTCCCGAGGCGATTACTCTTGAACATGTTGACAAGGTTTGTTTTTACTTGCTGCAAATCCTTTTATTTCCCGTCAGTTGATTTATCATATGTGTGTATAATTGTTCAATTAAAGTTGAAGGTTTTTTAGAACTAGTTTAAGTTACAGTCAATCTGGTGTTGTGTTTGGTAATATAGCAAAATTGGAGAGTAAATGTTAGCTTTGCCGGTGGCTCTTGATGAAAATCCCATTTTTAGGTAGCATAAGAACATCTATATGTATTGCCGGTTTGGCTTTTTTAGTTAGGAAAATGATACTTTCTTTCACATACTTTTCAGAAATGAGACATCTTCTTCTCGCAAGGAAAATGATGTATGCTTCCACTTATTTTGCTAATTTACCCTTCTAAGAGTATGATTATGACACGTGTGATGTGTCAATATCTTTCTTCTCTTAGGAGGATGAATTATGCATAAGTAGGGGGGATATGTGCTTTGTTGTCAAAGAATTTTAAAAATCTGGGTGCAGAACACGTGTGTGCAGATGTATATTTCTTCTTAACAAATAGACTCTAGTTAAACGTAATTATAGTACTCGGTTACAAGCATAAATTATCTATCAAGGTACATATGTTGATAGAATGCTATTAAATGCCATAATCTATGAAATTGCAGACAGCAACCCTAGGTATCTTCAGGAAATATTATATACATTTGTAGTAAGCAGAGATTTTGATGCTCGAAAAAGAAAATGAAAACTATAGGAGTTGAAGCCTTGTTAAGCTGCGTTTGCGTTATAACATCTTCACCAAACCCGTGCTTGAAAAAGAAAGAATTTACCTTTAGTCTGTATATTCTGTATCCCTTGAAATTCACTTGAAGATCCCCTTAGTGCTTGCGTTTTTTTATGATTCAAAGTGATACAATAATATAAGGAATGCCCCTTGACTGGCTTTAGTATAGCATAGCGTGACAGAATCCAAACAATTTGTGTGTGTATGTAAGTCTCATTGTCTAGAAGATCATTCCATATACTACAACATTGGATGATATGGTGATCAAGATATAAATTACTCAAGGCAATATATTGGTTAAGCTTTACTAGGATATATGTACTGCAGAGTGGAGATCATCAAATTCTGTTTCTCAAGTTAGCTTTGATTTTATGAGTTTACTATAAACCACACCCCAGCATATGATATTATGTTCTTAAGTGGAGATGAAACTCTTTTATACCAATCTATACAGTTTACAAACAAAATTTCTGGTACTTACCCAATCTACACAGCTGCATTTTCTTTATTTATATATGATTAGTATTTAGAATCACCTCTATATGCACTTCTATGAAATCAAATTAGATGGTTAGAATTTACTTATCAGCATGCATGTACTCTCAAGTATCAACTACTAAATCAACGTATAGTTGATACATACTTTAAAGGTTAACATTATAGAAGTATACCTTACCTCCAAACTGCATAGTTTGTATCTTAATTTGGATTAAAGAAAACCGGTAGTTGTGGATGTGTTTTAATGAACTGTCACTTTTGACTTACCTTCCTCAAAGCAATGTACCGTTTCTATTAGATTTCCAGCCTATTTTGTCCTGTACTAAAGCTACCTCCCCTGCTCATGTTGCCATCTCTACACTGGTTGGGGTAAATGTAGTAAAAGTTTGCACAGTTATTTTTACATGTGTTGACGCTTTACCTTTTTATGCCGTTATGAACAGAGTGTGGCATTTGACCGATCAAGTGCTCCCAAGGACTGTAAGGTTTTGGGATGGTTACGCAACGAGGAAGATACAGAAAAGGAGCATTTGCTGGCAGAGTTCACTTATGATCTTGAAAAGAGCAGTGCACAAACTTTTAATGTGCTGGACTCAAAAAGCTCAGACCCAACTATTATCAATACAATCAGGCTAGAATTCATGTCTAATCATGGAAGCCCTACACATACTTGCATATATCGGGTTAGGGTCCATGGTCATCAACCCAATGCTTGATAAACAATGTCGATGTTTGATCTTTATATATGCAGTCTTTTATGTTAGTGTCTTTTGAGGTTTTCTGGTGTCTATGTAACTCATTTGGTGGTTGCCACGATTTTATTTGTTGTTTGAAGTTCTTTGAACAATTAAAACTGATGGTTCTGAATGGCCGGCTTAGCTGTTACTGTTGTAGATTGTGCATTATGTATGATTACATTGACTGGATTAGTGTGGCTATTGAGATCATTCTATGTAAATGTATGGATTGTTGACTGTATTGTTCATATATGAAGTGTCATTAGCATTACAGTTATGTAGAGGCGAGTCGGTGACAGTTTCAGCTTTATCAAATGGAAATATCATATAGAGGCGAGTGTGTGCTATGCTATTACTCAGAACTCATTATACTTGCTCTACTTAAAAAAAAAAAAAAAAAAAAAAAAAAAAAAAAAAAAAAAAAAAAAAAAAAAAACTCATGTTTAACAAAGTGTCTAGATTAGACTGATCAGTTATCATTATTATGCCTAGCTAAATGTCTGGTTTTCAATGAAAATACTTTAATACCCTTCGTCTTCTTAACCCGCCATCATCACCACCTCCAGCCACCAACACCACCGTCACTTCTGGCCATCATTACACCTAACTTTCATCTACTCTAAAAATCACACAACACATTACACATACCTATAATCAGATTGTTAACAATCTCACCTAACTTTCATCTCTCACTTCATTCACCATTTCATATCATCACCACCACAAGTCTGGACAACAACCTTTAAAGCCTTCTGATTTGGATAGTTTTGGTTAACCTCTTGACCCATATTCACTTGTGGCACCTCTCAAACGGGAGCCACCAAATCTACTCAGATCATGGGCGAGCAAAAGGAAGAAAGGATTATGAATCCGTCACTTCCTTGTGAAGAGATAGGACTACAAAATTTCCAACATGTTTTGTTATATTAAAAAAAGTTTGTATTTGTATGGACATCGTTTTGTTATTTGTATACATATTAGTATTAGCTTGTATTGTTATTTTCGAAAACTATCATGACTTCGTTTGGTTGTTTTGGAATGAATAATTGGATGGATTAATTAGAATAATTTCGTATCATTGTTTTACTAATTCTCAAGTTGGCGATGACACGTGTCTTCACTAAAAGTGAGTATCCAATTTTCATCCTAACCTTTTGTTGATCTCCTTTTAAAAGTGTATCAATCTCAAATTTCTTATAGTAATTTTGTTGATTGGATTGGTTAATCCTACCACCTACTTTATAATCAACATTACCCCCTCGACAAGATTGTATTTTTGTTGAAAAATTATGCACTTTTTTTGTCATTTAGTTAATGAGAGTTTTTTTTTTTTTTTTTTTTTTTTTTTTTTTTTTTTTTTTTAATAAATAATGAAGGAAAAAATACGATGTCATGTAAAGTAGGGTTAAAATTAACATAAAATAAATAGTTTTTCTTTTCTTTAAAAGAAAAGAATGTAATTTTGTTAGAAGATAGACTAGGTAAGAAGAGAGAGAATTATATTGATACGAAATGTATAGATACACTCATACACATAAACAAAGCCGATGTGTAATATTTAAGTGTACCATATGGCAATTATATAACATTATTGGTACCCCTAACAACACTTTTTTTTCTCCCATTAGTTTTGGACTATGGCACACTCTAACTACTAAAGAGAAATGAATGCCAAGAAGGTGAGAGTGAACAAATGCAACCTAAGGGAATAATTCATATATCAACCATTTAACTTTTGGACTAAAAAAGAGGCAACTTTAATATTAATTTGTAGTTTTTAGATTATTAGCTTTTCACATTCTTTGTACCTTCAAAAGAAGAACAGAAGGAGCACTTTGTTTCAGCTTTTCTAGCTTCCTCATGAGCCATGCCAACCCCTATAATGTTATCTAGGCACATAACTTCTTATTCTGCACATAAGTATGTTCAATATCGAGAGTTCTTTTTTCATTATTCAAATGTACCTTGTATTTATTCGTATATGACTATATGAAAGTGTAATTTTTGAGAAAACTGTTTGATATACTATGCACTTTGGAAGATTAAGGTAGAAATTGTCCAAGGTAGAATCATGAAGGTACTTAAGCTCATGCTGAATCCATTAAGAAGTATTATGGTAACAAAAAAACACCAGATAACAAAGACAATAATCCTATATATTGGGTAAGGTTCGTCTAATTAACATGGCATTAAATTTATGTAGAAATGACAATTCTAATCTAATCAGAGAGAATCATGTCATTTTTGAGTTGTCTTTGATTAATAACAGATAAAATGGGTACATAGTACTTATGCAGAAATAGTTAATGAAACAGGTTATGTTTCATAATTAACCAGCAGTTATATAAAAGGAGATCAGCCTTCTTGGTTGATCAAGCACACTATATGACTAGCTAGATTATTATAAGTACGTAAACCATCTTTTCTATTAAGATTGATATTATTAAGAGTACATGCCACTATAAAAATAAATGGCGGTAGAATTAAAGAGTAACCCATAAAACTGATAACTAAGTACTGTAAACTTTTATTTCTCTCCTTTTCAGATGTGTGGATGCGGAACTTGAGTTTGCACCAAAGATTATCCTCTTGTGTTGTGTATCTTTAAGCCCATGTAACGACCTAACATCATGACGGTTGCCTGAGGATTTGTTCCAGGCGAAGAAGAAAAAACTGAACCATCAACAACCCGTAAGCCATTAATACCAATGACCTTTAAATCAGTGTCAACAACCTTGTTCACCAAGCATCCACCATGGAAGTGATAATATGTTGTTAATGTTTTACGACAAAATGTCTCCACGGCTTCCTCATTAGTTGGATTTTCAGGCAATGAATGCCCAACAAATTTGAAATGCTTTCCACCATCACCGTCGCTGAACTTATATGCCTCCATGGCTTTTGTTCTTAACATTTTCCCAATTGTACGCACCACATTACCACATTGGACAAGGTCTTGTGAGTCCGAATAGTAGTTAAACCTAATATTCGCGGTAACAGTAATATCATTTGGAGATATTAAACTAAGAAATCCTCTAGATAGTGGCCTCATGAACTTAGAGATAATGGATATGACGCTTAAGTTTAATGGCGGAGATGTATCTGGGAAAAACATGAAACTTACAGGAGAATCAAATGGGGTCACAGCCGAAAGGGACTCTATATAGATGCCATCTTCTGTGATCCCAACCACTCGGATTCCAGCATCATCCAATGGAAAAGGGACTAGAAGACTAATCTGGTTGCGTGGATTATCAGTCATGAACTGCCCAACGTAAGGATGCTGGAGAATGACAGAAATATTCATTGATGCCAAGTATGACCCATGTCCGACCCCACTTACGAGCAAAAGTTGTGGACTTCCAATAGCTCCAGCACATATTATTACTTCGCCATTTTTTCTTACATGGATTTCATGACGCCTTCCATTTGAATCGTGATAAACAATCCCAGTTGCGGTTACACCTGTTATGTGTTGGAAAATTTAGTGCACTTGAGGGATCAATTCACACCTGGTAATGGGTTTGGAGGTATGGAGTATACACCCATTTGGTCAGTGAATCCCCTGACTCAATAGTGGTTATGTATTGATCAAAGTACTGCTAGCAGACTCTGCTGCTAGTGTTGTGAATCTGCTGCTAGGATTCTGCTGCTAGCTGATCCTGCTGATAGGATTCTGCTGACAGCTGATTCTGCTGCTAGCTGATTCTGCTGCTTATAGCATTCTGCTGCTAGTGAGAATCAACTGATAGCATCAGCAATTCTGCTGCTAGGTTTTAACCACTGATCCCTATTATTATGGAAATTATTATGTTATAATTAATGGGCCGTTAATTATACATAATACCATGGGCTAGGGTTTTGAGTATTCTCTATTATAAATAGAGATCACATCATTCTGCATAAAAAAAAAGTTTTCATACGATATACTAAACACAAAACCCTAAACACTTCTATACGCATCTGGTTCTTGGTTTGTGCCTAAAGCAAGAACATCACTTGGTCTTATCCCATAGAGATATTCGTGTAACCCAGGCATAGGGTCGAATAGTTTCTATTGGAAAGTGATACCACGATTTCAAGTGAATATCCGGTACCTTATTGATTATCTTAACCCTAATCTGGGAACCTGATTACAATTAACAACCAACAATCAATACAAACTATTAGTGATAATCAATGGCTGCTGCTATGAGACAAATGGCTGCTAACTTTTCCAAGTTGGAAAAGTTTGAAGGTGTTGATTTCAGAAGGTGGCAAAAGAAGATGCACTTTTTATTGTCAAGTATGAATGTGGTGTATGTTCTCACGGCTGAGATTCCAGAAGATCATGGAGATGATGCTACTATGGATCAGATGAGGGCAAGGAGCAAGTGAGAGAATGATGACTACATATGCAGAGGTTTAATTCTCAATGGTATGTCTGATTCTCTTTTTGATATTTATCAGAATGTTGAAACTTCTCAAGAACTATGGGATTCCTTGGAAGCCAAATATATGGCTGAGGATGCATCAAGTAAGAAGTTCCTTGTAAGTAATTTTAACAATTACAAAATGGTTGATTCTAGACCTGTCATGGAACAATACAATGAACTTCTTAGTATACTTGGTCGATTCACACAACACAAGATGAACATGGATGAGGCTATTTCAGTCTCTTGTATCATCGATAAATTACCTCCTTCTTGGAAAGAATTCAAACATATGCTTAAGCATAAGAAGGAGGAGTTAACTCTTGTTGAGTTGGGCAGTCACTTGCGCATTGAGGACTCACTCAAAGCTCAAGACATTGACAAGCCAAAGAGTAGCATTGCTACTGGTCCATCAGTTGTCAATATGGTAGAGCATAACAACTCCACCAAGTACAATGACAACAAGGGCAAGCGTAAGCATCAAGATAACACCAAATCTGATCTTAACAAGAAACCTAAAGTGACTTGTTGGAAGTGTGGGAAACCTGGACACTTCAGGAAAGATTGCAAGGGTGGTAAAGTTGGAAACAAATCCAATGGATCAAGCACAAGTGGAGGGAATGGTAACACCAATTCTCTGAAAGGTCAGAATGTGTTTAATAAGTCTTTTAAGATTTATTATATTACATATATATCTGACATTTACTTTGTGCAGGATGATGATGTTGCGTGGTGGGTTGACTCTGGAGCAACAATACATGTGTGTAAAGATAGAAGCTGGTTCAAGACCTACAAGTCAATGAATGATGGTTCTATTCTTCACATGGGAAACGAGTCAACTGCCCTGGTGCATGGAAAAGGATGTGTTGAGTTGAAGTTTAGTTCTGGAAAGATTGTTTCTTTATTTAATGTTTTACATGTTCCTGATATTAGAAAGAATTTGGTTTCTAGTAGTGTTTTAAATAATTGTGGTTATAAACAGGTTATTGAATCTGATAAGTTTGTTTTATCTAAAAATGGTGTGTTTATTGGTTTTGGTTATTTATGTAATCAAATGTTCAGACTTAATATTGTTCATGATAATATTGATTCTGCTTTTATATCTACATCTAAGCTTTATGATTCAAACCTATGGCATGCAAGACTTGGCCATGTACATTTTAAAAGAATGCAAGATATGTCTAAGGATGGGTTAATACCAGCTTTTGATATGAACACTGAAAGGTGTAAAACTTGTATGTTGAACAAGATAACTAAGAAACCTTTTCAAGGAGTAAAACGTGAAACTAAAGTTTTGGAGTTAATTCACAGTGACCTTTGTGATTTACATGCTACTCCCTCTTTGGGGAATAAGAAATACTTTGTGACTTTTATTGATGATGCTTCTAGGTTTTGTCATGTTTATTTATTACATTCTAAAGATGAAGCATTGGATAAATTTAAAGTATTTAAAACTGAAGTTGAATTGCAACAAAGTTCCCTGATCAAAAGATTAAGGACTGATAGGGGAGGTGAGTACATGGATACTCTGTATTTTCAGTCTGTTGGTATAATCCATGAAACGACTGCCCCTTATACTCCTCAGCAAAATGGTATTTCTGAAAGGAAAAACAGGGTGCTGAAGGAGATGGTTAATTCCATGTTGTCCTATTTAGGGCTGAGTCAAGGGTTCTGGGGTGAAGCTATGTTAACAGCTTGCTATTTATTAAATAGGGTTCCCAACAAAAGGAACAAAGTTACCCCTTATGAACTTTGGACTAAAAAGAAACCTAACCTTAATTATCTTAGGATATGGGGTTGTAGGGCTGTTGTAAGACTCCCTGATCCAAAGCAGAAAACTTTGGGTGAAAGAGGCATTGAATGCATCTTTGTTGGATATGCTGAGCATTCCAAGGCATATAGGTTTTATGTTATAGAACCTAATGAGTCTGTTTCAATTAACTCAATAATTGAATCAAGGGATGCAATCTTTGATGAGAACAGATTCTCATCTATCCCTAGACCAAGTCAAAGGATTCCAAATGGAACCAATGACAATGGTGTTTCAGAGGTTCCTGCTGATGAGGTTCCTGCTGAGGTTGTGGAACAACAACCTGAACCTGAGCTCAGAAGGAGCAATAGGGTGAGGACTCCAAAGTCATTTGGACCTGAGTTTCAATTATACTTAATTGAAGGTACAAGGAGTGAGGTCTCTGACCAATACTCTTATTGCTTCATTGTGGAGGATGATCCCAAAACATTTGAAGAAGCAATGAAGTCCCAGGATGTTGCTTTCTGGAAAGAAGCAATTAATGATGAGATGGACTCCATCATGGGCAATAACACTTATGTGTTGACTGATCTACCACCTGGTTGCAAACCTTTAGGTAGCAAATGGATTTTCAAAAAGAAAATGAAGGTAGATGGAACTGTTGAAAAGTTCAAGGCAAGATTAGTTATTCAAGGCTTTAAACAAAAGTCAGGAATAGACTACTTTGATACTTATGCTCCAGTGGCACGTATCAGTACCATAAGATTGCTAATTGCTTTGGCATCAATTCACAATCTGATTATTCATCAGATGGATGTGAAGACAGCTTTCTTGAATGGTGATTTAGATGAGGAGGTTTACATGAACCAACCTCAGGGCTTCATCATGCCTGGCAATGAAAACAAGGTGTGTAAACTGATTAAGTCTCTTTATGGACTAAAACAGGCACCTAAGCAATGGCATCAAAAGTTTGATGAAGTGGTTTTGTCTAGTGGTTATTTACTTAATCAAGCTGACAAATGTGTATATAGCAAATTTGATGAATCTGGTAAAGGAGTCATCATTTGTCTATATGTTGATGACATGTTGATATTTGGCACTGATCAAAATCAAGTTGATCTTACAAAAGAATTTTTGTCATCAAAGTTCTCCATGAAGGATATGGGGGAGGCAGATGTTATCCTTGGCATAAGGATTAAACATGAAAGTAACAAAATTTCTATATCTCAGTCTCATTACATTGAGAAGGTGTTAAAGAAATTTAATTACTTTGATTGTACTCCAGTGAGTACTCCTATGGATACAAGTGAGAAGCTAATGCCTAATACTGGCAAAGCTGTATCTCAACTTGAGTATTCTAGGGTGATTGGCTGCTTGATGTATGCCATGACTTGTACAAGACCTGATATTGCTTTTGTTGTGGGTAAACTGAGCAGGTATACTAGTAATCCTAGTGCTCATCATTGGCAAGCAATTCAGAGGGTCTTTAAGTATTTGAAGAAAACTATGGATTATAGTCTCTCATATACTGGTTATCCTTCTGTATTAGAAGGATACACTGATGCAAGTTGGATCAGTAACACTGAAGACAATTCGTCTACTAGTGGCTGGGTATTCCTACTTGGTGGAGGTGCAATTTCTTGGGCATCCAAGAAACAAACTTGCATTACTAGTTCAACCATGGAATCTGAATTTGTGGCTTTAGCTGCTGCTGGCAAAGAAGCTGAATGGTTGAAAAACTTGCTTCTTGAGATTCCATTGTGGTCTAAACCTATAGCACCTATTTCTATCCGTTGTGATAGTGCTGCTACATTGGCTAAGGCTTATAGCCAGATGTACAATGGGAAGTCTAGACACTTAGGTGTCAGGCATAGCATGATTCGTGAGCTTATCATGAATGGGGTGGTATCTATAGTGTTTGTTAAATCTCAACAAAACTTAGCTGATCACTTGACGAAGGGTTTGGCTAGAGACTTGGTTTTGAAGTCTGCTAAAGGGATGGGTTTAAGTCCAACTAGTCACTGAATGCAAGGATACCCAACTCTATTCTAAGGAAACTTGGAAGCTGATTTCAATGTGGAAAGCTGATCATTTGGTGGACTGAAGCACATGTATTACAAACATCCCAAGGTTGTGCTTGTTACCTGCTGAAAGGAGGATGAAGTCTTCACTTCTTAATGGTTAATTTTCTTTGAAAAAGTGCTAAGCAGGAGCATGATTTAAAGATGAACCACCTATGTGAATGTTGAAGTTTTGCCGCTTCAGGAAGCTTTGGACTTTTAGCTTTTACAACATTTATGAATTGGATATGGACACATGGCTTATATAGTGTCAGGAGTATTTTAGTGATTGAAAACTTGTGTGTATTTATCATCAGGTAATCAAATGGGTTGAAGGGTTCAATTCTTAGAACACCCTGATTCTCGAATATTTGAAAGTATATGTACTAATGTGGAAATTCAATCCTCAGGATATTTTCATTTATGCACTTGTTTTGTTTTGTGTTTGATTTTTCATGCAAAGGTAGTGAACTAAATTTGGGGAGGATTGTTGGAAAATTTAGTGCACTTGAGGGATCAATTCACACCTGGTAATGGGTTTGGAGGTATGGAGTATACACCCATTTGGTCACTGAATCCCCTGACTCAATAGTGGTTATGTATTGATCAAAGTACTGCTAGCAGACTCTGCTGCTAGTGTTGTGAATCTGCTGCTAGGATTCTGCTGCTAGCTGAACCTGCTGATAGGATTCTGCTGACAGCTGATTCTGCTGCTAGCTGATTCTGCTGCTAGGTTTTAACCACTGATCCCTATTATTATGGAAATTATTATGTTATAATTAATGGGCCGTTAATTATACATAATACCATGGGCTAGGGTTTTGAGTATTCTCTATTATAAATAGAGATCACATCATTCTGCATAAAAAAAAAAAGTTTTCATACGATATACTAAACACAAAACCCTAAACACTTCTATACGCATCTGGTTCTTGGTTTGTGCCTAAAGCAAGAACATCACTTGGTCTTATCCCATAGAGATATTCGTGTAACCCAGGCATAGGGTCGAATAGTTTCTATTGGAAAGTGATACCACGATTTCAAGTGAATATCCGGTACCTTATTGATTATCTTAACCCTAATCTGGGAACCTGATTACAATTAACAACCAACATTATGAGCCAAATGAAAAGTCCAACTATTCAAAATCAGTAACAACCAGTGTGCCTTCCCCCCCAACCCCCCCACCCCCCCCCCCCCCCCCCCCCCCCCTCTCAAAAGAAGTCAATAGCTAGCATGGGTGGAGCCAATATTTTTATAGTGGGTTCAAAACCAACATTATTAATGTTTGTATGCAATCTCAGCAGGTTCATAATGAAATTAAATTAGTGCTAAATCGTACTAAATAAGCACCAAGATTAATCCACATAGATATTCTAGTAACAATAAGAGCATATAGTTACCTAACAATTTAGATTGTGAGAAGATAATCCGATCAACCGTAGCATGAACCACCACCCTCAAATTTTGAGGGTCCCCTTTGTTTAGGAACTCTAGACCGCGCCATGTCGTCTACCAGAATCATCAAATGTCGAGCCACTAACTTTGGTGCCAAGGAGGTGTTCAACAGTAAAACCATTTGCCGGACCAACACCTGACTCTAATAATGCATGGAATGTAGAATTTTGCCAAGTTTTTAAACGTTCTGGAACAGACACGACACTATCTTCTACCCATTCATAAGCTTTTTCAACATTTTTCATATCCCATTCAATTTCAGATTTTTTATAAAAGTAATCATCCGCTCTGGAATAAAACCCGAGATTTACCATGCTACTGCCTCCCAATACATTTCCTCTCACGTTTCGTATACCATCTTCTGAGGTGAAAGCTTGAGCGTATGAACTTTCATCATTTGCGTTTATGATGTTAGTTCGAGTGTTTATTTCATCTACAATGCTGGTTTTAGAATCGGCTACACCCCCTCTCTCAAGAAGTAGAACAGAATAATGTTCTGATAATGTGGCTGCTAATGGACAACCAGCAGTCCCCCCTCCAACGATTATGTAATCGTATTCTGGTAATGGGTTGAAATCTGCAGCTTCATACGTAAATGAAAGGTAACTTGCATCTGCATGACATTAAAGAAAGAGTTATATCGACCAACAAGCCTTTCGAATAACCATAATTATCTTAAATCAACCCGTGTCCAGTGTACTATTATATGTGCAACCCCAAAGGTGTAGCCCAATGGTGGGGACATGAGATTCTTCAATCGAAGAAGCCAAGTTGAAACCTCTCATGCAACAACATCGGGTCAGCTTCAGGTGCATAGCTGAATTAGTTCAGAGGAGAAGAGTTTGCAAGAAAATGGTAATGTTCCAGCCCCTTAATGGGCTGACACTCTCTTGGCTGCTAAACATTGTCTTTCACATCTTGTCTTTGGGCATAACGTTTTGCAACAATATACGATCATGTGACAAGAAATTGATAATAAACTAATCAATGCCTATCAAGATTTTAGTTTGGTTATACTTGTTCCATTGTCTAAATCATGATAACTTGTCAAATTCATACTCATAATAAACTTAATATGACGGGAGGCCACCCAATTTTTAAGTTTTTCTCATATAGGCCACCCATTTTTTGAAAGTAACTTATAGGCCACCAAGCTATTTATGTATCTTCGTTTATATCAATTACGGTCAAATTTAATTTGGATAGTTATCAAATGACAAGAATGAACCTAACACCAACATATTAAACTAATCTGAATAAACCACTTGGTCTAGATCAAGTGGTTTGGGAGGAGTGGGGGTGGGGGGGGGGGGGGGGGGGGGGGGTAGGTCTCGGGTTCGAGGCTTGCCAATGGAGTTTACCTCCTAGGCGAAGTGGAAAAAAAAAAGAGTGGGGCTTATTCCCCAAAGGCAAAGGTTCGAAAAAGGCATACTGACCGCTTGGATGTCACTGCAAGACTCAACCACTAACTAGCCATTCTAAAAAAATAATTAACTAATATGAATAAAAAACCACTTGCGAAATTTCAGTTTTATCCTTCTAAAATACTTTTGATAATGTAAGTTCGGGTACAATCGATATTTCACATCAAACTTTTCATTCTTAGAGGTTGGTTTGTTATTTATACTTTATAGTTTCCGGACATAAATTTAGTCGGAAGTGGTGTAAACGAAAACAAACGTATAGTTAGGCGGCCTATAAGTTTATTTCAATAAATAAATGGGTGGCCATTATATTACAAGTTGACAACTTGGGTTCTACATACATTATACCAAAAACAATCTATATATGACGATGAAGAACTTGGAACTAACGAACATGCATGACATTCTATTACTCAAATTTTATGTTCCCAGCTGTTAAACTTTCTTACAATAGTAACAGTTAAGAAATCACGTACGTTTTATAAAAGTTGGCTTATAAAGTACATTACTCTTGTTAACTTAGAGATTGTCTAAGTTAAATTAAGGGATCAAGAAGGTGAACCTTAACTGTAATAACCACTTTTAATTTTTTAAGACATATTTATGTTCATCAAATGGAGATTATAGGAACGACTTGCCTCGATGAGAACCAGGATGTAAGAAGCAAAGCACTTTGCACTGCAATCTGATTATAAAGTATATGAACAGAGAGGTTTTGGCCTCATGAAACACACGAGCTTTAACCATTTTAAAATACTGCCATATGAAATGGGGAAAATCGTTTTTATGAATGATAACGCGCGGAAGATGTGATATGGTCTTGTTATATAGAAAAGGAAGTGATCGCCAACATGTGTACAGTGACGGAACCAAGGTGGGTCCCGGGGGTCCGTGAGACCTATGGATTCTTGCGGCATACTGTTAATTCTCGTATAAAAGCATAATTTTTATGAAATGCACCTTATCCCAAAAAATGTGTTAATAGTCATGTTTGACGTGTCTAATGGTAGTTTATGCTTATTAATTGGTGATAAAAGAAGTGTCTATCAAGATTCAAATTTATATGCAAGTATCTAATCAAGATTCAAATTTATACTTTTTACAACTTAGAATTTTGTACCTTCAAAATGAGAAAAAGTTTGGCAGGCCAACCCTATCATTACCAGTATCTAGCCCATGTTCTTTGTATAATATAAACAGTATAAATGCTTAGCAAGTTAGCACGAGCCTCGTTTATAAAGTTTTGACGAGGTTGACTACCATTTGATTTATGTCCACATTTTATCATTCTCAAAAGAGCAGATTACATAAATGGTCCATTACAGATGGTCCCTGCTTTCGAGTGACACCTTTTATCAACCCTTATAAAGTTTTGACGAGGCTGACTACCATTTGATTTATGGCCACATTTTCTTACCTTTATCATTCTCGAAAGAGCAGATTACATAAATGGTCCATGAAGAAATTACAGATGGTCCCTGCTTTTGAGCTTCAATTCGTATGACACCTTTAGTTTCTAATTTGAAGGTTTGTTAAACAACTCCATTTAAACCTTGCCGTTAAACAGCTTTGCCTGCCAAGTTTTAACGAACATGTTTAGCATAAAAGACCGTGCCACGTTTTTACACGGCCTGCTTGGCTGCTCCTGCCCTGAATCAGATCGAATTGGTGCCAATTTACGGTGTAATTAAGGGTGTGACAAGTTATAAAAGTAGAAATTAACTGTCTCTGTAATTTCTTCCGGTTAAGGAGCATTAAATGGCACACACATTGTGATATTTTGTGTAATTAACTAAGACTAGGGATGAATTCTTAATTTTTTCTTTCAGAACAGATGTGAGATGTCCAAAACTATGGATCACTTTTTGTTTTGTTTTTTCATGTAACAATTGTTTTAATGATCAATAGAGCTATGTCGCATGTCGCCCCACCCTGGTTCCCAACCCCAACCCTAACCTCGACCTCAAACATTATTTTCAGACTAAAAGAAATGTATTTTAGATAAGCTTTCTAGTAATTAATCAAATTAGTACTGCATATATGTTTTATATATAGCATTTTATGATTTATTCATTCTGTGTTTAAAGGATATTAGTAAGTGCAATTTCTATCTACTGAGAATTGTAGCTCTAAAAGTTCTTTTTGAGTTTGATTCATATATAATTTTCATTTTATATTGTTGGGAAGATTCTTTTAAAACGTACCATACTTGTCTAAAAAATCACTTTTGAGTATCGAACTTTTTTTTTACTTATTGGGTTACTAAACTTTCATTTTTGCCTTTTTTACACACTTTTGGACGTTTTTGCCCCTCAAATTTTTTGAAATCCAGGGGCAAAAATGTCATAAAAACGTCCCAAAGTGCGTAAAAGAGGCCAAAAACGAAAGTTTAGCACCACAATAACGAAAATTAAAAGTACGTTACTCAAAAGTGATTTTTTTGACAAGTATAGTACGTTTTGAAAGAATTTTCCCTATATTGTTAATAGTCGTAAATCTAATACTGATTTATTTATGGTTTTTCGATTCGTAACATTTTTACATCTTTATTATTTATGGTTTATTAAGTTGAAATAGTTGTAAGGATACAAATCTAGACCGCTGTTTACAGGTTTGCTAATGTGAAGTTTGGTGATGTATGCAGTACTGAAGATCATGAGCATTATGGGTCATTTGTTGCGGGAACTGAAATTGATGGCGATTGCACCAAGTGCTGGCTTGAATTGCAATATTATGTTTTGTTTTAACGAATGGCTATGTTTTATTTATATACGTTAAAACCCATCCGTGTATAACTATTGTTTTTTCAGATGCATTCAAAATATAAGATTTGAATAATATTAAAATAAATTTATATATTTTTTAACCCAAAACTAATCTAACAAAAAGTAAACCCAAAGCCTCGTGCGTGTACGGGGATCTAAAACTAGTACATAATAATAGTCCACAAACAGTTTTATCATATGATCATGATATGTATTAGATGAGTTCGAATATATCTTAATGGGTAAAGTTAGACCTTTTTTTATTAGTTATGCATTAAATAGATGATAAGTGTTAATGATGATTCTTGTTTAGGAATCAAGAAGTTTTGATGATAGCAATTCTTGGTAGAGTAGCTATGGAATCAAGGTAAGTTATTTGGCTATAACATGGCGTTATATTGAGTTTGTCATCTTATGTGTTATGTGTATGAATGTGATAAGGGTATAGAAGGCATTAGTTTAGTATGCTTGGACTAAGGTTAGAATGAGGCTAGTTGGTCATAACTAGCTAATAATGTGGTTTGCCTAGTTGTTATACTAGTTAAGGTATATGATGTTTATGTTGATATTGATGAATGTTTGGTTAAGTGGTTTTATGCAAGTGATAGTGTGGATTAGTCTTTTGGACTAGTATTTGAAATATATGATGCAAGTATGTTTAAATGATGTATAATAGTTTGTTATTACCTATTACTTACTAAGGTCTTGGTTTAAGGCCTTAGGATTGGAAGCAAGGAATCAGAAGTATTTGCCTTTGTGTGTATGAAAGTAGTGATAGTTTACCGTGCTTGAAGCAAGTTAAACCCCCAAGTTTCGTCAAGTTGTAATCAATGGAGTTTTGTTGAGTGTTTTACGTGTAGAAAAGTTAAACTTGCAGATTTTTTCATGTGTTTAAGAGGCATGTACAACATTCGCTTGGAGTGCAAAAAAGGGTGTTTGGCACGACCTCCTCATTTTTAATAAAGATAGCTTCCACTCGTATTTGATGTCAAATTAGTAGATAACTATAAAATATATGATGTATGATAAATATCTGCAAGTTTTTGTGAAATGTCGAGTGGTGGAAGTATGTTTTCCGAAAAACGAACTTGTGCAAGTCAGGTCCTTTTAACCGCCAATCAGGTCGAGTCGTGGAAGCATTGTTCATATATGACGCAGCATTAGCATTACAGTTTTATGTAGAGTTGAGTCAGTGACTTTCAGGTTGATCATATGGAAACATGTCATTTTGGGGTTTCTTTCCTCGATAACAAATACATACTAATGAAATTGGTTGGATAGCAAAATCAAGCAACTAATAATTATATATGCTAACCATCTTATGCAAGTGTTATTACTTGTTAAGCATTTCCAACATGTTTGTTGACATGGGATTTCACTCTACAACCAGTTGGTAATAGATAGCAATTATAGATAAAGGAGCTTATTTGAACTTTTACATAACTTATCACTTTTTTCTGATGTGGGACTAAGTTTGTATCGAATATTATCCTTTTGTGTTGTGTATCTTTATGCCCATATAACGACCTAACATCATGACAGTTGCTTGAGGATTTGTTCCGGGAGAAGAAGAAAAAACTGAACCATCAACAACTCTTAACCCATTAATTCCAATGACTTTCAAATCACCATCAACAACCTTGTTCACCAAGCAACCGCCATGAAAATGATAAAATGTTGTTAATGATTCACGACAGAATGTCTCCACAGATTCCTCATTTGATAGATTTTCAGGTAAAGGGAGACCTACATATCTGAAATACTTTCCACCATCCTGGTCACTAAACTTATATAGCTCCATTGCTTGTGTTCTCAACATCGTCTGAATTGTATGCACCGCTTTACTACATTGGACAAGGTCTTCTGAGTCTGAATAGTAGTTAAACCTAACTTTTGGGGTAACAGTAATATTAGTTGGAGACATTAAACTAATAAAACCATTGGACAATGGTATCGAGACCTTAGACACGATGGTTATAACACTCATGTTTAATGGTGGATACGTATCAGGGAAAAGCACAAAACTTGCAGGAGAATTAAATGGGGTCACACCCGAAGAGGACTCTATATAGAAAGCATCTGTGATCCCAACCACTCGTGATCCAATATCATCTAGCGGAAAAGGGACCAGAATACTAAGCACGTTACGTGGATTATCAACCATGAATTGCCCAACGTCTGGATGTTGGCGAATTATGGTAATATTTTGTGATTCCAGGTATGACCCATGCCCGACTCCATTTAAGAGTAAAAGTTGTGGGCTTCCAATAGCTCCGGCACATATTATTACTTCACCGTTTCTTCTTATATGGATTTCATGATGCTTCCCTAACGAGTCATGGTAAACGACACCATCCGCAGCTAAACCTGAAATTTGCTGGACTTATTAGTGGTCCAACAGAAAACTTCATACCAACATAACAAAATTTACCTAATAATTTAGAGCGTGAGAAGGTAATCCGATCAACTGTAGCATGAACCACAATCCTTAAATTATCCGGGTGCCCTTTGTTCAGGAGTTCAACAGCGCCATGTCGTGTCCCTGAATTATCAAACGTAGAACCAGTCACTTTAGTACCAAGAAGGTGTTCAACACTAAAACCGTTTGATGGAATAAGGCCCGCTTCCAGTAAAGCATATAAAGTAGAATTTTGACAAGTATTTAAATGCTCGGGCACAGAGACAACACTATCTTCTACCCATTCATACGCGTTTTCAACACTTTTCATATCCCATTCGATTCCTGATCGATCTTTTATAGAAGTAATCATCAGCTCTTGAGTAAATACCAAAATTTATCATGCTACCACCTCCCAACACATTTCCTCTCGCGTTCTCGATACCATCTTCGGAGGTAAATGCTTGAGCAGGTGAGCTTTTATCATTTATGTTAATGAGATTTGACAGAGTGTTTATTTCGTAGAAGACTTTGGGATCAGACTCTGGAACACCCCCGCGCTCCAGAAGTAAAACAGAATAATGTTCTGATAAAGTGGCTGCTAATGGACAACCAGCAGTCCCTCCTCCAACAATTATGTAATCGTATTCTGGTGAGGGGTTGAAATCTTCGGCTTCATACGTAAAAGAAAGGTAAGATGCATCTGCATGACATAAAAGAAAGGGTTAAACTGCTAAACACTTCAGTTTTACAAAGGTACATGCCAGCCGTTGTACCCACGAGCTATATGTTGTGAATTCAAAATAATGTAGCGCTTTTTAATGTTTTCAAGATGCTAGTTTAATTTGGTTATGTTTGTCCCACTGTCTCAATCCTGATTCATCCTCTTAAATATATTATACGCAGAACTAATTAAAATGAAACACATCGGTTGGAGATTACCTGCAGCAAGTATATGAGTCATTCACAATTCTGTTGTTCATTATGGCTTCTTTAGTAGTCAAAATAGTAATTAAATACTTGCAAATAATGTCTAGTGGAGCATTTAACATACATATATATACCATGTAAAGGAAGGTGAAAATTGTATGAGACGCTAGTTTCGCTGTACATGTCAATCTGTATTTGGATGTATGTAAATTTGTATTTGGGATGTTGTACTTTACTTTCATCCAGAAAAACGTTATCTACTTTTAAAACTTTGACAGGGTATTTTGATATCGATATGTACTTAAAAAAAACTCGCATAAAAAGGTAGCTTACATGTGTTATATCACCATTTTCAAATGTTACTAAAATATAAGTTATGATTTAGGTGAAAATGAAATACACGGATACCACATATACACATGAACTACCGATTATAATACACATTACCCCTGTTCGAGATTTTTCCTAAAGGGAATGATCAAGGACATGAACTACCACTACTTCCTTTGTGGCATATGTAAGTTTATATGTCTGATGTGTGCGTCTGTGATAATGACTAATGTATAGAAGATGGACTCGCCTCGTTGAGAACCAGGATGTAGAAAGCAAACCACTTTACTGTGGAGTACAATGAAGCAAATGAAAACAATGGTTGTAGCCGCATGAGAGAGACAAGGTCTTACCATTGTGATTTTGCAATGAGGAACAATATATCTCTCTTGTCATATATATGATAGGAACTTTGGTAAGACGTTAAGGCTGAGGCTATATAGCATATATGATCTATCAATTTTTGAGGCTTATGTCTAGAATATAAGGCTTATAGATTAGAATGATCAATAAATTGTATATCTTGGGTCAAGAACGTCATACAAATTCCGGAGTATGTCTTAGATCTAGAATGCGTAACAATTTCCATCTATGCGGCTATGCCTCATAAACCCCTGCCCACTTAAGTTTTGCTGTATATACTTATCATAAAATTATTAGACTTTCAATATATACAGGCATCAATTTTTGTTCCTTCTATGTGAATAAAATAAAGTTGTTTTGACAAAAACATGGAAAAGAAGGAAATATTTGGTTCATGGTCTGGTATGGATCGATCTACTTTAAGCCGTATTGTTTGGTCCTAGTTTTTGGAACATTTTTATTTTGCTCTCCTATCGGTTCACTTTGGTTTTAGATCGTTGCACACCCTTTTTGCGCCCTTAGTCAAGAAATGATATGGTAGCAAGATGACAAAGGGAATTATACTCCTACCTCAGATGCAGTTATCAACCCTTATAAAGTTTGACGAGGTTGACTACCATTTGAATTATGTCTGTGTTTTCTTAACTTTATCATTCTTAAAAGAGTAGATTACATGAACGCTCCATGAAGAAATTGTGGATGGTCCCTGCTTTCGAGTTTTGATTCGTATTACACCTTTAGTTTCTAATTTGAAGGTTTGTTAAACAACTCCATTTAAACCATAGTTACCTAATACGCGGTACGCTCCGATACGAATACGAAATTCGGGTACGCAATTCGCTATAGGTCACGTATTCGGTACGAAGGGGGTAGGTTCATTTCGGTACGAAACGGTACGAAGTGGTACGTATATTAAAATTCGAAATTCATTGTACCATACAAAACAAAAACTTAATTCGAAAAACATATTGCAACGTAATACTAGTTAAACAACAAAAATCAAACATTACACAATTCTAAGCCATCCTTTGTCTCTTTCCTCTCTCGTTGTCAACATCATCACCTTGTAGATCTTCCCAAACCATTTCTTCGAAACGAGCACTTGATCCTTCAATATATGCACTTTCCGGATTAACGTCCCATGCTTTGTTTGGGCCAGATTTGTAAGATTCTTGAAAGCGAGATTGAAGTCTAATGTTTGAATGAGGAAAAACAAGTTTATCCGCTCGCTTACTATTCAAACGATTCCGCTTGACGCTTTGAATGTAAGAGTATGTACTCCAATTCCTCTCTGCCGAGGAGCTACTTATTGGTTGGGAGAGAACTTTCTTTGCCACTTCCGCCAATTCCGGAGTCTCTGCTCCATATGTAGACCACCAATCAATTGGGTTCATAGTCACCGCATCGATTTGTGCAATTAATGGAACGCCGATTTGCAATTAAATGGAACGCCGAATTGTAGTTAATTGGAACGCCGATTTGCAATTAATGGAACGCACCGAATTTCGATTTGGTACATCGTACCGCATCGTTTGATACCAACTATCCACATGCTAAAACACTAATTTGATACCAAACTCTAACGATGACGTACTTTTTACAACTTAAAATTTGTACCTTCAAAATGAGAAAAAGGTAGTTTGGCATGCCAACCCTATATACTTACTAGTAGCCCATGTTCTTTGTATAATATACCCATTATATATAGCAAGTTAGCACGAGCCAGCTACCCATCAATTATCTGTACGTACGTGTAACAAGTCAAACATACGTAAAATTGACAAGGGTGTAAAATACCCGATGGAATTTTTCTCATGGCAAGGTCATTGTTATATAGTTGAAGCATTTTATTCTTATCTATGTTTGAAAAGTTTTGAAAAACATCGAGGAAATTGATTTATTACGGATTTTTTTTTTTTTTTTTTTTTTTTTTGTTTTTTTTTTTTGTAGAAAACCGTTGTTAATGAAGTCAACTGGAAGTGTACAATTTAGAGGCGTAAATAATTTGAGCTCTTTTGGGGTAACTCTCGAGCTCGTTCGAGCCAAGTTTTATTGAGCCTCAAGCTCAAGCCCAGAAAATGAGCTCAAAATGTTTAACGAGTCGAGCTTGAACTTATATAGGCACGACTTGAGTTATTATCCATTTTTTCGAGCTGTAAGTGATTTTTTTTTTAATTATTTTTTTAGGCTTTATATGTAAATACTAAGTACACTAAGTGTGGACACATAATGATGAATGTAGCAAACTTTTCGAGTCGAGCTCGAGCTAAATTCAAATCTTATCTTATATTTTAGTTTTAGTTGGTTTCAAAAACAAATCATTACAAATAAATCAAGTTTTTCAGAGCCGAACTTGAGTTGAAAATCACTTTCTTTAGCCGAGCTCGAGATTCGCTCATCAAAGCTCGCGAGATATCAAGCCAAACGTGAGGTCGGGCAGGCCTATTGATATAGAAGATCCAACTATTTTTCTTAAAATAAATACAAAACAACCTTTGCTTGAAATAAGGGTCGACGACATGGTTACCAAGTTGAGGTCAGGCATGCCTATATGTCCCCTAGGGCAGGTAACAACGCCCTTCCTATAGCCTTGCCACAAAAAGCACCATGATGTCGGATTTGTTTGCCGATGAAATGAAGACAAAGAGAAAATGTGTTTGTGTGTGTTTTTCTTTCTTTCTCTTTTTTTTTTTTTTTTTTTTTTTTTTTTTTTTTTTTTTAATTTATAAATATGGAAGAAAGATTATAGAGAAGAAAGAAATTGATGCAAAGGATTTATATTAAAGAGATAGAATGGTGATTGGTGATGTTTCAAACATGATGTACTCACAAGAAGTTTAAGGTTTAAACTCTAACTCGATGCACATTTGGAGGTTTTAAAGAAAAAAAAAAAAAAAAAAAAAAAAAAAGATAGGAAATAGTCAGAGATAACCTCAGTTAGGTAAAAATGTAAAATGGTGATGCTGATAACCCAAAAATATACTCCTTTCTCCATAAAATAATTGTCCCCCAGAAATACATAATCATTACAACTTGTTTTCCCTTACTTTTTGCAGAATAAGAATTATACTTTTAAGTCTTAACAAACTAATAGAACTCTCTTTAAATTCAGTAATAACTAATTTAAGTAATAGTAATATGATAAATTCCATCAAATTTAACTATTTATTTTTATTCACCAACAATTAGTCTAAAAAAGCAAAAAAAAGATAGACAAACAAATACTTTGAATTAGTTTTTTGGTCATAGAAACCTTTCAATTTAAGATGGTATTAGCTTTTGGGTCATGATTCCAAGATGAGTTACAATGGTAGGAGGTTTTCACCATGTGGATTAGTTTTAATGATTGTTACTTGTTATTATCAATTCTAATGGGTTCAATTTTAAGGAAAGTTTTAAATTGTTCAAAGTGGTCAACTTCAAGGTAATTTAAAGATGATGTTCAAGCTCAAGCTAAGTTTCAAGTAGTTCAAGGTCAAGGGGAGTTGCAATTGTATAAGTTCAAGGCAATGTTAATTAGTTCAGTATGGTCATGTTCATTGCTCAATGGGTTAATTTGTTTCACACTTCAATAGTTTGGTTTAATATTGTTGTTTCATAGGTTCATCAATTGTATGAATTTTGAGATCTTCAAATCTCTTATCATATATTTGTGTTTTCCACCAAAAGAAAAGGGGAAAAAACAAATTATTTGAAACTGTTGATAAATTACTCATTTCATCCCAATCATCCATGGAAGGATTCCTTATTCGATGATAAATGTCAATCGAGGGCACCCTCATTTCCTGACAGAGAATCAGGCTGCACAGAAGGGGGAAAGCCCTCCTACTGAGCAAGATCATTGATTAATATCTTAACAACTTTATAATGCATTTAGGCCATTACAAAAAAAGAAGGCTTAAAAAAAATTCAAACTCAACAATTGCTTATTAAGGAAAGAATTATCTTCAATTCTTTAAACTTGTAACATCCTTGAAATTAAATGTCTTCAATTCTATAAACTTGTTAACAACACTAGAAATTTATGTTGATATATTTATTTTCGGACCTTACATTTATTTAGACATGTAATTATGTACCTTCCTGTTGTTTAAAGTTAATCTAACTTAAAGTATCATCATTCATAAAGTTATAGTCACAAAATACTTGTACACCGAAAAGCATATGATCACTGGAAAATTTAGTTAAAAGGTATCCGCTGACGCATTGCACGGGTACCCTGCTAGTTAATAATGAAGCACTTAACTTAGGGCAGCAGTCTCACTTCACACAATTTTATTGTTCATCTTTTCTTTTTAATATTCTCTAAAATAATTTTTCACTACTAAAAATAGTAGTTGAAAGTGTTTAAGTTTACTATATCACCATTAATCAAAATGGAGTAAATTAGAATGCCTCCAAAAAGTGAGGAATTTTAATTTACTTGAAAAAAATTTTTATAACATTTTTTTCTTATTGTTTTTTTATAAACCTTTTTTTATAAGTTTTTTATAAATTTTTTATTAACTTTTTTTATAAATTTTTTATAAACTTTTTTTTATAATTTTTTTATACATTTTTTATTAACTTTTTTTTATAAAATTTTTATAAATTTTTTATAATTTTTTTTTATAAATTTTTTAATAAATTTTTATAATTTTTTTATAAATTTTTTATTAACTTTTTTTTTTATAAAATTTTTATAAATTTTTTTTATAAACTTTTTATAAACTTTTTTTATAAACTTTTTATAAATTTTTTATAAATTTTTTATAATTTTTTTATAAACTTTTTTTATAAACTTATTTTATAAATTTTTTTAAAACTTTTTTATAAATTTTTTATAAACATTTAAATAGAATATTTATGAAATTTATATTAAAAAAATAAAAAAATATTTAAAATTCCGGAATTTTAAATTCTGTCAACCAAACATGACAAGATATTTTAAATTCCGGAATTTTAAATTCTCATAATTCCGGAATATAAAATTCCGGAATTTCAAATTCTTAAACCAAACAGCCCCTATGTTTATTGGTGACATCAACAATAAATATATAATATAATATTAATTTTATACAAAAGTTTGAAATTGAATGCACTGAACCGGTCATTTGGGACCTTTCTTTTCTTGACCTAATCTGCCACATGTTTCCCCATGATAGGCTATGCATTGGTTGTATATGTTAAGTTGTTGATAAATGATAAAAAAGTTAGAAATAGTTTTATGTTAGATTGAGCTGATGATAAATGGTAAAAAAAAAAAGTAAGATTAATCGTATAGATCAAAGAATAAGAAAATAATATTATAAAAAATGAAATCGAAATAGATTGTTGATAAACATAGCCTACGCCTTTTAAGCCAACACCCCCTCGAGGGGTAAAATAGTAAACTCATCTTTACATCCAAAGTCCAAACCACCACCCCTAAAAACACGTTCACACCCCAAAACAACATTCACAACTCACACAATCCCCCCACCACCCCCAAAAATGAAACAAGCATACGCAATTTTAGCCCTCCTTGTTCTCTCCACACTTACAATCAACACAACAGCTTTATCAGTAACCGTAAACGACGTCGAATGCGTTTACGAATACGTACTCTACGAAGGCGACACCATCTCCGGCAACTTCGTTGTTGTCGATCATGATATCTTCTGGAGCTCCGATCATCCCGGCATCGATTTCATTGTGAGGCTCTAGATCTGTTGAAAATTTACTAGATTTGAATTGATTTGACTTGATTTAGTGAATTTTAGGGTTTTGGTGAAGTGGGTTGACCTAGTTTTTGGATTTTAGGGGTTTGGTTAGGTGTTAGTGAATTTTAGTGTTTGTTAAGATTGGATAAGTTGGAAGTGATTTTGAGTTTGATTAGTTTTTGGGTCATGATCATGTTTGAGATCTTGTGGAAAAACTTCGACAAGGCGGTTTTGGAAGATAACCTTGTTTGAGGTCTTGAGAAGAACCGGAACGTGATCGTGACCAAGGTTTTTACAATGTGGTACCGTTGTCTAGATAGATGCTCGGCAACCATATTCTGGATTGAAATTTTAGGGATTTATGGTTGTTATGTTTAGATTAGGGCTTAGCAAATCAACCGAACCAACCAGACCGACCGAGAAAACCGACCGGACCGAAGGAGCAGCGGTCCGGTCTCGGTCCCAACTTTTTCCTTATTTCGGTCTCGGTCTCGGTCTGGTCCGTTTCGGCGTACAAACCGATGATTTTGCCTTCTTGGACCGGACCGACCAAAGGATTGGACTGGACCAGACCAACCTGGATCGGACCGAACACATTCTGTCCGATCCTCGGTCTAGGTTTTTGGGCTATTTTGGTCTCGGTCTTGGCCGGTCCGGTCCGGTCTTAGACCGATGCTCACCCCTAGTTTAGATAACCGCCACCAAATGAAGGTAAGGTACTTGACCTCCTCACAAGAGGTCTAAGGTTCAAACCTCGCCTAGGTACAAATTTGGTTAGGCCACGTACATCTGAGTCAAAAGACTTGCCCTCTCCGGGTAACCTGATGAGAGAAAATCTCATCCGTTTACCTTTTATAGTTACTATTGGTGTTATATCCATAGTTACCGAATTCGCTGGGTGAAGGGCGAATTTCGTATTGGATCGAATTGTACCAATTCGAAATTCGATGCGTACCAATTCGCTGCGGTACGATGTACCAATTCGCTGCGGTACGATGTACCAATTCGAAATTCGGTTCGTTCCAATTAATTGCAATTCGGCGTTCCATTAATTGCAAATCGGCGTTCCATTAATTGCAAATCGCGTTCCAATTAATTACATTAATACATTCATAATTCCAATACATTCCATTATTAACTACAAATCAATCAATTAACTACAAATCGCATTCCAATAAGTAGCTCCTCGGCAGAGAGGAATTGGAGTACATACTCTTACATTCAAAGCGTCAAGCGGAATCGTTTGAATAGTAAGCGAGCGGATAAACTTGTTTTTGTTCATTCAAACATTAGACTTCAATCTCGCTTTCAAGAATCTTACAAATCTGGCCCCAACAAAGCATGGGACGTTAATCCGGAAAGTGCATATATTGAAGGATCAAGTGCTCGTTTCGAAGAAATGGTTTGGGAAGATCTACAAGGTGATGATGTTGACAACGAGAGAGGAAAGAGACAAAGGATGGCTTAGAATTGTGTTATGTTTGATTTTTGTTGTTTAACTAGTATTACGTTGCAATATGTTTTTCGAATTAAGTTTTTGTTTTGTATGGTACAATGAATTTCGAATTTTAATATACGTACCACTTCGTACCGTTTCGTACCGAAATGAACCTACCCCCCTTCGTACCGAATACGTGACCTATAGCGAATTGCGTACCCGAATTTCGTATTCGTACCGGAGCGTACCGCGTATTAGGTAACTATGGTTATATCGTGGGCATTTGTTTGAGGTTTTTAAGTTCGTATGGATTTCGGTTTAGTTATTTTGCTTCTTTTATTTATCAGTTGATGAAGGTTTTTCTTGTTTTGCTTCTTTCTATTTGGAAATCTGGAAAGATTGTAGATATACATTGTTTAACAATGAGACTTGCAATATATTTTATACGAGTACTTTTCAATTTTTCATAGTTAAATAGGATATTGTCTAGATTTTCTCCAAAGGCGAAGGAAATGTTGTTTAGGTTTTACTAATCAGTAATCACATTGGTCCGTGAATGATATCTCATCTAGATGTTTATATGTGACAATATATTTTTTACAATTTAGAAATGGGGAATTGTAAACACATTAATATCATAATTAAATACACCCCTTTTTTTCACCTGCTACTTCAAGCCTAAATCGCTTATGATTCATCCTTAATGAGTATCTATAGAGTTTATCATAAAACACATCTACAATGGAGAGGATGATAAACAACCATCAATATCAACCTTGATTAAAATCCAAAAGTTCTCCTCTAGTGGTTTTGACCGACATTGAAGTTGTGTGATATTTATTTGTTAGGTTGAATTGGATGAGAATGGATCTAACTAGTAAGTTTTTAGGCATTTTTCTTAAGGAATCTGTGATTTTATGGTAGAAAGTTGTAGATTTGACCAAAGTTTTGGGGATTTTTGCTATTTATGTTTTTATAGTTGATGGATTTGCTTTAGTACATGACATCCTTTTGTTTGACGTTTCTGAATATGTATATGTGAATGGATTTCAGTTGATCTACCTTGTTCCTCTTATTTTTGGGGTTATGTTTCCGTATGTTGTATATGTGAAAGTTGGGTTTATATGATTTTCTATTAAATTGTTATGTATGTTTTGATCTTGTTAGATCTGAAGCTATGTGGAAATTGATGAGCCAAAAGAGTTTATCTATACTATTATATAATGCATTTTGACTGTGGGTTCCATTCCAAAGTAAGATAAGGAGAACCAATAGTAGAGTGACACGTATACAGTAATCCTAATACTCTCACCGATTAACCTTCTCCCTGCACTTCAGATGTATTAAAACATAAAAAGAAACCCCATCAATCTTTCTTCATCCCCTTCTTGCATCACGGGAACAGGCTAATAGATAACAACCGTTTACTCCGCCGTAATCACCACAGCCATCACCACCACCACCGTCTCCTTTCACTACCACATACACAGCGGGAATATGGCGGACATAACCGGAAACATACCGTAATATTTATCACCACCACCACCAGTTTCTATTCCGTACCATCAATTAGATATTTAGATAGATGCACCGTCATCTTTGGGTTTATTAGATCTACAATTTTTTAAAAGATTCGTTGCTATATTTTGTTGATCTATCGATTTTTATTATTTATATAGAGTCAAGACCGGCCCTGGTAACTTGAGATCAAAAAATAATTTGTAGTTTTGAGTTTGGAGGATTTTCTTGAAGATTTGAGATTTATAGTGGAAGATGAAAAATAAAGAGGTGGAGAGGGATAATAGAGATAAAAATCACGTGTTGAGTGATTACTGTATTTTTTTACTTCTTCAACTATTTAAACTTTGTAGTTGCATTTGGGCTGAGTGAGATTTAACACCTATTGCATTTGGGTTGTATAGTAGAGTAACAAATTTTGAAATGTTCGTAGTAATTCATAAAAATGTTATTTTTACACGTTATTTCTTTGAATCAATAATAGATTCAGTGGGTTTTAAAAATGTTTACTATTAAAAGATTTTTTTTTTTTTTTTTTTTTTTTTAAATGCTAGACAAAATCGTCATCGGGATGGGTCCTCGTAAGGCAAAACTACCCCCCTTGAACTAGGGGTTTAGATCTCTACACGAGCGACCCAACTTTACTAAGTTTCAAACCTTTAAAAGATAGAAAAAATAAATACGATTCGACTAAAAACATTTATCGCCCGATTTGGGTTGGTCCATGGGAATCCAAAGTTAATTTTACTTATGCAATTAATGAAACCAAAAATTTTTTTTGAAAAAAGCAAACAAAAATAATAATAATAATAATAATAACTATTCCATATGTTTTTTTTTTTCTTTTCTTTTTTCTTTTTTTTTGCTCAATTATCATCTATGAAAAAATGTTAATCATCAAGAAAGTAAAATACCGAGTGAAGTTAGTAATACAAAAAAGTTTAAAGAAAAAAAAAAAAAAAAGTCATTGTAGTATACCAATTCAACATGCAACCATTTTTGGACCGGTGGTAATAAGGGTGGATAATACGCATTGTTACCCACCAAGACACGTTGTTCTTAGTACACCAAGCATACGTCGACGTGTTGTCTATTGGTTTTTTGTGAAGACTTGACCGATCAGACTATTGAGTAGTGCGCATTGTATGTGTGTGTGAGTGTTTTGTAAGATATATTTGTATATAAGTGGGGTATATTTAAGTGGGAATTTTTGTTATGTTATCATACTATGTTTGTGGTATTCTTGTTTGAGGTGAAGGAAACCAGTGTGGCGCTAAATTGACGTGATAATGATGGGCACTATTACCAACAGTCTTATGAAAAAAAGTAGACATTATGCCTCTAGATACTCTTAAACAAACAAAATGTCCCAAATATAAAAGGTAATACACATGATGCTTGCAAGATAGAGCCTTTTAGTTTAAATAGTCATGAGATGATGCAAGGAGCTGATAGACAAACGAGCACACACAAACTCTCAAAACATATACTAAAAAAGGTTCTCTTTTACTTTTACATTTACAATAACACTATTTGTCGCCGCCGCTATGCGCGGGCACCTAACTAGGTAACACATATTCTTTCGAAGTGTTGTGTAATGAATTCATTAAGCGGGTACGGAATTGTAGGAGAGTTGAATTAGCAATTCATTCATTATTTCTATTATAACTATATTTTTCCCGCCGCTGCTGTGCGCGGGTATCCAACTAGTGGATATAAAGCAAGGCTTATAAGCCTTATATTACTTGTTATCAATTATCACTCTGTTGGCATAGGTTGTATGGATAGTCTTGCATCATCTAAGATGATTTGAAATAAATGTAGTCTTGAAGTTGCAGGGGAAAAAAGTAGTTGTGTTTGGTTATAGTAGTTGGATGATCAAAATTCCTATGTTTACTTTGAGTTTCGTATGATGTGTTGATATTCCCACATGGATTGTTGGTTGTCTTACTTGTCTATATTAAACATGCATGTGCTGGTTGTCTATTTTAAACATGCATGTGCCGATGTAATTTGAAGGTTACAAAAGATGTCTCTTCATCATGGAAATAATATGGATATGAACCATTTGATGTTAAGAAGTACTCAGTATGAAATTTATTCTATCTAAAATTATATAAATATAACATTTGTGAAAAAAATAAAAATGTGAGGACTGTAGCATGTCTTACTGTCCCTAATCCCCTTACATGGTTACTGTTCATAAGGAAATTAATAAGATAATTCTGCACCCTATGAGTACTTTCCATTAGAAAACTCCATATATATTCAGATTCTTTTCAAGGCGAAAGAAAATCTTGATTAAGTTTCACCAATCACATTGTCTCTTGAATGGTGTCTCTTCCGCAAAGGTGCCTTATAATCTTGGAGTGAATATTAAGACATGATGTATATTGTAAGAATGGGGAATTTCAGACACATAAATATCATAATTTAACACACCTATTTTGTTTTCTTGCACTTCTGAGCCTAAATTTCTTATAAACCACATTTGATGATACTGACAACAACCATCATTATCAGCCTTGATTGAAATTACAAGCTCTTACTGGCTTCTTGGATAACTTACATGAAAGTTAGGGAAGATAGTATTGATCATGCTCCCCCATGTCCTAAGTGGCTGCTGTAGTTTTTTGATCTTTGGATGTTAAGTCTAGCATTTTCAGTTTTCATTTCTTCTTTAAGGTTTCTTTTAAACTGCGTTCAGTTTGTTTAAACCTTACTACATTTATATTGCTCAACAGACAATTAAGTTTAGTTGTGTCATTCAAATAATTTACTTCTTTCTCATCTATTTGTTTGCTTGTTTGATCATACAATGTCATCCAAAAACACTTTTTAGATTAGGTCCAGGTAAATTCAGGGTCCAGTTACGTATGTGACTCTCTAAAGCTTGAATATAAAATAATCTCTTATACAAATTCCGGATCTTTTTTTTTTTTTTTTTTTTTTTTTTTTTTTTTTTTTTTCTAATAGACATTGACAAAAAGACAAATGGTTTGGACTTCTGTAAGTATATCAACTTTTATTAAGTGTCCATTAGGAAGAATTTTTGGTGGAAGTGCTCAAGTGCAGGACATTAGCTATAAGAAAAATGGCTGTAAAATAACTAAGGATAAAAGACTGTACCAGTGAGACAGTATAAAGTATGCTTTGATTCTAGAATAAAGATAATCATCCTATCATTAATCATTGTTGACCTGTAAATTGATTTCTATCATGCTATAATATGATTTTTAAGCTATGTTATGTATTCACCGTCTTTTTGAAATAGAAACTGGTTTTGTCGACAGTTTGGTGTTTTCATCTCAACATAATTTAGTTTATTCTGTGTATATAATGAGTTTTTGGTTTGTTTCAGGTGACATCTCCTGGAGGGAATGTGGTACAAACACTGAAAGGAACATCTGGGGAAAAATTCGAGTTTAAGGCTCCAAGAAGTGGAATGCACCAATTCTGTTTTCATAATCCGTACTCAACTCCAGAGACTGTCTCTTTCTACATCCATGTCGGTCATATTCCCAATGAGCATGACCTAGCAAAAGATGGTTTGTAGAGCATCTCTTATTTATGTTCCTGATGGAGCAATCATCATCATTACTTTTTTGTAAAGCTGAAAATTTTGTGTTTCCAAATACCATCATTCATATGTTTTTCAGTTGTGCTGATTTATATGCTTAATTAGCCAGCCAGAGAGTTATGTTTATCATGTTTTAAGAATCTTTTTATTGTTTACAGAACATTTGGACCCTGTCAATGTGAAAATTGCTGAATTGAGGGAGGCATTGGAATCTGTTACAGCCGAACAGAAATACTTGAAAGCCCGTGATGCTCGGCATCGCCATAGTAAGTTCCTTGAACTAATCATATAATCTGTGGCTCATCATGAGTTATATATGTATCATTGGTAGAATGTGTTCTATATTGTGTGCTCTATGCTGATCTATGGTTGACAGTTGATTAATGCTGGTTGGTGTTTGTATCTTGTGCAGCAAATGAAAGCACACATAAACGAGTAATCTTTTACACTATTGGAGAATACATTTTGCTGGCACTTGCAAGCGCACTCCAGGTGGTTTACATACGTCGGCTGTTTAGCAAGTCAGTTGCATACAATAGGGTCTGAGCTAACCTTAACACCAGCTCTGTATCTTTCTCATAGAGTAGAACTCGGGAACATTAACTAACATTTATGTTGGTTCCTTGTGATGTTATTTATCGTCAGAGTTTTTTTAGTGTTTTAATTTTATACAGACTTGAATGAAATGCAATATTACAAATTTGAAGTCTAAACTTCCCCGTTTCAAAGTTATTTTTCTGTTTCTGTCAGTGAACTCGCCGAAAATAGATTATGATCCAACATTGACATGTAAATGTGATCAATTAAAAAACTTGATTCATTAGACGATCCGATACATTATACTAGTGACAGACAACCTCAAAAATGAAAATTCGGTAACCCCACATCATCATATGTACCAGAAGCAAAACATTGGGTTGGTTCTTTTTACACTGGTGTTTGTTGCATCAGGGAGTGTAAAAACTAAAATTGTAGTGATATGTGCCGTTTCTCAGGGCTTTTTAGACTTTTTACTTCTTAGAATACTTCTTAGAAGCAACGCAATCTGTTGAATTCTTCTTTACGATGGTGTTTGTTGCATCACGCAGCCTGTAAAAAACCGAAATGATAGTGACGTGCCGTTTTCTCTAGGCTTTTTAGGATTTTTACTTCTTAGAGCATCTCCGATTAAGGTCAATACACCATCTTCATGTCACCTTGAAGATGGTGCATAGTTTATGCACCTGAATTTCCATTGGAGCACCAAGTTTATATGAGATACAAAAACAAGTTATGTGTATGAAACAAGGAAAGAGAAAATCGAATGAGTCAAACTTTATTTACCGGGTCGTTGACCTTTTACTCAAAAAAAAAATGAGTCCAACTAGAATTTTAACCGATTATATCATTATAAATTAGTTGTAAGATATGGACTTCATGAAGTTTTATATCATTTGAGATGAAAGTTTATACTTGTGGACTTGTGGTAGTTTATAAAAGAGTAAATTACATGGTTGGTCCCTGTGGTTTGTATAAAGTAACAACTTTCGTCTCTATCTTTTAAAAGTTGCATGGTTAGTCCCTAAGTATGTAAACAAATAACACCACGGGTCCCTTGGTTTAACTGGTGTTAACTAGGTTAGTTAAAATTTACAAGTTAGCCCCCTTTAGTTAAATAGCGTTGCATCGTTAATCCTTTAGCGCTGCATCGTTAATCCTTTTACTTAACGGCTCTTATAATTTACTTAACAGCTGTTATAATTTACGTTTTCGCCCATTTTCTTTCATTTTCATACGTTTTTGTCCGTTTTTTTTACGTTTTTGTCCGTTTTTTTTTACGTTTTCGCCCGGTTTTTTTTACGTTTTCGCCCGTTTTTGTCCTTTTTTTTTATGTTTTCGCCCGTTTTTGTCCATTTGTTTACGTTTTCGCCCGTTTTTGTCCGTTTTTTTTACGTTTTCGCCCGTTTTTGTCCCTTTTTTTACGTTTTCGCCCGTTTTTCTCACTTTTTTTACGTTTTCGCCCTTTTTTGTCCGTTTTTTTTTATGTTTTCGCCCGTTTTTTACGTTTTCGCCCGTTTTTTTTCTTTTTTTTTTAAGTTTTCGCCCGTTTTTGTCCTTTTTTTTTTTACGTTTTCGCCCGTTTTTGTCCGTTTTTTTTACGTTTTCGCCCGTTTTTGTCCGTTTTTTTATGCTTTCTCCCGTTTTTGTCCGTTTTTTTTACGTTTTCGCCCATTTTTGTCCCTTTTTTATGTTTTCGCCCCGTTTTTGTCCATTTTTTTTATGTTTTCGTCCGTTTTTGTCCTTTTTTTTATGTTTTCGTCCATTTTTTTACGTTTTCGTCCGTTTTTTTTCCCTTTTTTTAGAAACATTTTTTTTTCGAAAAATATATTTTAGAAATTTTTTTTACCCAATTTTTTTTTTCGAAAAATATATTTTAGAAAATCTTTTTTACCCAAATTTTTTTTTCGAAAAATAAATAGTAGAAACTTTTTTTTACCCAAATTTTTTTTTCGAAAAATATATTTTAGAAACTTTTTTTTACCCAATTTTTTTTTTCGAAAAATATATTTTAGAAACTTTTTTTTACCCAAATTTTTTTTTCGAAAAATATATTTTAGAAACTTTTTTTTACCCAATTTTTTTTTTCGAAAAATATATTTTAGAAACTTTTTTTTACCCAATTTTTTTTTTCGAATAAAATATTTTAGAAACTTTTTTTTACCCAATTTTTTTTTCGAAAAATATATTATAGAAACTTTTTTTTACCCAATTTTTTTTTCTAAAAATATATTTTAGAAACTTTTTTTTACCCAAATTTTTTTTCGAAAAATATATTTTAGAAACTTTTTTTTACCCATTTTTTTTTTTGGAAAATATATTTTAGAAACTTTTTTTTACCCATTTTTTTCGAAAAATATATTTTAGAAACTTTTTTTTACCCAAATTTTTTTTTTCGAAAAATATATTTTAGAAACTTTTTTTTACCCAATTTTTTTTTTCGAAAATTATATTTTAGAAACTTTTTTTTACCCAATTTTTTTTTTTCGAAAAAAGGGACAAAAACATAAAAAAATGGACAAAAACGGGCGAAAAAAAAAGGGGGGACAAAAACGGGCGAAAACATAAAAAAATGACAAAAATGGGCGAAAAAGTAAAAAAAAAAACGGGCGAAAGCATAAAAAAATGGACAAAAACGGGCGAAAACGTAAAAAAAGGGACAAAAACGGGCGAAAACGTAAAAAAAACGGACAAAACGGGCGAAAATGTAAAAAAATGGACAAAAACGGGCGAAAACTTAAAAAAAAGGGACAAAAACGGGTGAAAACATTAAAAAAAGGGACAAAAAAGGGCGAAAACGTAAAAAAAACTGACAAAAACGGGCGAAAAAGTAAAAAAAAGGGACAAAAACGGGCGAAAACTTAAAAAAACGGACAAAAACGGGTGAAAATGTAAAAAACGGGCGAAACATTAAAAAAACGGACAAAAAAGGGCGAAAACGTAAAAAAAACGGACAAAAACGGGCGAAAACGTAAAAAAAAACGGACAAAACGTAAAAAAAACGTACAAAAAAGGGTGAAAACGTAAAAAAACGGACGAAAACGTAAAAAAAATTGACAAAAACGTATGAAAATGAAAGAAAATAGGCGAAAACGTAAATCATAACAGCTGTTAAGTAATTTATAAGAGCCGTTAAGTAAAAGGATTAACGATGCAGCGCTAAAGGATTAACGATGCAGCGCTATTTAACCAAAGGGGGCTAACTTGTAAATTTTAACTAACCTAGTTAACACCAGTTAAACCAAAGGACCTGTGGTGTTATTTGTTTACGTACTTAGGGACTAACCATGCAACTTTTAAAAGATACGGATGAAAATTGTTACTATGTACAAACCACAGGGACCAACCATGTAATTTACACTTTATAAAAATATGATCTGTCATTGTTAGATACTTACATGTAAAAGTCCGTACGTAGCATTGCTTTGTACTCTTCATATAGACGATCACAATATAACGACATTCATATTGATGAAAATGAAAGGCTTTATAAGTTTTATAAATGTGACATGTCGTACAAAATCATTAAACCATAAACACTTTTGTTTTATAAATCTTTTTTAATTGTGCATTCTAAACTTTTGAAGTTATCTCACATACTCAAAAGTATTACTCGTCCCTCCTTAAAAACATCATATGTGATATTTTATGTGAATGAAATAGAAAAGGGACAAGTTATCCACACCCTCCCATAAATAGGGTGTCCAATCATTGAGTGCATCACCGGTTTATACGGTGTGCATCGCGGGTTATACAATTTGACCTAAATCTATTGATGTGACAATATAAGGAGGGTTTCTATAACACATCTCATAGAAAATTAAATTTTAGGGAAATGTTAAATCTATCATTAATAAAGCTCTGTTATTGTTGTGTTCAAAATGCCTTTTATCACAAAAACCCATAGAATATTATCACAAAAATCACTGATATAAACCAGTAAATCACTTAGAATCTAAGCTTTTTTAAGTTAATAATTTTACAGTAACGTGCTAAAATCGTCTAAAATTGAGTCTTGTGGTATAAAGTTGTGTAAAATTTATATATGATTTTTTTTACAGTCTTTGAAATCAGGTCGATAACGCGTATTGGCGGAGCCAATACGGCGTATTGAGCAATAGTAATATAGGCCCCACAGTTAAAATATTTTATAATATGTACGAACCGCGGGTAAATATAGCGTATTTGCCATGGGCTTCGTCGGGACATGCACACCCCTATATGGCTATATACTGCCTATATATCCCAAAAAAAAGAAGTCTATAGTTAAAGTTGAATCGACACCTCATCCCTTCAGGGCGGTGTCAATCTTGCCACACCTTACCTCAACATTAACTAAAATCAACCAATAAGATAGTCACAACACATTTCATGCCACAACATACCTCAACATCATTTTTTAGTGGCAATCTTGGTCTTAACCATGCCTCAACATGTAATCAATTCCAAACGGTTCCTTTTTTCTTGGGAAACATCACACCGAATCAATAAGACATACCGATTGAAGCACCGCATTGGACATGCCGAATCGGTGGCAACCCATCTTGCCGATCGGCAAGCTTTGCCGAAGTGGTTTTGCCGAAAGGTTGCCACTACCCTTAATTATTGCTGTTCATATTATTTTAAATCAGAAAATAGACAAAATAAATCACATGTCTCAAAAAAAATTACTTTTAAAAATAATGTAATACGGTGGTAATAATCATTATTTTTTATCAAATAAACTAACATGACAACTTATTTGAAACAAAAGAATGACACTATAATGTGCCGATTAAGACCTGTGATTGACATACTTTTCTACGAAAAACTCAAAGTTTTTGTTCTAATGTTATATAAGATGTCATCAACCAAGCATGGGCAGAGAAAAGTGGGTCACAAGGGTCACGTGTCCCATTTGCGAAAAAAATTATAGTGTAAAATTTATATAATATCTAAAAATTTAACCACCCCTAAGAACCAATCTAAAAATTATTAAAATTTGACCTCCTGAGCAAATTTTTCTGGCTCCACCCTGCAACCAAGTCATTATGGTTTAAGATCTTATTAAAATGATTAACATCTGCTAAAGTTAAATCAAATATGACATATTATATTCACCAATCACAAATAAATTAAGGACCCGCTTGGTTTAAAATGGGAAAAAGGAAAAGGAAAAGAAATACAAAGAAATGAGTGAGGTGAGTAATCAATTTCTATAATTGTTGATTACCCGGGGTAATTAATCCCTTTGCACTCACTAACAAAGCACAAGATAATACTATAAGTGAGGTGGACCCTTTTAAATACTTTATTTATTCCCCACCCCCTTAACCCCACCAAGCACCCCTAAATATATAAAATTTTCTTATACTCCGTAATAAATTTTTTAGACATACTTATATTCAAAAATGGCATATGTGATGCGGATATAAATAATTGTCATTCAAGAAAACCACAAAAGTTCATTTGATTTCAAATTCAAGCTTTCCAAGTTCCAAAAACCAAAGTATCTTGATCTTAAAATCTTATGAATTTATGATTTTACGAAGGATAAACGATTCGAATCCTACATAGGATCTTAACAAGCTTAAGATCTTATAAGATCCCGAGCTTAACTATAAGATCTTAAAATCTACTCAAATCCGATCTTACTTTTCTCGAATCGCAAACTAAAACACTACAAATTTATGGTTTATGCATTTATATAATTTTAAAAACAACATATAATTCTTCTTAAATATTTCATATTCATAATTTAAGACAACATTTTCATGAAATATTTTTATTATTTCATGTTTATAATATATAATAATTTGTAAATTTGAATAATATTACAAAAATCATTAAAAAAAAATAGCCTTATAGTAAGATCTTAGGATCTCAATCTGATCTTACGATCACAATCTTACAAAAACAAAAACGATCTTAGTTATCTTAAACAAAAAACTAATGATTGAAAGCGCTTACCATTATTTGTTTTTTATATATAGCTATTCACGATTTTAACGTTTACCAAATTTCTTAAGAGGTTGAGGTCCCTTATGTAACTAGCCACAAATACCTAACATATCATTAAAAAGTTAGCTAGGTTAATTATGTAACATTCACTCTTTATGTTGCACTAGCAGGGTACATGCGCGTTGCAGCGGCGGGTACATTGAAATAAAATTTTCAATAGAATTAATAAAAATGTCAGGGGATGTCATTCCGACACCTAAATTTGCTTGGTCACAGCTTTGTGTATCGAGTCGAGTTTTTATTGAGTCTAGTCTTGGTCACAGGTTCATGTCTAGGTTAAGATGGAGGGTTGTACATTGTGTTTAAATGATTATAATATTGCGTGTAGGGGTGTTTTTAATGCTATTAATGTAGAATGAGGATTGTAGATTGTGTTTAAATGATTGTAATATTGGGTGTAGAGATGTTTTTAATGCTATTAATGTAGAATGAGGGTTGTACATTGTGTTTAAATGATTGTAATATTGAGTGTATGGTGTTTTTAATGCAATTAATATAGAATGAGGGTTGTATATTGTGTTTAAATAATTGTAATATTTGGTGTAGGGGTGTTTTTAATGATATTAATGTAGAATTCTAAGGAAAGTGGTCTGAATTTCGATTCATGCTAGTTTTTGTTGTACACAATGCTTTGGTTGTTGTAATTATGAAAATTGTTTGCTTTAAAGTGTTGTAAACCATGCATCATTTTGTGTACATTTGAATTTTTTGGAGAGAGAATCTTTCCTCCATTATAAGTAGTATAGATTATATTGTAGCCCCAAAACATATAGTGGTTACTAATTAACGCTGTATTTACCATTACAACATGATGTATTTCACGTATTTAATGACATGTTTATTGATAACCTCGCGATTAGGGTGTGCAAGTGGTGCAACCGCACCGGGCCCCCTTTTTAAGGGGCCCCAATATATATTAATTTGTAGAGTAAAGCTGTATTTGTGCTTTAGTAACACTCTAAATATTTTTATTTATTTTTGGTAGCATAGAATTTAACTTTTGTTAATATTTTGCGTAATGTCAAAAAAAATTTTATTTTCTATAATAATTAACTTTTCGTGATTTATGAGGGCCCCATTTGGGATTTCGTACCGGGCCACCCAAATCAATGGGACTACCATGTTGATAACTCACTATGCATTATATTATATCTTAACTTCTAAATATTTACATAAATAAAGTTAACTCCCACATAACCAGTGTTTTGAAACCCGGGTCGACCCGGCCGGGTTAACCGGTTCGACCGGTTCCGACAAAAAAAACGGGTCAAAATAACCCGGGTTTCTAAAATCGGGTTAACCGGCTAGACTCGCTGGGTTTTGAGTGACCCGGGTCAACCCGGACGGGTTTTGTTTTTTCAAAAATTTTTAATAAAAACCCGGGTTGACCCGGATCGACCTGGTGGTCGAACCGGTTGACCCGGCGGTCGAACCGGTTGACCCTGTCGAAAAAATAAAAAAATAGTAAATTAAAAACAGGGTTAACCCGGCGATCGAACCGGTTAACCCGATGTCCGATTACTCGACCGGGTATAACCTTAACCTTAGTGCAATATAGTCAAGAAAATAGTCAAAATACCATGACACGCATATCGAAGGTTCAAGAAAAGCAAAAAACTTATCGTAACACGTAGGCACATTCAATTCGTTTGCCAAATTAGGTATGTTTTTATAAAATATTAATATATCTTTAATCATTATTTACACATTCCTTAATCCATGTTTACACCTACCTTAACTAAGATAATGATCAAACATGAGAAACCACCACTATATAAACCAACCCTTCCACTAAACCTAATGCATCAAAAACCATTGTAATAACATCAAAATGGCATATTACAAAAACCTCTACTAAAAGATGGGTCGAGCAAATTAGTACTTCCATTAAAACAAAACCATCGATAGTTGATGATTCTGAGTCCAACTTAAAAGAGAAAAACAAACTTTGTATTGTGACTGTGCCCGAATGCTTTGTGAAAGAAAGCCCTGAAGCGTATAAGCCTCAAAAGCTCGGTCTTGGCCCTTACCATCATTTTAGAGTCGAGGCGTACCAAATGGAGTGGGAAAGAGTTGCCGCGGTAAGAGCTTCACTAAATGAAGACCAAATCAACAATTTCGATGTACTTGTGGTCGATGAGCTCAAAGATCTTTATGTCTCTATACAAGAACATTATGGCAACTTCTTTGATATGGACGTGAACACATTTGCATGGATGTTTGCTATCGACGGTTTGTTCTTGTTGATGCAAGTAAATCACATGCAGAAAGAGTTTGTTATGTGTTGAATATTAGAACGATCAACAACCTGGAAGCAAGCTCGCGGAACATGAAACTCGTAAAGTAAACTCGACACACCACAGCAGATTATATATGATCGACTGAAAAGTAAACCCGCACAAGTATAACTCTCAATATCAAACGTTTATCGAGTAATGAAAGAATGAAGTACAATGACCCTCCCCCCTCACCTCCTTGTTGTAGAGATGAGGGGGGAAGAAAACCAACCCTAAAAGAGTTGAACCGGCTGTCACAAAGGAAACCTCGACTTGCGAATTGCTATCGACACCACATTGTTTGAAACCCTATAATGATATATATAGAGTGTGATGAACCGACATATACATTCCTATTTGACTAATAAGAGCTAAAGTTTCATAAAGACCCCTACACTATCTAACTATCATCACTAATATCTAACAACTTCCACCTTAGTGGTGATAGTTAGTCTTCTCCGATACGCAGCAGCTTCAACCAGAGCTGGAACCTCGGATAGGGGTGTGCCTTCGTCCACGCACTAGTAGCAATAACCGCTACTACTATTAGCTTAGCTCCTGACTCTATAGAGAGTCCCTTTAGCCAAATAGCCTTCTTTGCAGCCTCCATAAGTGTCATATGCGCCGCTTCAGTTGTTGACAAAAGCCTCTATGTGCAGCATCATAGCTTCTGAGCTTCCTGCACATCCTTGTATCATGAACCCGTACCTTGTGCTTGATCTACCCATGACAGTGATCGATCTACCCATAGCGTAGTCAATATCCACAAAAACCTGTACGTCTGTCTGTAATCCACGATCGAACCTATCCAACATACCCACATCTACAGATGCTATGTCAGGTCTCGTGCAGACCATCTGATACTCCCGGCTTTCAACCGCATATGTATATGACCACTTACCATTCTTTTCCACATCACAGTCCCCTGATAGACTACCCTCCAACGACAGTATGGAGTGTCCCTCCAACAAAGTTTGTACCAACTTTTCATTGTGAACCCTGGACTGTGACCCCCTCAGAGTATTACCACTCTGATCCCTGATGATCTCCATACCAAGTATATTTCCTTTTGCTTTATCCAGCAAACCCTTGGTAACCCAGATCTCAGCCTTGCATTCGCAAGAAAAACCATACCGTCTATATAGAGAAATAGATGTATGAACATACCTGGTGTATACTTCCAGTAATAGTTGTAGTTGTCGTCACTGCTTTTCCTTCAACCGTTGCTGAGCACACACACATCTGACCGAGTATCCATTTCTTCTTTCAATCCAGTCTTTCACTTGGAAATCACCTCACAAGCAAATGTATTATTGAAAATCAATGACTCATGTGTATATATCTTTTCCACTACAGCAACTGCAAAAACAGCCTCATTACTGTCTTCTCTATACATGTCTAGTTCCCGTGCTGAGTGTTGCTCCCTATCACGTGCTAAATGATAGTCCATCAAATCTCGAGTTTGTACTTCCCGTGAACCAGCTACCTGACCGACATTCGCCTGAGGTTCCACCTCAAATGTTTGATCCCCAAGCGGTTCTACCTCAAACTCGACTCCCTGCAACACCTGCACTGAACCCGTACATACACCAGAACCAATGAAAGTTTTCTTGTATTCCTCACTCTCATTGAAACCCATATTCCTGTAAAGCACTACCTTTGAAGTAACGTCATCAAACCTCCAAAGCTTATTACCCACTATACCTTTATGGTATCCCAGGAATATGCACTTGACCTTAACCGGTTCAAGCATCCCTTGCTTATTACTAGCAAGCAGTCCGTGTTTGTCTTTCCTTCAAGTTGTTGAACCTCCAACTTTCTTTGAGCCACTGCAACATGATCGTTACTCTCCTGAATTACCTCAGTTTCACGATTTTCCTGAGCTCCCTGCAGTTCCACCTCAAACCAAACACGCTTTTGAACATGTACTCCATGGACCCTTGTTTTAACACCAAGACCAAGTTGCTTGAACCCAACTTGTTTTGAACCTCCATGTTTTTGTACAATATTCCCATCGAGCTTTTCGATGTTTAACCTAGTATTCATACTAGCCATTCTTCTTTAACCTTGCTACAAACCTTGTCAAGTTGCTTTTTAACCAACTTTACCGACAAGTCTCACAAGCCGTGTGTTAAACCCGCTTTCTTGTAATGATTGATCTACTAACCTTTAGAAAAACCCTAAAGCTTCGATCTTTCCACCTCAAGTCTACAACCTTGATATACCTTGTACTCCAAGTAATCACTTTTCTTGAATCCCAAGACAAAGCTAAACCTTACTTGTCTTCCAAGAACCACCAAGACTTGAATCCCAAGAAACCGAAAACTTGAAATTGAAACTTCTTGCAAAACCTTGAACAAAATCGATCAAAGAAAACCCTTTGATGATACCCTTGCTCAAATCGATCAAACTTCACCAATTCCATCGAATTTCTCGATGTCAAACTTGGCTCCCGTCATTCTTTAATTCCTTTATTAATTTGCTAAACCTCGTGAAAAAACCTCACAATCACAAACTAACAAAGTCCCTTGTGCAATACTCTTCAAATTATTTAATCTTTATTGAATAATACTAATAATATAACCTTATTATTATTATTCAAATAATAATAATATTATTATTCAAATATTATTCAAATAGCAATATTAAACTTGGTACTTTCCACTAATGAATAAAATAATATTATTCAAATAAATTGAAGTTACTGTCATTCTTTCTTCTTCGTCAATTTGCCGACGAAAAACCGAAAACGACAACAGATGCTCGTCGATCTTCAATAACCGAAAAACCGACCAAACCTCAAGTCTTCCAAACCTTGTCGCAAACCCGGACAATTGAAGAACTCAAGAACCCTTAACCGTCGATACCCTGCTGCAACCTTGTCGTCCAAAAAAACCTTGAACGCAAGAACCCTTGCTGTTGAAAAACGAACAAGTAAACCCTTTACAAGATTCGACCTAGCTTCCACACCTTCGAACCAAGGCTCTTGATACCACTTGTTGAATATTAGAACGATCAACAACCTGGAAGCAAGCTCGCGGAACATGAAACTCGTAAAGTAAACTCGACACACCACAGCAGATTATATATGATCGACTGAAAAGTAAACCCGCACAAGTATAACTCTCAATATCAAACGTTTATCGAGTAATGAAAGAATGAAGTACAATGACCCTCCCCCCTCACCTCCTTGTTGTAGAGATGAGGGGGGAAGAAAACCAACCCTAAAAGAGTTGAACCGGCTGTCACAAAGGAAACCTCGACTTGCGAATTGCTATCGACACCACATTGTTTGAAACCCTATAATGATATATATAGAGTGTGATGAACCGACATATACATTCCTATTTGACTAATAAGAGCTAAAGTTTCATAAAGACCCCTACACTATCTAACTATCATCACTAATATCTAACATTATGATATAATGATGTTAGAAAATCAAATCCCTTTTGAGGTTTTAAAAGCACTTCAAAACCTATGTGTCTGTGAAGGATAATGAAGATGACGGTTCGTTATCTAGCAAGCTAGTTCAGTTTTGTGAAGAGGTTTCCCCTTTGGAATTTGCTAAAGAATCACAATTTGTGGTGGTGCTGATACGACCCGGTTATGGGTTGTATCAGGATAGGGCACCACTTCAAGCGGGCGCAAGCTCCTTAAGAATATTAGAGAAGAAAACCAGAGATATTTTTATTAGACAAATCATACTTTTCATTAATGAATGATGTGGTATATAAATACCGAATAAACCCTAACTTGTATCACAAGTCGATACAAGATAAACTCATAAAATAAAAGATACTTTCCTAGATAATGACTCACATGACTCTTTCCTAATATGACTCGAATACGTCTAAATAAAAGATAGTTATCCAAAGGCGTATCAGGTGCTTCTTGTCAATTGCATCTTTTGGATCTTTTTTTATACGAGTTGATCGTAAACAAAGTAGCCAAAGAACAAGGGAATCATGAATTGTTGTCCCGAAAGAAGAAAGTTGCATGCATTAACGACATCAAAGCTTCTGTTCGAGAGAGGTTTCCGTCGTGCTTTAGTTGTCGAAGCTTGCTAGGTCAAATAAGGTTCATGACAAGCACAGTATTCGGTGCAGCTTGGCACATGTTTAGCAGAAAAGAAGAAGATGTAGCTGAAGATGAAAAGATCAATGCACAAGAGATTAGAATCCCTTGTGTCTCACTTCTTCATGATGTCATGAATGTGGAACTTAAAGTTGTACAAGGAGGAATCACCAGTATCGAATTCAACAAAGAGCATCGATCTCATTTTCTACCTCCCAACCATCATTGTGAATGAAAACACTGAAGTTATATATTAAGAAATTTGGTGGCTTATGAAGCTACAAGGGTGAAATCTTGCGACATTCTTCAATTTGCCGAGTACGTAGATTTGATGTGTGGGATTATCGACAAGCCAAGAGATGTTGAGTTATTGCGGAAAAGAAACATTGTAAAAGTGCAAGATGGTATGGACTATGGATGACGAAGAGATCGCCAATCTGTTCAATGGGATAAAGAAATCCACTTCGAACAGGAAGCGAGAGCATGGACTTGACAAGGCCGTGGCTAAGGTTAACGATCGCTTCTTGAATAGCATACAGTTTAAGGTTTACCGGTTCATGCAAAAACATGTTTACAATTCTTGGAAGTTTTTGACGTTTTGTGCGACGGTTCTCATACTTACTTATATTTACTGGTTTTCAGTCATTCAATTTTGCGATATTTATGGTTGTAGCGACCATTTCTTCACTGAATAATGTGGATTTTCGTCTCCTGACGTCTTTGCGTCAAATGTATCAGTACTGTGTGTGCATTATATAAGTATGTTACAACTAGATATAATGCCCGCGCACACGCATGTTTTTTTTTTTTTTTTTTTTTTTTAAATCATATATTTTTATTTATTAAAAAGTAAATAATTTTATCTTTGTTTTGTTTGATTTATGATGTTTAATTATAGTTTTTTATTATTAAAAATAATTATTTAAAAATTTTAATCCTATTGTTAATTGTATCTTATCTATATTTTTTTGTTTATCTTCTACTAGTACTTGTGTTATGGATAAATATAAAATATTACCTAATAAAAAAATTATCCTTTTTTTTAAAATAAATTATTACTAAATAAGATATGAATTCAATTTTTTTAAATAAAAAATTTCTAATAAGCGTTTTGTTTTATTATATAAATATGAATGAAAGTGTTGCTTGTGTTTTCTCTTAAATATATGGGTTTTATCCATAAAATAGCCATATAGACATATAGTGTACTTTCTAAAATATTTCAATATGACACGTGTACTAATTTTCGTTTCAATATGGTACGTGTTCTTTCATTTTTGTACTATTATAATAAGTGAGTAACCTGTTGACTGGCTAAACCTGTTAAAATGTGATTTGTAGCAAAAATTATCCCTTGTGATTTGTTTCTTTTGCAAAATAGGTCTCTTTTAATTTTTTCTATTGCAAAATAGGCCCCTTACGATATTTTTTTTTTCAAAATATGTTGTGCGTTTTTAGTCCATGGAATACTCTTTTTCTAAAAATTAGCCCTTGTTTTTAAATTTGCAAAACTGGTCCCTATGAAAATTATTTTATAAAGTTGTGATATTTCAAATTTCTCAAATAGTTCGCAAATCTTAAGAAATTATTATTTTTTATTATTGTTTTTTGGTATTTTGGTTTTTTTTGTAAAAAGGAGTTTTGCAAAGACTAAAAAATTGAAAATTCCATTATATGTTTTCGTTTGTTTTTATACGCTTTTATCTGTTTTCAAATGTTTTTATGCGTTTTTATACGTATTCATCCGCTTTTATGCATTTTTATATTTTTTTACGTTTTTATAAAAAAAACGTACAACAACGGATGAAAACGTATAAACATGCATATAAACTAACAAAAAAGTATAAGATGGATGAAAACGTATAAAAACATATGAAAACGGATGAAAACGTATAAAAACGGATAAAACCGAATAAAAATGGATAAAAACGTATTAAACCATACAAAACGGATGAAAACGTATAAAACGGATACAAACGAATGAAAACATATAAAAACGAATGAAAACAGATGAAAACATATAAAAATGGATTAAAACGTATAGAAACGTACAACAATCCAATATGAAGAAAAAAAGCTGGCTAGAAAAGAAAAACACTTGAAAATAGCTCATCTAAAAATCTTTTTATTTTTTTAAAAGGGGAAAATATAACTCAATCTAAATGGGTTTTCAAAATTTTCAACTTTTCCCTAGAGAAGAAAAACTATTCCCTTCTTTAAGAATTTAGAAACGCAAAAACAGAAAAAATTTAACCAACTAAACGCACCCTAAAAACACACGAAGACTTAATTTGAAAAAATCGCAAATGGCCTATTTTGTAAAAGAAACAAATCACAAGGGACCATTATTGCTCAAAAAATCACTTTTTAACATGTTTAGCTGGTCAACAGGTTACTCACGTATTTAGGGTTGTAAATGAATTGAACATTCAGTGAAAATTTCATAAATCTTTCGGTAGAAAGTCCGTTTATGTTTGTTTATTTATAAAATAAAGAACATGAACAATATTTTACGTTTTTTTAGTTAAATGGGCGAACATGAACAAAAGTCTTGTCCGAACATGAACAATTTTTTACGTTCTTTTAGTCTTGCCTTACGCCACGAAAATTACCTGATGCTTTAATCTATTTAGGGTTATTTAATATATAACAAACTTCATTTATCAAATATCTATCAGATATGTGGCATTCCCTTATAAAAAATATTGACAAAAAGGTATTTAAATTGCGAATAAAATGACCCAAGTGTTGTAATGCATCTAAATAACGTACGATTAAAAAAAATAAATTGTTAAATTTTGCATTATCTATTTAGATTAGAGTAAACTGGAAAATCGTCCTAAAGATCGGCCGATTTGCATGTTTTATCTCACACATTTCGAAACTGCAAGGATCGTCCCTAAAGTTTGGCCCGTTTGTATGTTTCGTCCCTAAAGTTTGGCCCGTTTGCATATTGCGTCTCTAACATTTCGAAATATTTGGGACGATATATGCCCCGAAAGGATGATATATGCCCCAAAGGTTAACTTTAGAGACGATTCTTGCAGTTTCGAAATGTGTGGGACATAACATGCAAACATGCCAAACTTTAGGGGCGATTTTTGCAATTGAAGTAAACCCGCCACAGCACGCGTGAAAATAACTGCTCGTTGTTTGGAAATGCTAAAATATAAACCATAGCCTCCAATAATCCTGTAACATTTTCAATATTTAGTGCTTTTAAAAAATGTAACACCTTTTTCCAACTAGATTATAATACAAATTTATAAAGTTTACAATCAATAATTGATACAAGAAATTAAAATTATTAAATTTGGATACAATCCTTTGGAGAAATAAGGGTCCGTTTGGTTCGTGAGTGGGATTAAAATCGGATTTGGATTTGAATTTGGTATGATAGAAATGAGGAGAGAGAAAATCATTTATTAGATTTTAAAAATATATTTATTTTATTAAGAAATTTTAATAAAATATATAATTTTAATATAAAAAAATATAGGAGTAAAATAATAAAGATGGTTGAAAAATGTGTGGTAGACAAATTTTATCAAATAAAATAATGTTATTCCTTCTGACAGGTTTTATAAAAGCCACAAGTGAGTATGGATTGAAAATTTGGTATCAAGTATATGTGTACCAAATAGAGTAAATAACTTTAAAATACCAAATGGACCCTTAGATAAAGATCAAAGAAAAAAATATATAATTTTGTTCTAGAAGGGTCCGAGTGTAGTTATTTTACTTTAGGAGGGCTGATTTTTAGTTTAAATATTAACTAAAATTATTAAATTAATCACATTTTGAAAATAGAAATAGGAAACCCTACGCGCTTTTATTTCTGTATCAACATGTGCACACAAACTGTTTGATAAAATGTTTGTGTAGTGATTTTGGTTAAAAACACTAAAACATGAAGAAACCTAACATCGAAAACGGCGTTGATCGGATCAGTGAGTTACCAGATCCTATTTTACACTCGATTCTTTCACGTCTTCATTCAACCGAAGAAGTAGTCCGAAACAGTGTTTTATCGACGCGATGGAAGTATTTGTGGACTTCAATTCCATCTATAAATCTTATGCGCGGACCAAAACTCTTTGGTGAGATCAATAAATTCAAAGAGTTTGTGTATTGGGTTTTAGCAAACAGAACACAAGATTTGGTTAGTTTTAGTTTACACTGTTCGAATCATTATGATATGCAGACTATAGGGCGTTGGATTCATCTCGTTGTTATGCGAAAAGTTAAAAAACTTACCTTGTCACTTCGCTGTGGGGTTAATGATGCAGCCATTGTTTTGCCGCGTTGTTTGGTAGATTGTGATTCATTGGAGAAGTTGGTGCTGGCTTTGAATCTAGATTCTTTGAATATGAAAAGTTTCACGGGGTCTAAGACGCTTAAGGTTCTCAGATTGCATGATGTTGAGTTGTTGGACAATGATTTAGTACAAAAGTTTCTCGCAAACTGTCCAGTGCTTGAGGAATTGTATTTGATTGACTGCTTAACATACAACCTTGATTCTCTGGTTATTTCGTGTCCTAATCTTAAGACTTTGAGAATTTATAACCTGGGATTGGATTATGATTCTGTTATAAAACGTAAGAAATATGAAGAAGAGAAATTATGTGAAAGGCTGACGCTTATATGCCCAAAACTTGTGTATTTGGGGTATGAAGGTCATATGGCTAATCATTTTGTGTTTGACGTAAAATCCTTGAAGAAAGCTATGATTGAACTTGAAGATATGGATGAGAAGGCTGAAAATGATGAAAATTTTGGTGTCACCGTATGCGAGTTGCTTGCTCAAGTTTCTCATGTGGAAAGGCTGTCGATTACCTATTTTTTCGTGCAGGTAGATTCTTATTCTCATAATTTCCGATTCATCATTAAGTCATCTATGTGTTTTGATATTTCAAATTACTACATGAGAATTGCTGCTTTCTTATTCTATTATTGTTTATGCCTGTTTTACATTAAGCATGCCTGACCAAAATAGTTATGTTCTAAGTGACCACTAGCTAGGGTTATGCTTTAAGTTATGTTATGTTGTGCTTGCTACTTATTGGTTTATCATGAATCATTAATAAATCAGTGGCGGAGCTACACATAGGCCAGAACGTTCAACCGAACCCACTGAAACATTATATCATCACCGTATATAATCCCTCACTTTTAGTGGGATTGTTATCTTAAACCCCCTGGTTTTAGTAGCATGAAGCCATGAACCCCCTGTTGTTGTTTTTCCACAATTTTGAATTTAGAGTATGTAATTTAGAGATCGATTAAGAGAGACATAAGTTATGCTTTGAGGATTGAGCCAGCTTCATATAAGTTGATTAACCCTTGTAGAATAGAATACAATTCGAAACCATTTATGTTGTGTTTTATGAGTATTAACGTAACTATATAAGTATGCATGTGTGCACATGATTTTAGTCTTTGTTCTTTGTATTGGGGTACTTGTTTTGGCTCATGTAAGTGGGTTTAGTGGTCCTATGGCTTTTTATATAATTAGCTATGATTGTCCTAGATGGCTTAGTATCGACATGAGTGACCAAAACTCTGAATGCGGTATCACTGTATTTCATGTGTGTTTGTAAAAGCATTTCCTACCTCCACTCCTGATTATTATTCTAATACTTTGCTTGCTTGTTTTGTCATAGTCAATTTCATTCACATGTGAATGCTGTAAATGTGATCGTCTGGAAGAAGGTTTCCCTGAATCCTTTCCAAATCTGAAGAAATTGAGGATAGTAACTGATTGCTTCTTAATGGATGTACTCATCCGCATTCTTAAATGTTCTCCAAATCTTGAGTTTCTTCATTTGATCATCACTCAGGTAGTATTTCTGATCTCGGATTGCAAATTAGTTTTTGTAGCATATTCTTGAAATTTCACAGATCGCTTTTTTTTTTTCTTTTTTTCTTTTTTTTTTTTTTTAATTATTATTCATTAAATACGTATATAATAGGATACACAAGTTTATCTGAAAGAAACTTGTGTGCTTAAAGTATACAACATCTGACATAAGCTATAGATATGAATCGCTCATGAAACTGCAAGTTTATGTCAGATGTTCAGTTGGAATAACAAAGACAATTGATACTTTCTTGCTGTAATCGCTCCAATCAGTTCCATGCTGTAATCGGTCATGAAACTGCAAGTTTATGTCAGATGTTCAGTTGGAATAACTATAGATATGACTTAAACTAGAACAACTAAAATTTTTGGATGTGCCATATTGGCCCGTGTTGGCTGGACTATTATTATTGTTTTTTTGAATTTATTCAATTTTACAACTAATATCCTTGGGCTACATGTTAGTCGTTTGACTATAGGTGGAAATTTGACTTGATTTGGGTTATGAATTGTATCTAATGGGTCAATTTGGTAAAAAGAAAAAAATAATTCTTTGATAGAAATTCAGGCAAATTCTTTGAGCTTAACCCAGCTAGACTTGTCGTCTATTCTTTTAAAAAAGAATTAACAGTTTTTACCGACCCATATTGCCATCATTTTAAGCCTTCTCTTTTGCTAAGTTTATTAATTTAATCTCTTTTAAGTTTTAACCCTTTATGAATGAGTCATGCTAGGATACACATCTGCAAGCTTCAACAACTTCATTTATCATAAATGGATTAATATAATAAGCTTTCCGTGAATTCCATAGCATTATTGAAGGATTTAGATCAAGGTGAAAAAACTTATGATTTTGTTTGATGATCTAGTATATCTCATCCGAAGAACTTGAAACATTCGTTGAGAAGTTAGATGAAGTTGAAACAAGGACAATCTTGACTCGTCACCTGAAAAAGCTCGAGTTTTTTAATTTTATCGGAGAAAAGGAGACCCTAGCTATAGCCCAATTCTTACTTGAGCATGGAACTGCATTGGAGGAACTGATTTTCAGTTGGAATAACAAAGACAATTACAGCAAGCATTCAGTGGAGGCTATGAATGAAGTGTCGAAATTCTACAAGGCTTCATCATCTGTCAAAGTGATTACTCTTTTGGAGAACCAGTGATGCAAGCTTTATGCTAAACTGCAAGTATTATGTAATCATGTTTTTCATGTTTAAGGTGACTGGATTTCTTGGTCTGTTCTAGGTGGTTTTTGGATCTGGATTTTGCATTACCGATCTTCATGTTATCTAAAATTTCAATTGATACTTTCTTCTCTTTTAAACTAATTTTTAGGTTGGTCTGTTTTTTTGATGGGGCTGTAAAATGGGTGGGTTGAGTAATGGGTCAAAACTTCACAATCGTAATTGCTTGGTACGTGTAGGATTTGGTTGACCCATAACACTTTTATGTCCAAAGTTTACTATTTTAATCGTGTGTCAAGCATAATTACCATTATTTTTATAGATTTTCAATGCTATATAAACTTTTGTTGCCCAATATTGGTACTGGTGGCTAAATTGCTATTGTGCATATTTAGCCGATTTTATCGGTTGCTCATTAAAACTGTTTATGTGCTGTATTAGCTATTCAAAATAAAAGTATACACATCTTTTTGGATATTTGATTATTTAGAGCTGATTAGTCTTGGCACTTTCCTACTAACATGAATTTTCTGTTTATGTGCTGTATTAGCTATTCAAAATAAAAGTATACACATCTTTTTGGATATTTGATTATTTAGAGCTGATTAGTCTTGACACTTTCCTACTAACATGAATTTTTGTTATGTCATTATTAGTATGATATCCGAACTACAGTAATTGTAAGCAACTCCTGCAAAGTTTTTTCATAGGAAAAACCTCATTATGCAAGAAATATATTTTTACTGTCAAAAGTGTGGATCCAAACTTTTATTTATTTACACATGGAGATGAAAGTTTTAGCATATTTGCAAATTGCAATTATGGCCACTGGGCTTTTAACCCAAATTACATATTTTAGCCCGGACTTATATACATGCAGGTTTAAGGAATAAGTCCTTTAACGTTAGGCCCACTACTTGAGCCCACACCATTAATCTTATTTGAATACCAGTTACGGGCTTACGGCTTTGATTGTTATCTGTGTGTAGGGGTGTTCATCGTTTCGGTTATCGAGTTATTTGATTTATTCGGTTCGGTTAAAAAAAATTCTAGGTCTAACCGAAAACTGAGCTGAACTGAATTCAAATTTAATTCAACTGAATAGAATAACCGAAAACCGAACCCCTATAACCAAATAACCCGAATTACATAATTTTAATTATTTTTTCATTTAATTATATATATTTTTAACAAAATTTTTTTCAAGCTTAAATAATATTATATTATTATATATACTAAAAGGGGGAACGCTCCACTGTAGCAGCAGTGTAGCAGCTACAGTGGACGAAACAGTGATTTTGTGAGTGTCGGTACTGTAGCAGTGGTACTGTAGCATCGGTACTGTAGCATTTTTTTTTTTTTTTTTTTTTTTTTTTTTGTAATATTTGGAATAAAAAAAAAATGATATTTTGATTATTAAAAATTTTCATTTTTTTTTGTAATATTTGGAAAAAAAAATGATATTTTGATTATTAAAAATTTTCATGAAAATACATTTTTGACAAGATTTGGAAAATCCGTTAACAAAATTCATTTAAAGTGCCACAGTGGAAGCAAGAATAGTCTTTTGCAATTTAGTCCCTAAGCCCTAAGGTGTAAAAAAATAAATAAATAGCACGACATTTCCGCAGCAACGCGCGGGTTCCTCCGCTCGTTTATACTAAAAAAGAGTTTTAGTGATTTTTTTTCTTCATATAAATACATAGAAAAATTATATATTTATATGAATTCGGTTTTCGGTTTTCATTGCCAAAACCATATCTAAATCGATAAACGAATATTTAGTTCGGTTCGGTTTGGTTTTGACCAATTCGGTTTGGTTACGTATTCCGTTTAGTTTTTTTCGGTTCGGTTCGGGTTTGGTTTCGGTTACTGTGATATTACTCGATTCTTCAACACCCCTATGTGCGTAATGGAATTTGTATTAGGCATTTATGTCATGCTTAATTACTATATATACTAAAAGGCAGAAACGTTTACTGTAGTAGCACTGTAGCTGCTACAGTGCTTGCTACAGTACTCGCTACAGTATTTTTTTTTTCTTATGAAAATTTGTTTTTTCAAAAAAATAAACATAAAAAAACACAAAAATAATACACTTACAAAAAATTTCTTATACAAATTTGTTTCTTTTAAAATAACAAAAAAAAAAAAAAAAAAAAAAAAAAAAAATCCGTAAACATAAACAAATTATGCTTCCAAGTAAACATATGTATACTTCAAATAACAAAATTATTAATTACACCGTACAACCCACAAAATACAAAACACACCCGCCGCAACGCGCGGAGTTGTTTCTACTTTCTAGTGTTTTCCAGTGATAAAGATGGTCAAATGTGTTATAGAGTGTAAAATACACTTTTGAAATTTAACATATTCAAATCTATTCATTTATAATTCTTCGTGATATTCCTTTGGACTAGAATAAAAATCAAGGAAATTTAAAAATAGTTTTTTAGCCCACAACCTGATTTTGGCGATATTTTCATTCAATAAAACTAGACGTATACATAGCAAAGAGATTTTATAGTGATAAATAGTTATACTATAAATTTATTATATTTATTTGGTTAAAAAACTGAAGAAATACATTAAAAATGCAACCAAACGTTTATAGAATAAGAGCCATAACAGCGTCTTATGACCATATTTGAAAGATAAACTCTTACAAAACAACCAGAAACCTAGGATCACATAAACCAATACATCAAGCCGTATGAATCTTCCTAATCGTCTTCACGTAATCTTCCTTAAGAGAATTCTTGACTTCTTTTTGAAAAAAAATGATTATTCCTTCCTTTCCATATAAAATACATTGAATCTCAGCATAAAACCAAAACTCTTTATAATTGTCCATGCGCTAACGGGTTCACAACTTCTAAGATATCTTTCTATGAAATACCTCCTACAGGAAATTGAATAAGATTTAACATTTTCCTTCCATACCTGCGAAGAAAAATCACATTTGAAAAATAAATGCAAGTGAGAGTCTTGAGTGGTGTTTAACAAAGGACCTCGACTATATTCCATTCTTATATTGGGCATGAGCTCCCATGTCTTAAGTTTGTCTTGTGTTTTGAGTCCTTCTCCAAAAATGGATAAAAACGTACAAAACGATAAAAATGGATGAAAACGTATAAAAACGAATACAAACGAAAAAAAAATGTATTAAAACAAATGAAAACGGATTAAAACGTATGAACGTACAACGATCCAATATGAAGAAAAAAAGTTGGCTTGAAAAGAAAAACACTTGAAAATAGCTCATCTAAAAATCTTTTTATTTTTTTAAAAGGGAAATGTATAACTCAATCTAAACGGGTTTTCAAAAATTTTAACCCTTCTCTAGAGAAGAAAAACTATTCCCTTCTCTAAGAATTTAGAAACGCAAAAACATAAAAAAATTTCACCAACTAAACGCACCCTAAAACCCCACAAAAACTTATTTTGAAAAAATCGCAAAATGCCTATTTTGCAAAAGAAACAAATCACATTGGAGCATTTTTGCTCAAAAAAATGACTTTTTAACATGTTTAGCCGGTCAACAGGTTACTCATGTATTTAGGGTTGTAAATGAATTGAACATTCAGTGAAAATTTCATAAATCTTTCGGTAGAAAGTTCGTTTATTTATCAAATAAATGAACATGAACACTATTTTACGTTCTTTTAGTTAAATGGACGAACATGAACAAAAGTCTTGTCCGTTCATTTATGTTTATGAACGTTCGATTATGCGTTCGTTAACGCTCATTTATGTTCATTTATTTGTTTATGTTCGTCTATCATACATTTTTATTATATACTTTTAAAATTGGTCTACTTAAACGAACACTTATAAAACACAATATTATGTATATTTTTGTAGATTTTATGCTTATTTTTCTACGTTCATTTATGTTCATTCCGTTTAGTGTCCTAATAAACGAACATAAACAACCTTATTGTCTTAATAAACGGACATGATCAAAAAAAATTGGCCGTAAAAGCGACCGGGTTCGTTTATTTGCTCGGTTAAAATTAAACGAACATGAACAAGGCCCCGTCCATGTTCGTCCGGTTCGTTTACAGCCCTACACGTATCATATTCCATATTTAAACATTTTAAAAAGTAGGTGGCTATTTTATCGCTAAAACCCTAGAATATATCTAGATCAATATGAGTAATTTCACTCGTACTAGCATAACACATACAGCTAGTATATCCTCCACTCCATGATCTCATTTGCAGTTTCAAATAAAGAGTAGCTTTCAGAATAGTATAGCGGCTAGCGCAATGCGTCAACAAATTCAATTACAAAACATGAACAAATGCATAAGATCCTAAAGAAGATTTCCCAATAACAAACAAGATTTTTAGAGTAAATATTTGGAAGAATTTTGTCATGTGGTTATTTTCTTTTCTAATTTAGCAACTATTTGACATGAGAATAAACGCATACCATAGTCATTAAACTGAAAATATAGCTAATAGGCCAAATGGCGAGTATTAAGTCCTATTGATAGACAAAATTATCATAAGTTTACAAGTACAAGTATAAAGAGTCTAGGGTACAATTCCTGAGATGCCAATATTGCTGACATGTCAACGTATTCTTTTGAGTCAAAGGCTACTCTTCGTCGCTATCATTACCGAAAACTGATGCAACAGCTACTTTCGGCTTCTTTGCAGCACTCTTGACTGAACTCTGCACGAGATAAACAAACCAAAATCCTTATTCAGAACAATAGTATGGGAGGTCGTGCTCTAGGTTCCATAATATAAATTATTGAAGAGGTTGGGGATTTTTCCTAAGGCAGCGATATCCGTTAAAGAGCATAAGTGAACTCATGATGCCCAAGTCAAGTTGACAAAATGGGCAGGTTTAGTGGTTAATAATTAGAGGGTCAAAACGAGAGCGAGGGCCAGAGTGGTAGTGTTGGATTAGGTGATTTTGAACTCATTTGACCCGTTTCATTTTTACAAAACTTATTTACTTTACCCATTAGAGATAAAACTAGCACAAATGGCCTAAAGATTCTACTGGGAATTGTTAGTACCTTGGATCCACCGAATTTTGATGAAAATCCAAATTTCAATGCCTTCCTCTGATCCTGATCAGCAAGAACAGTAGCAGTTTTTACTGGTAAATTACTTTTCTCAGAGTCCTCTTGATCTTGTTGTTGTTGTTGCAGTTGTTGTTGCTGCTGCTGCTGCTTATGAGCATCGGCCCTAAATAACAATATATTGAATATCAGACAGTATAGTTACAAATAGAATTGTAGCAAAATAGGCGGGTCAGTGGGTTGGGTAACAGGTCAAAACCAATATCTAGATCTTTACTTATATAGACAGAAGGTTGTATAAATCATAAACATATTCCTAGTAACTTTCATACCACTTGACGTGTTCGACCCAAATGATATGTTCAGCTTTTAGTTAAATGTTGTAATGTGAGCCGTTTAACATACAGTCCAAATTACAATAGCCGTATGAAAATGAGTCAAAATTAGCATTAGCGACCAGCAAAGGAAGTTAAATTAAATTAATTCAATGAGGAAAACAAGCTTACATCTGAGCAAACTTAGCCATCTCTTTCTCTTGGCGTAATTGCTCACGTTTTTGTCTCTCGTCACGACTGCTGCTTCCATGCATTTCTTTCATCTCTTTGAACCGCTGTTTACGCAAAAGCAAATTAGTACACAAATTATATAAGCATATATATTTTACTGAAGGTAATGGTTCAAAATGGTTGACTTTCGTAAAGGGGTCTGATTGACCCAAAACACTTCTTAAGAGCGGGAAAATACATATTTTTGGTAATACGATACAACTAAAAAGAATAATTTACAAAAATTAAAATAGAATAAATAATTGGAGATTAAAAAATCTTGAATTGACTAAGGCGATGTTTAAAAATTACCTTTCTGTGATTGTGATCATATGAGCTAAGGTGACCTTCAAATTCAACAGCTAACTTGTACTGCTTATTGCAGAGCTCACAATAGAAAGACTTCCGTATTTCCTTAACCTCCGTTTCAATTCTGATCTCCCGATCTGCCATAACCTGGAGTTTCATAATGTGCACAAAGGGGTGCAGAAGAAGAAGAAGCCACCAGGTAATAAAAACTGCACGAAATTTCTCAAGAGCTCCAAATGGTTGGTTGATGTTTCCTTCAAAAGACACGCATATATGCTATTATATGCATATGCTGCCTTCTGCTATTAGATATATGTAGGTTTCAGAAAATGTCATCAACCTCTTATTGTTAAGTTTTTTATGCATTTTTTGTTGTTGCTAATTTAAGTTGGAGATAATTGATGTACCTCTCGTTTCTTTGCAACTTCTTCGGTTTCTTCGAGTTCAATGTCGAGTTTCTTTCTTTGGATATTTTCTTCTGCAGTAAAGAAATCGTCTTGCTCTTGTTTCCCGAGCCCTAATTTTGCATCTCTTATCCCAGATTTTATGGGCTCGGTTATTCCTACCAAATCAAGATGGCAACATTTAGAAGTCGAATTGGTTTTTAGAGTATACAAATAAAGATGAATGGGCTCAAATACTTTAAATGGGGATGCATTAACAAACATGAAATCGACATTTCAGACACAACTGTGAAGGGAACATGGGAGGAAAACATAGTTGTAAAAAGGGTTAACCGGGGCAAACACATGAAGCCATCGAATTCAAACACTGTTCATTGATATTGCAATGAGGCTACAAGTTAATATTTATTATAGAAACCAATGAATTTTAAGCAAATGGAAGTCGCTGGATGTGACCAAGTATTTACAAATGTGTTGGTCTAGATACAATAACTACAACCTTAAACAGTATTCAAGTTCACCAGGAGTAGAATGGAGTTTTGAGCTAGAACTTACAAAGTTATCGAATCGATTGTATCAATTTAACCGACTGGGTTTTTTTAGAAGGAATGTGTAAATGACTGTCTGTGTAGAAACTAAATGACTAGAGACATGGGGAGCTTTTTTTATTTATTTGTTACCCATATTTTTAACTTTTTACGGCCAAACAAAGAATCTATAAACTAAGGCAATGCATTTGATCAAGGTACCTCATTAGACAAAAGCAGAGCACCTAATCCATCAATTTAAAGTCCCATCAATTCACTCGAGACCTAATATACAGGAAAATTTCTATGATTTGTGCCTCTACTTTAGCACTATGAGTCTACGACACAATTCAACAAAGGCATGCAACCAGCTATAGCAGGTTAAGATAAGGCCAAACAGTCGAATCTAGGCCATCATCCTCAACATCATTCTAAGGAAAAAGATGCAGTTACTAGACTAAAAAGCAACCGATTATCGGGACCATTTCAGCACTCATACCCCTATAAAATGTCACCACTCAAGAACAACATACTAGTAATTACCATTAAGAACACTCAAAGCCATGTATCAAATCAAACCTTAACCCAAATTAGATGATATCAAGCATAATGGGCCATGAAATACCAGAGGTTAAGAAACTGATGTAGCATAACATACCAGCATTTACAGAACCATTTCTAATAAAACTTCACACAACAAAACACAAAGATACAGATTTTCGAAAATCAAACTATTAGCATACCTTGCTCATTCTTCCCAAGGCCTTTCCCTTTCCACCCCATCTTTTGAAGAAGCCGAAACCCAACATTCGACGATGGCAACTGCGTATCTAGCGACGCTTGTTCCACATGATCGAGGTCCACATTTTCCGTCGGTCTTTGATTAATCGGTAGCCGAAATTCATCTGCAAATTCGTTAAGTATAGATGCCTCATCTTCCTACACCACTCCACAACGAAAACCAAAATCAACACAATATTTTCACATATATACAGTAAATAAACATAAAGTCATAAATAATTGAATGAACATAGAGGGTGTTTGGGATTGCTTTTTTCGCTTCTGCTTATTTTTTAGCACATAAGCTGCTTGGGACATGCTAATGTACTTTTTTTACCATCAAGTCAAACCTAAAACCCATTATATGGGGATGTTTGTTTAAGCTTATTTCTCCGCTTATGGGCTTCTTGAACTTTTGAAAAGCTAATAAGCTCAAATTCTTGGGCTTTAGAGCTTACCAACTTGAGCTTATGAACTTAATAAGCATAAGCTCATAAGCCCCAAAATTCGAGCTTATTATCTTTTCAAAAAGCTCAGTAATCTCATAAGCCAGAAAAATAAACCTAAACAAAAACACCCTCTTAAAAAAAAGATTAACTTAACTGAATTTTTTAAAATGGTTTCAATTGCATTTATATTTACAAAATAAGCAAATCCAAACACTATTTCTTAAAGTACTTACTTTTAGTTAACTTATGAGCTTGTGTAAAACCTAAAACCTTCATAAAGCTCAAATTTTTAGGCTTATAACTTATAAGATTACCAAGTTGAGCTTGCAAACTTAAATAAGTAATAAACTCCTAAGCCGAAAAAAGTGTGTTTATGAGTTTTTCATATTTTAGTTAAAGCTCATAAGCCCACTAAGTAAGCTAACAGAAACACCCCCTTAAGCAGCTTATGAGTTCTTATCAATAAGCAGAAAAATAAGCAAGCCTTAAATAAACATAAAGTCATAAACTTGATTAACAAAAATAAATTAAAATAAAAAGAATTAGCATAAACATAAGACCTCGTTAACTTTCTGCTGCTGTCTTCTTCTTATGTCTTGTCTAACGTTGAACCTTCTATTATCCATTTCAATTAATAATACCAATACTTTAACCTGCAAGTAATTAGTAACATATAAATTAATATCAATAACTTTGCTGTAACTAAATAATTAGATAAACAAAAGAATCTAAAGATAAATACTAAATCAAACAATGATAATAAGGAACTAAATAGGGATTTTGGTTGATTAAAAAGCAAAACCTTTTTTTTTTTTTTTTAATCTGATTGAAAGAAAAAAAAATGGAGACTTCAACTATTGAAGACAGAAGTATTGTTAATAGATTGATGTGATTTGTGTTTTTGATGTGGGTTATTGGGTAAATATTGGCCTGGCCCATTAAGGCGTAACATATAAGTAAGAAAAAGTTGCGACATTGAACATAAGCAAACAAATCTTTTATATAATAAAAGAATTACTGTACATCATTTCAGAGTGTTTTTGAAAATCCCTTCTTATTGAAAAAAAAAAATTAGACCAATAGCAGAGCTCAATTTTGCCACGTAGGCGAAATCGAGCAACATGATTGGTCAATAAAAAGTCAAAATTAAATTATTTTTGTCAAACTTAATAAATTTGGTGGAGAAATTTGGTTAAGAAAAAAAATGCATAAAAATATAGGTATCAAATTTATAAAAACACAAAAACTTAAAAAAGGAGGAATTAATTAATAAAACTTTAGTGATTGAATTTTAAATAATTTATATAAAGTAAAATGTAAAATTACAAGCTTCCATATTTTTTAATAACTTTATAAAAAACACAAATAACCCCTTACACTTTATACCTCATACTTTATAATAGTAACTTTGTTTAAAATTACATGAGACTTTCATCCATTAAAATTATAAAATTTGGTAAATATGTGAATTAGTTTTAATATACGTTAAATATTTTTTTAAACTAATGTTAGTTTTAAACTTTCATCCATTAGAATATTTTTTTAAATAAGAATTCATTTGATAAATATGCGAATTAGTTTTAATATACGTTAAATATTTTTTTAAACTAATGTTAGTTTTAAACTTTTATCCATTAGAATATTTTTTTAAATAAAGACTCATGTTACTATTTAAAAGTTTAATTTATACGTACACGGGTTTGAAATACGGCTAAATTATTAGTAACGGGAATATAAATATCAAATGGTAAGCACGATACTGTAATATGAAAATAAATATACACGATTCTACTTATAACAACGACTCATGAAATTGTTATTTAAAATTTGTATATGGATATCCATAAAAACATTACGGAGCATATTTTAACTTCATCAACGCTCATTATGTGCTACTAAATTCACAAATTTTATAGAACATGATATCAATAGTTAAAGTTAAACAACAAAATCAACCTCAACCTCAACATGTCTGTCAGTTAAAAACGTTATACAAAGCTAATTATTAAAAAAAAAACAAAAAAAACACTTGGGTTAGATAATCATTGTTTAATATAGAAGATGTTTTATTTAAATTATATTAAAAAAATGCATCACAATTCTTATTTGATAACAATCACCTCCTAAAAAATTAAAAAAAAATGTTGGTGTTTTCTTTAACTTTATTCATTGACGTGATGTTTTATTAAAAAAAAACGTAATAGTTAACCGTTGTAAACGAATTAAAAGTATGTACACGAGAATTATCCAGCAAGAATATATAGTTTTAATCAGGTTATTACGTTACTATACTGCGATAATGTTATTGAGTTGGTAATCACAGATGTGAGATACAACCATTATTCTATACTTATGATTTATGTGTAAACCTCTTTTTGCTTCTGAATAGAATCCGAAAGAGACCTCAACAGAACTTTGGCTTATACCTTATCTAGCTGATATTATTTAGTAATTTTTTTTTATGGTTTAACTTTTTTGTTATACACACCAACTTTTTGTAACTTTTTTTTATGTTTTGTTGAAAACTTCTACACTTAATATTTGTGTTTTTACTATAAACACGCTAAGCTAAAATAGAATTAGTTGTGAGTTCAGGGGTTTTTCACTAGGCTTTTAAAAAAAGCTTATAGCTTTATCATACACTTATTGTATTATGGTAATTGAATAAGCCAATAAGCATCTTTAATAAGCATAACCAAACACCCCTTTAGTTCTAATATGAAGTTTTCTTATTTGATGTTATAACTAACTTTGTTGTTATCCTCGCTATAATGCAACACATTAGTGGTTTTTACAGTTTTATTATCTTATCGCACAAACTAAAGTGTAATGCAATTTGTTGTGTGCGTTTTTTAGAGGAGGATTAAGTATCAACACTTGATTGTCGTGGAATGATTTTCTATGCCTGCTCAAGTTATGAATGTATAATTTAGTTGTGTTGCTGATTTAGATAATACATGAATGTATTTTAATGTACCAAAGATGTGTTTTAGTGCCAATATAGGGAATTTTATGGTAGGAATTCTTTTCGGAGTGTAATTTGTCTTTGAATGAGTTAATGAAACTTAGCAGGTGTTTGCTATCATTGATAACACTATAAATGTCAACCAACGGTCTAAAATATGGGTGTCTTTTACCTTGATGATTTATACCAATTGTAAAGAAAGTTGCATTAAAGTGAAAGGTTGGTAAGGATTCAAACAATCCTAAAAGACTTGCGAATATATTTTTTGTCATTTTTCATGCATTTATAATTTACTTATACAAGTAATAATAATTTCCTTATATAGTTCGGGCTTAGAGAAAAATTATTCTTATACATTATACATAAACGTAAGATTAAATTTGAGTTCTACCCATTACATATTTTTTCGTTTCTCTTTATGTAATAAAGAAGCTATAGTGTAAGCATCTATGTTAATTTGGTAATTTTATGATCAAACATGAGAAGTAAATAACAAAAACTTATGAAAATACAACTTTCCAAACAAAAAGGTACATTAATAAAAATGATGTGATGGTTATTCATAATTAAGGAAATGAATCAATCTTCAAAGCTATCTAAATATGCTACATATTTTAACGAAAATATAAGTAAAAGAAATAGCACAATTATAAAACACATCATAAATTGATAGCACGGGTTTGCAAAACTAAAAGCATATATCACTAACATCTCATGCAAGTCAAGTATTATCATGTGATTTTACTTGAATAATATAATATAATTTTTAATCCAAAAGCATTCTCCTAAAATAATAGGTAGGTTATAACATATACATATATTTTTAGACCACCAAGTAAAATCATTTGAAACATGTTGAGTGGTTCATTTCTAAATCGATAATAATACATAATTAAAATGAAATTTTAAAAACCCTGTGCGTGCACAGGTATTATAACTAGTGAAGTTAAACCAATATTAACAAATGCATAATCAGATGTTCAAAAACATAAATGAACACACACGATGGTTGTTTATGTTAGTTCTTATAATTAGACAAATGTTAAATCTTCTTCATGTTCATTCATTTAATAAACAAGAAAAACTTTTCCACGACAAGTAATGAAGTATTCAATAAACGTATTGTTCGTTAACTACCGTAATTTTACTCTAATTTTAAAAAATGATTTATGGTTTTGACATACAAAGCTCAAGTTCGGCTTGATATAAAACTTGAACTCCTTTTTCAAAGCTCGATAAAAGTTTGACTTGAACAAGTCGGGGATTAAGTTTCTAAAAGAAAGTCGACTCATTTGCTAAACCTACCTATAGAATTTACTAAATCTATCAAAGAAAAAAAAACGTAATATATAACTAGAAATTAAACTTATTTGCATTAAAAACTATGTTAACATAAAAAGAATTAGCATAAACAAATGACCTCGTTAACAAAAAAATATGTTAACAAAAGAATTAGCGTAATATCAATACTTTAACCTGCAAATAATTAGTAACAAATCAATTATACTCAATAACTTTGTTGTAAACTAAATAATTAGATAAAAAGCAAAACCTTTTTTTCTATCTGATTGAAAAAAAAATAAAAAAAATGGAGACTTCAACTCTGGAAGAAAGAAGTTTTTATTATAAGGTTGATCTGATTGAACTTATATTTGTTTAATCTTTTAGGGGGTGCTTGGTAAGGGGGTTAAGGGAGGTGGGGAATGGGTAAGGAATTCAAAAAGGCCCACATCACTCAAATTAGGTGTTTGGTTAGGGGTGTGCAAAGGTATTGATTACCCCGTAGTGGGTAATCAACATTATAGAGTAAATTGAGGGGTAAGGTATTGATTACCCACCTCACTCAATCCTTTGCATTCCCTTTCCCTTTACCTTTACCCACTTTGAACCAAGCGGACCCTATCACTTTGATTGATTTGGGTTTTTGATGTGGGTTATTTGGTTAATATTGGTCTAGCCCATTAAGGCTCAACATGTAATATTTTCTTTAATGTGTTTATTTTTTCAAGTATTTTTGAAAGTATATTCCTAATAAAAAGTTGGGACATTGAACATAAGTAAACATATGAAGGTAACCGAATATTAACGAACGCATAATCAGATGTTTGAGAACGTAAAAGACTATTTTTTATCTTAGTTTTTATAATTAGACAAATGTTAAATGTTATTCATGTCCATTCATTAAATAAATAATAATAATAATAAAAATAAAAAATCCCGGACAGTTAGTGAAATATTCAATAAACGTGTAGTTCATCAGCAACCATAATTTTGCTCTAATGATAATATATCATTTCTCTGTGATAGTAAGTGTGATTTTTTTCTGTATGACTTTACTTCTGTATTTTTTGATGGTCTAGTTATTCATAATCTTTTTCAAAATCAAACAAAAAATCATGTTTATATGAAAAAAAAAAAAAAAAGTTGAACGAAGCAAAAATACAAAATCTATACAACAAATGAAGTCTATAAAGTAAATCGTTAAACTTGAAAAGGAAATTTTCTTAAGAAATAAATTATCTTTAAAAATAAACAAAACACAAAGAATTGACTAGTCAGCTGAAAACAAAAGATAACCCACCAAACGCAAGCCAACTGCCGACAAACCCACCAGAACCATCAACCAAAACCACAAATCCATCAGCCGACAACACCATCAGTGGTGGAGGCAATTTCCGAAGATAGTAGCGGTAGATGGTCAATTCGAAGGCTCTTTTTGAATGGGAAATTCCAGTAAAGGTATATCATCAAAGCTCTTTTTGAATCTCGTTTCAGAATAGAATGAGCTTTTGAAATCGTGGGGATAAGGACAAACTTGATAATTGTTTAAGTAGTAATTTCCTGTTTCGAATTCAAAAGCAGACAGATCTCGACCAATGATATGTTTCCATGACTTATAATAACTCAAAGGATCCACGCTCTCTTTGTCTCTTTCACTGTACACAAAACTCATTCCACACCCAGTTACAACTTCCTCTTGGTCGTTTATGGTAACACTAACTTGATCACCTGCTTCAAACTCATTGTTCCCAAACATCCAATGGCTTAACCATACTATTCCTTCACCAGCATTTCCAAAAACACCTATGTTACCCTGATATTCCCAGGAATGATCTTTTGTTATATTCTTTACATTTGTTGATATCAAACTAACTAAATAATTGCTTGAAGGTGTATGCACAAAGCATATATTTATTCCTTCAATCTTTTTATTCGCTGAAGATGATGGAATGGTAAATGATATTGATGACCCATTGCTTCTATGACCAAACCACTTTGGAACTTCTTTTCCTGGAAAACATGTACTGAATATTCCAAATTCGTATACCATCTGCAAATACAAAAACCAATTTGCATGACGTTCTTGCATATTTGAAAACATAAAGAGATACGGAAAGAAAAATACAAAGACTGAGATAATACCTTGACCGGAAGTTTCTTTGAGTCATAATTTAACAAACGATTGAAACTCTCCACTTCATAATCTTTCACATAATGTATATCTGTCCACCCCAAACTACTTATAATCTCGTTATCAACTTGTGCTAAATCTTGGATTTTCAGAATACCTTCAATATCAGTCAGGGACCCTGAATTATCACAACAGATGAGTGGTGGTGGTGACATCTCTTGATAGAATGTAACTTTCTCAAGTAAATCACATCTTTCAACATACAGACGTTTGATTGTACTTGAAGGGCATAAAACTGACTTCAACATTGAACATCCTCCAACACTGAGTACCTCAAGCCTACCAAGGCTTTTTAGGCAATCAGGTATGGAATCAATCGGATTACAGTCTAGATATAAGTTCTTCAACATTGACATGCTACTGAAGTCCACCGGAAAATCTTTACTAAATATATTATTGTTCATTAGAGACAAGGTTACTAGTGAAGATGGCAAAGAAAGCGAGATCGACTTTTGACTATTCGGTACTAATCTTGTGATGGAAGAGAAAAACGCCTGCAAATTTCCCCAAACGCCATCTTTGTTAGGCACATTCAGCAACTTCATACGCTTCCTCTCCTTATCAAATACGCCAGCTCCGCAGCCGTCTAATGTTAGAACTTTAACATTTTTTAATTTTCTAATGATGATTGGAAGATTTTTAAGCTTACTGCAATAGCTCAAATTTAGAACAACAAGGCTACCACATTCACCAATTGATTCACACACATGAGTCAAACTTTCACATCTTGCAAGTATCAACCTCTCAAGTGCAGGTAGCTCCTTAAAGCCACCAATTGTAAGAAGCTTGCTATAACTCAGATTTAGATACTTCAATGACCCAAGAAACTGTTGCACGGAGATTAATTAGTATATCAAGATAAACAATTACAACGTTGTTATATATTAGACAAGTAATATGCTTTAATTTAATACCTTTGGCTTCCTCCAAAGCTATTTCAGATTGCTGAATGACATGTCAAGAGCAACCAAATGCTCCATTGGCAAGTCGGAAGGTATATATTCTGATTGGAACCCATGCATACACAACCCTCTTAAACCTTTTGGAAAATTCTTGAACAGTCCGTTGAGTTTAACGTGATTAAGTTGGAGTAAAATTAGTTTTTCCATCTTATTTAACACAGTTGTACTCAATTCGATATTTCTGCAACGAGAAGATGAGAACTCCAGAAGTCTATTGAATGATGGGTCAACTCCAAATTTCATGCTTAGATCAATATCTTCGAATTTGTGGTCAATCGCACTACTTGATCCACACAACGACGACTCTTTTTTCAACATTTTCATGTCAAAGGAAAGACCATGAATTTTTTTTGTACCCTAGTTATATAGATAAGGTAAAAGAGTTTATCAATGAATAACTTTTGATAAATCAAGCAAACAAGTGAATAAATACGAAGAATTCATTGTAATACCTTATCTTCTTGCAATATATTGAGGGACTCCTTATGATTCCATACTCGGCTACGCTTCCATGGCTTTTCAGGTGATTCTTGACGAACTATATCTCTCCCCATATCTTGAAGCAATTGATGCATCTTCAACTCCTTTCCTGATCCAATTGTGAGAAGACATCTTTCAATGAGCTTTTTGATTCCGTATGATGGGTGAACGCCACAGTCCTTTAATATCGCTTCAGTCACTTCAGTTTCTTGTCCAATGAAAAAACATGCAATATCCTTAAATAACTCTTTGCAATCTGATGGCAAAGAATCAAAGCCAATTCTCAAGACCTTGTGTACATGATTAGTTTGAAATTCTCTTGACTCTAGCATTGTAAAAGTATGGCTCCATGTGTCTGCGTCTTCATTAAGTAACAAACTACCCAAAACTTTAAGAGCTAGTGGATGTCCTCCACAATACTTTGAGGCTCGTTTTGCGTCTTCTTCATAACCTTCCTTGGGAGAATATCCACCAAATGCATGCCAACAAAAAAGTTTTAGTGAATCTGTACTACATAAACCATCAAGTGCAAGCTTTGTGTGTTTGGGAGGATACTTTATATGAAGCAATGCTTTATCTGTTATTGACCCATCTTTGGTTGTTATTATGATCCTGCTTCCTGGATGAAAACCTTCTCTTCCAACCAACACATGTACTTGCTCAAAGTCATCAACTCCATCAAGAACCACAAATGCTCGTTTTTGTAACATTGCTGTCCCAATCTTAGATGTGCAATTTTGTACATCATCTTCTTCAATTTTACGTTTCTTGAGAATGTCTCCAAGTAGCTTATTCTGTAGCAGGAGTAGTGCACTTGATTCTTGTCCACGTCTTTCAATGTCTTCAACAAAGCTACTTCTTTCAAATTCATGGCGGTGCAACAAATAGATATGTTTTGCCAAAGAAGTCTTCCCAATCCCCGCCATTCCCCAAATTGTGAGAATTTCAGTAGTATCTGAGGACCCTCCTTTGAACCAGGACGATATGGTGTCTAAAAATCTCTCCCTCCCAATTAGATGTGGGATTTTACTCATGTGTATATCCAATTTTCTACTGATTTCCTTAACGATTTCCTCAATAAACTCCTTCTCTATGCTGAAAAGTTGAATTAAGTTATATCAACAAGACACCACCGATGTAAATCTAAATTAATAGACGTGATGAACGGTCATTTGCGTCTTTTTATAGTATTTATGGACACATAGAATTTACTAAACTTATAAAGAACATGAGAAGTTTATATCTATTTCATAATGATTTGTATTTACAAAATCAGTATTGATCAAAGGTGTATCATGTATAGCTATTTCATGATCAACCACTCGACTTTTCCTTTTAGAAAAAAAAAATAAATAAATAAAATAAAATAAAAATAAATAAATAAAAATAAAGTGTAAAAGTTATGTGGAATGGTAAGAAAGTTTTACCGGCCATTTACATCCTTTCCTTTTAGATCAGCGACTTCTTTAAGTGCTGCCGTCCATAATTCCAACTTTCGAGCAGCTTGACTTTTCTTTTCCTCGTCCTGCTCTGCCTCCATTCTTTGCCTGTGTTTGAATAGCGCCTCTCCAAAACTACTTTCTTGCTTCCTAACATGGGTTGGCTCGACGTGGTAAAAAATAGGTACAACGATATGCTTAGAGACCTTTCGTTGCTCAAGGATCAACACAAGCTCATCAAGACACCATGATGAAGATGCATAGTTCTTAGACAAGACAATTATAGACGCACGAGACCCTTTTATAGCTCTTGTAAGCTCGGGTTTTAGTTCTTCCCCCGTTTCAACCTCTTGTTCATCAAGAAAGGTAGATATGTTTTCACTCACTAAGGCATCGTACAAGTAATCCGTAAAGTTGAGGCGAGTGTCTATTCCTCTAAAACTTAAGAAAACATCATAAGTTTTAGATTCTTGTTGTTCTTCTTCTTCTTGTATTTCGTTGATGATAGCCATGTAAGTCGAAGATTAACTACAAGAGTATGATCAGTTTAATTTTTTGCTTTAATTTGTGTTTTGTTGTGTTAAGATTATAAGATGAACGTGTGTTTTTATGATAACAACAAAGTCATTATTGAGAGGAGACTAAAGACTTAGGTGTTGGAATTTACAGTCAACTTTCAATAACATATTCTTAAGAAAATAACAAAAAAGCATCTTGAGGTGAGTCATCGTATGCCCCACTTTGTGGAAAAAAAAGTTACTTTACACCTACCTACCAAAGGCCAAAGCAAGTACAACTCATTATATTATTTCTTCAGCGAGAAACAATGGAAAGAAATTCATAGTTTGTTAAGTATTACAAATAATAAGAAAATTATTTACTTCAGTGGTTCGAGATCATCTGTTTCTCTTCATTTCTACATAGAGGTGTGAATTGGGTGCAGGTTTTTTTTATCCGGGTTGAGGAGTTGACTTGCATAAGTGTATAACATATACTATACACAATCCCCATGCCTCGATCTGGCCCGTTTATTAAACGAGTTAGGTGAGTTGACTTGTTTTCGACCTAAACTCGTACCGTATTTCTCTAACTCATACCTGATTATTTTGGTGTCGATTTCGTGTCATGTTGAAAATTAGCACCTCAAATTAGACCCCCTCTCCTCCTCTTACATGTCCATCACTGTTGTGCTGCCCTTTCCGACCAACTGACGACTCTCCTCGTCCATAAATGTGTTTGTCTATTCTCTCTATATCTTTTAGTAATCTAAAAAATTCTCCAAAACCCTATTTTCTTTTCTTTCTCCAACAATAGCCTTTACTGGTTTTTGTAGCGTTTCATAGCTTTCTTTCTTTCTTTTAATTAGTACAATGAAGAGCCATCCCAACATCAATATATAACAAGATGCTATTATTTACAAAAATATCAAACGAAAAAAAATTAATCAAAGAAGACAGTAAATTACAATGACCGTGAAATTTACAATTGAGAAACCAAAGTTTTAGAAACAATCCGTTATCCGAATTCAACAAAACACATAAGCACCAAGGGCAATGGAAAACTTGAGACAAATGGTAGTATGCGCTTGTACACCCGTTGAGTATCGTTTTTAAAGTAACTTATTTAGAATCTAACACCAAGTGCATGCTTGTTGCCGTTTTTTTTTTTTTTTTTTTTTTTTTTTTTTTTTTTTTTTTTAAATAATAATAAAATAAAAAAACGCACACCCTTAGAAGGAAATCTGGATCCACCAATAGCAATCATCCGAAATATGGAAGTGGGTAAAAACCGAACATGACCCTTGACCTTCACACTAACGATACCCGCTAAAACCTCAAGCCAAACAATTTCAGCCACACAATCATACCGGCTGGTGAGGCGAATGGAGGAAGTGTTGTTTGACCCTCACAACTAATGCCGGAATTTAGGCTGCAAGTATTGTTAGTTCCTTGTTTGTTTTGGTATTGTTCCTAGTATGGAATGTTTGGGATGTCAACACTCTTTATATGGAATGGCATATTTATATTGGTTGTTGTAATATATATTCACCATTTCACCAAACTAATGAAAGAATACGAACAAGCTTGTTTAGCATTCACTGAAAAAAACTTAAAAATGAACCTCCTCCTCCTCCTGTTAAATGAATGAAGTTTTTTTATTAATAAAAAAACTGAGTGACACAGAAAAATGAGTTACTGCAAAAGGCTTTTCCCTCCCACCCATTTCAACATTTACAGACTTTAGTGTCCTTTTCCACCGAGAGAAAAAAAAATTAAAAAAAAATTATAATAAAAAATAACAGAAACCAACACTTTATCAGTACTCAGACTCAGACCATAAAAAAAACCAAGTTCTTATTATACTTTAGCCAAAAAAAAAAAAAAAAAAAAAAAAAAAAAAAAATCATTATCATTATCACTATTATTTCCACTCATTTTGTACCTCCTAAAAACAACAATTAATGAATCTTCAGAACTAAAATACAACATAATAAATCCAAATCTCCTATGGATTAGACGTGTGTCATCATCATTTGTGTTGTCCTCAAAACTTTTCTAGTTAAATTAATTCTAACTAAATAATCCAAATCTCCTATGGTTAGTTACTTCACTCACTTGTAGTTGCATACCTACATGTCTTTCAACATAACGAAACCCATGGTTAGACAAGAACAAGCTCCTTTGACCAAGGTTGCAGTGCGCCTTTTCCTGTTCACGGGTCCAAGCCATTGGACCATCTAACCCTGCACCGCCTAAATCATTTTAATAAATAAATAGATTAGTGATGGAATTATATAAGTTTGTGTTTTGAAATTTAACACACTGATCACATATAAAAAAATGGCAAATTTTGTGGGTCAATCCATATTAAAAATTACCCGTTTTGACCAAAATCGTTTTTGACATGTTAATTGTTACCCAACCAATCAGACCCATCCTTTTTGCCATCCCTAGTACTGAATTATTGTTTTCTCGGGTGAATTTGAGCATCAATGGAAGTGAGAGCTAACAATAATGCGGGACTGGTTAAAAAAAGCAGAGTTTAGTGTAGCCATTGGCGTATGGCAGGAGCTCCTCGACTTCAATCCTAGAGCTAGAGCAGCTCATGGTTCTTCTAAAACGGCTATAGACTAACTCAACCTCAGCCCAAAACAAGCTGTATACGGGTCTATGGTCTGAAAATCTAGATTCGCCACATACATATGATAACTGATGAAGACCTCTTCCATACCACAACATACGATAACACCTGCAAACGAGAAATAGAGCCATATTAGTAAACTTGCTTCTGACAGCAAACATTAAATGTTGATATAAACTGTAAACATTATTTTCTTCAAAGATTTACCATGTGGGCGTTCTTCTTTTCTCCTTATTGTGCAAATTATCTCCGGTGTATCTATCTGAATTAGACAAGTATTTGTAAGTTGGTGGAAAATATATCTTCCCTTCATTCCATCATTGGAAAACACGGCCCCTTCTTTGCTCAAATCGTAACTGCAAGAATTAAAACCATTCAGTTGATCACTATGTTGCTTAGCAATAAAATGGAGGTGTCAAAATGGGCGGGTTGGGTAACGGGTAAAAAATTGGTTAACTTTTTAGTACGGCTCTCGCACACAAACACTTCTTTCGCCTTATTTGTATATACCTTTTTATAAATATACTTAAATATAAAGCGAAAGAACCTATATACTAGCAATAATAATGGAGTTTGTTTGCTTTAAAACTACAAATTTGGCAATGTCGTATCATTCTACACTAAAGTGCTAAAGATAAAGTGACAAAAAGCATCTCCACTAGCACCTTTGCTGACAGGTAAGAGAGAGCTATTCGGTAATTTAGATCCGCGAGCCAAATAATTCGACTGGACCAATAAACAGATTATCAGAATCTTAACAACTACTTGTTATAAGATTCTTATATTTATCAGTTAAATTAACTTACCAGAATTTAAGAACTCAATTTCAGAAAGAAATTATATGAATATCCCGATGAGAACAGGAAGCTAACTTATGGTGTAGAAGTAGTTGCCTTACTCGTGCTCGAGTATCGTTTGTGGGGATTTTCCATAAAATCAGAATTCCTTCTTAGTTCATCGCCTTCCTTCTGCCCGGAAGTCAAATGAGTACACACAAAGCAAAAGCTTGTTTGATGCAACAACATACTTACAGACACCAATCCCTGCGGATAAAAAAACAAACATTCAATTCACATTAACCGTTCAACATAATTATAAAAAATAGAAAAACAGATGTGATAGTAAAAAATTGTATACCTTATTCCCGAGATAACCCATCAATTTACTTCTTACCCACACGGTAAGAAAAACGCCAGCCATTTGTTTACTTGCTACCAAACAATAGCTTGAATTACCGTTCGTTCTACATCCATCTTCCATACAACTCGTACCACAATTCGACATTGGTGAAAATGAATCCTCCATTGTGCCATAATCATCATCAAATGAACCCCATCTTGAATAATCACTTGATCTTTAACCACATGCGTAATTACACCTGTGACTCCCTGAGTAGTCACTTGGCCTGTAACCCCCAGAGTAATCACTGGACCTATAATTAGCTGAGTAGTCACTCGGTCTATAACTCGCAGAGTAGTGACTTGGCCTGTATTTGAGTAATCACTCGGTCTATGACCAGAGGACGAAAAGTCACTTGGTCTATGACTCGCAGAGCAGTCACTTGGTCTTGGACCAAACATGGCTCAGTCACATACACAGTACCGCCAGTCAAGATGTGGTTCATTTTCATGTTTAGGTACTTGAAAAGACCGGCGACTATAATAAGACAGATTTTTCTGCCTTGTTGAGCCTTCAAAATCATCATATTCAGCAACTGGATCAATAACAGGTGAAGGTGTGAAATTATCATCCCATGCCGAATTATCGATGCTTGCTGGAATCATATAACACACACCATGAAGAAAAATACCTTGTCAGTAAATTTATGTGATTTTAAGTCTATAAGAGTTTCATTGAACAATTGTTTACATGGTCTTTATTATTAGCAAGTAAACTCATGAAACTAGTTATTACATATACACAGCCTACCAATGTTTCATAATCAGCACACTGATCTTCATGAAAAAGACAAGAATGCATGATCTATAATTAGAAACATGCACTTGTGAAATTATCAATTAACAAAATCAACATGTATCATGGCTGTTTAAAAAAAAAAAAAAAAAAAAAAAAAACCGCACACACATAGAAAAAGTAGAGGAGAATTGACAAGATTTTTGTGTGTGAGTAGAGACCAAGAAATAAAAGATGAGATAAATGGCAGAAATAAGGACAGATTGGTCATTTTGTGTGGTTTACTTCCTACGCAGCTAAATATTGGGCGGAAGATAATATCCCCAAAAAAACTTCAATGTCCTCCTCACTTTCATCCCTTCCCCCAACCATTCCTTCTTTCAAAAATCTTAAAGAACACATCAAATTTTTAGTTTCTTTCATTTCCTCACTTTCTCTAACTCTAGAACACAGTGTACGAGTCTAGTACACAATTCAACAAAGGACATGCGACCAGCTATCGCAGGTTAAGATAAGGCCAAACAGTCGAATATATAGGCCGTCATCCTCAACATCTTCTAAGGAAAAAGATGCAGTGACTAGACTAAAAAGCAACCGATTAACGTGACCATTTCAGCACTCATACCCCTATAAAATGTCACCACTCAAGAACGTACTAATAACTACCATTATGAACACTCAAAGCCATATATCAAATCAAACCTTGACCCAAATTAGATGATATCAAGCACAATGGGCCATGAAATACCGAAGGTTAAGAAAGTGATGTAGCATAACATACCAGAATTTACAGAACCATATCTAATAAAACTACAGACAACAAAACAAAAAGATGCATCTTCAACACTAATTATCAGCATATCACTCCACAACGAAAACCAAAATCAACACAACATCATCACATATATACATTAAACAAACATAAGGTCATAAACATGATTAAACATAATTGAATGAACACAGAGGGTGTTTGGGATTGCTTTTTTCGCTTAACTGGTTATTTTTAAGCACATAAGATGCTTGGGACATGCTTATTTGAGATGAAACTTATTAATGTACTTTTTTTTTACCATCAAGACAAACCTAAAACCCATTATAAGGGGATGTTTGTTTAAGCTTATTTCTCCGGCTTATGGGCTTATTGAACTTTGGAACAGCTAATAAGCTCAAAAGCCCAAAATTCGAGCTTATTATCTTTTCAAAAAGTTCAATAAGTTCATAAGCCGGAAAAATAATCTTCAACAAACACGCTCTTAAAAAAAGATTAAACTGAATTTTTTTAAATGGTCTCAGTTGCATTTATATTTACAAAATAAGCAAATCCAAACACTATTTCTTAAAGTACTTACTTTTAGTTAACTTATGAGCTTGTGTAAAACCTAAAAACTTCATAAAGCTCATATTTTTGGGCTTACAATTTATAAGATTATCAAGTTGAGGTTATGAACTTAAAAAAAGTAATAAGCTCATAAGCCGAAAGAAGTGTGTTTATGAGCTTTTCAAAATCTAATTAAAGCTCAAAAGCCAAATAAATAAGCTAACAGAAACACCCCCTTAAGCAGCTTATGAGTTCTTATCTCTAAGCAGAAACATAAGCAACCCATAAATAAACATAAAGTGATAAACTTGATTAACAAAAGTATGTTAATATAAAAAGAATTAGCACAAACATAAGACCTCGTTAACTTTCTGCTGTTGTCTTCTCCTTATGTCCTGTCGAACGTTGAACCTTCTATTATCCATTTCAATTTATAATACCAACCCTTTAACCTGCAAGTAATTAGTAACATATAAATTAATATCAATAACTTTGTTGTAAACTAATTAATTAGATAAAAAGAATCTCAAGATAAATACTAAATTAAACAATGATAATTAGGAACTTAATTGGGTTTTGTTTGATTAAAAGGTAAAACCTTTTATCTTTTTATCTGATTGAAGAAAAAGATGGAGACTTGAACTCTTGAAGAAAACAAGTATTATCGATCTGATTGAACTTGTACTCGTATTTGTTTAATCTTTTAATCACTTTCACTGATTTGGGTTTTTGATGTGGGTTATTGGGTTAATATTGGTCTGGCCCATTAAGGCCCATCACATAATATTTTGTTTCATGTGTTTATTTTTGAAAGCTGTAGGAATCGACAACCTACAATCCCTGGTTACTAGAGCGGAATAAACTCGATCCTTGAAGAAAATCAATCACCAACAGTATCGACAAGAAAAAGGAAGCTTTGCACAAGTAAGTACCCTAATCGATTATTGGATTAGTATTGAAAGAATGACGTACAACGACCCCTCCCCCCTCACCTCTTTATTATAGAGATGAGGGGGGAAGAAAACCAACTCTCAAAGGAGTTGAACCGGCTGCAACAATAGAGAAAAACCTAGACTCTCGAATGGCTTGTGCTCTCCTATCGTTTGACACCCTCTAATTGTATATATAGAGTTGACATACCGACATATACATTCCTATTTGACTAATAAGAGCTAAAGTTTCATAAAGACCCCTACACTATCTAACTATCATCACTAATATCTAACAATTTCCACCTTAGTGGTGATAGTTAGTCTTCTCCGATACGCAGCAGCTTCAACCAGTGCTGGAACCTCGGATAGGGGTGTGCCTTCGTCCACGCACTAGTAGCAATAACCGCTACTAATATTAGCTTAGCTCCTGACTCTATAGAGTGTCCCTTTAGCCAAATAGCCTTCTTTGCAGCCTCCATAAGTGTCATATACGCCGCTTCAGTTGTTGACAAAGCCTCTATGTGCAGCATCATAGCTTCCGAGCTTCCTGCACATCCTTGTATCATAAACCCGTACCTTGTGCTTGATCTACCCATGACAGTGATCGATCTACCCATAGCGTAGTCAAAATCCACAAAAACCTGTACGTCTGTCTGTAATCCACGATCGAACCTATCCAACATACCCACATCTACAGATGCTATGTCAGGTCTCGTGCAGACCATCTGATACTCCTGGCTTCCAACCGCATATGTATATGACAACTTACCATTCTTTTCCACATCACAGTCCCCTGATAGACTACCCTCCAACGACAGTATGGAGTGTCCCTCCAACAAAGTCTGTACCAACTTTCCGTTGTGAACCCTGGACTGTGACCCCCTCAGAGTATTACCACTCTGATCCCTGATGATCTCCATACCAAGTATATTTACTTTTGCTTTATCCAGCAATCCCTTGGTATCCCAGATCTCAGCCTTGCATCCGCAAGAAAAAACCATACCATCTATATAGAGAAATAGATGTATGAACATACCTGGTGTATACTTCCAGTAATAGCTGTAGCTGTCATCCCTGCTTTTCCTGCAACCGTTGCTGAGCACACACACATCTGACCGAGTATCCATTTCTTCTTTCAATCCAGTCTTCCACTTGGAAATCACCTCACAAGCAACTGTATAATTGAAAGTCAATGACTCATGTGCGTATATCTTCTCCACTGCAGCAACCGCAAAAGCAGCCTCATTACTGTTTTCTCTATACCTGTATAGTTCCCGTGCTGAGTGTTGCTCCCTATCACGTGTTGAATGATAGTCTATTAAATCCTGAGTTTGTACTTCCTGTGAACCAGCTACCTGACCGACATTCCCCTGAGGTTCCACCTCAAATGTATGATCCCCAAGCGGTTCTACCTCAAACTCGACTCCCTGCAACACCTGCACTGAACCCGTACATACACCAGAACCAATGAAAGTTTTCTTGTATTCCTCACTCTCATTGAAACCCATATTCCTGTAAAGCACTACCTTTGAAGTAACGTCATCAAACCTCCAAAGCTTATTACCCACTATACCTTTATGGTATCCCAGGAATATGCACTTGACCTTAACCGGTTCAAGCATCCCTTGCTTATTACTAGCAAGCAGTCTGTGTTTGTCTTTCCTTCAAGTTGTTTAACCTCCAACTTTCTTTGAGCCACTGCAACATGATCGTTACTCTCCTGAATTACCTCAGTTTCACGATTTTCCTGAGCTCCCTGCAGTTCCACCTCAAACCAAACACGTTTTTGAACATGTACTCCATGGACCCTTGTTTTAACACCAAGACCAAGTTGCTTGAACCCAACTTGTTTTGAACCTCCATGTTTTTGTACAATATTCCCATCGAGCTTTTCGATGTTTAACCTAGTATTCATACTAGCCATTCTTCTTTAACCTTGCTACAAACCTTGTTAAGTTGCTTTTTAACCAACTTTACCAACAAGTCTCGCAAGCCGTGTGTTAAACCCGCTTTCTTGTAATAATTGATCTACTAACCTTTAGAAAAACCCTAAAGCTTCGATCTTTCCACCTCAAGTCTACAACCTTGATATACCTTGTACTCCAAGTAATCACTTTTCTTGAATCCCAAGACAAAGCTAAACCTTACTTGTCTTCCAAGAACCACCAAGACTTGAATCCCAAGAAACCGAAAACTTGAAATTGAAACTTCTTGCAAAACCTTGTCACCTTTGAAGCTCAAAACCGAAACTTCAAGAACCTTGTGACAAAAGAAAACGATTTCCTATAACCCTAGGAGATTCGATCCACCTCCTTGCAAGACAACTTCAAGAACCTTGTTGCCCAAGTAATCTTGACTCAAAAACCTAGAAATCACCAGTTCCATCGAATTTCTCGATCTCAAACTTGGCTCCCGTCATTCTTTAATCCCTTTATTAATTTGCTAAACCTTGTGAATAACCTCACAATCACAAATTACAAAGTCCCTTGTGCAATAAAAAAACTTCAAACAAATAACCCTTTTGTTATTGAAAACACAACACAAAAATACGGTATTTAAAAAAAAAACTTGTAATATTTCCACAAAGAATTCTTTTAAAACTAAAACAATTAATATCCTTCGTATATATATTATCTCTAAGTGTTGACTTTCAAAACAAATACCAACAACCTTATCTGTTCACCTTCTTCTTTGTTGTAGACTTGACAAAAGATAACAACCAGAACCGTGTCTTCTAGTCAATAAAAAAAACACAACAAACCCTTAAAGTCGATAACCTGTTGCTTCAATAATGTTCGTTAACCTTGAAACCCAAACAGTATAACTGCTCTTCCAAGAACAAACAAAATCAAATTCTTTTTTTTTTCTTTTTCCGATCGTATAGAAACCCGAAAACTGAACCGTCTTCTTCTACAACAACACCCAAAGAAAACCTTCAAACGAGTCGATCCTAGTATACCAGTAAAACCCGTGAACCTGGGCTCTGATACCACTTGTAGGAATCGACAACCTACAATCCCTGGTTACTAGAGCGGAATAAACTCGATCCTTGAAGAAAATCAATCACCAACAGTATCGACAAGAAAAAGGAAGCTTTGCACAAGTAAGTACCCTAATCGATTATTGGATTAGTATTGAAAGAATGACGTACAACGACCCCTCCCCCCTCACCTCTTTATTATAGAGATGAGGGGGGGAAGAAAACCAACTCTCAAAGGAGTTGAACCGGCTGCAACAATAGAGAAAAACCTAGACTCTCGAATGGCTTGTGCTCTCCTATCGTTTGACACCCTCTAATTGTATATATAGAGTTGACATACCGACATATACATTCCTATTTGACTAATAAGAGCTAAAGTTTCATAAAGACCCCTACACTATCTAACTATCATCACTAATATCTAACAAAAGCATATAATAAAAAGTTGGGACATTAACGAATGCATAATCAAATGTATGTATGACAACGTAAATGAACAAACGAGAGGTTATTTATGTTAGTTCTTATAATTAGACAAATGTTAAATCTTCTTCATGTCCATTCATTTAATAAACAAAAGAACTTTTTTTCACGACAGGTAGTGAAATATTCGATAAACGTATTGTTCGTTAAATACTGTAATTTTACTCTAATGCTAAAAAATGATTTATGATTTTGACATACACTTTAAGCTCAAGTTCGGCTTGTTATAGAACTTGAACTCCTTTTTCGAAGCTCGATAAAAGTTTGACTTGAACAAGTCGGGGATTAAGTTTCTAAAAGAAAGTCGACTCATTTGCTAAACCTACCTATAGAATTTACTAAATCTATCAAAGAAAAAAAACGTAATATATAACTAGAAATTAAACTTATTTGCATTAAAAACTATGTTAACATAAAAAGAATTAGCGTAAACAAATGACCTCGTTAACAAAAAAATATGTTAACAAAAGAATTAGCGTAATATCAATACTTTAACCTGCAAGTAATTAGTAACAAATCAATTATACTCAATAACTTTGTTGTAAACTAAATAATTAGATAAAAAGCAAAACCTTTTTTTCTATCTGATTGGAAAAAAAAATGGAGACCTCAACTCTGGAAGAAAGAAGTTTTTATTATAAGGTTGATCTGATTGAACTTATATTTGTTTAATCTTTTAATCACTTTGACTGATTTGGGTTTTTGATGTGGGCTATTTGGTTAATATTGGTCTAGCCCATTAAGGCTCAACATGTAATATTTTTTTTAATGTGTTTATTTTTTCAAGTATTTTTGAAAGCATATTCCATTATTCCTAATAAAAAGTTGGGACATTGAACATAAGTAAACATATGAAGGTAACCGAATATTAACGGACGCATAATCAGATGTTTGAGAACGTAATAAGACTATTTTTTATCTTAGTTTTTATAATTAGACAAATGTTAAATTTTATTCATGTCCATTCAATAAACGTGTAGTTCATCAACAACCGTAATTTTGCTCTAATGATAATAATCATTTCTCTGTGATAGTAAGTGTGACTTTTTATCTGTATGACTTTACTTTTGTATTTTTTTATGGTCTAGTTATTCATAATCTTTTTCAAAATCAAACAAAAAATCATGTTTATATGAAAAAAAAAAAAAAAAAAAAAAAAAAAAGTTGAACGAAGAAAAAATACAAAATCTATACAACAAATGAAGTCTATAAAGTAAATCTTTAAACTTGAAAAGGAAATTTTTCTTAAGAAATAAATTATCTTTAAAAATAAACAAAACACAAAGAATTGACTAGTCAGCTGAAAACAAAAGATAAACCACCAAACGCACGCCAACTGCCGACAAAACCCACCAGAACCATCAACCAAAACCACAAATCCATCAGCCGACAACACCATCAGTGGTGGTGGCAATCGGAAGATAGTAGCGTCAGAGGGTTAGTAATAGTGAGAGACCCGTTCTAATCAGGTTGGGGTGTCTTAATCTTGTTTTTAGGCTCAGAGTATGGCTTCGTTTGAGGAAGGGAATCTGCCATTATAGGTTTATATAGTCAAAGCTCTTTTTGAATCTCGTTTCAGAATAGTATAATCTTTTCAACTCGAAGGGAAAAGGACAAAATTTTGTATTGTGTAAGATGTAATTTCCTGATGTCCATTCAAAAGCAGACAGATCTCGACCAATGATATGTTTCCATGACTTATAATAACTCAAAGGATCCACGCTCTCTTTGTCTCTTTCACTGTACACAAGACTGATTCCACACTCAGTTACCATTTCATATTCCTGTGTCACGGTAACACTAACTTGATCACTTGCTTCAATCTCATTGTTCCCAAACATCCAATGGCTTAACCATACTATTCCTTCACCAGCATCTCCTTCAGCACCCATATAACAATCATATGTCCAGGAAAGATCTTTTGTTATATTCTTTACTTTTATATGTTTTGAACTAATCCTACCGGCAAAAGATATATGCACAAAGCATATATTTATTCCTTGAATCCTTTTATTCGCTGAAGATGATGGCATGGTAAATGATATTGATGACCCACTGCTTCTATGATCTAACCACTTTGGAACTTCTTTTCCTGGAAACCATGTACTGAATATTCCAAATTCGTATAACATCTGCGGATACAAAACCAATTTGCATGACGTTCTTGCATATTTGTAAACATAAAGAGGTACGGAAACAAAAAGACAAAGACTAATACCTTGACCGGAAGTTTGTTTGAGGTACAACCAAATATAAAACCTAATACCTCGACCGGAAGTTTGTTTGAGGTAAAACCTGATACCTCGACCGGAGGTTTGTTTGAGGTCAAACCTAACAAAAAATTGAAAGTCTCCACTTCATAATCTTTCACATAATGTATATCTGTCCACCCCAAACTACTTATTATCTTGTTATCAACTTGTGCTAAATCTTGGATTTTCAGAATGCCTTCAATTTCAGTCAGGGACACTGAATCCTTACAACAGATAAGTGGTGGTGGTGACATCTCTTGATAGAATGTAACTTTCTCAAGTAAATCACATTTGTCAGCATACAAACGTTTGATTGTACTTGAAGGGCATATAACTGACTTCAGCACTGAACATTCTCCAACACTGAGTACCTCAAGCCTACCAAGGGTTTTTAGGCAATCAGGTATGGAATCAATTGGATTACAGTCTAGATATAAGTTCTTCAACATTGACATGCTACTGAAGTCCGCTGGAAAGGATTCACTAGATAAATTATTGTCTGTTAGAGACAAGGTTACTAGTGAAGCTGGCAAAGAAAGTGAGATTGACTTATCACTATTCGGTACTAATCTTGTGATGAAAGAGAAAAACGCCTGCAATTTTGTGAAAACGCTATCTTTGTTATCAAATACGCCAGCTCCACAACCGTCTAATGTTAGATCTGTAAGATTTTTTAACTTGCTAATGCTGATTGGAAGATGTTGAAGCTTACTGCAATAGCTCAAATTTAGAACAAGAAGGCTACCACATTCACCAATTGATTCACACACATGAGTCAAACATTCACATCCTGTAAGTATCAACCTCTCAAGTGCAGGTAGCTCCTTAAAGCCACTGATTGTAACAAGCTTGCTATAACTCAGATTTAGATACTTCAGTGACCCAAGAAACTGTTGCATGTAGATTAATTAGTATATCAAAATAAACATTTACAACGTTGTTATATGTAAGACAAGTAATATGCTTGAATTTAATACCTTTGGCCTCCTCGAAAGCTGTTTCAGATCACTGAATGACATGTCAAGAGCAACCAAGTGCTCTACTGGTAAGTCAGAGGGTATATATTTCAATTGGAACCCATGCATACATAACCCTCTTAAGCCTTTTGGAAAATTCTTGAATGGTCCGTTGAGTTTTACATGATTAAGTTGGAGTAAAATTAGTTTTTCCATCTTATTTAATGCATTTGTACTAAATTCCATTTTTCTACAACCAGAAGATGAGAACTCCAAAAGCCTACTGAATGATGGAGCAGCTCCAAAATTCATGTTTAGCTCACTATCTTGAAATTCTTGGTCTATAGCACTACTTGATCCACACAACGACGACTCCTTTTTCAACATTTTCACGTCAAATAATAGACCTTGAATTTTTACCGTGCCCTAGTTATAAAGATAACAAAAAAGAGTTTATTCATAATTAACTAGCTTTTAACAGATCAAACAAACAAGTGTTTACATATGAATTGAAGAAAGAATTGTACGTAATACCTTATCATCTTTCAATATATTGAGGCACTCCTCATGATTCCATACTCGACTACGCTTCCAAGGCTTGTCAGGTGATTCTTGACGAACTATATCTTTCCCCATATCTTGAAGCAATTGATGCATCTTCAACTCCTTTCCTAATCCAATTGTGAGAAGACATCTTTCAATGAGCTTTTTGATTCCGTATGATGGGTGAACGCCACAGTCCTTTAATATTGCTTCAGTCACTTCTGCTTCTTTTCCAACGAAAAAACATGCAATATGCTTAAATAATTCTTTGCAATCTGATGGCAAAGAATCAAAGCCAATTCTCAAGATCTCTTGTATAGTTGGAAATTCTCCTGACTCTAGCATTGTAAATGTACGGCTCCATGCGTGTGCTTCTTCATTAACTAAAGAACTTCCCAAAACTTCAAGAGCTAATGGATGTCCTCCACAATACTTTGAGGCTCGTTTTGCATCTTCTTCATAACCTTCCTTGGGAGAATATCCACCAAATGCATGCCAACAAAAAAGTTTTAGTGAATCTGCCCTATGTAAACCATCAAGTGCAAGCTTTGTATGTTTGGTAGGATACTTTATATGAAGCAACGCTTTATCTGTTATTGACCTGTCTTTGGTTGTTATTATGATCCTGCTTCCTGGATGAAAACCTTCTCTTCCAACCAACACATGTACTTGCTTAAAGTCATCAACTCCATCAAGAACCACAAATGCTCGTTTTTGTAACAATGCTGTCTCAATCTTAGATGTGCAATTTTGTACATCATCTTCTTCAATCTTACGCTTCTTGAGAATGTCTCCAAGTAGCTTATTCTGCAACAGGAGTAGTGCAGTTGATTGTTGTCCACGTCTTTCAATGTCTTCAACAAAGCTACTTCTTTCAAATTCATGGCGGTGCAACAAATACACATGTTTTGCCAAAGAAGTCTTCCCAATCCCCGCCATTCCCCAAATCGTGAGAATTTCAGTAGTATTTGAGGACCCTCCTTTTAACCAGGAACATATGGTATCTAAAAATCCGTCCCTCCCAATTAGATGTGGGATTTTGCTCTTCATGTGTATATCCAATCTACTACTGATTTCCTTAACGATTTCCTCAATAAACTCCCTCTCTATGCTGAAAAGTTGAATCAAGTTATATCAACAAGACACCACCCATGTAAATCTAAATTAATAAGCGATGAACGGTCATTTGCATCCTTTTATACGTAGTATTTATGGACGGTCATGCATTCATGGAATTTACTAGACTGACTTAAAGGGAACATCAGAAGTTTTTATCTTACATAAGAGTAAATTACATGGATGGTCCTTGTGGTTTGTCCAAAATTTAATCTACCGTCCCTGAGATGTTTCAAGTTGCATTCATCTTCCCTAAGTTTGCAAAGAATAACACACATGGTTCTTTGTCTTAATGTCCGTTAGTTTAACCCGTTAAGTCCCTCATGTGTAAAGCACATGAAGATATGATTGTCATTTAAGCTCATCTTTTATTTCAATGTCATTTTCTAAGAATAAATATATAACAAATAAACTTATTTAAGGGACAATTCTACAAATGGCCCAGTCACTCAATTGCTTGGGGTTTTTAGGACCGAAGTTGGTTGGTTTCTTGAAATGGCCCGAGCGACTTGCGAACTTAATCCAAGGGCGACATGTGGCACCACAAAAGTAGTGCCCAATCATTATGTGTAGGGGTTACTTTTGTGCTACTTATCACCAGCGACCTATCCAAAGTTCGAGCGACCTTCTAATAAAATTGTTTTAATCTTTTTTCCTCTTCCCAACACTTCCCATCACCACCACCACACAACCATCACCACCACCCTCCACCACCACCACCAACCTCTACCGCCACACATATTATTAAATTGGTTAGTGGGTTTTGTTAATACATCTATGCTTAACATGTTTCTAACAAACAATCATACCCAGAAACGTGATTGAATGATTTTTCGAATCATAGCGCTTATAGGTCGATTTTGGGTTTTGTCATGAATGATTGTTTGAGTTTAATTAACCATAGAGCTTTTGTTTAGATTGATTAGTAGAACACTCGCTCTAAATTAATTGAACTAACATGAAGTGTTGATTAACCATATGGCCACTTATTACAAATTCGGGCTTTTGATAGGTTGATTAACATGAAGTTTAGAAAAAAGATTTTGACGAGTAACAAGTCAAGCAAGAGTCTTGTTGTTTACTTGCTCCCAAAATTTCTCATTATCTTCTTTCCAACCAATTTCCTTTCGACCACAGCTTACCATTTAAATCCCATGTCTATTTTCATCATTTCATGGGTATTTTTAATTTTTTAATATCTTTCGTTTATGTGAGTTACTTAAATTTAGATGTTTTGTGTTGTGGGTATGAATCTTTATTGAGTTTCTTGTGCCAAAGTTGCAATCTTTATTATTATTTCAGCAAAATATATTATTAATGGGTTTGAATGATTCCTGTTTATCTGTCTATTATTGAGGTTTTTGTTATAATATATTTGAGCCTACTTGAAGGTAACGGTGTGATCTTTCTTTTATTTTTCTTGTGATGGAATTACTGATTTGTAATTTGTTTTCAGTGTAGAGATTAATTGAATTGAATTGAAGATGGAAAATGGTGTTGGGTTTGATGTTGGAAGCAAATTGAGTCACCAGTTCTCGGGCTTGAGTGTTAATAATGGTTATGCTGGCGGTAATACAATTAACGGGATCTGTTCAAAAAAAAAATATTAACAGGATGATGGTTAAGAATGATGGATTGTTTCAGGTTATGAAAGCAGTTGAAGTTGCTGAAGCTACTATTAAAAAACAGGTCTTTTTCGATTTTTTTCCTTTTGTTTGTGTGGTGGTGGTGGAGGGTGGTGGTGACGGTTGTGTGGTGGTAGAGGGTGGTGGTGATAGGAAGTGTTGGGAAGGGGAAAAAAAATTAAAATAATTTTATTAGAAGGTCGCTTGAACTTTTGATATGTCGCTGGTGATAAGTAGCACAAAAGTAACCCCTACACATAATGATTGGGCACTACTTTTGTGGTGCCACATGTCGCCCTTGGATTAAGTTCGCAAGTCGCTCGGGCCATTTCAAGAAACCAACCAACTTCGGTCCTAAAAAACCCAAGCAATTGAGCGACTCGCCAGTCTCAAATTTAGCCCCTTATTTAATCCTGACGTTCTCTTTTAGTTTTGGTATACTCACTCTCTCTTTCACTATCTCTCTCTACAAAAAGTTCTCATAATTACCCGTTAGTCAAGAACATAAGACCCTACCTCTCCAACTAATTCACCATAACCAATCATTTAACAGGCAAATGAAAACCCCAAGTCAAGAACAAAACACACATATAAGGTTTAAGTTCATATAATAGCAAGATACTTTTCAAAATGTATAAATATCATACGTGAACTTTGAATAATACCAATATCATATACGTACTTTCAAAATTCGTCTCGATATCATACCTTAGTTAACGTGGCATGCTTAGTCACCGATAAAATTAATTACACGACTTTGTTAATTATTTTTGTTGATGATGTGAAGATTAATCTAAATGTTCGTTATATCTTACTTATATGTATATATCTTTACAAACACTTTATATACACAACTATGAATCATATAATCATAAATCGACGCGATCAGAAAATTGAAGGAGAAAATGGGAAAAGAGTGGTAAAAAGTGTGGAAGTTCGAGAATCTAACATACAACAAACATAATATTTATGGAGCGTTGAGGTGGTGGTGGTGTGAAGGTGGACCAGATATTACTGTAGCAAGTTATTCTTTGAGTTTTTCATTTGTGTGTGAAGAATATTTGAAGTTGTGTAGATATTACTATAGACATTGCAGCGTGTATTTGAGTTTTTGGAAGACGTTAGCTAAGGGTGTGTTTAGTTGGTGAACAAATCTCTATTAGGAAATTTTTCATTTGCAAATTGAAAAAACAGAAAATCCTTCAATCACACATTTTTACTGAAATAATGAAAATCTTATTTTTCAATTATAATTAGAATTTAGGAAAGAACTATATTTACTTTTTCTTATATTTTTTCTTCAATTCTTTTACATCCGTTTGCATATTTCAATTTTTTGAAAAATATCATCTAAACGCATTTTTTAGTTTTATAGCACGTTTCTAAGAATAAAAATTCTTCCTTGTTTTTAAAGAAATTGAAATAAAAAATTAAAGAAAATTTTCTACAATTAAGCGCAGCCAAAATTGTCCAGTGAAAAATAAAAACAATAAAAATGGTATTTGTACCCAAAAAAAAAAAAAAAAAAAAAAATGACTATATGAGACAAAGAGATAGTGTAATGACTAATTTACCCTCATGGGCACATGGGGTATTTAAGTGAAAAAGTTAATGGAAGTTAAAAGTAAAACCATGGATCGTAGGTGTTATTCTTTTTTGAGTTAAGGATTATGGATGCAATTTAAAACTCTCATAAAGGTAGATGCAGTTTTGGAAAAACCACAATGACCATCCATGTAATTGACTCATTTTCATAATGATTTGTATATACAAAATAAGTATTGATCCAAGGTATTTCATGATCAACCACATGACCCATGGCCACTTATGTTCCTAGTCCCAACTCGAAAAAAAAATATATGTAAAAGTGCGTGACTTTTCCTTTTAGAAAGTACATAAAATGTAAAAATTATGTGGAACAGTAAGAAAATTTTACCGGCCATTTACATCCTTTCCTTTTAGATCAGCAACTTCTTTAAGTGCTGCCGTCCATAATTCCAACTTACGAGCAGCTTGACTTTTCTTTTCCTCGTCCTGCTCTGCCTCCATTCTTTGCCTGTGTTTGAATAGCGCCTCTCCAAAACTACTTTCTTGCTTCCTAACATGGGTTGGCTCGACATGGTAAAAGATAGGTACAACGATATGCTTTGAGACCTTTCGTTGCTCGAGGATCAGTACGAGCTCATCAAGACACCATGTCGAAGATGCATAGTTCTTAGACAAGACAATTATGGAAGCACGAGAGCTTTTTATAGCTCCTGTAAGCTCGGGTTTTAGTTCTTCCCCCGTTTCAACCTCTTGCTCATCAAGAAAGGTAGATATGTTTTCACACACTAAGGCATCGTACAAGTAATCCGTAAAGTTGAGACGAGTGTCTATTCCTCTAAAACTTAGGAAAACATCATAAGTTTTAGATTCTTGTTGTTCTTCTTCTTCTTGTATTTTGTTGATGATAGCCATGTAAGTCAAAGATTAACTACAAGAGTATGATCAGTTTATTTCTTTTCTTCAATATGTGTTTTGTTGTGTAAAGATTATAAGATGAATGTGTGGTTTTATGATAACATAGTCATTATTGAGAGGAGACTAAAGACGTAGGTAGCTTAATTTGACTTGGTCTTCACTCGTATAAGATTTTTTCTTGGATTTTGGAACAGAAAATTTTCGATCACATATTGTTGAGAAAATTACAAAAATCATAAATGTGGTAATTAAGTCTCCCTATATGCCCTACCTTGTGGAATAAATAGTCCCCAAAGCAAACGGCAAGAACATGCACCTTACTTTACACCTAATTTCCTAAGCATGTACGACTCATTCTATGTCATGTGAAAAACAATAGAACGAAATTCAAAGTTTGTCAAGTACTACACATTGTAAGAAAATTATTTACTTCAGCTAGTGGCTCGAGATCCGTATAATGCATTACATAAGTCCATAATGAGTTAGGGTTCATTAAAATTTGTAGATTTTTCAATATATATTTCAAGCTATTAATATTCCATCAGCAAGCTTAATATGTTTAGGGATTTTCAGTATTCAACATTGTATTTAGAGGTGCGAATTGGGTGCGGGTTATTTATCCGGGTTGAGGACTTGACCTATAAGCGCGTATAACACATACTATACCCAATCCAACCTGACCCGTTTGTTACTGATTTAGGCGGGTTGACTTGTTTTCTACCCAAACTGGTACCGTATTTCTCTACCCCATACCTGATTGTTTTAGTGTCGATTTCGTGTCATGTTGAAACTTGGCACCTTAAATTTAGACCACCTCTCCTCATCACCCTTGTGCCCCCCTTTCCGGCCAGTTGACGACACTTGTCTCGTCCACAAAATGTTGGTCTATTCTCCGCTCTATTTCTTTTCGTAGTCTAAAGTATTCTCCAAAACCTTATTTTCTTTTCTTTCTCCATCAATAGCCGTTAGTGGTTTTTGTAGCTTTCATAGCTTTCTTTCTTTTAATTAGTACAATGAAGAGCTAAAGCCCATAATTGGAACCAATAGCAGCTGCCACCTCACAATTGGAACTAAAGCCCTATCACAGAACAAGCATCCTTTTAAGTGCAAAATCACTAAGATCTTTTAGATCAACCAGTCAATAGCTACATTTCCATTCTTTACTCAAAATCATTTACTTTGAACCATTGACTAAAATGATCTGAATAAATCCCGGCATCACTATTAACTTGATCCCTACAACATGACTACCTATGAATATCCTTATTTCTGAAACTACATTTCCTCCTTGTAAGATTATTTCACATACCGTATGCAGCTCCAACCTCACACAAATCAGTATCACAAGGGGGCATCATCCCATAAACAAAGACTACAAAAAGCACTTCCAAACACTGCTTAACAGATATAATCTCAATTGACAAATCATGGTAGCTTCATCTTTCACAGCTCACCCTATTTATCACATTGAAACTAATCTGTTACCACATCGAATTCATAATCATTTTTGCATAAAGGGCAGGCCATCATATCATACACACTCCAGCTTCTCAATCTGTCTTGAGTGAGTAATTTTCCTTTGCCTTATTAGAAATGCCCATTTTTTCCTTGAATTTCACACCAAGCCTGTCTTGTAAAGTTGCACTTAAAAAACACATGAGCATGAAATTCAGAATCATTTTTGCATCAAGGGCAGGCCATCATATCACATACCCCAACTTCTCAATCTGTCTTGAGTGAGTAATTTTCCGTGTATTGCCATCCATAATATGAATGAGTGCTTAGTGTACACTGAGAACACCAACATAAAGGGCTCCGGTTAAATGTTACCCAGTTTTCTGACATATCAATGTAAGTCTGCTTCACACTGAATCCAACTTCTTTGCCATTATTATTAGTTCTCCACTTTACCTTATCTATCTTCTGAATTAACATGTAATTGAGGAACAGTAATATAAACAATGTTAGGATACAGATATCCCCATTCCTCAGGCCAACTTCTTTAACACATCTAGCGGAGAGTCTAGCATCATATAGACCTCTATAAGAGAAAGTTTTGCTACTAGCTCCCGTAGTACTCCAATTATCAAACCACATTGAAACAGTTTCACCATTGCCACATATTATATGCTTTCTCACAATATCCCTTAACATATATATTGAAACGTGTTGTTGCTGGCGGGTTTTTTCCAGTGCCAAAATCCCTTTTTCAATCTTAAGGGTGTGGATATTCAACTTAATATAAAAAATAAATAGAATCGTTTTTATGAAAAGCAATTATTATACTTTAACAGAAACCAACAACCAAGTTCTTATTATACATTAACCACAAAAAAATAAAAATAAAAATAAATAAATAAATAAATAAATAAATAAATAAATAAAATCATTATCACTATCACTATTATTTCCACTCATTTTGTACCTCCTAAAAACTTGTAATGAATCTTCATAACTAAAATACAACGTAATAAATCCAAATCTCCTATGGATTAGACATGTGTGTCATCATCATTTGTGTTGTCCTTAAAACTTTTCTAGTTAAATTAGTTCTAACTAAATAAATCCAAATCTCCTATAGTTAGTTACTTCACTCACTTGTAGTTGCATATACCTACATGTCTTTCAACATAACGAACCCATGGTTAGGCAAGAACAAGCTCCTTTGACCAAGGTTGCAGTGCGCCTTTTCCTGTTCACGGTGTAAGAATGATAAAAACCCGTAGGTAATCCTTTATTATTCATCACTATTTATAGATTACAATACATGAAGAAACCCTAATGGACCCAACCCACAAGTCGGGTTTGGGCCAACTTATTCTCTAACACTCCCCCGCTGTTCGAGCGGCGAAATCGCGAAAGCTCGAACTGGAGTAGTAAACTAAGAAAGCAAATTTAAAACAAGAAGCCAAAATAAAACATCGTCTCAGGAATTGATACCCTAGATTCGACATAAAAAATAAAAACAAACAATTAACTAACTAAAACGGGTCGACAACACATGGTCGACAAACAAACAAAGCACCCGTCGACAACTCTTGGTCGACAAACACCGTAAGTATGCTATGGAGATTTTGGAGCGTGCACATATGGTTGGTTGTAATCCTTCTCGGACTCCTGTTGACACCGAGTCTAAATTGGGTGATGATGGTGATCCAGTTTCTGATCCTAAGTTATATCGCAGTCTTGCAGGTTCTCTTCAGTATCTCACCTTCACTAGACCTGATATTACATATGCTGTGCAGCAGGTTTGTCTATATATACATGATCCTCGAGTGCCTCATTTCAATGCTCTCAAGCGGATTTTACGGTATGTTCAGGGGACTCTGGATTATGGTTTACAGTTATTTTCTTCTACTACTGAGTCCTTGGTTGCTTATTCGGATGCTGATTGGGCGGGTTGCCCTACTACCAGACGATCTACATCAGGTTATTGTGTTTTTCTTGGCAACAATTTGCTCTCCTGGTCCTCTAAGCGTTAGCCTACGCTTTCTCGTTCCAGTGCTGAGGCTGAGTATCGTGGTGTTGCCAATGCTGTTGCTGAGACATGTTGGCTTCGGAATTTACTTCGTGAGCTTCATACACCTTTGTCCTCTGCTACTATTGTTTATTGTGATAATGTGAGTGCCGTGTACTTGTCCTCTAATCCTGTTCAGCATCAGCGGACGAAACACATTGAGATTGATATTCATTTTGTTCGTGAATTAGTTGCTACTGGTCAAGTTCGAGTTCTACATGTTCCTTCTCGATTTCTGATATTTTTACCAAGGATTTACCGTCTGCCTTGTTTGCTGAGTTTCGTGACAGCTTGAGTGTTCGGTCTCCTCCCGCTCAAACTGCGGGGGAGTGTTAGATGATTAGTATTGAGTATTTAGGCCCGTTGGCCCATATTGTATCTTATTTATTCATTCACATGTACCGAACTTATTCATTCAATACATACGGTAGAATGATAAAAACCCGTAGGTAATCCTTTATTATTCATCACTATTTATAGATTACAATACATGAAGAAACCCTAATGGACCCAACCCACAAGTCGGGTTTGGGCCAACTTATTCTCTAACACACGGGTCCAAGCCACTGGACCATCTAACCCTGCACCGCCTAAATCATTTTAATAAATATATAGATTAGTGATGGAATTATATAAGTTTGTTTTTTGAAATTTAACACACTGATCACGTATAAAAAATGGCAAATTTTGCAGGTCAATCCATATTAAAAATTACCCGTTTTGACCAAAATTGTTTTTGACATGTTAATTGTTACCCAACCATCAGACCCATCCTGTTTGCCATCCCTAGTACTGAATTATTGTTTTCTCGGGTGAATTTGAGCATCAATGGAAGTGGGAGCTAACAAAAATGCGGGACTGGTTAAAAAAAGCAGAGTTTAGTGTAGCCATTGGCGTATGGCAGGAGCTCCTCGACTTCAATCCTAGAGCTAGAGCATCTCATGGTTCTTCTAAAACGGCTATAGACTAACTCAACCTCAGCCCAAAACAAGCTGTATACGGGTCTATGGTCTGAAAATCTAGATTCGCCACATACATATGATAACTGATGAAGACCTCTTCCATACCACAAGATACGATAACACCTGCAAACGAGAAATAGAGCCATATTAGTAAACTTGCTTCTGACAGCAAACATTAAATGTTGATATAAACTGTAAACATTATTTTCTTCAAAGATTTACCATGCGGGCGTTCTTCTTTTCTCCTTATGGTGCAAATTATCTCCGGTGTATCTATCTGAATTAGTCAAGTATTTGTAAGTTGGTGGGAAATATATCTTCCCTTCATTCCATCATTGGAAAACACGGCCCCTTCTTTGCTCATTCGTAACTGCAAGAATTAAAACCATTCAGTTGATCACTATGTTGCTTAGCAATAAAATGGAGGTGTCAAAATGGGCGGGTTGGGTAACGGGTAAAAAATTGGTTAACTTTTTAGTACGGCTCTCGCACACAAACACTTCTTTCACCTTATTTGTATATACCTTTTTATAAATATACTTAAATATAAAGCGAAAGAACCTATATACTAGCAATAATAATGGAGTTTGTTTGCTTTAAAACTACAAATTTGGCAATGTCGTATCATTCTACACTAAAGTGCTAAAGATAAAGTGACAAAAAGCATATACCATACCTGATCTTTTTCCAGCAATGCTCTCCAATTTTGCATCTCCACTAGCGCCTTTGCTGACCGGTAAGAGAGAGCTATTCGGTAATTTAGATCCGCGAGCCAAATAATTCGACTGGACCAATAAACAGATTATCAGAATCTTAATAACTACTTGTTATAAGGTTCTTATATTTATCAGTTAAATTAACTTAACAGAATTTAAGAACTCAATTTCAGAAAGAAATTATATGAATTTCCCGATGAGAACAGGAAGCTAACTTATGGTGTAGAAGTAGTTGTCTTACTCGTGCTCAAGTATCGTTTGTGGGGATTTATCATCTTTCACGCCTTGAACACGTGGAAACCTTGTTTTCTTAACAATTTCCATAAAATCAGAATTCCTTCTTAGTTCATCGCCTTCCTTCTGCCCGGAAGTCAAATGAGTACACACAAAGTAAAAGCTTGTTTGATGCAACAACATACTTACAGACACCGATCCCTGCGGATAAAAAAACAAACATTCAATCACATTAACCGTTCAATATAATTATAAAAAATAGAAAAACAGATGTGATAGTAAAAAATTGCATACGTTATTCCCGAGATAACCCATCAATTTACTTCTTACCCACCCAGTAAGAAAAATGCCAACCATTTGTTTACTTGCTACCAAACAATAGCTTGAATTACCGTTCGTTCTACATCCATCTTCCATACAATAGGTACCACAATTCGACATTGGTGAAAATGAATCCTCCATTGTGCCATAATCATCATCAAATGAACCCCATCTTGAATAATCACTTGGTCTTTAACCATATGCGTAATTACTTGGCCTGTGACTCCCTGAGTAGTCACTTGGCCTGTAACCCCCCAGAGTAATCACTGGACCTATAATCAGCTGAGTAGTCACTCGGTCTATAACTCGCAGAGTAGTGACTCGACCTGTATTTGAGTAATCACTCGGTCTATGACCAGAGGACGAAAAGTCTTGGTCTATGACTCGAGGAGCAGTCACTTGGTCTTTGACCAAACATGGCTCAGTCACATACATTGTCTCACCAGTCAAAATGTGGTTCGTTTTCATTTTTAGGTACTTGAAAAGACCAGCGACTATAATAAGACTGATTTTTCTGCCTTGTTGAGCCTTCAAAATCATCATATTCAGCAACTTGAGCAATAACAGGTGAAGGTGTGAAATTATCATCCCATGCCGAATTATCGATACTTACTGGAATCATATAAAACACACCATGAAGAAAAATACCTTGTCAGTAAATTTATGTGATTTTAAGTCTATAAGAATTTCATTGAACGATTGTTTACATGGTCTTTATTATTAGCAAGTAAACTCATGAAACTAGTTATTACATATACATAGATTGGTAATATAAATCTCTTGCTGAACCATTATATACACAGCCTACCCATGTTTCATAATCAGCACACTGATCTTCATGAAAAACACAAGAATGGATGATCTATAATTAGAAACATGCACTTGTGAAATTATCAATTAACAAAATCAACATGTATCATGGCTGTTCAAAAAAAAAAAAAAAAAAAAAAACCACCCACATAGAAAAAGTAGAGGAGAATTGACAGACTTTTGTGTGTGAGTAGAGACCAAGAAATAAAAGATGAGATAAATGGCAGAAATAAGGACAGATTGGTCATTTTGTGTGGTTTACTTCCTACGCAGCTAAATATTGGGCGGAAGATAATATCCCCAAAAAAACTTCAATGTCCTCCTCACTTTCATCCCTTCCCCCAACCATTCCTTCTTTCAAAAATCTTAAAGAACACATCAAATTTTTAGTTTCTTTCGTTTCCTCCCACTGTCTCTCATAAAACAAACTCTAGAACACAGTGTACGCGTCTAGTACACAATTCAACAAAGGACATGCGACCAGCTATCGCAGGTTAAGATAAGGCCAAACAGTCGAATCTAGGCCGTCATCCTCAACATCTTCTAAGGAAAAAGATGCAGTGACTAGACTAAAAAGCAACCAATTATCGTGACCATTTCAGCACTCATACCCCTATAAAATGTCACCACTCAAGAACATACTAATAACTACCATTATGAACACTCAAAGCCATATGTCAAATCAAACCTTCCCAAATTAGATGATATCAAGCACAATGGGCCATGAAATACCGAAGGTTAAGAAAGTGATGTAGCATAACATACCAGAATTTACAGAACCATATCTAATAAAACTACAGACAACAAAACAAAAAGATGCATCTTCAACACTAATTATCAGCATATCACTCCACAACGAAAACCAAAATCAACACAACATCATCACATATATACATTAAACAAACATAAGGTCATAAACATGATGAAACATAATTGAATGAACATAGAGGGTGTTTGGGATTGCTTTTTTCCCTTAACTGGTTATTTTTAAGCACATAAGATGCTTGGGACATGCTTATTTGAGATGAAACTTATTAATGTACTTTTTTTTTACCATCAAGACAAACCTAAAACCCATTATAAGGGGATGTTTGTTTAAGCTTATTTCTCCGGCTTATGGGCTTATAGAACTTTTGAAAAGCTAATAAGCTCAAATTCTTGGGCTTTAGAGCTTACCAACTTGAGCTTATGAACTTAATAAGCATAAGCTCAAAAGCCCCAGAATTTGAACTTATTAGGTTTTCAAAAAGCTTAGTAAGCTCATAAGCCGGAAAAATAAGTTTAAACAAACACCCTCTAAAAAAAGATTAAACTGAATTTTTTTAAATGGTCTCAATATCATTTATATTTACAAAATAAGCAAATCCAAACACTATTTCCTAAAGTACTTACTTTTAGTTAGCTTATGATCTTGTGTAAAATTATTAAAGTTCATAAAGCTCATATTTTTGGATTTATAACTTATAAGATTATCAAGTTGAGCTGTTGAGGTTATGAACTTAAATAAGTAATAAGCTTATAAACCAAAAAAGCGTGTTTATAAGCTTCTCAAAATTTAATTAAAGCTCAAAAACCCAATAAATAAGCTAACAGAAACACCCATGTAAGCAGCTTATCACTTCTTATCAATAAGCAGAAACATAAGCAAGCCTTAAATAAACATAAAGTCATAAACTTGATTAACAAAAAATAAATTAACATAAAAACAATTAGCACAAATATATGAGCTCGTTAAGTTTCTGCTGTTGTCTTCTTCTTATGTCCTGTCTAACGTTATCCATTTCAATTAATAATATCAATACTTTAACCTGCAAGTAATTAGTAACTAATCAATTATACTCAATAACTTTGCTGTAAACTAAATAATTAGATAAAAGAAAATGGTAAATTAATACTAAATCAAACGATGGTAATTAGGAACTTAACAGAAAAGTAAAACCTTTTTTTTTTAGAAAAAAATAAATAAAAAAATAAATAATAATAATAATAAATGGAGACCTGAAGAAAGAAGTTATTAGGTCCCATTTTTAGGTATCAAAAAGTTAAATGATACTATTTTTATGAAAGTAGGTCTCATTTATAAAAGAAGTTATTAGGTCCCATTTATAGAATGAAAGTAGGCAAAGGAGAGTCGTATCAAGTTTTATTGAGTTGTGGGTCCTATTTTTATGTTTTTCTTCTTTTATAAAAACCAACTTTTGTTATATTTTCATTTATAATAATATTATTTTATTATATTTTTCTCTCTCTTCATTTACTATTAAATCTTAATCTAAATCCAGATTCAAATCCCAATCCAAATCAAAATCTAAATCCTAAACCCATCTACAAACCAAACAGGCCCTTATAGGTTGATCTGATTGACCTTGTATTTGTTTAATCTTTTAGGCCCGTTTGGTTTGTATACGGGTTTAAGATTTGAATTTAAATTTGAATTTTGATTTAGATTTGTATTTTATGTAAATGAGAGAAAATATATTATAAAAAAATATATTATAAAAAGATAAAAAAAAGTGTGTGATGTGTGAGTGAGAAAGAGATATATTATAAAAAAAAGTGTTTGTGAAAGAGTAAACCTTCCCTACTTGTCAATTTTAGGTTTTGTGGTCCAAATGCACTATTTAAATTTAAAATCTAAACCAAACAACAAAATATAAATTCAAATCCAACACCCACATAACAAGTGGGCTCTTAATCACTTTGACTTAGGGGTGTTCATGGTTCGGGTAAAACCGAATAAACCGAAAACCGAACCGAACCGAACCGGAAAAAATCGAACTGAACTTATAACCGAACCGAATTTGTGAAAACCGAACCGAACCGAATTAAAATTTTGGTTTTCGGTTTGGCTATCTGAACCGAAAACCGAATTTATATAAATATATATATTTTTTATATATTTATATTATTTTATATATAAAAAATGTCCATTAAAATTTTATACTAATATAAAAAACACTTTTTATGATTGATTTTTTTTTTGCCCAAAATATATATAATTAAATTTAAAAAATATATAAATAGTTTAATTCAAGTACAAAATTCGGTTTTGACCCATAACCGAACCAAACTTCGGTTCGGTTCTTGGTTCGGTTCAGTCATAGATATTTTCGGTTCGGTTTGGTTCGGTTTTCGGTTATGACCAAAAAATTTTTTTTAACCGAACAACCCGAACCGAATAAACCGATTAACGGAGAACCGAACCGATGAACACCCCTACTTTGACTACATATTAGAGTTTTTGATGTGGGTTATTTGGTTAATGTTGGTCTGGCCTATTAAGGCCCAGGATATAATATTTTCTTTAATGTGTTTATTTTTTCAAGTATTTTTGAAAGCATGTAATACAAAGTTGGGACATTGAACATAAGTAAACAAATGAAGATAAATGAATATTAACGAATGCATAATCAGATGTTCGAGAACGTAAATGAACAGACGAGACAGTTGTTTATGTTAGTTCTTATAGACAAACGTTAATTTTTCTACATGTCAATTCATTTAATAAACAAAAGAACTTTTTCCACGACAGGTAGTGAAATATTCAATAAACGTATTGTTCGTTAACTACTGTAATTTTACTCTAATGCTAAAAAATGGTTTATGGTTTTGACATACACTTTAAGCTCAAGTTCGGCTTGTTATAGAATTTGAACTCCTTTTTCAAAGCTCGATAAAAGTTTGACTCGAACAAGCCAGGGCTTAAGTTGTTAGGGTCACTACAACATGGCCTTTAAGCTTAGATTTAGATTTTTTTTCGTCTTATTTTGATGTTGATTGAACAACAATTTCTAGTTTTCTTGATATTCATGCTATCTTTACAGCTTTATTTCACGATATTGTAAAATTATCAAATTTTCAAACCACTAAAACGCTAAATCCATCGCCAAACTTCAATCATTTTCGAAATTCAAATATGATTATACGTGTGACATATTTATCTCTGTTATTGTACTTTTATATATTTATAAAGTCTAGTTATTCAGAATCTTTTTCAAATCAATTTTTGTAAGTGACAAAACATTACCATTTGTCCATAGATTTCCACCTCTAAATACATAATTAAAAGAGTTAACTACATTTTTGGTCCTCGTGGTTTATCGGATATAACGGTTTTCGTCAAATAGTTTGAAATGTAACGGATCTTGTCCAGAACCCGCTGACCCGTAACACTTTTGGTCCATTTTTTTATTGACCGTTAGTTTATCCAGTTAAAATATGTAAAATGTCTAAAATACCCTCGTCTTGCTATGTGAAATGACTAACATACCCTCCTTTTCACTCTACTTTTTCTTATTCTTTTTCTTTTATTATTATTACTATTATTATTATTTACACACCAAACACATACATTTACAATATCAAAAACACAAACACATACGCATATTATATCAAGAAAAAAAAAATCATACAACAAAAATAAAAAACATGACACACAAAAGTCAAAACTAAATCATCTCCTTTAACCCATATCATTCATACAAACTTTTTTTTTTCTTTTTTTCTTTTTCGTTTACATCAAAATAAACAACAAAATCATCTCCTTTAACCCATATCATTCATACCAATTATATCCCCATCCGTCCTTGCCATCTCCCGAAACAACTCGAGCACTTCGCCACCTTCAAATGTATTATCAAATCTAATATTTATTTTTCCCTAATCATTCATACCAATTTTTTTCCCTTCTTTTAGATCAAAATAAACAACAAAATCATTTTTTTTCTTCAATCCCATACATATCCCCCACCACCAAACAAATAGAACTACCACACAAACACAAACACCATCACCATAGAACTCATTTTTTTCGAACGCACCCATCCAAAATCCCATATCCTAACACGAACACTTTGAAAACCAAATTCTTCATGATTTTAACTCATTTTCCTTGTTCATGTGCTAATCTAGAATAGCTTTAAAAACCCACATACAAACAACAACACCAAAAACCAAAAACATAATACATCTTCTTGAACACCACATGCCGCCCCCGTCGTTCCCTGTCGCCGCCCACAACAACTACGACCATGAGTGAGTAAAAATAAAAGAACAAAAATATTTGACTTTAAACCCACAACAACAAATCTACAACAACCCAACTCAATCCTCAATCCTCACAATCACTCGAATCTCAAACTCAATCCTCAAGCCTCACAATCACTCCTCATCTCACAACAACAATTAACTACAACAACCCTCAAACCTATATCCATGTCCACAACAACAAAGATTCGAACTCGAAATTAAAAAGGGATAAGGTGATTTTTGTTTTTGTATTGTTTGTGTTTTGAAGTCGATTTTTGTTTTTGGTGATTTCCCGAGTGTGTTGGTGATACCCAACACCCGAAATACCAGATATGTGGGTCGGTGGTGGTGGTTTGGTGGTGAGGTCGTGGCAGAGGGTGTTTGTGATGATGGTTTGGTGGTAATGTCATGGTTGGTTTGGTGAGTCGGTGGTGGTTTGGTGTGGTGGCGGTTGTGGGTTGATGGTGATAGTTATGGTGTTTTATTATAGAGAGATAAGTGAGTTGTTTATAGGCCAAAATGCATATTAGTACCCCGAATTTGGTTAACCGGGTCCTCTAGTACCCTGAACTCTTAAGGGTGTAGAATAGTACCCTCAATTTGGATAATTGGATACCTTAGTACCCTAACTCAATTTAACCCACTCACATGATTTGCACATGACTTTCCCTTTTGTTTGTTAACTTGAATTTGGCATGAACATTCTACATTCTATAAACAAATACCGTAGTGAAACAAGTAACCTCATATATAGGAAATGCAATATAAATACCAAAGCTTTATAAGAAAAATATCACCATAAGTCATATAATATATAAAAATGCAACAGAACATCATATCCATAGTTTAGCAAGATTCCAAAGTCAGTACATATCCATAGTTCAACAAAAAAAATTCGTGGACAGTTCAAACAAGGTTATGCATAGTTCCATGTCTTGGTGCACTTTTTTCTTCTAAACAGTTGTCTTGACTCGTTTCTTACGCTTGTTGCCGGTTCCATTTCTTGGTGCACTTGCATCATGCGAGGTGGATGCACCCTGAAAACGCGGGTACCAATTATAAATTTTAGAAAATGCATGTATCCAATATATAAACAAAACAAAAAAAATAAAAAAATAAGGCAAGAGTGTTTTTGTTTACATCATAAAGAGAGCACGTCTTTGAATTATGAGTGTTAGAATTGCAAATTCCACAATGCATGTCTCTTCCATGGCGAGAGAGCTTTATCTTCGATTTTTTTGGCTCATACTTTCTTCTCCTTCTTGCTTTCTTTGGCCTGCCAGGCATTGGTTTTGGGAGAGGTGGAGACAATTCCCCGCGACCGCTATTTGGCCAAAACTCTTCACTTCCCACGACTTTAATTGGATGGTTGTAGGCTGCAATAAATTTCTCCTTCGAATAACATTTGTCTAGATAATCAAATGGATCTTTCGCTCTACTCTTGATTGCTGCAGTAGCATGACAACATGGGATACCAGAAAGTTGCCAAGCCCCACAACTACATGTCTTATCCCCAATATGAACACAATGTTGAGTTCTTCCATAATAAACTTGAAACTCCTTGGCACCATTCCATTTGATTTTCCATCTACAACCTGTTGCACAGTTTTCATTCACTATATCCATGATATTCGGTCCACAATCAAGCTTCCATTTACTTACAAAATTGATCCTTTGAATCCTTCTTTCCATAAGATACTCTCTAATACTCTCATTCATAGAAATTATAGGCTTACTTCTAGCAGATATCAAGACAAAATTCCAAGCTTCTGTACTGTTATTGTCTACATAGTCACACTTTGTACCACTTTTGAAAAAAGCCCTACACCATTGATTAATGTCTTTGTTCTCAAGGGATTGCTTTGCACCACTCTGAATGTTGTCAATCTCATCTAATCTTTGACGCAATTGTGCCTCATTTGCACACTTAGCAACTGAATAGAATGCAAGTTTCAGTTTCTCACCACGAAAATCTGAATACCAATTTGCATATATGTGGCGTGCACATAATCTATGCTCAGCTTGTGGAAAAATGGCTTGAACTGCATTTGATAATCCCTGAAAGTATAACAGAACATGCTCTAATTTGAAAAGAAAACTATACTTAAAAAAGACATTAAGCGACTTAAGGTTGAGAAGAGAGAGCTTACCTTTTGCTTATCGGACATGAATGTCCATTCTACTCCATATTTGGTCTTGATATCAACTTTTAAATGCTCTAGAAACCAAGTCCATGAAGATTGTGACTCAGTCTCAACAATTGCCCACGCTAATGGGAACATTTGATTGTTTGAATCTTTACCAACAGCAGTAAGAAGCATACCCTTCACCACACCTTTAAGAAAGCAACCATCAAGCCCTAAATACTTTCTACACCCATCTAAAAACCCCTCACGAACAGCCGCGAAGCAAATATATATCCTCTTAAAGTAAGGAGGAATTCCTTGGCTTATATGCTCAACCTCAATGTCAACAGAAGTTCCAGGATCAGTATCCACTAAAGCTTTAGCATAGTCATTCAACTTCTTATACTCATGTAGCACATCTCTTTCTAACCGTTTCATGACTATTTTCTTGGCTCTCTTACACTAGTTTCTAGTTACTTCTATCTCCAGTTGTGCTTTAATAGTATCTAGAATATAAGTAGGCTTAATACCTGGGTGAGCATAGATCATAGCTTCATATTGCTCTGCAATCCAAGGTGACTTGACATGCGAAATTTGGAACACCTTTGAACAAGTATGCCTTTCATTTAATGTCTTCACAAGAAAATACTTTTTTTGATCATGTATTTCATTTGCAGCATACACCATCCACTCACAATGTTCATCTATGCACTTTACTCGAACACGGTTATTAGCATTTTTTTTAAATATGTAGTCCCTCTTTTCTTGCACAGCATATTTCAACAAAGCTCTCTTAAATTGTTTATGGTCAGTAAACGATTGACCAATGGAGAAAGTTACAGTCCTACAATTTTCATTGTACCTAGGGAATCTAACTTGTGTTCTCCTTAATTCAACAGTTCCATCTTCTATTATCTCTTCGTTTAAACTATCAACATCAGAATTATCAAGATAAGTTTCTTTACCATCATGAAAGTTGTTTTCTTCTCCATCGTCATGTTGCTCAAATACTTTCTCTGTGTTCTTGATAGGAGCCATTCTTCTTTTTTGGTTTGCCGTTCTATAATGCTCTATTACTGCCTCTATACCAACAACAACCTCTATATCTCGATGGGGATCTAGTGTCTCAGTTATTTCATCAAGTTCAGCTTCACAATCATCTTCAAGGTCATATTCTTCTGTTGAACTAGACCCATCTTCTTCACTATACCCTTCCTCTTCCTCACATGTTTCATCTCCTTTGTTCTTACTATCCATTCTACAAAAAAAAGTATATACATATAGGATAGTTAAATTCAAAGAAAAAAAAAAAACAATGAAAAAAATACACCAGATCATATTCAAATACAAAGCAAGGTGTAAAAATCCTATATTTAATTACTAAATGGCCTTACGTTAATTGTTTTACAAAGGAGTTTGACACAAAGAATATTTTTGTGGAATTGTACAAGAAAAATAATCAAATCTCAACACAAAACTTACGTTTTAGCAGATCAAAATTGATTCACAAGTGGTTTAGTTGAGACTGCAAAGCCTTGGAATGGGTAGGGTGTCGCTTGGTTTCTGCCCTTTATTTTGATCGTAGTTTTTTTTAATAACTTTCTTTTATTATTTTCCTAAAAAAACTAAAAAAAAAAAATCACGTGAAAATCATGTGACTGAATGAAACTGAGTCAGGGTATTGAGGTATCCAATTTTCTAAATTGAGGGTACTATTCTACACCCTTAAGAGTTCAGGGTACTAGAGGACCCGGTTAACCAAATTCGGGGTATTAATATGCATTTTGGCCTTGTTTATATGGTTTGTGTTTATATGTATCTGTGTTTATGTAACAACGCTTGAAAAGACAAACATACCCTTGTATTTAACAGTCAACGAAAGTCAAACTGACGACATTTGTAAAATTGGACCAAAAGTGTTACGGGTCAGCGAATTCTGGACAAGATCCGTTACATTTCAAACTATTGGACCAATATTGTTATATCCGGTAAACCACGAGGACCATAAATGTAGTTAACTATAATCAAAATCCAGATAAGTCTCATGGTGGTTAAAACTTAAAAGAACTAACACCATGTTGCTAATATATTTACTTACGTGAAAATTTTCGGTCTTGAAGTTGGTGAATAATAGGCCAAATAAAATCATGTGCAATGCTAGAATCACAAATTTTTTATTAAAACTTTTTCACAAATTTACGTGTCACACAATATTTAGATTGAAATTCATAATCTCTCATCTTTTTAATTGAGATATCATTGTGTGAAAAATTTTATGTAAAAATTTTGTGATCTTAACATTTCTATGAAGTCATATTTAGGCCAACTTTAACAAAACAGAATGATTTTAAAATCATACAAAAAGTCATGTTAATAGGCAAAAAAGTTGAACGAAGCAAAAATACAAAATCTATACAAGAAAATAAAGTCTATAATTTGTTCAAAAATAAAAAATAAGTCTATAAAGAATAAATCTTTAAACTTGGAGAGGAAGATTAATTTTAAAAAAAAAGTATCCTAATAAATAAACAAAACACAAAGAAATGATCGGTACAACTGAAAAGTCGAAAACATAAGATATCACAAATTGTCTAGACAAAACTACAAAGATGGTCCCTGCGGTTTGCGTTGACTTTCACTCTTGGTCCTTTGACATTTTTTTAACAGATAGTCCCTAACTCCGAAACCTTTAATACTAGTAGTCCCTTGACCAAATGACGTAACGTTTGAGTGTTAAACACCTCTAATGTGACTTGCACATGAGGGTATAATTGTCCTTCTATTATTTTTCTTTATTCTTTTTTTTTTCTTTTTTTACTCCACAAGCTTTTTAGCAAACTTTATCCATCTACCACCATGGCTTGTTACCACAATCTTCAAAACCAAACCAACACCACCCACCAACTCTGCCACTTGCAAATTGGATCTAGTAAATATTGCTTTTCATCCAGAACCTGCAATTCACTCTACATGAACAAATACAAAAATCATTAAAAGCAACAATCCCCACCACCATCAGTCACCCACCAAACTAACAAATAATGAATCTTTCAATCACTATTCATGAAGAAACACGCAGGACCTTCGTCCGCCACCAAACTAACAACATCCCACCACCATCAGTCACCCACCAAACCCAAGTAACCACCACCATTAGTCCGCCACTAAACCTCCATCCCCACCACCATCAGTCTGCCACCAAAACCCCCAACACCCCGAACCTACAAAGAAACCATTCACGCAACCGTCCTTTTTCTTTCTTTGATTTCAAACCACAAACAACCCTTTCTATCCTTTGTATATTCGAAGCACAAACACAACAAAATCATTATATCCTTTGTATATTCGAAGCACAAACACAACAAAATCATTATATCTAACCATTGAACACAAAATACCTCAATCACAACTCGTTCTTGTTACTAAAAATCGAACAAGCAACCCTTGGAAGATGAAAACACTAGTCTAATATCTTTGACAAGGTCTAATTACGGGTTTCGATTTAAAGATCAAGTTAAGGGTCTTGGGTAATTTTTTTTATCACATCTTGTTTATTGTGAAAGGTGTAGATAATGGGTTTTCTTTAGATCTTTAAAGATCTGTAGATAATGGTTCTATTTGTTGTAGTTGTTAGACTTTTAGAAAAATACGGAGGAGAGATATGTATGTGATATTAAAAGGGTATAATGAAAGAGATGATGAAATGACAATTATACCCTCATGTGCAAGTCACATGAGGGGTGTTTAACGGTCAAACGTAACCTCATTTGATCAAGGGACTACGAGTGTTAAGGGTTTCGGAGTTAGAGACTTTCTGTGCAAAAAGAAAAGTCAAAAAACCAAGAGTGAAAGTCAACGCAAACCACAAGGACATCTTTGTAGTTTTGTCAATTGTCTAAACCACCAAACACCCACCAACTTAACAGCCGACAAACCCACCTGAAGCATCAACCAAGACCACAAATCCACCGAAACCATCAGCCGACAAACCTACCTGAATCATCAACCAAAACCACGAATCCACTGAAACCATCAGCCGACAACACCATCAGTGGTGGTGGTAGCGTCAGAGGGTCGGTAATAGTGAGAGACCCGTTCTCATCAGGTTAGGGTGTCTTAATCTTGTTTTTAGGCTCAGAGTATGGCTTCGTTTGAGGAAGGGAATCTGCCATTATAGGTGTATATCGTCAAAGCTCTTTTTGAATCTCGTTTCAGAATAGAATAATCTTTTGAATTCATAGGCGGTAGGAAAAACTCGGCAATTGTTTAACTTGTAACTTCTTGATGTTTCTTCAAAAGCAGACAGATCTCCACCAATGATATGTTTCCACGACTTATAATAACTCAAAGGATCAACACTCTCTTTGTCTCTATCAATGTACACTGGACTCATTCCACACTCAGTTACCAATTCACCTTTGTACTCACTCATGGTAACACTAACTTCATCACCTGCTTCAAGCTCATTGTTCCCAAACATCCAATGGCTTAACCGTACTATTTTTTCACCAGCATATCTGTTAGCACCCATATAACTATCATATTCCCAGAAACGATCTTTTGTTATATTATGTACTTTTATTCTTTTTGAACAACCTAAAATTCTTTTATTCGCTGAAAATGCATGCACAAAGCATATATTTATTCCTTCAATCCTTTTATTCGCTGAAGATGATGGCATGGTAAATGATATTGATGACCCCTTGCTTCTATGAGCAACCCACTTTGGAACTTCTTTTCCTGGAAAATATGTACTGAATATTCCAAATTCGTATAACATCTGCGAATACAAAACCATTTTGCATGACGTTCTTGCATATTTGAAAACATAAAGAGATACGGAAAGAAAAAGACAAGGACAGAGATAATACCTTGACCGGAAGTTTCTTTAGAAGACCTACCAAATAATTGAAACTCTCCACTTCATAATCTTTCACATAATGTATATCTGTCCACCCTAAACTACTTATTATCTCGTTGTCAACTTGTGCTAAATCTTGGACTTTCACAATGCCTTCAATTTCAGTCAGGGACGCTGAATTCGCACAACAGATAAGTGGTGGCGGTGACATCTCTTGATAGAATGTAACTTTCTCAAGTAAATCACATCTTTCAACATACAAACGTTTGATTGTATTTGAAGGGCATATAACTGACTTCAGCATAGAACATTCTCCAACACTGAGTACCTCAAGCCTACCAAGGCTTTTTAGGCAATCAGGTATGGAATCAATCGGATTACAGTCTAGATATAAGTTCTTCAACATTGACATGCTACTGAAATCCACCGGAAAGGATTCACTAGATATATTATTGTCTGTTAGAGACAAGGTTACTAGTGAAGCTGGCAAAGAAAGTGAGATCGACTTTTCATTATTCGGTACTAATCTTGTGATGGAAGAGAAAAACGCCTGCAAATTTGTCCAAACGCCATCTTTGTTAGGCACATTCAGCAACTTCATACGCTTCCTCTCCTTATCAAATATGCCAGTTCCGCAACCGTCTAATGTTAGAACTTTAACATTTTTTACCTTTCTAATGATGATTGGAAGATTTTTGAGCTTACGGCAATAGCTCAAATTTAAAACAACAAGGCTACCACATTCGCCAATTGATTCACACACATGAGTCAAACTTTCACATCTTGTAAGTATCAACCTCTCAAGTGAAGGTAGCTCCTTAAAGCCACCAACTGTAACAAGCTTGCTATAACTCAGATTTAGGTACTTCAATGACCCAAATAACTGCTGCACGGAGATTAATTAGTATATCAAGATAAACAATTACAACATTGTTATATATTAGACAAGTAATATTAATACCTCTGGCTTCCTCCAAAGCTGTTTCAAATTGCTGAATGACATGTCAAGAGCAACCAAATGCTCCATTGGCAAGTCGGAGGGTATATATTCCGATTGGAACCCATGCATACACAACCCTCTTAAACCTTTTGGAAAATTCTTCAACGGTCCATTGAGTTTAACGTGATTAAGTTGGAGTAAAATTAGCTTTTCCATTATATTTAATGCATTTGTACTCAATTCGATTTTTCTGCTACAAGAAGATGAGAACTCCAGATGCTTACTGAATGATGGACCAACTCCAAAATTCATGTTTAGATCAATATCTTCGAATTCATAGTCTATCACACTACTTGATCCACACAACGACGACTCTTTTTTCAACATTTTCATGTCAAAGAAAAGACCATGAATTCTTTTTGTACCCTAGTTATATATAGATAAGGAAAAAGAGTTTATTCATAAATAACTTTCTAGAAATAAACAAACAAGTAAATAAATATGAAGAATTCATTGTAATACCTTATCTTCTTGCAATATATTCAGGGACTCCTCATGATTCCATACTCGGCTACGCTTCCATGGCTTGTCAGGTGATTCTTGACGAACTATATCTCTCCCCATATCTTGAAGCAATTGATGCATCTTCAACTCCTTTCCTAATCCAATTGTGAGAAGACATCTTTCAATGAGCTTTTTGATTCCGTATGATGGGTGAACGCCACAGTCCTTTAATATTGCTTCAGTCACTTCTGTTTCTTTTCCAATGAAAAAACATGCAATATCCTTAAATAACTCTTTGCAACCTGATGGCAAAGAATCAAAGCCAATTCTCAAGACCTTGTGTACATGATTAGTTTGAAATTCTCTTGACTCTATCATTGTAAACATATGGCTCCATGTGTCTGCGTCTTCATTAAGTAACAAACTACCCAAAACTTTAAGAGCTAGTGGATGTCCTCCACAATACTTTGAGGCTCGTTTTGCGTCTTCTTCATAACCTTCCTTGGGAGAATATCCACCAAATGCATGCCAACAAAAAAGTGTTAGTGAATATATACTATGTAAACCATCAAGTGCAAGCTTTGTATGTTTGGGAGGATACTTTATATGAAGCAATGCTTTATCTGTTATTGACCCGTCTTTAGTTGTTATTATGATCCTGCTTCCTGGATGAAAACCTTCTCTTCCAACCAACACATGTACTTGCTCAAAGTCATCAACTCCATCAAGAACCACAAATGCTCGTTTTTGTAACAATGTTGTCTCAATCTTAGATGTGCAATTTTGTACATCATCTTCTTCAAGCTTACGTTTCTTGAGAATGTCTCCAAGTAGCTTATTCTGTAACAGGAGTAGTGCACTTGATTGTTGTCCAAGTCTTTCTACGTCTTCAACAAAGCTACTTCTTTCAAATTCATGGCGGTACAAAAAATAAATATGTTTTGCCACAGAAGTCTTCCCAATCCCAGCCATTCCCCAAATCGTGAGAATTTCAGTAGTATTTGAGGAACCTCCTTTTAAGCAGGACCTTATGGTATCCAAAGATCCGTTCCTCCCAATTAGATGTGGGATTTTACTCTTCATGTGTATATCCAATCTACTACTCATTTCCTTAACGATTTCCTCAATAAACTCCCTCTCTATGCTGAAAAGTTGAATCAAGTTATATCAACAAGACACCACCCATGTAAATCTAAATTAATAGAAGTGATGAACGGTCATTTTCATCCTTTTATAGTATTTACGGACACATAGACCCTCACATGCATTCATGAAATTTACTAGACTTATAAAGGATCATGAGAAGTTTTTATCTATTGCATAAGAGTAAATTGCATAGATGGTCCTTTACTCCTTTTGGTATGTCCAAAATTTAATCTAAATCCCTGAGATGTTTCAAGTTGCATGATAATTGATTGTGTCATTTAAATTACTATTGTGAATTGAAAATGATTAATGTGTGGTTTTATTTTAATTCACGAGACATTAGTAAAATTAATTTTGTTAATTAATTGTGACCGTTTTTTGTTCCATCCCTACTCCTTATATATTGAGACATATTATCTCTTTCAAGATACACCAAGAAACACACTACTCCTCTCCTTTTGTATACCGTTCATTTTGACATTATGTGTATCCGGTTCGTAATAGAGGGTAGGCACGGTTTTGGTTCGCCTTGATAACCCGTTTGTGCTAACGGAGTTATCCATTGTTGTTGTATCCTGGGAGATAGACGTTCACGATTCTCAAGCACCGTGGAGAGGACGAATCTGTCTTAAGGAAACTGTGAGCATCACAGGCCTCAACATTTTCCTTATTTGTGTTTTTGAGTCTCCATGTTCAAAAGATTTACAGTATGATTTTCTACACTTTATATTTATCTCGTTATTATCATGTTTGTCTCTTGTAGCAATACACTATATACAACAATCTTAAGACAGGTTATCTTGCTATTAGAGGATTAGATAACGAGGCATGATCAGTTTAAATTATTTGCCATATGTGCTCTTGTGTATAGCCAACATCAATTTGTTTTGTTTCAATAATAAAATTATCAAATAAATTAGAAGTGTATTAACTATTGATTATGTCAGTTAGTAAATTACATGGGAGTCTTGGGGTGATGAATATTTAAATAATTTTTGGAACAATCAATATTTAGATTGTTTGGTATTTTCTCTTCTCGGATGACATGGGAAAATACATTTTTTTTTAATTCATCTTTTTTTTTTTTTTTTTTAGATAATCTTTGGTTTTGCAACTGATTTAGAGGTATGTTGCATTTGAGAAATTACATACATGTGCTAAGTACGAACTAAATTGTTGAAATTTATGTTGGGTATGTAACATGTAGATTTAATAACTAGTAATAATGTTCTAGTTGTACGAGGAGATATGCCCCTTTGTTTCATTTGGTTAGGAAACTTTATTTTTGGTAAATTGTTATCTACAGTAGCATATTTCAATTTATTGAAATTAATGATGATTATTAATCAATAATTACGTGTTAGTAATTGGGTATTGAATTTGTTGTTTTGCTATTTGGGTGATTAACTTTCAATTGCAATTAACTCATTTAAGAATAATAGTCTCGTGAAACAAAGTGTGCATACAATACTTTTACTGTATGCATATCTGGTATAGAAAGAAAATGTTTTGTTTATATCAATTGACCTTGATTTGGCAAAATGGAATATTTGTGTCAAATGGAATTGAAAGGTTTTATGTTTATCATAACAGTTGTATAGACCTTTTTGAACCTGTCTCTATGGTATTTTAAGAAGAAATAGTGGGTTGTAGTTCAATGGAATCTTATTTAGAGATGAATCATTAACTCGTTGTTTTGAAAGATTCTTAATCATAATGTAATGATGGAACTATAGAGTGTTTTAAGCATGTTGTTTGAAATTTCGGTATGCTACTAGTTTGAGTAACTAGTATTGGTTTCATGACTATATATTGAGACTAAACTCATTCTTGCGGAATGCAAGTTTTTGGTGTTATTTGGACTCCAAAGTAAACCGATTCATTTGGAATGTGGTTTTGGTGTTATTTGGACTCCAAAGTAAATCGATTCATTTGGAATGCGGTTTTGGTGTTATTTGGAATCCAAAAGTAAACTGATTCATTTGGAATGCGGGTTTGGGGTTATTTGGACTCCAAGGTACGTGATGTCATAATGATGCAGTCATGGGAAAATGAATTGTTGCATAGTAAACGCATGATTTTGGTTCCCAATATTTTGCGGTGCGTTATTAAAAGCTTAAATCGACTTTTGGAAAGTTTGAGCTTAAACAAGTGAGCCGTTTAATCGGAATTTCTATTTTAGTACAGAATTAATTTGGACATGTTGTTGTCAGAGATACGAGGTCACGAGAACATGTGTTGTGTAACACCCCCAATTCATGGTTGCAGCGGAATTTGAACTGGGTGTTACTTGACGGCACAATAGTCACAATAATAGAAAACGAACTCCAATTGAGTCGTTTTAAAAGATTTATCATTCAAATTGTATAAATATCAGAGATTACAAAATGAGGTCCCAGATGGTTCCATGTTTACAAATTACATTAAATGAGTTTTTTGAATGATAATAAAATTTATAGCCCTCTTGAGTATCCGTGCCCTTCCGTACCATCCTTGATCGTCATGAACCTGAAATACATGCTTGAGAGGTCAACACAAAGGTTGAGTGGAATTCGTAGAGTTTAGTTAAATCGTTTGAACACAATAATCGTAGTGTGAGCTATAGACTCACACTCATAGTTAGAAAACAAAATCGTTATTTATTTCACTAAGCTCATGCAACCAAAACATTAACATCGAACCAACAAAATTGGCATTATAGAAGCCCTATCAAGGTACTTTTGACGTTATACCGCTAAATCTCAAATATAGTGCATTTGTGTGAACTCATCGTTGTTCAACACAAATGGGATTCGTCAATCCCAATAGATCTATTCACAATATTCGCGCTCACTATAGGTAGTGACTAATGGTTCATGATATAGGGACTTCGAACATGGCAATCGTTACTTAGTGACAATAAAAACATAGTCGGGTAGCATACAGTAGAAAGCATTGTGTTCGAGTAGAAAAATAATAGCATGTATTCCCCCCATGGGTTTGTAAAATAGTTAAACAATAGAAAGTGGGGCTACGAACTCACCTTAAGTAGGATAGCAAGTAATGAAGGTGATGGTTGGATCGTGTAGGTTTCTACGAGCAACCTATAATAGAATGTTGCGACTTAGGATTTGTGTAAAGAATATAACGGAGTGCCTATATATATATCTTGCATTTAGTCCATGATGTGGTATGATGTATAATGTAAGTCTTCGAAAGAAAAGATTTATGAACATGTATGTTTTGTATATCGTTTACTACCGTTCGGGCTGACATATTTCAGAAGTCATGTTAGTAAGCGTTCGAGGAGCCAGGACACTTTAACTCGTAAATCCACAACTCATCTCGACGGCTTACATAATGAACTCCTCACATGAGGCTCCCTACTATTGTAGTAGTTGATAAAATATATAGATATAAGTTTTGATCCGAAAAGTTACATGTCCGATATTTGAATAAACTTAGGAAAGTTTATTAGTACATGAAGATTGTTATTAGGGGTAGTTTCATAAGTCTTGAATGACCATTTTCTCTTGGTAATATCTCATGGTTTCCTTTTAAGTGAAGTAGATCCAAATTGCTTGTTCATGTTATCGCCTAATTCATTGTTTCATGTTTACGCCTTTGTAAGTTTACTTGGTCATTTCGACATGGCCTAGCCATGACCTTTGGTCCTTGTTCCATGGTCATGAGACTCAACCTTGGCTCTAGCCATGGTGGTGGTCTTGATTATTGGTCATAAGACCTCTTGTTCCTTTTAAAGTATAACCATAATATAGTGACTTATATATATGTAAATAGCTGTTAAGAAATTTAGAAATATCTCACTCAGAAAGTGTTTTCAAGGCTCGAGCTTCTTTGTTCCTGATGGAAAACGTGATTCCGGACAACTTTCGTGTTTTAACTTTTTGATGAATCGGACCAGAAATGCCTCTTTTTGCGTGTTTATTGTTTCTGTAACAGAAAGTATTTGGCAGCTTTGCCGCAAAGTTTTGGTAACTTCAAATCGTCATAACTTTTGACTCGTATACTCGTTTTAGGTGGTTCAAATTGTTACGGTTTCCTTGTTAGGTCCTCTACTACAATATGTAATAATCCAATATCATATTTTTACCATTTTAATCAGGTCTTTCCAAGAAAATCACTAGTTTACTTGTTTTAATAACTTGTTTTAACAATTAATAACAATAACTTGTTTTGCTCACTTTTATACATCATGGACATAATTACAAGACATAATATAGCAAGAATAACATGTAAATAACATGAACATGATTATTTAACAAGAAGCAAGTTAGGGTTTGGCTTACAACTTTTGGCTTTCTAATAAAGAAAGGAAGTAACAAGTAAGGAAATGGACTTTGATAGACTTGCTTCAACCCTTTTTCACTTCATGCAATCTTTCTACCCTTGGTATTCTTGAAAGAGATGTGATGAAAGTTGAGGTGAATTGAGTGGATTTAAACTCAAGAGAAATCACCAAGTATATTAGGGTTTGGAAGATTTTTGGTGAATGATAATCTAACTAGGGTTTTTATGTCACACCCCCAAAATCGGGTCCAACGGAAGCATACGTGTAGCTGGGGTGTAACTCAATTGGTATTACAACACAAGTTCAAAAATGGTTTTCACTTTAATCATTTAGAATAAAATAGTTAAGTCAAAAAGGTTAAATTTACATTGTTAAAAGTAGTGCGGAAGTAGGCCCTCAAAATAGTTAAAAACGGTCCCCATATAAATAATCAGAGTCTTCTATGACCATGCCATGCCCTGCCAAAACCTCCTGTAGCGTGCCATAGGTTAAAACCTGAAAATACATGCTAAAGTGTCAACACGAGGTTGGGAGTTCATAGAGTTTGTTTAAAAAATAAAGTTTATAGTAAAGTGATCACACAGCAAAGGCATCGTAAATCCACTCAGTTACAAGTCCCGCCATAAGAGACTTGTAACCTGTGTGTTTACAACCCACTGCTAAATAGTTTATGTCTAGTTGTCAAGCACAAGTGGTCAATATAATATGTCAAATTGTCAATCATATGTACGTGTATCATAGTAGTTAAAAGTGTAAACGTCACCACAAGGGTCTTCCGACATACAGTCAGGATGCACAACACACCTCTAGGGTCTTCCAACAACTTACGGTTGGGATGCATCCAAATTAATGGCCTTCTAATACCGTAGTATTAGGATGTATCCAAATTAATGGCCTTCCAATACCATCGTATTAGGATGCTGCTCCGTCGACAGGGGAGACTTTATAATGCTGCTCCGAACAAGGGAGACTTTAAGTCACTCCACCAATAAGGCGAGAATTATTAGTCACTCCACCAATAAGGCGAGAATTATTTAGGATGCTCCGAACAAGGGAGACTTCATAGTGCTGCTCCGAACAAGGGAGACTTTAAGTCAAAGTACGTACGGTACATAAGTTCAAAAGTTTAAGTCAAGTTCAAAAGGTCAAGACAAGTCATAAGTTCATAATAAAGTTCAAGTCAAAACCATGTTTAAAGAGTCAGGTAATAGTTCAAGTAAAAACGAGCATGTATTCTCCCCCAAAAGTTGACAAAACAATTTAAAAGAGTAGGGGCTATGACTCACCTGGTGCGATAGCTACGATGACAAAAGTGGATACACAGAAATGAGGTTCGATCTCTAACCGCAACCTAATATGAACGATAACGATCTACTTAGATCATGAAAGGATGAGAAGAATATGCATGCACATGATACCTATACCACTCGTATTATTTTAAAACATGTATAATCATCGAAAATTATATTTATGTTGTCGTGCCAAGTCATACTGTATTTTACATGTATATATGGTGTAACGTTGTTCTATGATAGTCGTTTGGTGAAAACTGGTGAAAATAACTTTTCGTCGTAAAATATAATACTTGTTAATTTCTGAAAACGGCCAAAAGTGGCCCCGGAAAACTAGTCGCAAAACAGTGTGTACTGAGAGTTAGGGGACAAACTCAGCATTTTTGGAAAGCTTGTTACAGTATCTAAATATGTTCCTTAGTGAAATTTTACCCATTGCTTCTAGATTTTAAGATAAATGGTCGCAAAGTATGGCATTTAGGCCAAAACTGTCATTTCTGGGTAACTTTAAGTGGCTGTAGTTTATTTATTAAAAGTCCAACTGTTAAACAGCCAACTGATTTAGAAAGTATTACAGGAGTACTAACTTTTGTTCCTTGGTGTGCCGACTCCAGAAATGAGTCTATTGACGGGAAATTGGCTCCAAACATGGGCGTTTGTGAATATTGTAAAGTGTAAGTGCTGTCAAAATAATATATGTTTTGCCGTTATAGAAACGTGAATATCTTTGTCGTCGTAAGTCCGTTTTACTCGTTCTTTATATCCACGGAATCGTGGGACAAAATACTAACATATTTTTGATAAGTCGGGATGGCTAGATTTAGTTTTACGCCTCGAAACAGTCGTGACAACTGTTCATCAGCAAAGGATTTCCAGAAAAATAGTTTTCGTCGTTAACTTTGTAAAAATCATAACTCCTTCGTTATAAGCTCTTTTTAATCGATTCTTTCGCCTACGGCTTCGTTTTTGAAAGTATTTTCTAAAAATATTGTCAAAGGGTACTGTGTAAAAACGGATTTTTCTGGGTTAACCAAAATGGGACAAAAGATATATTTACTTGTTCAAAACCCATTTTCAAGACTTCAATCTAGTTTCTAACATCACCAAATCACTTTCAAACACCACAAAGCTAGTCTAATCCTACCATACACCTTCTTAGGGTGTCATGGGTTCCTAAACATCATCACCAAGCTACTCTAACAAGGATCTAACAATAATCTATTTCTAGAGTTCAAAAGTTAAATATATACATAAATGAGTGGTATAACTAACATATGCATGTAGATCTTGGATAGGAATAATATGATCATCAAAATAACATGAAGAAATTATGAACAAAAGTTTGACAACTTACATAGAGAGATTATAGAGCTTAGATGAGCAAAACCTAAGAAACCTTGAGTTTTTATTACAAAACTCAAACAAGGACAACTAAAGGGACAAGATAATGACTTGATCTTGGAAAATCCATGGTGGATGGTGGTGGTTCTTGTGGTGGTCGATCATGGTGGAGAGGAAGAAAAGAGAAATAAGTTGCTAGTTTTCTTATTATGGAATGATAAATGGTGAAGATAGATGTAATAAGATGATATATATATATGGACAAGGGAGCAAGATCCACAATTTAAGGAGGGCTAATTAAAGCTTATGTCTTTTGGTTGCAAGGTTTAGTTAGATATTTTGTACATTGGGTGTTATCGGGTACCGAGTTATCTTGAATTAAATGTTACCGAGGTGAAATAAAATACGACGAAGTTGTAAAAGTTGTAAAATATTATTCTTGATGAGAATCGGGTGTTAAAATAATTATTGGGTTGAAATATCGCAAACCGACGGAGTTATAAGCTCCGACCGTAAAATATAGTAATAGATTTCAAAACACCGGGTAAATTAATAATATAATTTTTATATTATTATTATGAGTATAAAAATGTGTTAGGACCATAGTTGGGATTGTCGGATAATTATTCAAAATAATAGCTCATAAGATAACGTTTATTAGGTTGATAATCGTACATGTACAGAAATGACGCAACTCACGTATAAATGACAAATTTTCTCCGGAGGTGAATAGTGTTTTATGAATAGTAAAATTTTAAAACGCTTCTCAGAATCACAAACCGACTCCGAAAAAGATGAATAGTGAAATGATGAATAGTGATCGATGAATAGTAACCGATGAATAGTAAATGTGAAAGTTCGGGAAAAGACCAGAATTTACGAGTTGTGACAGTCTCTACCCCTTAAGGGAACTTCGTCCCGAAGTTCAGTTAACGTTGGTCTCCGAAGTGTTATAAAGGTGAAGATTCATGAGATGAAATGACCAGTTGACGTGTTTCTAGGCGGCGGTTCACTAGGTGAGGAAAAGTATAAGCGTTCTGACAACGAGGGTATACACACACATAAATGAAGCATTTGGAAATTGAGTATAGGATTCAATCCAGACAAAATTTTATTATAACCATTCTCAGTGTTGCAAAATTCATTTCTGAGTCGGATATAGGTAGTCAGCCTATGTCCCGCTATCCCGGGTTGAATATAGGTGACTAGTCTATATTCCACCGAGGTTCCATGAATTTTGAAATACTCAGCTCAGCTATACTAAGACTATGTCCTTCACAAATACCAAGACGTTCAGAAAGACTAAGGCAGGTGACCAAACTCGAGGTCAAATGATGAAACTATGCAAGGAAAAACATAACAGGGCGACATATATGATATGTGAACATGCTTATATGAACGACAATGATAGTAATCACTAGAATAAGTGAATATAATATACCAGATAATGAGACACAAATCTCATCACCTAAGTCAGCAACGAACCACAATGAGGCTTCAGCTTGGCAGGCAGGCACGTGACGGTCATAGGGTTAAGTTTTTCATAAAAGTAGCTATAGTCTAGGTTTTAAAAACACTTAGTTCGCTATAGCCAAAGCTCTGATACCAATCTGTCACACCCCCAAAATCGGGTCCAGCGGAAGCATACGTGTAGCTGGGGTGTAACTCAATTGGTATTACAACACAAGTTCAAAAATGGTTTTCACTTTAATCATTTAGAATAAAATAGTTAAGTCAAAAAGGTTAAATTTACATTGTTAAAAGTAGTGCGGAAGTAGGCCCTCAAAATAGTTAAAAACGGTCCCCATATAAATAATCAGAGTCTTCTATGACCATGCCATGCCCTGCCAAAACCTCCTGTAGCGTGCCATAGGTTAAAACCTGAAAATACATGCTAAAGTGTCAACACGAGGTTGGGAGTTCATAGAGTTTGTTTAAAAAATAAAGTTTATAGTAAAGTGATCACACAGCAAAGGCATCGTAAATCCACTCAGTTACAAGTCCCGCCATAAGAGACTTGTAACCTGTGTGTTTACAACCCACTGCTAAATAGTTTATGTCTAGTTGTCAAGCACAAGTGGTCAATATAATATGTCAAATTGTCAATCATATGTACGTGTATCATAGTAGTTAAAAGTGTAAACGTCACCACAAGGGTCTTCCGACATACAGTCAGGATGCACAACACACCTCTAGGGTCTTCCAACAACTTACGGTTGGGATGCATCCAAATTAATGGCCTTCTAATACCGTAGTATTAGGATGTATCCAAATTAATGGCCTTCCAATACCATCGTATTAGGATGCTGCTCCGTCGACAGGGGAGACTTTATAATGCTGCTCCGAACAAGGGAGACTTTAAGTCACTCCACCAATAAGGCGAGAATTATTAGTCACTCCACCAATAAGGCGAGAATTATTTAGGATGCTCCGAACAAGGGAGACTTCATAGTGCTGCTCCGAACAAGGGAGACTTTAAGTCAAAGTACGTACGGTACATAAGTTCAAAAGTTTAAGTCAAGTTCAAAAGGTCAAGACAAGTCATAAGTTCATAATAAAGTTCAAGTCAAAACCATGTTTAAAGAGTCAGGTAATAGTTCAAGTAAAAACGAGCATGTATTCTCCCCCAAAAGTTGACAAAACAATTTAAAAGAGTAGGGGCTATGACTCACCTGGTGCGATAGCTACGATGACAAAAGTGGATACACAGAAATGAGGTTCGATCTCTAACCGCAACCTAATATGAACGATAACGATCTACTTAGATCATGAAAGGATGAGAAGAATATGCATGCACATGATACCTATACCACTCGTATTATTTTAAAACATGTATAATCATCGAAAATTATATTTATGTTGTCGTGCCAAGTCATACTGTATTTTACATGTATATATGGTGTAACGTTGTTCTATGATAGTCGTTTGGTGAAAACTGGTGAAAATAACTTTTCGTCGTAAAATATAATACTTGTTAATTTCTGAAAACGGCCAAAAGTGGCCCCGGAAAACTAGTCGCAAAACAGTGTGTACTGAGAGTTAGGGGACAAACTCAGCATTTTTGGAAAGCTTGTTACAGTATCTAAATATGTTCCTTAGTGAAATTTTACCCATTGCTTCTAGATTTTAAGATAAATGGTCGCAAAGTATGGCATTTAGGCCAAAACTGTCATTTCTGGGTAACTTTAAGTGGCTGTAGTTTATTTATTAAAAGTCCAACTGTTAAACGGCCAACTGATTTAGAAAGTATTACAGGAGTACTAACTTTTGTTCCTTGGTGTGCCGACTCCAGAAATGAGTCTATTGACGGGAAATTGGCTCCAAACATGGGCGTTTGTGAATATTGTAAAGTGTAAGTGCTGTCAAAATAATATATGTTTTGCCGTTATAGAAACGTGAATATCTTTGTCGTCGTAAGTCCGTTTTACTCGTTCTTTATATCCACGGAATCGTGGGACAAAATACTAACATATTTTTGATAAGTCGGGATGGCTAGATTTAGTTTTACGCCTCGAAACAGTCGTGACAACTGTTCATCAGCAAAGGATTTCCAGAAAAATAGTTTTCGTCGTTAACTTTGTAAAAATCATAACTCCTTCGTTATAAGCTCTTTTTAATCGATTCTTTCGCCTACGGCTTCGTTTTTGAAAGTATTTTCTAAAAATATTGTCAAAGGGTACTGTGTAAAAACGGATTTTTCTGGGTTAACCAAAATGGGACAAAAGATATATTTACTTGTTCAAAACCCATTTTCAAGACTTCAATCTAGTTTCTAACATCACCAAATCACTTTCAAACACCACAAAGCTAGTCTAATCCTACCATACACCTTCTTAGGGTGTCATGGGTTCCTAAACATCATCACCAAGCTACTCTAACAAGGATCTAACAATAATCTATTTCTAGAGTTCAAAAGTTAAATATATACATAAATGAGTGGTATAACTAACATATGCATGTAGATCTTGGATAGGAATAATATGATCATCAAAATAACATGAAGAAATTATGAACAAAAGTTTGACAACTTACATAGAGAGATTATAGAGCTTAGATGAGCAAAACCTAAGAAACCTTGAGTTTTTATTACAAAACTCAAACAAGGACAACTAAAGGGACAAGATAATGACTTGATCTTGGAAAATCCATGGTGGATGGTGGTGGTTCTTGTGGTGGTCGATCATGGTGGAGAGGAAGAAAAGAGAAATAAGTTGCTAGTTTTCTTATTATGGAATGATAAATGGTGAAGATAGATGTAATAAGATGATATATATATATGGACAAGGGAGCAAGATCCACAATTTAAGGAGGGCTAATTAAAGCTTATGTCTTTTGGTTGCAAGGTTTAGTTAGATATTTTGTACATTGGGTGTTATCGGGTACCGAGTTATCTTGAATTAAATGTTACCGAGGTGAAATAAAATACGACGAAGTTGTAAAAGTTGTAAAATATTATTCTTGATGAGAATCGGGTGTTAAAATAATTATTGGGTTGAAATATCGCAAACCGACGGAGTTATAAGCTCCGACCGTAAAATATAGTAATAGATTTCAAAACACCGGGTAAATTAATAATATAATTTTTATATTATTATTATGAGTATAAAAATGTGTTAGGACCATAGTTGGGATTGTCGGATAATTATTCAAAATAATAGCTCATAAGATAACGTTTATTAGGTTGATAATCGTACATGTACAGAAATGACGCAACTCACGTATAAATGACAAATTTTCTCCGGAGGTGAATAGTGTTTTATGAATAGTAAAATTTTAAAACGCTTCTCAGAATCACAAACCGACTCCGAAAAAGATGAATAGTGAAATGATGAATAGTGATCGATGAATAGTAACCGATGAATAGTAAATGTGAAAGTTCGGGAAAAGACCAGAATTTACGAGTTGTGACAGTCTCTACCCCTTAAGGGAACTTCGTCCCGAAGTTCAGTTAACGTTGGTCTCCGAAGTGTTATAAAGGTGAAGATTCATGAGATGAAATGACCAGTTGACGTGTTTCTAGGCGGCGGTTCACTAGGTGAGGAAAAGTATAAGCGTTCTGACAACGAGGGTATACACACACATAAATGAAGCATTTGGAAATTGAGTATAGGATTCAATCCAGACAAAATTTTATTATAACCATTCTCAGTGTTGCAAAATTCATTTCTGAGTCGGATATAGGTAGTCAGCCTATGTCCCGCTATCCCGGGTTGAATATAGGTGACTAGTCTATATTCCACCGAGGTTCCATGAATTTTGAAATACTCAGCTCAGCTATACTAAGACTATGTCCTTCACAAATACCAAGACGTTCAGAAAGACTAAGGCAGGTGACCAAACTCGAGGTCAAATGATGAAACTATGCAAGGAAAAACATAACAGGGCGACATATATGATATGTGAACATGCTTATATGAACGACAATGATAGTAATCACTAGAATAAGTGAATATAATATACCAGATAATGAGACACAAATCTCATCACCTAAGTCAGCAACGAACCACAATGAGGCTTCAGCTTGGCAGGCAGGCACGTGACGGTCATAGGGTTAAGTTTTTCATAAAAGTAGCTATAGTCTAGGTTTTAAAAACACTTAGTTCGCTATAGCCAAAGCTCTGATACCAATCTGTCACACCCCCAAAATCGGGTCCAGCGGAAGCATACGTGTAGCTGGGGTGTAACTCAATTGGTATTACAACACAAGTTCAAAAATGGTTTTCACTTTAATCATTTAGAATAAAATAGTTAAGTCAAAAAGGTTAAATTTACATTGTTAAAAGTAGTGCGGAAGTAGGCCCTCAAAATAGTTAAAAACGGTCCCCATATAAATAATCAGAGTCTTCTATGACCATGCCATGCCCTGCCAAAACCTCCTGTAGCGTGCCATAGGTTAAAACCTGAAAATACATGCTAAAGTGTCAACACGAGGTTGGGAGTTCATAGAGTTTGTTTAAAAAATAAAGTTTATAGTAAAGTGATCACACAGCAAAGGCATCGTAAATCCACTCAGTTACAAGTCCCGCCATAAGAGACTTGTAACCTGTGTGTTTACAACCCACTGCTAAATAGTTTATGTCTAGTTGTCAAGCACAAGTGGTCAATATAATATGTCAAATTGTCAATCATATGTACGTGTATCATAGTAGTTAAAAGTGTAAACGTCACCACAAGGGTCTTCCGACATACAGTCAGGATGCACAACACACCTCTAGGGTCTTCCAACAACTTACGGTTGGGATGCATCCAAATTAATGGCCTTCTAATACCGTAGTATTAGGATGTATCCAAATTAATGGCCTTCCAATACCATCGTATTAGGATGCTGCTCCGTCGACAGGGGAGACTTTATAATGCTGCTCCGAACAAGGGAGACTTTAAGTCACTCCACCAATAAGGCGAGAATTATTAGTCACTCCACCAATAAGGCGAGAATTATTTAGGATGCTCCGAACAAGGGAGACTTCATAGTGCTGCTCCGAACAAGGGAGACTTTAAGTCAAAGTACGTACGGTACATAAGTTCAAAAGTTTAAGTCAAGTTCAAAAGGTCAAGACAAGTCATAAGTTCATAATAAAGTTCAAGTCAAAACCATGTTTAAAGAGTCAGGTAATAGTTCAAGTAAAAACGAGCATGTATTCTCCCCCAAAAGTTGACAAAACAATTTAAAAGAGTAGGGGCTATGACTCACCTGGTGCGATAGCTACGATGACAAAAGTGGATACACAGAAATGAGGTTCGATCTCTAACCGCAACCTAATATGAACGATAACGATCTACTTAGATCATGAAAGGATGAGAAGAATATGCATGCACATGATACCTATACCACTCGTATTATTTTAAAACATGTATAATCATCGAAAATTATATTTATGTTGTCGTGCCAAGTCATACTGTATTTTACATGTATATATGGTGTAACGTTGTTCTATGATAGTCGTTTGGTGAAAACTGGTGAAAATAACTTTTCGTCGTAAAATATAATACTTGTTAATTTCTGAAAACGGCCAAAAGTGGCCCCGGAAAACTAGTCGCAAAACAGTGTGTACTGAGAGTTAGGGGACAAACTCAGCATTTTTGGAAAGCTTGTTACAGTATCTAAATATGTTCCTTAGTGAAATTTTACCCATTGCTTCTAGATTTTAAGATAAATGGTCGCAAAGTATGGCATTTAGGCCAAAACTGTCATTTCTGGGTAACTTTAAGTGGCTGTAGTTTATTTATTAAAAGTCCAACTGTTAAACGGCCAACTGATTTAGAAAGTATTACAGGAGTACTAACTTTTGTTCCTTGGTGTGCCGACTCCAGAAATGAGTCTATTGACGGGAAATTGGCTCCAAACATGGGCGTTTGTGAATATTGTAAAGTGTAAGTGCTGTCAAAATAATATATGTTTTGCCGTTATAGAAACGTGAATATCTTTGTCGTCGTAAGTCCGTTTTACTCGTTCTTTATATCCACGGAATCGTGGGACAAAATACTAACATATTTTTGATAAGTCGGGATGGCTAGATTTAGTTTTACGCCTCGAAACAGTCGTGACAACTGTTCATCAGCAAAGGATTTCCAGAAAAATAGTTTTCGTCGTTAACTTTGTAAAAATCATAACTCCTTCGTTATAAGCTCTTTTTAATCGATTCTTTCGCCTACGGCTTCGTTTTTGAAAGTATTTTCTAAAAATATTGTCAAAGGGTACTGTGTAAAAACGGATTTTTCTGGGTTAACCAAAATGGGACAAAAGATATATTTACTTGTTCAAAACCCATTTTCAAGACTTCAATCTAGTTTCTAACATCACCAAATCACTTTCAAACACCACAAAGCTAGTCTAATCCTACCATACACCTTCTTAGGGTGTCATGGGTTCCTAAACATCATCACCAAGCTACTCTAACAAGGATCTAACAATAATCTATTTCTAGAGTTCAAAAGTTAAATATATACATAAATGAGTGGTATAACTAACATATGCATGTAGATCTTGGATAGGAATAATATGATCATCAAAATAACATGAAGAAATTATGAACAAAAGTTTGACAACTTACATAGAGAGATTATAGAGCTTAGATGAGCAAAACCTAAGAAACCTTGAGTTTTTATTACAAAACTCAAACAAGGACAACTAAAGGGACAAGATAATGACTTGATCTTGGAAAATCCATGGTGGATGGTGGTGGTTCTTGTGGTGGTCGATCATGGTGGAGAGGAAGAAAAGAGAAATAAGTTGCTAGTTTTCTTATTATGGAATGATAAATGGTGAAGATAGATGTAATAAGATGATATATATATATGGACAAGGGAGCAAGATCCACAATTTAAGGAGGGCTAATTAAAGCTTATGTCTTTTGGTTGCAAGGTTTAGTTAGATATTTTGTACATTGGGTGTTATCGGGTACCGAGTTATCTTGAATTAAATGTTACCGAGGTGAAATAAAATACGACGAAGTTGTAAAAGTTGTAAAATATTATTCTTGATGAGAATCGGGTGTTAAAATAATTATTGGGTTGAAATATCGCAAACCGACGGAGTTATAAGCTCCGACCGTAAAATATAGTAATAGATTTCAAAACACCGGGTAAATTAATAATATAATTTTTATATTATTATTATGAGTATAAAAATGTGTTAGGACCATAGTTGGGATTGTCGGATAATTATTCAAAATAATAGCTCATAAGATAACGTTTATTAGGTTGATAATCGTACATGTACAGAAATGACGCAACTCACGTATAAATGACAAATTTTCTCCGGAGGTGAATAGTGTTTTATGAATAGTAAAATTTTAAAACGCTTCTCAGAATCACAAACCGACTCCGAAAAAGATGAATAGTGAAATGATGAATAGTGATCGATGAATAGTAACCGATGAATAGTAAATGTGAAAGTTCGGGAAAAGACCAGAATTTACGAGTTGTGACATTTTATCTTGAAGAATCACTTGAACCTTGCAAGAACTTGGAAGAAATAAAGCTAAGTGTGGAATGAAATGGGGTGTGGTGATGGACGGCATAACAAGGGGAGGGAGGGGTATTTATATGCTCATGAGGAGGTTAGGAAACAACTAGGAAATTACCAACACTTGGTGACCAAGTTTTACTTGGAGCCAAAGTTGTACACATGTGATCATCCAAGGAATCAAGGGTCAAGATCAAGCCACAAGTGTGAAACCCCCCCTAGTGGCGGTTCACATGGATAAGTAGGGAATGAGTTGGCTTGTGATGATATTATCCTAGTTATATTGATAGTTTTGACTCCGTAAAATGCTAACCGTAAATGGTTAAGCCACGAAACGTAAAACCGGGTGTCGTAAAAATACGAAACTTGGAAGAATGGTTAAACATGTTATTATACTCCATAATAAAATATAAAATGAGTGGTAGGTTCCATTGGGTGGTAAAACCCTGCTAAAAACTGGAAACACGGGTCTAAAACGCGTAAAACGCTGAACTGAAAAACGTAAAATTCCAAAAGTTTTGGAATTGTCATAAACTGATAGAAAATCATATTTCTATCGTTTATAACGTTTTATGGATATATCGGGATGCTGGAAGGACGTTTAAACCTAAAAGTAAATCTCGGACACGGCTTTGTGATTTTTGCAGAAATGATCCGACGAGCGTCAAACTCTCGGATTATCGTTAAAATAGTTTAACTTACGAGAATATGAAATAAAAATTTCTGAGATGAATAGTGAAAAGTGAATAGTAAAATTTTCAGGAATAAAAGTTAACCTGAAATTGCGAATTGTTACATGTTGTTCTCATAAACGGAGTTTGAGCTTAAAGATTTTTAATATATATATATATATATATATATATATATATATATATATATATATATATATATATATATATATATATATTTGGGTATGTTGCTAATACATTTAACTTGATTTCTGGAAAATTTAAGCTTAAACGGATGAATTGTTTGGTCAAAATTTGTGTTGATCTTAAAAAAATTGAGCTTAAATGAAAAAAGTCATTTAAACAATTCTTTTTGGACAGATTTGGTGTCTTAAAAAAATTGAGCTTAAATGAAAAAGTCATTTGATCGCAATTTGTAGTTCAGTACAGAAGTGTTTTCTCTAAGAGATTTATTTTTTCTTGTGTTGATCTTTATGTTGTTTAGATACATACATTTGAGTTGTTGAGTACATCAATTTTTGGTTGTTCTAATACATGATTATGTAATCATTTGTGCGATGTTCAACGCAAAACCTTTTATGTTATTTGGAGCAAAATATTGTGGCAAAAATAGTGCATATTTAAGGTTGTTTGATGCGATGTTGTTTGGCACTATTCAACTAATTTTGCTAGATGAAAATAAACAAGTCGCTCGATTTTGTATCGAGTATTGGAAGTTTGGACGTTGCAATTATTATATTGTGAATATTGTTGCAAATAATCAAACTATTTGCTATTCTAGAAAGATGAACAATTATTAAGACTCGATACAACTCATATTGTTAACAATCGAACGGTTTGTCATTATGTAAGAGATGACTATGTGTTGAACATGACCGTGTAAGACATTATGAAATATGAAGAAAGAACACACATATAGATGACAATAAATTTTGTTGGTTTATGTAACTAACTTGAATGTATGATTGTTATTCAAAGTGAGTTATTATCTATTCGCTAAGTTGGACAAATTTTGATTGTGTAAAATGATTACACATTGATTTTATGTGATTATAATCACATAATAAATTATGATAATCATATAATGATAAGAGCTCACATAATAAATTATGATAAGCATATAATGATAAGAGATTAAATGTGATTATATATATAATCACAAGTGGATTGGAATGACATGTTATAAGTGTAGGACTTATACATATAACTTATTGGATCTTCCTAAAACATGTGTGGACTAAGGTGGTGATTGTCTAAAAGAAGAATGTTAGTAGATGAAGCTATGAGTAATCAGAATGATGCATCTTCTGTCATACGCTTGATTCCTTGGTCTATAGCTTGCTAGATTTGGAATCTGTTAATTATTATACGGAAAATAATTAACATAAGACATTCAAAAAGTGTGCTTACACTAGTATGAAACTTGTGAGGTGACAAATTGCTAATATCTTGATGTCATATCCATGTGAGAAAAATCTTATAAACAAGATTAATATATTGAAAGGGAGAACCTTTATACAAAATTCTTGAAATAAATTCCATGTGGGGGATTCCGGCCTAGCTAGAGTTCAAAAGGACATCAACAAACATGAAGTTCTTGCCTAGTTGGAATACTCAAGAATTACCTGGAGCATGATATATTTAAAGAGTTGATCAAAACTCGATTTTGTATAGATATATTATGTCGATATGACAACTACTCTCAACATGAGTTATCTCTATGAAGTCATAAAATAACATTGCGGATCGGATTGCGAAGTGCTAAATGTGAGAGTTAGTTAGCAAGTCTTGAAGAGGAATGGGACTAAAGCCCTTGAAAAGTTTATATGAAGGAAAACCTAACCCAGCTGACTGGAGATCCTAAGATCTGGGTTCAATAGGACAACCTACTTGTATAAACTGAGGTCACTGTGAGGGAGTAATAAACTCCATATTCATTTAAGGGAGTTAGTAAACTTCCTAGTTCATCCCTATGACAGTGACAACATGTGGTTAAGCATATGGCTTTTAATGATTATGAAGAATCACCTATGTGAGAGAGAAGGGGGTCGCTTCGAAGGGAATTGTCGGGGCGCATTTCTTAAAAGCTCTCGCAGAACCAGGCTAATGTTCATGACCATAACGAACATAACTATGAGAACCAAAATGTGTCAAGGAGATATTTGTGTGAATATATATTGTCGTCTCCACAAAAAGCAGACAGTTCAAAGACATCAAGTTCTACTGGCTGCTAGGGGTCTAAGTATATTTCACGAGGGACGATTCAAAGGGTAACACCTACCTATCCTATGCAAATATCAACTGTAAAACTCTATTAAAACTTCATGTCCTTGAATTTCGTTTCCCTTATCAATTTCATTCATGTGTGGGATTGTTGGGAAATTTGGTCAAAGGTGGTGAATGACAATTGATAGTGTCATTTAAATTACTAATGTGAGTTGAAAATGATTAATGTGTGGTTTTATTTTAATTCATGAGACATTAGTAAAATTAATTTTGTTAATTAATTGTGACCGTTTTTTCTTCCATCCCTACTCCTTATATATTGAGACATATTATATCTTTCAAGATACACGAAGAAACACACTACTCATCTCCTTTTGTATACCGTTCATTTTGACATTATGTGTATTCGGTTCGTAATAGAGGGAAGGCACAGTTTTGGTTCGCTTTGATAACCCGTTTATGCTAACGGAGTTATCCATTGTTGTTGTATCCTGGGAGATAGACGTTCACGATTCTCAAGCACCGTGAAGAGGGCGAATCTGTCTTAAGAAAACTGTGAGCATCACAGGCCTCAACATTTTCCTTGTTTGTGTTTTTGAGTCTCCACGTTCAAAAGATTTACAGTATGATTTTCTACACTTTATATTTATCTCATTATTATCATGTTTGTCTCTTGTTGCAATACACTATATACAACATTGCATTCATCATCCATACTTTTGCAAAGAATAACATGGATTGTTCTTTGTCTCAATCTCTTTTAATTTAATCCGTTAAGTCTCCTCATGTGCAAAGCACATGAGGATATAAATATCATTTTTTAAGAATAAATATATAACAAATAAACTTATTTAATCCTCACTTACCAATTAGATATATCTATCTCTCTTTCTTACTTTCCTTTTTAGTTTTAGTTTTATGTTAACACAAAACCCTACCTCCACCACCACCAATCATTATCCAACTAATTCACCACAACTAAGTCACGTGGGTCTACTATTTAACTGAAGTGATCCATTTTTATAAGTTTTTATGTGTTTTAACTTTTTTATTCGTTTTCATTCGTTTTACACGTTTTCATCCTATTTATATGTTTTCATCCAGTTTTATACATTTTTGTTTGTATTTAAACGTTTTCATCCGTGTGACAACTGGCAATTTAGGGAGACATTTTAAAACCCGCATTACGTTAAAGTTTAATGATAATTAAATGTTTGGAATTTTATTCGCAACGGATTTGTAAAATTTAAACCGTGGTTTTAAATTATGAAATTTATGTGGAATTAAATTTGAATTATTGATTTGAGATGGAAATTATGTCGTGATTTATTGTATGAGACGTCTTTGAGGCACTACGTTGACTCCGGCACTAGAAATAACCTAACACGTTTAAAATTTTGATTTACGGTTTGGTTTATATATTAAATGAACGTATCGTGGAAATTTAAAATATTGGGAACGAGTTCGAGTTGAGGGTGTCGGGATATTTTGAAAAGTTACGGAATTGGTCCTTGTGTTTACTTAACTAGCCACTCCCCTCTCACTATTATTATTATTATTATTATTTAAAAGAAAAGAAAAAAAATATACAAAGAGTAAATTGGTCCTTGTGGACCGGTTTTAAACACACAACACAACACCCTCACCATCTTCATTCTCATCTCACTCTCTCTCTCTCTACAAACCCTAGCCGCCGCCCACTCCGGCAGCCACCACCATCACACCACAACCTGTACAACCCTACTATCACCACCATCTTAACCACCTCGTCGTGCTCTATCTTTTGGTATAACTCACGCGCGACACAAACACCCTAACCCCCTCGTTTGATCATCACCTCCACCTAAAACACCACCACCACCACTTATACTTTGGGTTTTTAAAGTTTCTTGAGCTTGGAGTTGTTAAAAAGGTAGGCAAACACGATTTTTCATCTCGTGTGCCACGATTTGGGTTCAAATCCATGTATACACGGATTATTTTTATTGGGTTTCAAAAAATAATGATGGGAAATTGTATTTTGTTAATAATAATGGGTTTGGTATCCGGGTTTAATGATTTTCTCTTGGAAGTCGAGTGAAACCGTGAGCCTTAGCTCACGGCTTGATTTGGTTCGAGCCGTATGGCTCCACTTGATGGGTCTTGACCTTGGTAATCTTATTATCAAGGGTTTGGTATTTGGAGTTTGGATTTGGTTGGAGTTTGGATGACCTTTTGATGTTGTTGTTGTTCTTGTGTGTTGCGACCCAAGAGGGTCCGTTTGGGCAGTTTTTGTGTGCTCGGATGAGCTTTTTCCGAGACCAATCGGTCATGGGTTCGAGTCACCTTGACTCGTGGTCTTGCCGAGACCCAAGTGGGTCTCATGGCACGGGTTTGACTTGATAAATCAACCCGGAACTTGTGTATGTTTGATGTCATTCTTGTTGTTGTTTTAATATTGTTATTGTTGTGTTTGATTGATTCGGCCGAATACTACTTGATGGGTCGAGACCCTTTGTGGTGTTGGGAATTTTGGAAGTTCCTGCTGATAGAGATCTACTGACAGGTTCCTGCTGAAGCTATAGATGGTTTCTGCTGATATACTGGTTCCTGCTGACAGAGTGTTTCTGTTTTTGGTATTGTTTGTGCGGGTGTTAGTAAAAGTCAAACCCGTAATTTTAGTAAGTTGTTAGGATGTGATATGTTTTGATTTTATATCTACTATTGTATTAGGGTTCCTTGTATATAAAAGGAATATACGTCTTATGTTTATAAGGTAGTTCTCACCAAAAAGAAAAACACCTTTAGTGTGTGTGATATTGATCCATAGAGGATCATTGTTCTTTAGAGAAAAACTTTGTTGAAACTTTGATTGTTCTTTATTATTCCGATGTGCATTCAATCATTGTTTTTATATCCTAGATTGGGCTTGATCTTGGTTCAACATGTGGTCTCGACAATGGGTATATGATTATTTTGGTGAAGTGTTGTCGATTATATGGATGAATGGGGACCGATTGTGAGACGGTCGCATTAGTTTGACGGAGATAGGTTAGTCGGGTGCCGTAGTAGGACCCTATTGTTGTAGTTTGTGATATGGGACGAATGACAGAGTTGTGATATTGACATGTTACTTTGGACTTGTGGTTGTGCGAGTTGGAGTCACGTTGACTTTCTAGTCAATGGTTGACTTCGGCAAACGCCTTGACACTTTGGATTTGGACAATGAACCGAGAGTGATGACTCGGACATGTGACTCATCTTTTATAGCTCGACACAATTTATAATTTAACAAACAACTAAAAACTCGTAATAACTTATATATCTATATAAACATTTATATAAATATATAAATGTGTAAAGGTATTTATATTTATATAAGTGCGTATATAATAAATGGGAGATCACGAGTGAATAAAATAATAATGTTGACGATATATGTTGGACTATGAAAATAGTAAAATATTATCGGGAACTTTATTATAATTAAACTAGTATAATTAGAAATATAAATATAACGCGGATTGTTTTACTAAATAAAGTAAACTCTTGGGAAATAAAACGAGAACTTGCGAGTTATAAGAGATTTGAGGGCACTTGAATCCAAGTTGGCCATTTTATTAATTGTTGACTTTTTGTGCATGTCACGGATGTGTGACGTTAATAGACTCGTTTCATATAACTATTTAACTTATTTAATCAACGGATTAAATGGAACCTATTTAGTTATATAAAAAGGGTTTATTAACGGGTATTGTATCCTACGACGCCTTTAGGTTGTGGTAGGAGTGAGGGATAATAAGCTACTAAATATTTTGTGAGGTTTACTGAATTGACGAACTTGGTAAGTTTGATGATATATTTAGGAAACTTATTAGACTTTAAAACTTACCATATAGTAATCTACGTGCTATGTGATTTAGGTTCTGGTATGATTTTGGAATAATATATTAGGTAAATAAGTTGTGGAGGATTAGCGAGTTGATGAACTTGATAAACTTCGACGATTTATTTAAATAATATATTGGGCCAACATTAGACCTGTAGATCGTTATTATTATTTCTTTTGATGTGTTTTCTGATTTGTGTTGAGTCGACCTTCCACCCACATAGATACCAAACGCCAAACCAAATATGAGAAACGGATTTTGGAAAGCAAAAAAGAAATACGTTCGGGATTGGGAATATTTGATTTTTGAGGAAATGATTCTGAGAAGAGTTTATATTGTTAGGAAGTGCCGAGTCCGTAGTTGCCGTCATTTGAGTTGCTATACTTCTTGATTCTACCGGTATTGAGCTAATATATGGACTTGAGGTGAATCATAGCCCCACTTTTACTTTTGAATATTGTTTTCAATACCTGGGGTGAGAAACGTGCAAATTGTTTTACGTGGACTATTATTGCTGTTTATTTAAAACTTGCTATGCTCATAGAACTTGGTAGGTTGTAGCGCATGTCGTATCCTTACGAATGCAAGAACATGTCGTATTCTTATGAATGTTGGGCATGTCGCATCCTTGCGAATGCATATTGAATTGATTGGTTTTGGATTATAGTGTGCACCTATAGGTTTGGTTTAGTGGAACGAGGCCTAGTCTAGCTAGCAAGCGTTTTGTGTATATGTCCACTTGATTGAATTAAGAATTTAAACCTATGATCTCACCAGCGAAAGCTGACTTTTAGCGTGTTTTCTCAGGTAACTAAGTGATGGCTTCGCATGCTTGTGTTTGGGAGGCTTGGCATGGCAATCTGGTTTAAGGATCTATTTTCGAACTCTGATATGTTATTGTGGACCTATGTTTAACTTATTTTGGGCCTTACTTTGGATAATTGAGATGAATGTAAACTTTAAAACCCTGTTTGGTTTTGTTTTTACTTATGTTTACTTTATCTCGTTTCTTTATGACTTGTGATTGATACCAATCCCCGTAGCACCCCGAAAGCTTGATTAGTCTTCCGCTTACCAAATTTTGGGGGTTTTACAATCCGTTTTTATATGTTTTCGTTCGTTTTTATAAATTTTCAACCATTTTTATACATTTTTGTCCGTTTCATCCAATTTTATCTGTTTTCGTCCGTTTTTATACCTTTTCAACCATTTTATACGATTTCGTTCGTTTTTATACGCTTTCGTCTAATTTTATACGTTTTAATCTGTTCTTACACGTTTTCGTCCATTTTATACGTTTGCAACCTCTTTTATACGTTTTTAAACGTTTTTTGTCCGTTTTATACGTTTTCATCCATTTTCGTATGTTTTCTAACATGTTCGTCTGTTTTTACATGATTTAGTCTGTTTTTACACGTTTTCGTCTGTTTTTATACATTATAATCCGTTCATCTTCATAAAAGCGGATAAAAACGTATGACAATGTCAGAAAACATGTAAAATGAATGAAAACATGTAAAAACGGACAAAATGGATGAAAATGAATCAAAATGGAAGAAAACCTATAAAAATTGATGAAAACGAGTAAATAGACAACAATATTAGAAAACAGGTAAAAACAGACGGAAACGTGTAAAAACGAACGAAAACGTGTAAAAAGTAAGAAAACATGTAAAATGGACGAAAACATGTAAAACGACGAAAACTTGTAAAAACGGACAAAAACGTATAAAAACGGACGAAAACTTGTAAAAACGGACGAAAACAGGTAACAACGGGTAAATACAGATGAAAATGTATAAGACATATGAAAACATATAAAAACAGATGAAAACGTATAAAAACAGACAAAAACGTATAAAACGGACGAAAATGTAAGATAACAAATTAAAATGTGTAATAAGGATGAAAACATTTAAAAACGGACAAAAAACGTATAAAAACGGACGAAAACGAATAAAAACGGAAGAAAACGTATAAAAACAAACGAAAACGGATAAAACGGATGAAAAAGTGTAAAAACAGATGAAAACACATAAAAACATATAAAAATAGACGAAAATGTATAAAAACGGATACTGAATAGTATTTGTAAAAACCCAAAAAAACCCGGAACCGACCTGAGACCCGTTTGACCCAGACCCATCTATATTCTTCTTTCCAAATGACCCATCTAGGCCCAGACCCATCTGAGACCCAAGCCCCGACACAGACCGACCCATCCATTTTGCCACCTATTTGAGGTTATGTAAACGTTAGCCATATTACAATAGACTTTGCAACATGTATTTGAGTTTTGGAAGACGGGAGCTAAATTGTCCAGTGCAAAATGATAACTATAAAAATTGTATTTGGAAAGAGAGAAAAAAAAAATGAAAAAAGAGATAGAGAATGACTATATGAGACAAAAATAAAGTGTAATGACTAATTTACCCTCATGTGCTAGGCCATGGGGTATTTAACTGAAAAAGTTAATGGAAGTTAAAACCATGGACCATAGGTGTTATTCTTTTTCGAGTTAAGGATTATGGATGCAATTTAAAACTCTCAAGAAAGGTAGATGCAATCTTGGACAAACCAGAAGGACCATCCATGTAATTTACTCATTTCATAATGATTTGTAGGGGTGTTGATCGGTTCGGTTTTCGGTTATTCGGTTAAAAAATTTTTTAGGGTCAAACCGTGAACCAAACCAAACCGAATTCAAATTCGGTTTTTGGTTCGGTTTGGTTAAATTCTAGTTCGGTTTGGTTCGGTTCGGTTTTCGGTTTAACCAAATTATTGATTTGTATATACAAAATCAGTTTTGGCCCAACTTGGAAAAAATTATAGTATTGGCCCAACTTGGAAAAAATTATATGTAAAAAAAGTGCGCAACTTTTCCTTTTAGAAAGGCATAAAACGTAAAAATTATGTGCAATTGTAAGAAAATTTTACCGGCCATATACATCCTTTCCTTTTAGATCAACAACTTCTTTGAGTGCTTCCGTCCATGATTCCAACTTACGAGCAATCTGCCTTTTCTTTTCCTCACCCTTCTCTGCCTCCATTCTTTGTCTGTGTTTGAATAACGCCTCTCCAAAACTGCTTTCTTGCTTCCTAACATGAGTTGGCTCGACATGGTAAAAAATAGGTACAACTATATGTTTAGAAACCTTTCGTTGCTTGAGGATCAGTACGAGCTCATCAAGACACCATGATGAAGATGCATAGTTCTTAGACAAGACAATTATGGAAGCACGAGAGTCTTTTATAGCTCTTTTAAGCTCAGGTTTGAGTTCTTCTCCGGTTTCAACCTCTTGCTCATCAAGAAAGGTAGATATGTTTTCATTTACTAAAGCTTCGTACAAGTAATCCGTAAAGTTGAGACGAGTGTCTATACCTCTAAAACTTAAGAAAACGTCATAAGTTTTCGACTCTTCTTGTTGTTCTTTTTCTTGTAATTTGTTGATAATAGCCATGTACGTCGAAGATTAATTACAGAAGTATGATCAATTTATTTCTTTGCTTCAATATGTGTTTTATTGTGTTAAGACTAATAAGATGAATGCGTGTTTTTATGCTAACAAGGTCACTGCTGAGAGGAGACTAAACTGTTTGACTTGGTCTTCCCTTCTGTAGGTTTGTTCTTGGATTTTCAAACAAGAAAATTTCGATCACATATTCTTGAGAAAATTAGAAAAATCATACGTGTGGTAAGTCTCCATATATGCCCCACATTGTGGAAAAAACAGTCCCAAAACTTTCACCAAATTACCTAACGCTAAAGCATGTACGACTCATTCTATATCATGTGAAAAACAATAGAACGAAATCCATAGTTTGTTAAGTATTACAAATTATAAGAAATTATTTACTTGGCTCGAGATCATCTTTTTCTCTTCATTTCTACACCTACGAATTGAAACCTCTCAGTTCTTGTAGATATATGGCATTGTTTAATTCCATAATAAGTTAGGGTTTCATTTGAGTTTGTAGATTTTTCAACATATATTTTAAGCAAAAAATATTTCATCAGTAAGCTTAATAGGTTTAGGGATTTTCAGTATCCAATATTGTATTTGGATGTATGAATCGGATGCGGCTTATTTATCGGGGTTGAGGAGTTCACGTGTATAAGTGTATAACACATACTATACCCAATCCAACGTCTCACCCGTTTATTAAATGAGTTAGGCGAGTTGACTTGTTTTCTGCCCAAACTCGTACTCTATTCTCTAACCCATATTGTTTTGGTGTCGATTTCGTGTCATGTTGAAAATTGGCACCTTAAATTTAGACCCCCTCTCCTCCTCTAACATGTCTATTTTGCGCTCTATTTCTTTTAGTAGTCTAAAGAATTCTCCAAAACCGTGTTTTCTTTTCTTTCCATCAATAGCCGTTACTGGTTTTTTAGCATTTCATAGCTTTCTTTCTTTTAATTAGTACAATGAAGAGCCATGCATCAACATATATATAACGAAACGTGTTGTTGCTGGCGGTTTTTTTCCAGTGCCAAAATCCCTTTTTCTTAACGGTGTGGTTATTCAACTTAACATAAAAAAAAATAGAAGAAAATTGTTTACGTGAAAAGCAAATTAAAACAAGACGCTATTAATTACGAACGATATAAAAAATCAATTAAAAAAGATAATAAAGTAACAATGATTCTGAAACTTACAACTGAGAAAAACCAAAATGATTGGTATTGTACTATTTGTCTGGACAAGTGTCAATAAATTAGTGGAATCGCACGTTTGCACGTGACCGTTTTGGGAAAGCTTATCATTTTTGTACCATTTTGGAAAGAAAGTTGAGTTTTTTTTACTCTTTTGGGAATTATCTCTTATCCAAATTCAACAAATCACATAACCACAGAGGGTAGGTAGTATGCGTGTGCACCCGTTAAGCACCATTCCTAGTGTAAAAGTTTTCATTTTATTTCATTTATTTGGAATTTAACACCAAGTGCATGCATACTCATTGCTAGGGGCGGAGTTAGTAGGGTGACTAGTGAGTGCTGGCCCCTAATCAGCTCACTTTATTCATCGGTTATATAATAGCCCAAAGTTAGTTTGTTAAGATATTTGCAACAAGCCCCCTTATTCCTATTGAAATTTCGAATAACACATACAAGTATACAAAGTCAAAATAAATTTACTTGTCAAACTATTCTTTTCTAATTTAGCTTACTTCGTAACTATTGTGGTGTACGTTAACTTGGATCATGAGTTAAAAGAACTATAGATTTATTTTTCGAGGAATGTTTTTATTGTTATAACTTTTACGTTAATTTCGGCCTCCCTTAACTTCAATTCCTAGCCCCGGCCCTGCTCATTGCCGTCTTAAAAAAGTGCACGTACAGCCTTAGACGGAAATGTGGATCCGCCACCAATAGTCACCAGAAAAATGGAAGAAAAATGGAAGTGTGTAAAAACCGAACATGACTCTTGACCCTCACAACCGACGAAACCTCAAGCCACACAATTTCGGCCCAGTCATACCGGGTGGCGATGCGAATGTAGGAAGTGTTGATGGACAGTTGATACACAATCTCTATTTGTGCTACATGCAAACTTTAAACTTTATAGGCTATGTTTGGCGACACGTAGCAGTAGCAGTAGCAATAAGCAGTAGCAATAAGCAGTAAGCAGTAAGTAGTAGCAGTAAGCAGTAGCAGTAAAAACGTGTTTGGTAACGTAGCTGTAACTGTAATTATTAAGTGTTAAACAAGTAAATGTTTACCGCTTGTCGCTTGTCGCTTGCTGCTTCTCCAGGAAGCATTTAAGATTGGAACGGTTAATCATGTTTCAGACACTTGTTAAGGTGTTGCCAAACAAGCAAGATAATGCTTACCGCTTGTCGCTTATCGCTTATCGCTCTTAAACGCTTCAAAAAAGTTGTTGCCAAACATAACCATAGTCTGATTGGTTTTCTATATTTACCTAACCCTTAATTTCCATAAACTTACGTCTATTCTTTAACAGATTTATAACTTATATTTTCCAAAAAAGGAACACGTACACAAAAATCTGTTTTTATATGCGATCCTCTTTGTTTCGACGCGATAAATAAATGAAAATGAGCAAGATTGTTTCGTATTCACTAAAATAATAACTGTTAAATAAATGAGGTTTCTTGATTAATACAGTACTAAAAAGAACCTAGATAGAGATAGAAAAGAGGAAATTACCAAAAAGATACAAAAACATTCCAGCATTTTATGTTTTGGTCACGATTTGACCCCTTTTCCTAATTTGGTCATGCTCGACTGCTCGACTGGCCTAAATGATCGACACGTGTCCCACTTTCACTTTTTTATTAATATTTTGTCCTGCCACAAAATCTCTGACAAATCATTTTTACTGTGCTTAGTGAGTGTACTTTAATATAAAAAATTGCTCGACTCGGTTGCTCGACTGACGGCTGCTCGACTGACGGCGTCTTTTTTGTCAAAAAGATGCCAGGAAATCTTTTGCTTGGATTGCATTTGTACTTTACAAAATCTCACTAAAAGATTTTTTTTGTACTTTTAATTATTATTTTATTTACTCTCCAAAATCTTACTTTCCAAAAATTTTATTACCGATTAAAAAAAAAATAAAAAAAAGAGGAACACACACACACACAGTTAAGAGTCCATCTAACAAACAGTTGGTACATGTTGAATGATTGATCGATACTCGTTTTTTCATAAAAAATGGTGAGTGTTTTGCATCAAGTCATCAGATTTTGATTAGTTCTTATTATTGTTTTTGAAAGACCTTCTAACTGATTGTCTAAGCAGTGTTTACAGTTAAGATTTTGATTAGTTCTTATTATTGATTTTGATTAGTTCTTATTATTGGTTTTTAGGTTTGTTAGTTTTCTTGATTGATTGTCTAAGCACTGAATTCACTTGTTTTTTAAAGACCTTTCTTACTGCTTATTATTGTTTTTGAAAGACCTTTCTTACTGCTTATTGGAAGAGGTCATCTAACAAATACTTGGTACTAATTCCTTATCGTTATTGGAAGATCTTGTTAGGGTTTTTAGTACTTAAGAAGATTAAGTGCTTAGACATTTGGCTAATATTTTGTTTTACTGCTTATTTACATAATCGTTAGGGTTTTTATTAAGTGCTTATGTCCTTTGTTAGGGTTTTGATTAACTGCTTATTTAGGTGCTCAACATTTGGGCTAAAAAATTCAAGCATGTTTTTAATGGACTGTGGAGTTATTAGGAGTGTTGTTTAGCACTTAAGGTTTGTCAACTTTAGATCTTTGAGATAATGAGATATGATGATTTTTTTCATGTTTTAAATCTATTTATTTTAGTTTGATATGTTTGTGGATCATCTAAATATATGAAAATGTTTTATAGTGTTATAAATCCAGGTTTTAGATTTGATAATATAATGTATGTTTGTTGGTCGACTTTCCATCCTTGTGTTAAAATGTACGTTTATCACAATGCAAATTTTAAATTTATTGGAAGATGTAGTCACTGCCTTACATTGAATGTTAACATAGTAATTTGACCTATTCCTTTATTACTACGTATGTTTAGTATACTTAAGCTCACGGGCTAAAGCATGAGCAAGTGACGAAAATAGTATTCCTTGTTTTAGTATACCCAAGCTTACTGGCTGCACAAGTGCTTATGTTTCTTAGTGACGAAATTGATTAGAAGTGAAACATCTGATTGGTATTTCTAATAAGATGTTTTATAGTGCTTAGTATTGCTAATGTATTGGATGTTTTATCAACTGTAAGCCTTATGCTAACATTTTTAACTATATTTCTTTTTTGTAGGACTATGATTGAACACTTATCGTGAGAAGTAAATTGCGTTACTTCTCACGAATGAGAAAGGAATTAGACCAGCCTCGACAGACATTGTTTAAGTCCACATGTTTTGGACCGTGGCTAGATCTTACTTATCTTGATAATGAAGAACGTCTAGTTCAGTATATGCTTCAGAAACAAGTCTGCCAATACGATGATAACTATGATCTTCCAATTGTATATTGTGTGAATGGACATACTTTTGTCTTTGGTCAGCATGAATTCTGCTTGATAACTGGGTTTAAATTTGGTATTCTCAGCTTCCGAAAATGGAGAAGTGGTGATATCCCATTTTGTAATCGTGTTTTTCCGGATAAGGTTGGACAGTATGTGAAAAACATCGATCTTCTATCTGTTATCGAAGATGAAGATGCTTTTTTAAACCTGTCGGATGCAGATGCCGTAAGGGTGTGTTTGTTGCTAACCTTGGAGGTTATATTCATGGGTAAGGATTTAGGGTCTGTCATTGATGATATGTTACTGAGGATGGTCGAAGATGTTGATGAGTGGAACGCATTCCCATGGGGTGAGTACATTTGGAGGCAGTTGTATGAGTTAATCAGAAATGTTGCTTCAAAGAATCGAGTTGGTAACAGTGCACCATTGGGCAACACAAACTGCAAGGATGTTCCGACCTATTGCTTGGCTGGATTTGTTTGTGCATTCAAGGTTATTAATTGCAATTCTTTACTTACTGTTTAGAGTAATGCTTGATTATTATCTATCTAGTCCTTGTAACTAATAATGGTTATGTTTGCATTTTTTGCAGTTATGGATTATTGAAACTTCTGATAAAAGTCAGCTATGGTGGAGGAAGGATGATGGGGTGATCCCAAGAGCGCTTTCATGGTCGAAGCATAGATCATTTGCAAAATCTGATAATTTCGAACTACTTTTTCCTAAGATAAATATAACATTTTTGGAACATCTTATAATCGTTCAAATAATTACTTTGTTTACAATAGTGCTTTGCAAAGCACACGTTTACTCCTACTCACAAAATAGGTTTTTTCGGCATGATACAACTAGTTTAGCACAGAAAACTAATTTCTATGTTTTTCATAGGAATCCACACCAAAGTTTGGTCTCATCCCAAACAAATTTGAGGCTGAATCTCAATGGTATACAGAATCATTAGAATTTTTTAAGTGGTATACCCCGAGGGCGCCGCCTGTTGTAAAGGGTGGACTTTATGATCATTATTGGAAGAAAAAGGCGAGTGATATGCCGAATATGAGTCAAGTTGATTCATCAACTGAGGTAGTTAAACATGTGGATGTGTTTGCTCTTGAAGCTATTGTCAAGGCTTTGGAATCCCGAACATTGAAACTCGAGACTATAATTCAGGTAACTGTTTTACCTTTTCCAATTTGTTTCCAATTTATTTTCTTTTGAGAAACTTCTCATGGTATACACTAATAGGTTAGTTTTGTTCCACAATACTTTCACTTACAGGTACTTACTAGTAAAAGAAAGAATGTGGAGACAGATCCTAATGAAAAGGTAATTTTATGGTGTTGTCGTAAACAATACTTTCATTAATTTTAAGCATGTATTTTTTTATTGAACTATAATGTTATACTAATTTGTGGTAAACAATTTGGTATGTAGGTTTATACTGCTAAAAGAGAACGGGAGCCTTATGAGAAGGTGATTTATTTAGATGTGAATAGTTTTATACTTTTAAATATGAGTTTCTAATACTATGTGGTAAACCGTTCCTACGCAGTTTTATACTTGCAAACCAGAAGAGCAAGACAATTATGTTAACATGTCTGATGCAGAAAAGGTAATTTTATGGTGTCGTGTAGGATGAAAGATACGTTATAACTTCTTTTGTGCAATACTAAGTGATGGTGACATTAATATTAATTTTTTTTAAGTATAAAGAGGGTTTTTGAATAGAAACAGTTGAAGTTGTCCTTTGGGGGTAGCGGGTCCTTTGGCTAACTATTTTGATAGCGTTGGCAGGACAATGATATTGCTGATGAGTATTGCAGTTAAGGCAATGATTTTATTAACATGTTTGAGTCTCCATGCGTTGAAGATGGACCGTACAACGGATCACATGGAAATGTTGTAAATGATGAAAAGCAAGAGGATTTGTGTCAACCTAATGGACCAAACAGCAAAAGTTTACCTCGGGTGAAACTTCCTCATGAGTGTTATCAAATGAAGAAGAGGAGGTTCGAAAATGTTATTTGGTCGCCGTTTATTGAAGTAAAACCTTCACCAGTTCCTAGCATAGATGATTGAAAAATCGGAAGAACATTCTTGATCCGATTATGGTTCAAATGTTAAGGCAAGTAAGACCTTGGGTAGAGGTACGATGTTTAAGATCCTTTGTATAATATAAGCACGTTATATTGTGATTGTTTTGATAGTAAAACATTATATTTTGGTTATTTTTTATTTTAGGTTCTTGATCGACCATTGCACAACCTCGACAAAATTTATGTTAACTACGAAATTGATCGATTTCTCCTTAGGGATGGGTGGCGTAATTGTAAGTTTCCTTGGTCCGGTGATATAATTGTGGGTCGTAATTTCTGGGATTCTCTAATCGGCCTTGATGATAAACGCAAAGGATGGCTGCTTGACGAGGTAAAGTAAATATATCTTTTATTTACTTTACTCAGTTTTATATAAAATGTGCTTTTGATTGTATGTACTTGCCAACTTATTTCAAGTAACTTTTGTTTGAGATAAATTGCCAGAAGCACTTTTTAAAGGTTAGCTAAACATTATAGTTGTGGCTTCTGTAAAATTGTTTCAAAGAGAAGTTGAAAGTAACTTTTATACACATCTTGCTACATTGAACTTCACCTTGAAAACCTCAATTATAAGGGCACATCTATCTAACGATGTTGATGGGTTCCATTGCTTAGTTTGACCGAGTTCCCAAAAAATCATTTGTGTGCTTGATATTGATCCTATTTTTTTGGTTCTTTTTATAACAAAGAATGTGATCAATATCAAGCACACCAATGGTTTTATGGAACTCGGTCAAATTAAGCAATGGAACCCATATACATCATTTGATAGATGGGCTCTAATAATTGAGGCGTGTTGTTTGTGATAATGATATAGTGTGTATTGTTTATGGCAATCCACACTCCTTCATTATCCCATTTGACACGAGTCCTAATACTCACATACTTTTATATAATCAACAATTTTTTCTTTGGCACACCTAGGTAATTTGTATTGTATAAGAGTTTGAAATCTGTGTGGAGGTATAGAAAATCAAAAGCACATTTTTTATACAACCAATTGAATGATTTTTTTTCTTCTTTTTCTTTGCTTCTTGTTCTTACAGCACATTGATCTATGGATTGGCTACATGTGGCATACTAGACCAGCCGACATGGATTGGTCGATGGTTAGCTGCTTTTTTCTACTACTACTGATGAATGGATCGATGCCTTTATTTTATGTAAACAAGGAAAAATATCCTTTAGGATGGGCTGATGTTGAAAGGGTTTTTATCCCCATAAATGAACCTGAAAGACATTGGTCTCTTGCTGTGTTTCACATCCGGACTGGTAGAGTTACATTCTATGATACTCAACCCTATCCTAAGATTGAAACGCGTGATTTTTACCTGAGAATGAGGGATTGCCTAGAGAAAAGGCTTCCGGAAGTGCTGACAGCAGCAGATGTGTTTGACCAGAAGGGAATCGATCCTACGTCATATAGGATTACGTTTACGAATGCTGAAAATGTCCTAGGCAGGGTGGGTTGTTTGGCGACTGTGGGGTGTGGGTCTGCATCTTATTATTCAGGTATGTCATTCTACATAGCATTTAAAATACTTTTAGAATTATAATATGATACTTGTACAAATCTAATACTAAAAACCTAGTAGGATAAGCATTCATTAAGCAACATGTAAGATACATGCAGTAGGATAAGCAAAGCTACAACAATTTTTATTTTTTCCCATCTTGGTTTGGTTCAGCATTAATGGGCGATTTGCTGCTACTTGCCTCACCGTACACTTCTCGTCTGAGGTATTTTAGAATTTTAGATGGCAATTGCATATTTGGTTCGGCATTTGGGCCATATCTTTCATAAATCTCCGGAAATATTACCTCTTTGAGTACCTTGTTTGACCATTGCCTATCTTCAGCGTTATATTTGAACGTAACTTTTTTAGGTTTTTTCGGCATATTTCCTAAGTAACTAAGTTTTATAGTAGGGTGAATATAAACCACCATGTGAAAACAACCCCTTAAATAGCAAAATCCTCACCACATGCCAAGTCACATGTAAACAGTCCATATGTAGGCATCCTATAAATAGATAAGTGTAGTCCACAAGTTAGTCAAATTGGCAGCTAAGGCATATTCCTGACTGACATTTGCCAATTTCAATGTGAATGGCATAATTGAATTGAGTAGTTGGATTACTCGATTAACAGTAGTGATTTATATATTTAATGGTTTGTACACACTACAACAAAAGTGGCTTTTTAGGACCCTTTGTGTGGGACGGTATGATAATGGAGTCCTAAAAAACTGTTTAATAGGACATATGAGCGTTTAGGGTCCTTTTTAAATATTTGCTACTTAGGCGATGCCCTAAAAAGGTACTCCCTCCGTCTCAAAATAATTGTCAGGAGACAAGAATCACTTAGTTTAATAAAAGTGGGGCCAATTTAATTTTTAACCACTCAAAGAGAATATTCTTTAACTTTATTCTCTAATTTTTACTTAAAATGGAAGGTGGACAATTAATTTGAGACGTCTCTAAAAGGAAATATGGACAATTATTTTGAGACGGAGGTAGTATATAATAGGATGGTCGATGATTTGGGGTCCTATTATCATATAACTTAATAGGACACTTAAAATATGGATCCTAGTAAATTACCTTTATAGGACGTTTATTCATTATGGTTGTATTATAATACACCATAATAGGACATTTGAGTTTTGAGTCATAAGACATCAGTTAGTTAAAACGCTTATTCACAAAAAGTTTTATTATAGCAAAATTTAATAGGACCTTTGACACGTGGGTATTATAACGTTAACCTTTATAGGATGCTTATGTACAATGGTTTTACTATCGTACACCATAATAGGACATTTCATTTTTGAGTCATATAACATCATTTTTTTAAAAAGATTATTTGCAAAAGTTTTATTATAACAAAACTTAATAGGACCCTTAAGACGTGGGTATTATAATGTTAACCTTTATAGGACGCTTATGCATAATGGCTTTAGTATCATACATCATAATAGGACATTTTATTTTTGAGTCATAAAATATGAGTATTTTAGAACGTTTATTCGCAAAAGTTTTATTATAACAAAACTTAATTGGACCCTTAAAGGATGCATATTAATTATGGTTTTATTACAATACACCATAATAGGACACTTGATATATAAGTCATAAAACATTAATTATTTAAAACGTTTATTCGCAAACTATGACAACCGGCAATTTAGGGAGCCATTTTGAAAACCCGCATTACGTTAAAGTTCGTTTATAAATTTTTATTTGGAATTTTATTCGTAACGAACTTGTAAGACCTATTTTATGGTTGATTATATTTAATATCGTTATGGGATTTGAGATTTATTTAATGATTGTTATGGAAATATACTTGGTAATTTATTTTTGAATTCTCACTTGGTACTACGTTGACTCCGGCACTAGGATTACCTAACAGAAAAGTTATGACTTGATTTTACAAGTTCGACAATATTTATTTATTTACGGATTGTTTCGCGAGAAATTAAACGTTTTGAAATGAGTTCGGGTTTCGGACCGCGTGTTTTACACTCACCATTATTTACCCACTCATATTATTAGTAATATTATTATTATTACTATTATTATTATTATTATTATTTTTAAAAGAAAAATGTTTTTTTTAAAGTAAACTACAAAATCGTCCATGTGGTATATACCACACACACACACACCAACCCATCACCCTCATCCTCACCAAATACTCTCTCTCTCTTCCCCCCTCTCAACCCTAGCCGCCGATCACTATTTCCGGCCACCACCACCACTATGACGCCCCCACAACAAAACAACCATCACCATCTTATTCCTTATCCTTTTCTCTTTCTTTTGGTGTGTTATACGCGCCATATAACCCACTTTAACACCTTGAAACCTTATTAAATCCGACCCAACTTTGTTGTTTTTACTAGATCTATTCGATTGGAGGTTCAAGAAGGTGAGAATAATCGATTTTGGTTTTTGGGTGCCTCGATTTGGCATTAAATCCGTGGCTACATGGATGTTTTTCATGGGAATCGAATTATTATGGGATGAAATGATGTTTTTGATATTAAAAGATGGTTTGGTATCCGGGTTTTGGTGTTTCTTTGATGGTTCGAGTGAACCGTGAGTCGTGGACTCACGGCTCGATGTGGGATTCGAGCCTATGGCTCGTTAACTTGATTATTGTGGTCTTGAGTTTATGGTTTTTCATGTTTGCTTGCTTGGAGATTGGTTTGACTCGATGGAGTCTTGGCCTTGTGGCCGAATATGGTTATTGATGCCGCGACCCAAGTGGTCGACTTGGGCAGTTTTGGTGTGCTCTTTGGAGCTTATTTGTGAGCTTTTAGTTATTGTGGTCGAGTCCTTGTGACTCGTGGTATTGAGCCGAGACTCAAGTGAGTCGAGGGCTCGGGTTTGGCTTGGTAAACCAACCCGACAATGGACCTTGTTATATTTATATTTTTCCTTGTTATATTTTGTTAACTTGTTAGTGTTTTGGCATTTGTTGATTCGGCCGAATGCTTGTTGTGTCGAGATCATTTTTGGTCTCGACAAGGGATTTATGGTATATTGAGAAGTTGTTGTCGAGTGGTAAAGTGGGGATCGATTGTGAGACGGTCACTTAGATTGACGGAGATAGGTTAGTCGGGTGCCGTAGTCGGACCCTATTGTTGTAGCACGTGTATTGGGATTGATGTGGACGGAGTTGGATTGATTATTTATGACTTACTCACATTATTTTGGACTTGGACAATGAGCCGAGAGTCATGACTCGGACATGTGGCCATTTCGTATGACTCAATAATTATTTACAATTTAAAACGCAAATAATAAAACTCGTAATAATATTATTGGTAATATAAACGTTTATATAAATATATAGACGTGAATAACGTATATATAATTGTATAAATGCGTATATTAATAATAACAAAAATCACGAGTAGTATTATAAATAATGCGACTAAATATATTATGCTACGAGAGTAGCGTAATATTATTGGAAGCGTTATTATGAATAAATATAATAAATAACGAGAAGTTCTCGACGTTAACTAAATATTAAATGAAATATTATTTTATATATATATATATAATGAGGAAAGCTATCGAGTTATGCGAAGTCGTGGTCACTTGAGTCCAGGTGAGTTATTGTTTGTGACTTTTGTGTTGTCACGGATATATAACGATTAATATAGACATTTTCTATAACTAAATAACTTATTTAATTGACAGGTTAAACCTTATTTGGTTATACGAAATGAGTATATTAATGGGCATCGTATCCTACGACGCCCATAGGTTGTGGTATATGTATAGGATAATAAATCACTAAATATATATATCGGGAAATTTGGCCAATTTGACGATGTATATAAGGAGTTTATTAGACTACAATATATACCATATAGTATTTGTGTGCTATGTGCTTTAGGATTGGGTGTAATCTTGGAACAGTATGTTACGTAAATAAATATGGGGATTATCAAATCGACGGATTTGATAAACTTCGACGATTTATTTAAATAATATATTGGGCTAATATTAGATCTATAGTTTATTTTATTATTCTTTTGTTAGACTTTTTGGTTTGTTTGTGTCGACCCACCACCCGTATGGATACCAAACGTAAAAACTCCAAACTAATACGAGAAATGGATTTTCGGAAAATAAAACGGAATACGTCCGGGTTTGGGAATATATAAATTTGAGGAAATGATTTCTGAACAAGTTGATATTGTTAGGTCGTGCCGAGTCCGTAGTTGCCGTCTTGTGAGTTATTATACATCTTACTTCTACCGATTTCTTCTTGCTGATTTCTGGACTTGAGGTGAGTCATAGCCCCACTTTTTACTCTTGAACTATGTTTTCAATACTTGGGGTGAGAAACGAGCAAATTATTTTATGTGGACTATTTATCGCTTCTATATTCTTTCTAAAACTTGCTATGCGTATGGGCTAGGATGTATTGTCAACTTTAGTCACATATTTTTGTGTGTACTATTCAAGGTTGGCTTATTTGGTTATTTGTGAATTGTCAACTTTAGTCACATAGTTTCGTGTGTACTATTCAAGGTTGGCTTATTTAGATACTGTAGTGTGCACCTATAGGTTATTAATACTTCGGAGGTTATCCGAGTATTTATGATATTGCGGGGGTTACCCGAATATCTATGTTAGAGCGGAGGGTATCCGTGTGTTATGTTGGAGTGGAGGGTATCCGCAGGCTTTTAGTAAATCCTTAGTCTAGCTAGCAAGCGTTTTGCGTATATGTCCACTATATTGATGATGAATTTAAACCTATGATCTCACCAGCGAAGGCTGACTTTTAGCACGTTTTCTCAGGTAATTAAGTGATGATTTGGATGCTTGGATTGGAAGGCTCGGCTAAGGCACCTGGTTTATGGATCTATTTTTCTAAACTCTGATGTTGAATTGTGGACCTACGTTTATTTCTTTTGGGCCTGACTCTGAATGATGTTGGGATAAATGTAAACTTTAAAACCCTGTTTTGGTTGTGTTTTTATTATGTTTACTTTATCTCGTTCTATTATGTCTTGTGTTGGATACCAATCCCCGTGGCACCCCGAAAGCTTGTTGAGTCTTCCGCTGTACCAAATTTTGGGGGTGTTACAGATTGGTATTAGAGCCAAGGTTATAGAGAACTAGGTAAATAAACACCTAAACTATAACCGAATTTTTATAGAAAATGATCCTTGACCATTGCCCGCCAGCCCGCCAAGCCGAAGCATCTTCGATTATTTTGAGGTATTATGAGATATTTGAGATGACTTGAGATTATGGAATATATTGATTTAGTGATAAGATGGCGTTTCGAGGAATTATATGGTCTAATTGTTTTATAAATGTTTTAGTAATGCGGTATTTGAAATTCGTTATTGAGATTATATGATTGAAATTATATGATGAGGATTTTTGGTATGGTACTTTGAGTTGCGATTTAGTTGTTTTGAAATACTTACACCTACCCTACGCCGTTGTCACAGACTATGGCCTCCCATATGCCTGATGTTGTTGAGGATATTCTTACTGCACTGGTATTCCCAGTACAGTTCACTATGGCATCTGATGATCCTTACCAGGTTGCCATGCTTTCAGCTACTGTGTCGCAGACAGCTTCTACTTCAGCACCGCCTGCTGCATCTACGCAGGGACCCTCATCTTCTCTAGGGCTCCCTGGTACATCGAGGTAGCTTACTCTTCATCAGGCTTTGGCTCGTGTGGCTCCACGTTTTGCCCACCGAGCTACGACACGTATGTCGGTACGCCCTACTCCATCACCTTTACAGATCGATGCTCACTCTCTTCTGTCAGAGGCGCCACCCACATCATTGCATCATCGTCCTAGATCACCTACCACATCTCCACATGGTTCACCTGTTAGGAGACGACGATTGATGACGTACTCTTCCGATGAGGAGGAGGAGGAGTACGAGGGTGAGGATGAGGCTGATGACCCTCAGGAGGCTGAGCAGGGTGATGATGTTGACCCTGAGGAGGAGGATGACCCTCAAGAGGAGGAGATGCCTGATTATGATGATGTGTTAGTGCCACCAGCTCAGGCTGAGGAGCCTGATTCACCTATACATCCGATTGAGCCTGTTTCACCTGATCATCCGTTTCTGTTTGATTCACCACCTGGTAGTCCAGTGGCGTCGGATGTGTCATCTAAGGTTTTTTCTGAGCAGGCAGAGTTAGGTGAGAGTGGCAGGTTGTGGGCTCAGAGTACTGCCCAGGGCAAGAGGATCTCGCGGGTGTCTGATCGACTTGAGAGGGTTATTGGAGAGTTTATAGCGGATTTGAGAGTTGATATGACTGTTGTTGAGGGCAGGTCGACTGAGATGAGGAGAGTTTTGATGGAGGTTCATGAGCAAATCGAGAGTTTACAACGAGGTTTTATCACAGCTCGAGAGGCTGACCGCAAGTTATGGCAGCGGAACACCGAGCTAGAGAAGGAGGTGGCAGACCTCAGGAGAGACAGCGACACCCATAGTGTGGAGTTAGGATCATTATGGAGAGATCTTGATGGCTTGAGGCAGGAGTTGAGGAGCCTCCACCAGCAGCGTGGCTAGATGTTTGGGTTATGTTGTCTTGTTGCTTTCTACACCAAGCAGTGTTCGGTTAGAAAAGCTAGTTATCATATTTTGATGTATTTTTCGTTCAGTATTCGTCTCTTTTGGAACGATTAGCATATTTTGTGTTTTCCAGTAGTTGGAACGATGTTGGATCTCTATTGTATGGTTGATGGTTATTAGTATATGGTATTATGTGGTTTTTGGATGTTATGGAAATTGAGTCCCTATTCGCTTTATTGATGTCTTGTGGTGTATTGTTGATATTCTTTCCATGATTTGGCTTCGTTGAATTACTTCTTGTTGAGCATATGATAAGTTCTATTGGAGACTCATGAACTTGTATGATGTTTCAGATCAATGGCCCCACGACGAAACCCTGTTAGAGCTACCAGAACTGGTCCTGCAGTGACTACCCCTGGTCGCCGAGGACGTCGTCGTACTCGAAATGTTGAAACCCCTACTCCTGACACTCTGGATACTACTAACCGCAACAACAGGAATCAAAATGTTGATGTTCAGGGAGACAATGATCATGTTCCACTTAATGCACCTACTGTGGATCAGGCAATGATCAATCAACTTGTGGAGCAAAGAGTTGCTGAACTACTGGCTGAGTCAAATCATTCCAACAATTCTGCTGGAACTTTTCCACCTGTTCGTGCTAGTGGATGTCACTACAAGGAGTTCAAGATTTATGGACCTATTGAGTTTGGTGGAACTGAAGGAGTGGTTTACTTGGTCAGATGGATTGAGAAGACTGAGTCAGTATTTAATGTCAGTGGTTGTGCGGAGAATGTGAAGGTAAAGTTTGCTTATTTTACTTTCAAAGATGAAGCTTTAACTTGGTGGAACAATTATCAAAATTTGGTTGGGAGTGATGTGGCTTATGCTATGACTTGGGAGCACTTTAAGTCTCTGCTGATTCAGACTTATTGCCCAAAAAATGAGGTTAAGAAGCTGGAAATTGAGTTTTGGAACCACAAAGTGAAGGGTACTGATATGGCGACTTACAATCGTCGTTACCAGGAGTTGGCTTTGCTTTGCCCAGATATGGTAAAAACTGAGACTCAAAAGATTGAGCGGTATACCGATGGGTTGCCTGTGGCTACAAGGAATGATGTGATTTCTGCTAGACCTGCAAACATCCATGAGGCAATCACAATTGCTCAACAACTAATGGATTCGTTGGAATTGGAAGGAGCTGATAAGGATAAGAATGGAAAGAGAAAGAGAGACCATCACTCTAAGGGTAATGATCACCGAAACAAGCGACAAGCTAAGGCTTATGCTATTGGGAATGGAAATAAGAGGAACCAAAACGGTGATGCACCCAAGTGTAGTCGTTGCCACCAGAATCATTCTGGATGGTGTAGTGTAAGATGCCAGAACTGCTCAAAGAAAGGAAACACATCTAAGGATTGTAGAGCTCGACCTCTTGCTATGGCTCAAGCTGCTCCTGAAATGAGAAATAAGGCAGACGTTACTTGTTATGGGTGTGGAAAGAAGGGACATTATAGGAACAAGTGTAGAGAATCGTGGAACCGAGGAAATCAAGGATCGGGTGGTAATGGGTACAATCATGGAAACCGTGGAGCTGGAGGAACCCGTGGACGACAAGATAACGGGGACCAACGTGTGGAAGCTGGAGCTGCTCAGGGAAGAGTGTATGCACTCGGGAACCAGAGTGGAGAAGATCTGAACGTCGTTACTGGTACGTTCCTTCTCAATAGTCGTTATGCTTCCATACTATTTGATACTGGTGCCGATAGAAGTTTTGTGTCCACTACGTTTGCACCCTTACTAGAGAAACCCCCGATGGCCTTAGGAATTGGGTATGATATAGAGTTAGCAAATGGGAACATAGAAAGGATAAATACCATCATTCTCGGTTGCACGTTAAATTTCTTGAATCACCCTTTCAACATAGATCTTCTACCCGTCACATTAGGAAGTTTCGATGTCATCATTGGTATGGATTGGTTGTCGAAGTATCGTGCTCACATACTTTGCGACGAGAAGATCGTGCGTGTACCTTACGGAAAGGAAATCTTAAATATACTAGGAGATTGAAAAGGTTCGAGGAGCCCATCCCGGTTGGCAGTCATTTCTTGCACTAAGTTACCCAAGCTAATGGAGAAAGGATGTTATCTTTTCTTAGCTCAAATATCTGAGAAAGGAGGGAAGGAGAAGAAGGAAAAGTGCATTGGAGATGTGCCTATAGTTCGTGATTTTCCTGATGTGTTTCCCGATGATTTGCCGAGAATCCCGCCTACTAGACAAGTGGAGTTTCAGATTGAGTTGATACCTGGTGCTGCACCTATGGCACGAGCGCCTTATCGACTTGCACCCACTGAACTAGAAGAGTTGTCAAAACAGTTAGCGGAGTTAGCCGCAAAAGGATTCATAAGACCAAGTTCTTCACCTTGGGGAGCCCCGGTCTCATTCGTGAAGAAGAAGGATGGATCGTTTCGCATGTGTATTGGTTACCGAGAGCTGAACAAGTTAACGGTGAAGAATAGATACCCGTTACCGAGGATCGACGACTTGTTCGATCAACTTCAAGGATCGAGTGTGTATTCAAAGATCGATTTGAGATCGGGATATCATCAGCTTCGAGTTCGCGAGGAAGATATTCCGAAAACGGCTTTCAGAACCCGTTACGGGCATTACGAGTTTCAGGTGATGCCGTTTGGGTTGACTAACGCACCGGCGGTATTCATGGATCTCATGAATCGGGTGTGTAAGCCTTATTTAGATAAGTTTGTGATCGTATTCATCGACGATATTCTAATTTACTCAAAGAGTGAGAAGGAGCATGAGGAGCATCTAAGACTTATTTTAGAATTGCTTCGGAGGGAGAAGCTGTATGCCAAGTTCTCCAAATGTAAATTTTGGATTCCGACGGTACAATTTTTGGGTCATGTGATTGATAGACAAAGAGTTCACGTGGATCCTGCTAAGATTGAAGCAATAAAAGATTGGGCTGCACCTACGACCCCAACAGAAGTTCGTCAATTTTTAGGTTTAGCCGGTTATTACCGAAGATTCATCGAGGGATTTTCGAAGATAGCTAAACCGTTGACCAAATTGACTCAAAAGAGTGTTAAGTATGAATGGGGAGATAAAGAAGAGGAAGCATTTCAATTACTTAAGGAGATGTTGTGTAGTGCTCCTATCCTGGCGTTACCTGAAGGTAACGAGGATTTCGTCGTCTATTGTGACGCTTCACATAAAGGTTTGGGAGTTGTGTTATTGCAACAAGAGAAAGTGATAGCTTATGCTTCTCGACAGCTCAAAAAGCATGAGAAAAACTACACCACCCATGATTTGGAGTTAGGTGCTGTGGTTTTTGCCTTGAGGATATGGAGACATTACTTGTATGTAACCAAGTGTGTTGTGTTTACTGACCACAAAAGTCTACAACACATCTTGAATCAAAAAGAGCTCAACATGAGACAACGACGTTGGATTGAGTTGCTAAGCGATTATGATTTCGAAATTCGCTACCATCCTGGTAAAGCAAACGTTGTTGCTGATGCTCTTAGTCGAAAGGAGAGAATACCACCGTTACGGGTTAGGTCATTGGGAATGACTATCGTATCGCCGTTACCGTCTCAAGTATTTGAAGTTCAAACGGAAGCGTTGAAAGCAGAAAACCGACCTGCTGAGAACATATTTGGAATGGCTGAGAATGAGAAGGGATTTGTTAAGCGTTCTGATGAAGTACTATGTTTTGGAGATCGGATTTGGGTACCTTTATATGGAGGAATTCGAGAGTTGATTATGCATGAGTCGCATAAGTCAAGGTACTCTATTCATCCTGGGTCCGACAAGATGTACCAGGATTTGAAAAATTTATATTGGTGGCCAAACATGAAGGTAGATATAGCGTTGTATGTTAGTAAGTGCTTGACATGTTCTAAGGTTAAAGCCGAACATCAAAGACCGTCAGGATTATTGACGCAACCAGAACTCCCAGTTTGGAAATGGGAACGGATCACAATGGACTTTATTACCAAATTACCAAAGACAGCTAGCGGTTGTGATGCTATCTGGGTAATTGTGGATCAATTGACCAAGTCTGCTCATTTCCTGGCGATTAGTGAGGATGATAGTGTCGACAAACTTGCAAGGTTGTATGTGAAGGAAATTATTTCTCGTCATGGAGTTCCGATATCGATTATTTCTGATCGCGATAGCCGCTTTACGTCAGCCTTGTGGCGATCACTTCAAACGGCTTTGGGGACGAAACTTGATATGAGTACTGCATATCATCCCCAAACCGATGGTCAAAGTGAGAGGACCATTCAGACTTTAGAGGATATGCTTCGTGCATGTATTATAGACTTTGGTAAGGGCTGGGAGAAGTATCTACCCCTTGCGGAATTCTCCTATAATAATAGCTACCACACAAGTCTTAAATCTGCACCATTTGAAGCTTTGTATGGCCGAAAATGTCGTTCGCCTATTGGTTGGGCGGAAGTTGGAGATAGCCAACTCACAGGCTCTGAACTTATCTTGGAGACTACTGAAAAAGTGACTCAGATTCGTGATCGGTTACAAGCAGCCAGAGATAGGCAGAAAAGTTACGCCGATCAGAGACGTAAACCCTTAGAGTTCCAGGTTGGAGACAAAGTGATGCTGAAAGTCTCCCCTTGGAAGGGTGTGATACGTTTCGGGAAACGTGGAAAACTCAACCCACGATACATCAGACCATTTCTTATTTTAGAAAGAATTGGGCCCGTGGCTTATAAGTTGGAATTATCACATGAACTGAGTAAAGTTCACGATGTGTTTCACGTTAGTAATTTGAAGAAATGTCTTTCTGATGAGATGCCTGTTATTCCGATGAAGGATATCCGTATAGATGAGAAATTGAATTTTGTGGAAGAGCCGATGGAGATTTTGGATCGTGAGGTTAAACGACTCAAGCGAAGTCGCATACCGCTCGTCAAGGTTCGTTGGAATTCCCGACACGGACCAGAATTTACGTGGGAACGTGAGGACGAGTTCCGGAAGAAATATCCGAAGCTTTTCACTTCGTAGATGAATTGTTCCGAGAGAAACCCGGGACGGGTTTCTTCTGAGACTGGGAGGATGTGACAACCGGCAATTTAGGGAGCCATTTTGAAAACCCGCATTACGTTAAAGTTTGTTTATAAATTTTTATTTGGAATTTTATTCGTAACGAACTTGTAAGACCTATTTTATGGTTGATTATATTTAATATCGTTATGGGATTTGAGATTTATTTTGTAACAATTCACAATTTCAGGTTAATTACCATTCCCGAAAAAATGTCACTATTCACTTTTTACTATTCACTTTTTACTATTCACTTTTCACTATTCATCTCAGAAATTTTTATTTCATATTCTTGTAAGTTAAACTATTTTAACGATAATCCGAGAGTTTGACGCTCGTCGGATCATTTCTGCAAAAATCACAAAGCCGTGTCCGAGATTTACTTTTATGTTTAAACGTCATTCTAGCATCCCGATATGTCCATAAAACATTATAAACAATAGAAATATGATTTTCTCTCATTTTAGGACAATTCCAAAAGTTTTGGAATTTTCCGTTTTTCAGTTCAGCGTTTTACGCGAATTACGCGTTTTAGACCCGTGTTTCCAGTTTTTAGCAGGGTTTTAGCATCCGATAGAACCTACCACTCATTTTATATTTTATTATGGAGTATATTGATAAGTTCTAGCATATTTATAAGTTTCATATTTTTAGGATACCCGATTTTAAGTTTCATGACTTAATAACTTACCGTTAGCGATTACCGGGACCAAAACTCACTCCGTAAGCTAGATAATACCAAGTTTAAGTACCTAGTCACTCCTCCCATCATATGAACGTGTATATGATGATTCACCAAGCCTTGGTGGCTTGGTGATAAGCCTTGGACTTTAGGATACTTGTATATTAAGCAAACTTGGTCACCAAGGGTTCATTAGATCATTACAAGTGTACAACTTGGTCTCCAAGTTTAGGCAACTTCCTAGCACCTTCCTAACCTCCTCAACTCACTATAAAAGCCCTCCCCATCTCTCTAAGTCGTTCACCACCTTAAACAACACATGCTCTCTTCATTTGATCTTATACTTCAAGTATTATCTCAAGAAATCAAGTGCAGCATCAACATAGAAACCCTAGTTTAGTTTTGATTCATCAAAACTACTTCAAATCCTTAGAAACTTTGGTGATTTCTCTTGAGTTTGAATCCACTCAAGTCACCTCAACCTTCATCATCCATCTTTCAAGATTACAAGAGTAGAAAGATTGCATGAAGTGAAGTGGGTTGAAGCAAGTCTATCAAAGTCCTATCCTTACATGTTAGCTTCCTTTCATCTTTGAAAGCCAAGAGTTGTGAGCCAAACCCTAACTTGCTTCTTGTTAAATAATCATATTCATTTTATTTACATATTATTTGTGCTATATTATGTCTTGTATTCATGTCCATGATGTATAAAAGTGAGTAAAACAAGTTATTGTACATGATTGATAAGACAAGTTCATAAAACAAGTAAACTAGTGACTTTGTTGGTATAACCTGATCTAAATGGTAAAAATATGATATTGGATTATTACATATTGTAGTAGAGGACCTAACAAGGAAAACATAGCAATTTGAACCACCTAAAACGAGTATACGAGTCAAAAGTTATGGCGATTTGAAGTTACCAAAACTTTCCGGCAAAACTGCCAAAATGTTTCTGTGACAGAATAGAAAACACGCAAAAAGAGGCCTTTCTGCTCCGTTTCTTCAAAAAGTTAAAACACGAAAGTTGTCCGGAATCACGTTTTCCTTCAGGAACAAAGAAGCTCGAGCCTTGAAAACACTTTCTGAGTGAGATATTTCTAAATTTTTTAACAGCTATTTACATATATATAAGTCACTATATTATGGTTATACTTTAAAAGGAACAAGAGGTCTTATGACCTATAATCAAGACCACCACCATGGCTAGAGCCAAGGTTGTGTCTCATGACCTTGGAACAAGGACCAAAGGTCATGGCTAGGCCATGACGAAACAACCATACAAGCTTATTTAGGCGAAAACATGAAACAAGGATTTAGCGAGAACTTGAACAAGCAATTTGGATCTACTTCACCTAAAAGGAAACCATGAGATATTACCAAGAGGAAATGGTCATTCAAGACTTATGAAACTACTCCTAATAACAATCTTCATGTACTAATAAACTTTCCTAAGTTTATTCAAATATCGGACATGTAACTTTTCGGATCAAAACTTATATCTATATATTTTATCAACTACTACAATAGTAGGGAGCCTCATGTGAGGAGTTCATTATGTAAGCCGTCGAGATGAGTTGTGGATTTACGAGTTAAAGTGTCCTGGCTCCTCGAACGCTTACTAACATGACTTCTGAAATATGTCAGCCCGAACGGTAGTAAACGATATACAAAACATACATGTTCATAAATCTTTTCTTTCAAAGACATACAATATACATCATACCACATCATGGACTAAATGCAAGATATATATATAGGCACTCCGTTATATTCTTTACACAAATCCTAAGTCGCAACATTCTATTATAGGTTGCTCGTAGAAACCTACACGATCCAACCACCACCTTCATTACTTGCTATCCTACTTAAGGTGAGTTCGTAGCCCCACTTTCTATTGTTTAACTATTTTACAAACCCATGGGGGGAATACATGCTATTATTTTTCTACTCGAACACAATGCTTTCTACTGTATGCTACCCGACTATGTTTTTATTGTCAATAAGTAACGATTGCCATGTTCGAAGTCCCTATATCATGAACCATTAGTCACTACCTATAGTGAGCGCGAATATTGTGAATAGATCTATTGGGATTGACGAATCCCATTTGTGTTGAACAACGATGAGTTCACACAAATGCACTATATTTGAGATTTAGCGGTATAACGGCAAAAGTACCTTGATAGGGCTTCTATAATGCCAATTTTGTTGGTTCGATGTTAATGTTTTTGTTGCATGAGCTTAGTGAAATAAATAACGATTTTGTTTTCTAACTATGAGTGTGAGTCTATAGCTCACACTACGATTATTGTGTTCAAACGATTTAACTAAACTCTACGAATTCCACTCAACCTTTGTGTTGACCTTTCAAGCATGTATTTCAGGTTCATGACGATCAAGGATGGTACGGAAGGGCACGGATACTCAAGAGGGCTATAAATTTTATTATCATTCAAAACTCATTTAATGTAAATTGTAAACATGGAACCATCTGGGACCTCATTTTGTAATCTCTGATATTTATACAATTTGAATGATAAATCTTTTAAAACGACTCAATTGGAGTTCGTTTTCTATTATTGTGACTATTGTGCCGTCGAGTAACACCCAGTTCGAATTCCGCTGCATCCATGAATTGGGGGTGTTATAGATTGGTACCAGAGCCATGGTTATAGAGAAACGGGTCTAATTGAGACCTAAACTATAACTACAATCACAAATAAAAACATTTTATAGCCTTCCGCTCTCCGTGTCTTCCATTCTCCAGACGATTATGGACTTAGTAAGCATGTTATGCTACACAAACATATTAGTATATTCATATATACCCATTTTGAGCATTTCCCCGTAAGCATTAGTATATTGATATATAAACTCGGTTTATTTTCAATCATTTATCTAAACAATGGACTAAACATATCTGCGTATGCCTATTCTAGGGCATTTCGACACAATCACATTCTCCCAATCATGTTCCTACTCCAACATTTTATGTCCAAGACATTGTAACTGATTGCAATGGTCTTTCCTATTTTCCAAGACATTGTATTATACAATGGTCTTAACCATTTCTCAAATGTTTTGAGTCACACAATGGTCTAACCTACTTCCCAGACATTGTGAATTGCACAATGGTCTAACCTACTTCCGAGACATTGTGTTTTGCGCAATGGTCTCTAGAATCATTCCATCACATCATCAATATCATTTCTTATGATATCAAAAACCCGTCACAACCTATCGATTTCCAAACTAGAAATATGAGATTTCTAAAGGACAAACTAATCCATCATTGACAAAAGCTGAAGTTCAGCCCTACATTCATCAAAGTTTTCTAACCTTCATTATTAAAAATTCGTGATCCTGACCAAGTATGTTCTATTTTAGAACTACTTAAAACTTCCTTTCCACACGTACCTACCCGTACTATCTTCTATGCAATGGAATATGAAAACATACGTTACAAGTCTTGTATGGACGGGACTTGCAATTGAAGGGTTTGACATCGCCTTTGTTTAGTGGACAGTTTCTCAAAAGCAACGGACATATCACAAGTATACCTAATTTAGGTATTTGAAAATTTTATCGAACCTTGGCTAAATATAGACTAGTCACCTATATTTAACCTAGGGACAGTGGAATATAGTCTGACTAACTATATTCGATTTAAAATTTTCAAATACTGGGAATAGTTGTACTAGGGTTATGTTCAGATTAATTTCCTACATGAACTCGATAAGCCACCAGAATTCATTAAAACAATCTAGAGACACGATAGTGTCTTACCACTCAGCAAGATCTTAACACCTTATTTGTACTACCTAACTTCATTCTTGAAAGTTTTCATTTATGAGATAATCCGAACTACTATCTTGGGATAGTTATCAATTATTCTCTTCATCCTGTAGAAGTACTATCCTATTTAGGTCCTAAGGATACCATCCCGTCATAAACCTTTAAAATTTCTTAAAATTTTAAAGCAAACTTGACATCTCTACCAATATTAACATTAAGCATACACTAAGCACTTTTGTTCATCAACATATCACAACATTACCTTCACAACCGTGGCAAACACAAGCTCATTAACAGATCTTGATGCACTTTTAAAGCTCAAATCATCCTTAGTTACACCACAAGCACCCTCACCAGCTTTACAAGATTGAATATTCATCTTGTACTTTTGGAACACCAGTATCATCTCATAATACACTACCTTGTAACTCACCGGCTAATTGTGAATGTTGTGTTGGGAATTCTTAAGTAGGATGATTTGTAATTATTTGAATGGATTGGGATGCCTTTTCATTTAAATAAAGAAATTGTAAATCACCAAATCATAAGTTTATATTTCCGTATTTACATTGTTTGGGATGCCTCTCTATGTAAATAAAGAATTATAAACAAGTGGGCTTATTTGTATCCGAAATAACATAAGTATGAAGTCAATAAACACTAGGTACAACAACCGATTACCTACTAGGCTATGATTGCAATTACTATCTCAATTCCTATTAATATTCGACGGCTATATCAATTTCCTTTGATATTCGATTATTACCATACCTTTCCTACACAAAAGTAAGCCTCATCCTACACCATACACTGAAACGACAAATCAAACTACATCACTAGTAATCACAGACTCTAGTCCTCATAAGTAACCACACCTCTTCATCGACACGACTCCAACATATGACACACATAGAACTTCGGGACGAAGTTCCCCGTTAGGGGTAGAGACTGTAACAATTCACAATTTCAGGTTAATTACCATTCCCGGAAAAATTTCACTATTCAATTTTCACTATTCACTTTTTACTATTCACTTTTTACTATTCACTTTTCACTATTCATCTCAGAAATTTTTATTTCATATTCTCGTAAGTTAAACTATTTTAACGATAATCCGAGAGTTTGACGCTCGTCGGATCATTTCTGCAAAAATCACAAAGCCGTGTCCGAGATTTACTTTTAGGTTTAAACGTCATTCTAGCATCCCGATATGTCCATAAAACATTATAAACAATAGAAATATGATTTTCTCTCATTTTAGGACAATTCCAAAAGTTTTGGAATTTTCCGTTTTTCAGTTCAGCGTTTTACGCGAATTACGCGTTTTAGACCCGTGTTTCCAGTTTTTAGCAGGGTTTTAGCATCCGATAGAACCTACCACTCATTTTATATTTTATTATGGAGTATATTGATAAGTTCTAGCATATTTATAAGTTTCATATTTTTAGGATACCCGATTTTAAGTTTCATGACTTAATAACTTACCGTTAGCGATTACCGGGACCAAAACTCACTCCGTAAGCTAGATAATACCAAGTTTAAGTACCTAGTCACTCCTCCCATCATATGAACGTGTATATGATGATTCACCAAGCCTTGGTGGCTTGGTGATAAGCCTTGGACTTTAGGATACTTGTATATTAAGCAAACTTGGTCACCAAGGGTTCATTAGATCATTACAAGTGTACAACTTGGTCTCCAAGTTTAAGCAACTTCCTAGCACCTTCCTAACCTCCTCAACCCACTATAAAAGCCCTCCCCATCTCTCTAAGTCGTTCACCACCTTAAACAACACATGCTCTCTTCATTTGATCTTATACTTCAAGTATTATCTCAAGAAATCAAGTGCAACATCAACATAGAAACCCTAGTTTAGTTTTGATTCATCAAAACTACTTCAAATCCTTAGAAACTTTGGTGATTTCTCTTGAGTTTGAATCCACTCAAGTCACCTCAACCTTCATCATCCATCTTTCAAGATTACAAGAGTAGAAAGATTGCATGAAGTGAAGTGGGTTGAAGCAAGTCTATCAAAGTCCTATCCTTACATGTTAGCTTCCTTTCATCTTTGAAAGCCAAGAGTTGTGAGCCAAACCCTAACTTGCTTCTTGTTAAATAATCATATTCATTTTATTTACATATTATTTGTGCTATATTATGTCTTGTATTCATGTCCATGATGTATAAAAGTGAGTAAAACAAGTTATTGTACATGATTGATAAGACAAGTTCATAAAACAAGTAAACTAGTGACTTTGTTGGTATAACCTGATCTAAATGGTAAAAATATGATATTGGATTATTACATATTGTAGTAGAGGACCTAACAAGGAAAACATAGCAATTTGAACCACCTAAAACGAGTATACGAGTCAAAAGTTATGGCGATTTGAAGTTACCAAAACTTTCCGGCAAAACTGCCAAAATGTTTCTGTGACAGAATAGAAAACACGCAAAAAGAGGCCTTTCTGCTCCGTTTCTTCAAAAAGTTAAAACACGAAAGTTGTCCGGAATCACGTTTTCCTTCAGGAACAAAGAAGCTCGAGCCTTGAAAACACTTTCTGAGTGAGATATTTCTAAATTTTTTAACAGCTATTTACATATATATAAGTCACTATATTATGGTTATACTTTAAAAGGAACAAGAGGTCTTATGACCTATAATCAAGACCACCACCATGGCTAGAGCCAAGGTTGTGTCTCATGACCTTGGAACAAGGACCAAAGGTCATGGCTAGGCCATGACGAAACAACCATACAAGCTTATTTAGGCGAAAACATGAAACAAGGATTTAGCGAGAACTTGAACAAGCAATTTGGATCTACTTCACCTAAAAGGAAACCATGAGATATTACCAAGAGGAAATGGTCATTCAAGACTTATGAAACTACTCCTAATAACAATCTTCATGTACTAATAAACTTTCCTAAGTTTATTCAAATATCGGACATGTAACTTTTCGGATCAAAACTTATATCTATATATTTTATCAACTACTACAATAGTAGGGAGCCTCATGTGAGGAGTTCATTATGTAAGCCGTCGAGATGAGTTGTGGATTTACGAGTTAAAGTGTCCTGGCTCCTCGAACGCTTACTAACATGACTTCTGAAATATGTCAGCCCGAACGGTAGTAAACGATATACAAAACATACATGTTCATAAATCTTTTCTTTCAAAGACATACAATATACATCATACCACATCATGGACTAAATGCAAGATATATATATAGGCACTCCGTTATATTCTTTACACAAATCCTAAGTCGCAACATTCTATTATAGGTTGCTCGTAGAAACCTACACGATCCAACCACCACCTTCATTACTTGCTATCCTACTTAAGGTGAGTTCGTAGCCCCACTTTCTATTGTTTAACTATTTTACAAACCCATGGGGGGAATACATGCTATTATTTTTCTACTCGAACACAATGCTTTCTACTGTATACTACCCGACTATGTTTTTATTGTCAATAAGTAACGATTGCCATGTTCGAAGTCCCTATATCATGAACCATTAGTCACTACCTATAGTGAGCGCGAATATTGTGAATAGATCTATTGGGATTGACGAATCCCATTTGTGTTGAACAACGATGAGTTCACACAAATGCACTATATTTGAGATTTAGCGGTATAACGGCAAAAGTACCTTGATAGGGCTTCTATAATGCCAATTTTGTTGGTTCGATGTTAATGTTTTTGTTGCATGAGCTTAGTGAAATAAATAACGATTTTGTTTTCTAACTATGAGTGTGAGTCTATAGCTCACACTACGATTATTGTGTTCAAACGATTTAACTAAACTCTACGAATTCCACTCAACCTTTGTGTTGACCTTTCAAGCATGTATTTCAGGTTCATGACGATCAAGGATGGTACGGAAGGGCACGGATACTCAAGAGGGCTATAAATTTTATTATCATTCAAAACTCATTTAATGTAAATTGTAAACATGGAACCATCTGGGACCTCATTTTGTAATCTCTGATATTTATACAATTTGAATGATAAATCTTTTAAAACGACTCAATTGGAGTTCGTTTTCTATTATTGTGACTATTGTGCCGTCGAGTAACACCCAGTTCGAATTCCGCTGCATCCATGAATTGGGGGTGTTACATATTTAATGATTGTTATGGAAATATACTTGGTGATTTATTTTTGAATTCTCACATGGTACTACGTTGACTCCGGCACTAGGATTACCTAACAGAAAAGTTATGACTTGATTTTACAAGTTCGACAATATTTATTTATTTACGGAATGTTTCGCGAGAAATTAAACGTTTTGAAATGAGTTCGGGTTTCGGACCGCGTGTTTTACACTCACCATTATTTACCCACTCATATTATTAGTAATATTATTATTATTTTTGAAAGAAAAATGTTTTTTTTTTAAAGTAAACTACAAAATCGTCCATGTGGTATATACCACACACACACCAACCCATCACCCTCATCCTCACCAAATACTCTCTCTCTCTCTTCCCCCTCTAAACCCTAGCCGCCGATCACTATTTCCGGCCACCACCACCACTACGACGCCCCCACAACAAAACAACCACCACCATCTTATTCCTTATCCTTTTCTCTTTCTTTTGGTGTGTTATACGCGCCGTATAACCCACTTTAACACCTCGAAACCTTATTAAATTCGACCCAACTTTGTTGTTTTTACTAGATCTATTTGATTGGAGGTTCAAGAAGGTGAGAATAATCGATTTTGGTTTTTGGGTGCCTCGATTTGGCATTAAATCCGTGGCTACATGGATGTTTTTCATGGGAATCGAATTATTATGGGATGAAATGATGTTTTTGATATAAAAAGATGGTTTGGTATCCGGGTTTTGGTGTTTCTTTGATGGTTCGAGTGAACCGTGAGTCGTGGACTCACGGCTCGATGTGGGATTCGAGCCTATGGCTCGTTAACTTGATTATTGTGGTCTTGAGTTTATGGTTTTTCATGTTTGCTTGCTTGGAGATTGGTTTGACTCGATGGAGTCTTGGCCTTGTGGCCGAATATGGTTATTGATGTCGCGACCCAAGTGGTCGACTTGGGCAGTTTTGGTGTGCTCTTTGGAGCTTATTTGAGACCTTTTAGTTATTGTGGTCGAGTCCTTGTGACTCGTGGTATTGAGCCGAGACTCAAGTGAGTCGAGGGCTCGGGTTTGGCTTGGTAAACCAACCCGACAATGGACCTTGTTAAATTTATATTTTTCCTTGTTATATTTTGTTAACTTGTTATTGTTTTGGCAATTGTTGATTCGGCCGAATGCTTGTTGTGTCGAGATCATTTTTGGTCTCGACAAGGGATTTATGGTATATTGAGAAGTTGTTGTCGAGTGGTAAAGTCGGGACCGATTGTGAGACGGTCACTTAGATTGACGGAGATAGGTTAGTCGGGTGCCGTAGTCAGACCCTATTGTTGTAGCACGTGTATTGGGATTGATTTGGACGGAGTTGGATTGATTATTTATGACTTACTCACATTATTTTGGACTTGGACAATGAGCCGAGAGTCATGACTCGGACATGTGACCATTTCGTATGACTCGATAATTATTTACAATTTAAAACGCAAATAATAAAACTCGTAATAATATTATTGGTAATATAAACGTTTATATAAATATATAGACGTGAATAACGTATATATAATTGTATAAATGCGTATATTAATAATAACAAAAATCACGAGTAGTATTATAAATAATGCGACTAAATATATTATGCTACGAGAGTAGCGTAATATTATTAGAAGCGTTATTATGAATAAATATTATAAATAACGAGAAATTCTTGACGTTAACTAAATATTAAATGAAATATTATTTTATATATATATAACGAGGAAAGCTATCGAGTTATGCGAAGTCGTGGTCACTTGAGTCCAGGTGAGTTATTGTTTGTGACTTTTGTGTTGTCACGGATATATGACGATTAATATAAACATTTTCTATAACTAAATAACTTATTTAATCGACAGGTTAAACCGAGTTATTTGGTTATAAGAAATGAGTATATTAATTGGCATCGTATCCTACGACGCCCATAGGTTGTGGTATATGTATAGGAAAATAAATCACTAAATATATATATCGGAAAATCTGGCCAATTTGACGATGTATATAAGGAGTTTATTAGACTACAATATATACCATATAGTATTTGTGTGCTATGTGCTTTAGGATTGGGTGTAATCTTGGAACGGTATGTTACGTAAATAAATATGGGGATTATCAAATCGACGGATTTGATAAACTTCGACGATTTATTTAAATAATATATTGGGCTAATATTAGATCTATAGTTTATTTTATTATTCTTTTGTGAGACTTTTTGGTTTGTTTGTGTCGACCCACCACCCGTATGGATACCAAACATAAAAACTCCAAACTAATACGAGAAATGGATTTTCAGAAAATAAAACGGAATACGTCCGGGTTTGGGAATATATGAATTTGAGGAAATGATTTCTGAACAAGTTGATATTGTTAGGTCGTGCCGAGTCCGTAGTTGCCGTCTTGTGAGTTATTATACATCTTACTTCTACCGATTTCTTCTTGCTGATTTCTGGACTTGAGGTGAGTCATAGCCCCACCTTTTACTCTTGAACTATGTTTTCAATACTTGGGGTGAGAAACGTGCAAATTATTTTATGTGGACTATTTATCGCTTCTATATTCTTTCTAAAACTTGCTATGCGTATGGGCTAGGATGTATTATCAGCTTTAGTCACATATTTTTGTGTGTACTATTCAAGGTTGGCTTATTTGGTTATTGGTGAATTGTCAACTTTAGTCACATAGTTTCGTGTGTACTATTCAAGGTTGGCTTATTTAGATACTGTAGTGTGCACCTATAGGTTATTAATACTTCGGAGGTTATCCGAGTATTTATGATATTGCGGGGGTTACCCGAATATCTATGTTAGAGCGGAGGGTATCCGTGTGTTATGTTGGAGCGGAGGGTATCCGCAGGCTTTTAGTAAATCCTTAGTCTAGCTAGCAAGCGTTTTGCGTATATAACCACTATATTGATGATGAATTTAAACCTATGATCTCACCAGCGAAAGCTGACTTTTAGCACGTTTTCTCAGGTAATTAAGTGATGATTTGGATGTTGGATTGGAAGGCTCGGCTAAGGCACCTGGTTTATGGATCTATTTTTCTAAACTCTGATGTTGAATTGTGGACCTACTTTTATTTCTTTTGGGCCTGACTCTGAATGACGTTGGGATAAATGTAAACTTTAAAACCCTGTTTTGGTTGTGTTTTTATTATGTTTACTTTATCTCGTTCTATTATGTCTTGTGTTGGATACCAATCCCCTTAGCACCCCGAAAGCTTGTTGAGTCTTCCGCTGTACCAAATTTTGGGGGTGTTACACAAACGTATTATTAAAACATAACTTAATATCACAGTTGACACTTGGGTCCCATAGATTGATACACCATCATAGGACACTTGATATTTGAGTCATAAAACATTGGTTTTATGGAACGCTTATTCGCAAACGTTTTTTATTATAAGAAAAGTGAATAGGACCCTTGACAATAGCGTCTTATAACATTAACTTTTATAGAACGCTTATTCATAATGGTTTTTTTATGATACACCATAATATGGCACATCTTTTTAGAGTCGTAAAACATCCGCTTTTTATAACGCTTATTCAGTTTTATAGAACGCTTAATTGCAAAAGTTTTATTTTAACAAAAATTAATAGGACCTTTGACACCTGTGTCTTTTAACATTAACCTTTATAGTACGCTTATTTGTTGTGGTTTTATTATCATACGCCATAATAGAACACTCCTTATTTGAGTCATAAAACATCATTTTTTTAGAACGCTTATTTACAAAAGTTTTATTTAAACATTAGTTAGTATGACACTTGATACTTGGGTATCAAAACTTGATACACCATAATAGGACACTTGATATTTGAGTCGTAAAAGATCAGTTTTATGGAACGCTTATTCACAAAAGTTTTATGATAACAAAACTTAATAGGACACTAGCTATTTAAGTAATAAAACATCAGGTTTTTACAAGGGTTATTCGCAAGAGTTTTATTATAACAAAATTTAGTAGGACCCTTGTCACTTGGGTCTCATTGGTTTTACTGAAAGTACTTTATGATACGACAATCCTAGGAAAAATACTAAAAGGTCCCCGCTTATTCAAATAAGCTGGGAATAAGCTAAGTAATTCGAATGGCAAATGAGGGAATAAATGTTAAAAGGATTATTAACATGAAAAGCACTAATAAGCTGGTGTGTCTGGGAGTCCAGAGACCAGTGTTCGATCCCTGCTCTTAGACTTTTTGATTTTTTTTTTAACTTTATTTTTATGAACATGAAAAGCACTAATGAACAAGCATTTTTCAAAACTACAACTATTGCTGGAAACTTGAAATAAGCATACAAATAAGCCCAAAGTACTGAGCAGTTGACTGATGAGTGTCTAAATACTCATCATTTTATACCAATCTGAGCTGCCAAAACATACAAAAACACTCAAATATACATAAAAATACTTAAAATATCTTAGAAGTGTGTTTTATATGTTTCAAATGCAAAATAAGCAAAAACAGATGAAAAACGTATAAAGTTTGCATAATTGGCAGTTTCAGTCCCTCAAGTTTCATAAATTGTCAAAACTAGTCCCTGGTTATTCTAAAAACATGAAAAAGTCACCAAAGGTCCTTTTTATTCATAAAGTTACATATTTAGTCCTTTGGTGCAAAGTTTCACAAAATTACAAGTTTAGTCCCTATACTTTGGAAATTGACATAATTGGTCCCTGGGATGTTAAAAACTTTGAGAAAATCAATTTTGGTCCTTGTATTATTAATCTTTTGCAGGAATGGTCCTTGGTGTGAAGTTTGGTAAAATTACATGTTTGGTCCCTGGACTTTGAAGGTTTGGCAAAAATAGTCCCCGGTAATTAAAAAGTGAAAAATATCAAAAGTGGCCCTTGTATTATCTATACTTGGCAATTTAGACCCTTATGGTAAACTTTGGAAAATTACACATCATACCCTTAACTTTGCCCAAATTACAACTTTGGTCCTTGTGTAATATTAAAACCAAACCGGACCCTTTTATTATTATACCACCAAAACCAAACCACTAATCCAATCCAAACCAAATATAAACCCAACACCCCATCACCAGCCCACTCCCTCTCTTATTTCTGGCCTAAGTGATCACCAGCCCACACCCCGTTTATAAATAAAACGCAGGGTCAAACAAAAAGGTCAAACACCACCCCCTTTTACCCTTTCCCTCCCAAAACCATACCACCACCACCTCACTGGTTTCAATACCAGCTCACCCACCACCTGTCCTAACCACTCTCCTCCACCTCACACAACCCTCCAAGCCCCATTAAACCCTAATTACCTCTCCACGCAATCTACAGTACCCCACACTGACAGTTTGACCCTTTGGCGCCAAGTTACCAATTTGAATGGATAGGATCAATCAGACCACATCAAGGGCTAGGAATTGGTGGGAAAGTCTCACAAGACTGCATGAAACTCTATTTATCAAGAAAGAAGCAGAAGTGAAGATGTATTAGTGTAGAATTAGGAGTAGCTTAATTAAATAAATCGTTCTAGTGTAAACTTTAATTCCAGTTACATTTTAAGCTTTCAAGTGTTAGATTAATCAATTTCAGTGTATTCTCAAGTGTTATCATTAATTAATTTCAAGTTTCAGTTGCTATTTCAGTTTATGCAATTTGCTCTTAATTCAAAAATCATCAAATAGTCCATTTGTTGTTTCTAGTTGTTATTATGGGTTTATCAAGCTAACTTAAGCTTTGACAAAGCTTAAATAAGCTTTTATATACCTTAGTTGTCTGTTTAGTTTATAATTCCAAATATACTAAAAAATCAAATAAAATAGTTGAAAAATAGAAAATTAAGGAAAGATCAAGAAGGATATTGAGCAGGGTGTTATTTGGATATGTTTCTGGTTTAGAACCTTTTGGGAGGTGATAGGATTGGTTACATGTTCATGGTTCATTGTTTCTCAGTCAATTCCATTTTGTAAGCATTTTTATTAATTTTGGCATTTTATTGTTCTTGTACTTTATTCACTTTGATCTTTGTGTTTTCATGTTTAAATAGTGTTGTTAAGTTACAATATTAATTAAAATTAGTGTTGTGTTCATTTGATTAGCTTGTACTAAAATTGAAAATCTCACAGTTAAAAACCCAAACTTGACAAACTTGTGTTATATGCTTGTGAGGTGACTGATTTATGTTCATTTGATCTTACATAATCATAATTTAGTATTTTAAAACAGTTTAGTAGTTTAAATATATCAGTTGCTTTATAAAATCTCATTTTCATAGTTATAAGGTAGTGTTTGGATCAGTGGTTAGCACCACTGAAGAATTGGTTTTTGTTGTTGTTTATTACTTAAATAGGTTACAATAGATTGTAATAGTCCATACAAGTCATTAAATCTAGTACTCACAAGCAAAAAGTCAAAGAACCTACTTGATCCACCCTCACAGTTAACTGTGAGGGAATTGGATTTCATAAGTCCTAATATTAGCTTGTCATTTGAACTTATAGCCTAGATTAGTTTCATAATAGCCTAATACATCTTAATTAATCAGTAAGATAGTTTAGAAATTCACCAAAGTCAAATTTCCAAGTTCTTATCAAAAGTCAAATTGCTTGATACTCAGTTTTTACCAAAACTCCAAGATTTGTTGTGAATTTTGTATTAAGTTTCAAGGTCTGAAATTTGTTGTAGTAATAGCCTATTAGCTTGTCTTTAAGTTCCAACTTAGCTTGTATTTTTAGCATTTTTCCCCTGGGCCCCACAAGCTAGGGAAATCACTTGCAGGGCAAGCACTTCCCCTGCATCAGCAGACTCAGTCCATCACTACCACTTTGGTGGTGATTTGTGACCACCTCAGTGGGCCCCACACTTCCAAATTAGTTTTTTCCAACCCCCCTCCTACCAGGGAGTATTAGTTGACCTTTTGTTTGACCTGTGCATCAGTGGACCCTACCTAGAATCAACCCTAAAGTTTGTCCCCATTCTGTGTGGTAATTGAGTTTTGGAATAGCTTATTTTTGCTTATCAGCTTATCTACTGAACTTATTTGGAAAATTTTAGCTTAGACAAGTCCAAAACACTTATTAGAATCAGAATAAACCAAGGTGGGTCCCACATAAGCTCATTTGAGCTTATTTGCTTATCCAGTCAACAAAAGTCAACTGTGGAGGTAATAAGCCCCCACAGTGCTTATTATTAGCTTATAAAATATTTGTTTTTACAATAGTTATCTATTTTTAGGTATAATTTAGTTTTGTAAAAGAAAAATCAAGAAAAAACAATATAATAGTAAGTGATAGTTTTATTTAATTTAATTTAATTTTCATTTTCATTTTTACATTTGTATTAAGTAATTTGTATTTTTATATTTTTATTAATTTCCTCTTAGGTTAAAGTATTTTTAATAATTTTCTCAGATTTTTATTTTGTAATTTAGTATTTATTAGAATTAATAATAGTTTTATTAATAATTAATCAATAATTAAGTTATAAATAGCATAATTAGTTTTTATAAAGTAACACCTAGTTTTTATATTTTTCCTAGCTTTTATAAGTCATAAAATAGTTTTATAATTTTTTTCATAATTTTCTAAGTTGATTTAGTATTATTTGTAATTTAAAATAGTTTAATTAGTTTAATTAATATAAATAGTTTTTTAATTAATAGAAAATCTATAAAAAGACAAAAATATTTATTTTTATTTTTTTATACTTTCTTCAAGTTCATTTTTAAGTTTAGAAATTATTTTTATAAGTTTTTAGTTTAATTTGTAGTATTTATAATTTTTAGTTTGATTTAAATTAGGTTTAATTAAATAGTTAAATAGTTTTTAATTAAATAATTAATAATAAATAAATAAAATAATTTTCTTTTTAATTTAATTTTCTTTTAAGTTTAAGTTTATAGAATTTTCATTTTTAACCCCTGTAGTTTATTTTTCTTAAAACTCACATTTTTCTCAGCACGCAATCGCGTCTGATTTTTAATTTGGTGTACGTTTATAGTTTTTAAATATCTGGCTTTTACGTAATCGTTCTAATAGTTATTTTAAGTTATAAAACCTTAGTGTAATCAGTCACACACACACTTTATACCTTTCATGTTCACATTCACTGATCACAGATTCGTTTTTAATAAAACATCGCACACCTCGTTGGGACATTACGACCCGGGGAAACACTGTATTCCACGGAAGCATTTGCCTCAGACGTTTGACTTTTACGGTTGACCATTCACGAGTGGTTGACTAATAATCGTCTGACCGTTTCAGGCGAACCATTGACAAAAACAAGTAATAAACTAAGGCTTAAGGGAAAAAAAACTGATAAGCTACTAATAAGCTGAGGCGCTGGAATAAGCTAAAATAAACTAGGCTTGATTCAAAAATACCAGAATAAGCTACTATACTAAGCCATAAGTACTGATTACAATGAATAAGCAAAAAGGACTGAGTGTAGGGCATCTCAGTCCTACTGGGGTGATTAGCTGTGACACCCCCAAAATTTACAACGTAGCGGAATACCAATTTGGGTGTCACTTCATAGTTCATACACACAAGTTACATAAAACGACCTCAAAAGAGACGTTTAATAAAATGTCACATTCGATTTGATAAATCAGAGTACAAAGGTCCAACAATTTATATTTAAAACTTAAGTTACAAGAGTTAAAACATGACTCATATGTATATTTCAAAGATAAACAGTTATCGAATGTGTAGAAAACAAGTCCTTCAATGTTTGATATCCACGCGACTCCGATTGCTCCCAATGCGCAGCTAGCTAAATAATACTTGAGAAAATACATGCTAAAAACTCAACACAAAGGTTGAGTGAATCTATAGAGTTTAATAAGTAATATGTTGAATACAAGCATTATTTATCAATAGACATATAACAAATACATGTCGGGTAATCAGATTATAGTATTGAGATTTATGAAACCGAACCTTAACCATGATTTTGTGCCCCGAGGTAAAAATTGCCAGTTTACCCCAAACTCTGAAGATTATGTGACCGTACCCGGTCAAAGCCGGCCAAGCCTAATATGCATATCCATAATAATAGCGTTTCCTTACGGAATTAACGGTTTCATGGTGGGGACTTAATTGGCAAGAAGCATTCAATCACTATAATCATGTAATCGGGTAGAGCATACCAAAAACTACTTGTATTCAGTTTGTAAAAGTAGCATGTATCCCCCTCGCGAGGTTTATAAAACATTTAAATGAGTAAAGGTGAGGCTATGAACTCACCTTAAGAGCAACGAGATCAAAATTAAAATGGATCTTCGGACGAGTGCGAAGCGTCTAAGCACAACCTAAAAGACGTGACGCGACTTAGAATGATAAAGAAGAGCAATATGAAAAAGTAAATCAAATGATCACGAGATATGTTTCCGAGATAAGCATGGCATTGCACTAAGACTTAACCCAAGATATTTTCACTCTAAGATTGATGTTCGACCAGGTCTTATAGGTAATAAAACACCTACCAAGTTTCATCCCTCAATTCTTATCTTACCTATGTGTATCTACACGTTTTAGAGTTCAAGACAAGACGTAAAGTATTAAATTCTGGATTTGACTCTATTTTATAGACCCTTAACTCCTAATCTATAAAGGATATGAATACAAGACCTTCACCCCTGGAAAGCCCTTTGAGTCTAGTTTTCAAAAATCCAGACCTCAACTTCTGAAAGATTCAGAATCATGTGAAAAGACTATTTTACCCCTGAACATCCAGCCCATGATATTTTCTGAAGTTTAATCTCTTACGAAAATGGCCATAAATCCTAAACTATGATAGCAATTTAAGTGAGACCAATTGGAGGTGTTAGCCTAAGATGTCTAATACAAGTCTCAACTTTTATTCCAACAATTTTAGTGTAAAAACCTGGAGTTAAACTCCTTTTACAAACAGTAGTTCAGAACGGATCAATTTTAGCAAAACGGCCATAACTAATTCATCCGGAGGAGTTGATAAACCCTCCAATTAGCCACAAGGTCCCCATTTGTTTTACCCTTCACCCATGTAAAAACCCAGTACCCTCTAGTTCAAGAATAATTCGTTACAAGTAAAACAATCTGCATTACAATTTCTGGGTACACACTAAATATGTTTCCACGGTTTTGGTCGTATCTCGACCATCCGGCATAGTTGGTTTTCCGGCCAACTCGCCACTAGGACCTGAGATATTAGCCTATTCATTTATGAAAAGCTTCAGTAGGCTCTAAGCTATAAATTTACCATTAACACACAAACAATCTGCAAGTTACCTATTTTGACTAGTTTTACTAATTTGGGCATAACTTGGTCATCCGGAGGAGATAAAAATTCCTCCAACTCGCCACATGAAGCTTAGAACTATATCTGTAACAATTCGCATTTTCAGAATATTTACTTTTCCCGGGAAATTTCACTATTGACTTTTACTATTCATTTTTCCCAAAAATTTTTCCCGAAACTTGATTTTTATTTCTTGGGCTGAAGTGATAAATAATTTCCATGGAAAATTAAAAGTTTGACATTCATAAGCTCATTTTCGTGAAAGTTATTAAGGAATTACACGGAATTACACGTTTTAGGGTAAAACGTCATTAAAAAATTCTACGCACAAAGAAATTCGGTCGCGTTAATTTTCCCCGTATCAGAAAAATGTTTGACACACTCATGATTTATTTGAGAATAAATCATGACTGAGAAAAACATGACCAAAATAAACCTCGGCCGTGAAAAACTGGAATTTTCAGTTTTAAGCGTTTTTACTCAGCCGTAACCTTAGCCTATACCTGCACCGCATTTCTAAGACGATTTAAGTTTTCAACTTATTAGAAAAAGTCAACATATTTTTCCCTCCTCCATTGACTAAAAATCATTCCTTGATTTTATAAGTCATTTCGTGATTTTTAGGCTTACGGTTTGATGTCTAAAAGACATTTAATACCAACCGACACTAGACTGAGCCCAGTCTAGACATTATAAGTCATTTTAAATCAATATTATCCTATTAGAAAAGTAACATTTTACTTTTCTCAATTTTACGCAATATTCGTACGTTTTACGTATTACGCGTTTTAGACCCGTGTTTCCAGTTTTAGCAGGGTTTTACCACCCAAATGGAACCTACCACTCATTTTATATTTTATTATGGGACATATGGACATGTCTAACAATACTTTAAAGTTTCATAATTTTACGACACCCGGTTTTACGTTTCGAGGCCTAATCATTTACGGTTGGCAATTCCTGGAGTCAAAACTAATCAAATATCTAGATTTTTATCATCCAAGGCACACCTCACCCCCCTTATCCATAGTGAACCGACTTAGGGGGGGGGAGTCACCCTTGAGGTGGCTTGATCTTGTATCATGAGGTCTTGGATGGTTTACATGTGTTTTTGGCAAGAAAATATCCTAAGGAAACTAACCTCCTCATGAGACTATAAAAAGCCCCTCTCCCCCCCTTCCTTGGCCATTCCAACGACCCACACACATAAAAACACACCATCATCTCATCCTTAGCTCATTTACTCCAAGTTTCATCCAAGAATCAAGTGCATAACAACACATAAACCCTAGTTTGATCTTAGGTTATCAAAACACTTCCATAACCTCATATACTTGGTGATTTCTCTTGAGTTTGAATCCACTCAAGTCACCTCAACCTTCATCATCCATCTTTCAAGATTACAAGAGTAGAAAGATTGCATGAAGTGAAGTGGGTTGAAGCAAGTCTATCAAAGTCCTATCCTTACATGTTAACTTCCTTTCTTGTTTGAAAGCCAAAAGTTGTAAGCCAAACCCTAACATGATTCTTGTTAAATAATCATATTCATGTTATTTACATATTATTTGTGCTATATTATGTCTTGTATTAATGTCCATGATGTATAAAAGTGAGTAAAACAAGTTATCGTACATGATTGATAAGACAAGTTCATAAAACAAGTAAACTAGTGACTTTGTTGGTATAACCTGATCAAAATGGTAAAAATATGATATTGGATCATTACATATTACAGTATAGGACTTAACAAGGAAACCATAGCAATTTGAACCACCTAAAACGAGTATACGAGTCAAAAGTTACGCCCATTTGAAGTTACCAAAGATTTCCGGCAAAACTGCCCAAACCTTCCTGTCTTGCATTCTGAGTTTTTGAAAGTCACCCTTCTGGTCCGAATCATCAAAAAATTAAAACACGAAAGTTGTCCGGAACGCCGTTTTCGTTCAGGAACAAAGAAGCTCGAGACCTAAAAATGCTTTCCGAGTGATAAAATCCTTCAAATTCTAAATAGCCCATTTTTAGGCAAAAGTCACTAGATTATGGTTATACTTTGAAAGGAACAAGAGGTCTTATGACCTATAATCAAGACCACAACCATGGCTAGAGCCAAGGTTGTGTCTCATGACCTTGAAACAAGGACTAAAGGTCATGGCTAGGCCATGACGAAATGACCATAACAACTTACATAGGCGTAAACATGAAACAATGAATTATGCGATAACATGAACAAGCAATTTGGATCTACTTCACCTAAAAGGAAACCATGAGATATTACCAAGAGATAATGGTCATTCAAGACTTATGAAACTACCCCTAATAACAATCTTCATGTACTAATAAACTTTCCTAAGTTTATTCAAAATATCGGACATGTAACTTTTCGGATCAAAACTTATATCTATATATTTTATCAACTACTACAATAGTAGGGAGCCTCATGTGAGGAGTTCATTATGTAAGCCGTCGAGATGAGTTGTGGATTTACGAGTTAAAGTGTCCTGGCTCCTCGAACGCTTACTAACATGACTTCTGAAATATGTCAGCCCGAACGGTAGTAAACGATATACAAAACATACATGTTCATGAATCTTTTCTTTCAAGGACATACAATATACATCATACCACATCATGGACTAAATGCAAGATATATATATAGGCACTCCGTTATATTCTTTACACAAATCCTAAGTCGCAACATTCTATTATAGGTTGCTCATAGAAACCTACACGATCCAACCATCACCTTCATTACTTGCTATCCTACTTAAGGTGAGTTCGTAGCCCCACTTTCTATTGTTTAACTATTTTACAAACCCATGGGGGGAATACATGCTATTATTTTTCTACTCGAACACAATGCTTTCTACTGTATGCTACCCGACTATGTTTTATTGTCACTAAGTAACGATTGCCATGTTCGAAGTCCCTATATCATGAACCATTAGTCACTACCTATAGTGAGCGCGAATATTGTGAATAGATCTATTGGGATTGACGAATCCCATTTGTGTTGAACAACGATGAGTTCACACAAATGCACTATATTTGAGATTTAGCGGTATAACGGCAAAAGTACCTTGATAGGGCTTCTATAATGCCAATTTTGTTGGTTCGATGTTAATGTTTTGGTTGCATGAGCTTAGTGAAATAAATAACGATTTTGTTTTCTAACTATGAGTGTGAGTCTATAGCTCACACTACGATTATTGTGTTCAAACGATTTAACTAAACTCTACGAATTCCACTCAACCTTTGTGTTGACCTCTCAAGCATGTATTTCAGGTTCATGACGATCAAGGATGGTACGGAAGGGCACGGATACTCAAGAGGGCTATAAATTTTATTATCATTCAAAAACTCATTTAATGTAATTTGTAAACATGGAACCATCTGGGACCTCATTTTGTAATCTCTGATATTTATACAATTTGAATGATAAATCTTTTAAAACGACTCAATTGGAGTTCGTTTTCTATTATTGTGACTATTGTGCCGTCAAGTAACACCCAGTTCGAATTCCGCTGCAACCATGAATTGGGGGTGTTACAGATTGGTACCAGAGCCATGGTTATAGAGAAACGGGTCTAATTGAGACCTAAACTATAACTACAATTACAAGCAAAAACATTTTATAGCCTTCCGCTCTTCGTGCCTTCCATCCTCCAGACGATTATGGACTTATTATGCATGTTATGCTACATAAACATATTAGTATATTGCTATATATATGCTTGCCATATTTTGAGCACTCCCCATAAACGATAGAATTATTTTAACATTGTAATTCTTCTTATAGAAATCATGTGCGTACCTACTTCTCCCGATTATGTGCCCACTCTACCTAGTAACTTCCAAGTCTTACCACCCTCACCCGAGTTCGGATTTGACTTCGTAAATGCCTTCGCTTCTGATGACGAAGAAGAACCTTTCGAAGATTCAACCGACGAAGAAGAGGATGAACCGATGCCAACTAATTTTGCGATGAATATTTCTAATTATTTTGAACAAAATTATGTTGAGGCAGACTCCGAGGAGGATAATGAGTATGAATATGTACTAGAGCCATTACCACCACCACTATCACTTCCCTTTGATATCCCTACATGTGATGATTTGGATCACTCATTATGGATCGTACCTCGACCAGCATTGATCCAACAAGAAAGTCAACATGAAAACTACAGCTTCTCAAACTTCATCGACTCGTACCTCTATGACACACTAAACCAAGAAGTTGCCGATCAATCAGAGCTGCTCGGACCTTCTAATCCACGATAGACTAGTGTGATGATACTAGTTAACTTTTGTACTACTAAACTGATTAGACTCAGTTAGTAAATGTTACGAAATCTATGTAATAACTAGCGATAGTAAAAAAGGTTGTAATTACTAAACTGAAAGTATCAGTTAGTAAATTTTGAAGAAGCTTGTAATAGGTTTCGATTTTGTAAATCAACCAACGTTGTACGAATAAAACTCTTGTTTTATTTACTATCATGTGTTATGCTTTTAAGTTTCAAACATTATTATCCTATCATTCTTATCAAAAATTGTGCTCATCTCACAACTCTTTAATTACGATGTATCTTTTGAACAATAGAATCATGGCGCCAAAGAAAAAGACACCACCAACGATGACGCAAGCCGCCATCCGCAAACTGGTAAAGGACAGTATCAATGCAGCACTTATCACGGAGCGAGCAGCCGTAGCTGCAGCAGCTGCCGAAGCCGCCACAGCTGCTGGTGCTGCTGATGCTGCAGCAGCCGCCGATGCTGCAGCAGCTGCTGATGCTGCATCAGCTGATGAAGCCGCCACTGCTGCGGAAGCTGCAATAGCTGCAGAAGCTGCAAGAATTGCCAGTCTTAACCTGGGAGGACCAAACTCAACTACCCCTCCAGTGACCAATGGTACTACAGTACCAAAGGGTTGCTCGTTCATTTCCTACTTGAAATGTGAACCCATCAAATTCAATGGTACTGAAGGAACTGTAGGTCTGACCCGCTGGTTTGAAAAGGCGGAGTCGGTATATTTGGTCAACAAATGCACCGAGAATGATAAAGTTCAATATGCCACCGGTCCACTATTGGATGAGGCATTGTCATGGAGGAATTTAGTATATCAACCTATGGGTGTCGAAAATGATTATAAGCTTTCTGGGGATAATATGAAGAAAGAATATTGCCCTCACAGAGAAATGCGGAAGTTAGAAGTAGAATTCATGAACCATGTTGTTAAAGGAACCGACATCCTGACTTACAACCGTCGATTCCAAGAATTGAGGATACTATGTCCAACAATGGTTTCAACAAAAGAAAAACTGTTGGAACGGTATATCTGGGGACTCCCACCAAGCATACAAGGGAGCATGTTTACGTTTGGTCCCAAAACACTTGATGAGGCTACGCGGATATCTCGCAGCCTCATGGATCAAGTGGTGCATACGGCAGAAACCCGAAAACAAAACAACACCAACAACTCCAACTACCGTAACAACAATAACAATAGGAACAACAACAACAAACGACCATGGGATGGTAACCATGGAAGTAACAACAACAACCAAACTCAAAACAACAACCATCACAATCAGCAAAACAAAAGACAAGGAGCCGCGACGACTTATGTTGCAGCACCAGCCGGAGGTAAATACGTTGGTACTCTACCACAGTGTACCAAGTGCAACTACCATCATGCAGGTCCCTGCCCGGCCAAGTGCAACAAGTGTCAAAAGCCCGGACATCTTGCCAAAGATTGTAGAGGCAAGGGTGTAGCTACAGGGGCTAACATTCAGCCGATAGTTATATGTTTCGGGTGTGGAGAAAGTGGACATTACAAGAACCGATGTCCCCAAAACCAAGGTCAACAAGTTGAAGACAACCAAGGGTGAGCATATATGATAAGAGGAGAAGGAGCTTATCAGAATCTCAACAACAACTGCAGAACAATGAAGCTTAGAACTTAGCGGTCATATTTATTTATGCACTCTGTTGTACTATGTGTATGTCATCCCTAGTAATGGGAGTTTTATGACTTAAGAATATTTATTGTTCAATAAACGACTCTTTGTGATAATTCTCATCTATTGTACTTTCTATCTCCAAACCAATTTGATTGTTTAGCAGACTATTACCATTCTAAGAGACTTACTCAGTTATCTTATAAACTATTCAACAAATTTTACTTCAAGCTAATTTGTTATCACTTTATTGTTTCACATCATTTTACTCCAAGATATTCTACCACCATCCTAGAAAAATCACTTCGTTGATACCACCCTATAAATCAATATCATGCCTTCATTTCCAACTTTCATCACAAACCACTAAATCTCAACATACCAAAATGAAGAACACAAACCTTCTTAACCTTCTCACCATCATCATTTTCACAACCCTTAATCCCACAAGCTCACTTTCTGATCTTGATGCACTTTTAAAGCTCAAATCATCCTTAGTTACACCACAAGCAACCTCATCAGCCTTACAGATTGAATACCATATGTGACTAAACAGAATATCACATTATCGGTCCTAAATTATACATAGCCTGATCACCTATGTCTAATTCAGGAGGGATCATGTTATGCTGGGAGCAGTCACTTGTATGTTTTCTTATAAACAAACTTCTCATAAGTAACCTCATCCTACGCCATACACTGAAACGACAAATCAAACTACATCACTCTAATCCTCATAAGTAACCACACCTCTTCATCGACACCACTCCAACATATAACACACAAAGAACTTTGGGACGAAGTTCCCCGTAAGGGGTAGAGACTGTAACAATTCGCATTTTCAGGATATTTACTTTTCCCGGGAAATTTCACTATTCACTTTTACTATTCATTTTTCCCAAAAATTTTTCCCGAAACTTGATTTTTATTTCTTGGGCTGAAGTGATAAATCATTTCCATGGCAAATTAAAAGTTTGACATTCATAAGCTCATTTTCGTGAAAGTTATTAAGGAATTACACGGAATTACACGTTTTAGGGTAAAACGTCATTCAAAAATTCTACGCACAAAGAAATTCGGTCGCGTTAATTTTCCCCGTATCAGAAAAATGTTTGATACACTCATGATTTATTTGAGAATAAATCATGACTGAGAAAAACATGACCAAAATAAACCTCGGCCGTGAAAAACTGGAATTTTCAGTTTTAAGCGTTTTTACTCAGCCGTAACCTTAGCCTATACCTGCACCGCATTTCTAAGACGATTTAAGTTTTCAACTTATTAGAAAAAGTCAACATATTTTTCCCTCCTCCATTGACTAAAAATCATTCCTTGATTTTATAAGTCATTTCGTGATTTTTAGGCTTACGGTTTGATGTCTAAAAGACATTTAATACCAACCGACACTAGACTGAGCCCAGTCTAGACATTATAAGTCATTTTAAATCAATATTATCCTATTAGAAAAGTAACATTTTACTTTTCTCAATTTTACGCAATATTCGTACGTTTTACGTATTACGCGTTTTAGACCCGTGTTTCCAATTTTAGCAGGGTTTTACCACCCAAATGGAACCTACCACTCATTTTATATTTTATTATGGGACATATGGACATGTCTAACAATACTTTAAAGTTTCATAATTTTACGACACCCGGTTTTACGTTTCGAGGCCTAATCATTTACGGTTGGCAATTCCCGGAGTCAAAACTAATCAAATATCTAGATTTTTATCATCCAAGGCACACCTCACCCCCCTTATCCATAATGAACCGACTTAGGGGGGGGGGGAGTCACCCTTGAGGTGGCTTGATCTTGTATCATGAGGTCTTGGATGGTTTACATGTGTTTTTGGCAAGAAAATATCCTAAGGAAACTAACCTCCTCATGAGACTATAAAAAGCCCCTCTCCCCCCCTTCCTTGGCCATTCCAACGACCCACACACATAAAAACACACCATCATCTCATCCTTAGCTCATTTACTCCAAGTTTCATCCAAGAATCAAGTGCATAACAACACATAAACCCTAGTTTGATCTTAGGTTATCAAAACACTTCCATAACCTCATATACTTGGTGATTTCTCTTGAGTTTGAATCCACTCAAGTCACCTCAACCTTCATCATCCATCTTTCAAGATTACAAGAGTAGAAAGATTGCATGAAGTGAAGTGGGTTGAAGCAAGTCTATCAAAGTCCTATCCTTACATGTTAACTTCCTTTCTTGTTTGAAAGCCAAAAGTTGTAAGCCAAACCCTAACATGATTCTTGTTAAATAATCATATTCATGTTATTTACATATTATTTGTGCTATATTATGTCTTGTATTAATGTCCATGATGTATAAAAGTGAGTAAAACAAGTTATCGTACATGATTGATAAGACAAGTTCATAAAACAAGTAAACTAGTGACTTTGTTGGTATAACCTGATCAAAATGGTAAAAATATGATATTGGATCATTACATATTACAGTATAGGACTTAACAAGGAAACCATAGCAATTTGAACCACCTAAAACGAGTATACGAGTCAAAAGTTACGCCCATTTGAAGTTACCAAAGATTTCCGGCAAAACTGCCCAAACCTTCCTGTCTTGCATTCTGAGTTTTTGAAAGTCACCCTTCTGGTCCGAATCATCAAAAAATTAAAACACGAAAGTTGTCCGGAACGCCGTTTTCGTTCAGGAACAAAGAAGCTCGAGACCTAAAAATGCTTTCCGAGTGATAAAATCCTTCAAATTCTAAACAGCCCATTTTTAGGCAAAAGTCACTAGATTATGGTTATACTTTGAAAGGAACAAGAGGTCTTATGACCTATAATCAAGACTACAACCATGGCTAGAGCCAAGGTTGTGTCTCATGACCTTGAAACAAGGACTAAAGGTCATGGCTAGGCCATGACGAAATGACCATAACAACTTACATAGGCGTAAACATGAAACAATGAATTAGGCGATAACATGAACAAGCAATTTGGATCTACTTCACCTAAAAGGAAACCATGAGATATTACCAAGAGATAATGGTCATTCAAGACTTATGAAACTACCCCTAATAACAATCTTCATGTACTAATAAACTTTCCTAAGTTTATTCAAAATATCGGACATGTAACTTTTCGGATCAAAACTTATATCTATATATTTTATCAACTACTACAATAGTAGGGAGCCTCATGTGAGGAGTTCATTATGTAAGCCGTCGAGATGAGTTGTGGATTTAAGAGTTAAAGTGTCCTGGCTCCTCGAACACTTACTAACATGACTTCTGAAATATGTCAGCCCGAACGGTAGTAAACGATATACAAAACATACATGTTCATGAATCTTTTCTTTCAAGGACATACAATATACATCATACCACATCATGGACTAAATGCAAGATATATATATAGGCACTTCGTTATATTCTTTACACAAATCCTAAGTCGCAACATTCTATTATAGGTTGCTCATAGAAACCTACACGATCCAACCATCACCTTCATTACTTGCTATCCTACTTAAGGTGAGTTCGTAGCCCCACTTTCTATTGTTTAACTATTTTACAAACCCATGGGGGGAATACATGCTATTATTTTTCTACTCGAACACAATGCTTTCTACTGTATGCTACCCGACTATGTTTTATTGTCACTAAGTAACGATTGCCATGTTCGAAGTCCCTATATCATGAACCATAAGTCACTACCTATAGTGAGCGCGAATATTGTGAATAGATCTATTGGGATTGACGAATCCCATTTGTGTTGAACAACGATGAGTTCACACAAATGCACTATATTTGAGATTTAGCGGTATAACGGCAAAAGTACCTTGATAGGGCTTCTATAATGCCAATTTTGTTGGTTCGATGTTAATGTTTTGGTTGCATGAGCTTAGTGAAATAAATAACGATTTTGTTTTCTAACTATGAGTGTGAGTCTATAGCTCACACTACGATTATTGTGTTCAAACGATTTAACTAAACTCTACGAATTCCACTCAACCTTTGTGTTGACCTCTCAAGCATGTATTTCAGGTTCATGACGATCAAGGATGGTACGGAAGGGCACGGATACTCAAGAGGGCTATAAATTTTATTATCATTCAAAAACTCATTTAATGTAATTTGTAAACATGGAACCATCTGGGACCTCATTTTGTAATCTCTGATATTTATACAATTTGAATGATAAATCTTTTAAAACGACTCAATTGGAGTTCGTTTTCTATTATTGTGACTATTGTGCCGTCAAGTAACACCCAGTTCGAATTCCGCTGCAACCATGAATTGGGGGTGTTACAATATCTATCTAAAAATGTAATTTAATCATAGGCTCCAGGCCAAAACTTAATTAGAAAACCCACGTTTTTCTACTGATGTAAAAACAGTCCCATCAAATCCAACTAAACCTATTCTAAACTCATCCAAAACATCATCATTCATCATGCAATGCCATACTAATCATCACAAACAACTTAAGAACATTAAAACTCATCAAAATTCAGAAAACCCATAATTAATTAAATAACAAAAACCATTTGCATGTGACAAAAATCAAAGAGGATTATGAGATTAGCTTACAAGGAGTGATAAATCACGAATAACCTTTCTAGGGCTTGGATTGGAAATGACCCTAAAGACACCAAGACTAGTGGAATCTTCAATTCAATATTCACAAATGATTACCCACTTGATTAAACAAAGCCCTAATCAAGTCTTGAAGAAAAACACCAAGAAACTCTATGAAAACTTCAAGAAAATCTTCTAAACTTCGAATCAAAACACCATCTTTTGCAAGGATCTTCAAGAGGATGTTGTGGAGATTACTTTTATGATTAAAAAGATGATGAGATGGAGTTATTGGGCTGTTTTATTTCGTTCATAGAGTGGAGAGTGAAAGAAAAATGGTGACAATTAGGGATGGCAACGAGTCGGGTTCGGGGCGGGTTTTAGTGTGCCCGTACCCGCACCCGTTTATAATATCCAAACCTGTATCCGCTCCATTACCCGCCGGGTACCCAATTAATATTATCCATCGGTTTTTCGAGTTTACCTGCGGGTTTCGGTTATCCCCAATTGAATATCATATGGACAAAATGCTGGTATTAATATTAGGTCACACTAAAATCCCCCAAAAAAATAAAGGAAAACACCATAATATATTAATTTTTTTTAAGTTAAAGAAAATGAATATCGTATCAAACGATTTAAGGCTTTTGAATAATTCATGTACATAATAAAATATGTTATGTAATATAAATATGTATATAAAAAAATATAATGGAAGAAATTATATATAATGGATAGTTGTTTCAGTTTCAAATGGATAGTGGACGCGTGAATGCATGGTGGGGGATAGAGATGTGTAAAAAGTTAATGCAAACCAAACCTAACTCTTTCTGTAGATCATTAACTTGAAGCATGTGGACTCGTTGAAACTAGATAATTTCGATGAGTTGAGTTTGTTGATAGGGATCACAAACGCGCCTAAAAGGTCCACGTACGTAATAAGGAGCTATGTTATAGATATGCATCGAGTTGAATCACATATACATTATGAGTGTTTTGGCCTGCCTCGGCAAACCAAAATATAATAGGCTCACCGAGCATGTTACCGGGCTAGTTTGTAACGTGTGTGTTTAGCAATCCATAATATATTCACTCTAGTCTCACCTGTGCATGTAGCAAGATCATACGTGATATTGCTACATGCACAGGTGAGACTACGTGATATTGTGCGTGTGATCTTGTTGATTTGTTTTCTGGTATCATATATAATTTTATCTAAGGTTATTATTATTATTATTTTTTCCCTCAATAGTTTTATTTGACATTTTTAATATTTAATTTTGATAATTTACATTTTGATCCTAAACTTTAAAATTCTAGTATAAACTTTAAAATAATTTTATTTGACATTTTCAATATTTAATTTTCATAATTTACATTTTGACCCTAAACGTATATACGATCACTAGCATGTTTTTGTTTCATTTAATAGAGATATGATGATAACTAAGCCTCGTCACGTAAAAATAATGAACCGGTCTCGTATCTATGATCACTAATATGTTTCGTTAAATATGAGAATACTTTTGGAAATGAGACACATGTATAACGTATAAGACTTGAAGCTTGATCCGAATTGTTTCGTTAATAATATAGTTATATGAAGGGACTATACGTGTAGCAAAAGGATGGGTGAGGAGCTTGAACCCAAATGATATAGTTGGTGGTACAAAGATGGACGAGGATGATGTGAGGTAAACGTTCAAGTACCAACAAAAAGAGATGAAATGTTGGTGAGACCATATGTGTAAAACCCGAAAATTTTAAACATATTAAATACCCAGAATACTCTCGAATTTTGAAGTTATGTAAAAGACGAATAATAAATCAAGACATTGCATTATATTTTAACCTATGTACTAAAACGTTAAATACTTAAATATTATGTTACATTTGTAAAACCTATAAGCTTAAGATAACTTGAAAATTTACATAACTTATACATTTCATTACATCACACGTTAAAATAGTGTCACAGGACCAAAAATTATTTTGCATGGTACCCTCATCCTTTTTCAAATATGGTAAATATATTGAGTCAAATTATCTCCTTAATCCTCTCCCCCATCTTCGGCAATTAGCAACTAAATCCCTCAATCACCTCCCTAAGATCACGACCCTTCCTTTTAATAACCATCTTCACTCATTTTTATTAAAACGTATATTCCTTCTCCCTCAAACACTTTGTTAAAACCTAGAAACTAATCACAAAACAAAACAACAAACATACCCTCATCCATTACTTCCAGATGTGATCAGTGAAAACAAAGGCTCTCAACAGCATCAACTAGAATCCGAACCTATCCACTATTAATATATAAATCGTGCCTTCATGTTTATATTTGTGAAATTGTCTTATGGGCATTTATATCTCACAAAAACGCTTCTATACATCTCGTGAATCGGTTAAGCAAAACCTACAAATACAAGACCGTTGTGGTTCGTGCATGGTTTCGATATCGATTTGTTGGGGGAGGGTTCGTTAGCAGAAGAGTGTATCGTGTTTGTGTATCGAGTATCGTCCAGGTGTAGTTTTCGTGATTGGTTACGTTGGAGTTATGGGTACGATCGTGGTCTGTTCACACTACTACACAAAAGGTTATATAGATAACTTCATATAGAGTGGTTATGCTAAAAACTGGTCTAACAAATAAAAAAGAGGGGAAAGTATAATAAATAGATCAGTTGTTTAGTTAATAACCGATCTTTTAAAATTTGAAACTAGTTAGATCGGTTCGTAACTATTAACCGATCTATTTATCACTCACATAGGTTTTTCAAATTTTGTAAAACTTTAAGATAGGCGGTTCTTCAAATTGAAATGAAAATGCTCAAAACTTTTGAGCGGGTTATTTGCCTCCCCAATTTTTATTACCTTCATAAAATACTCATAAAACACACAACTAATTCCCCCTTCCCATTTCACAAACCCTAACCCTCTAACAATTACCGCCACTTACTACCCTCACTTAACCACCGTCACACACCAGCACCATCACCATCACCCACCGTCGCACACCATTACCGTCACAAGCCACCTTCATCACGCAACCAATCCATTAACAAACTATTCCAATTAGGAGGTACCAAACTACTATAATTGATGTTTTTATTCAATTAACCTTTTTAATCAGTACTACACAAAAGCTTATTTAGATCACCTCAAAAAGATCACTTTTGTTAAAAACTGATCTATTTGAGTAAGATAAGGGTGGGGAGTGTCAAATAGATAGGTGGTTACCAATTAAAACCTATTTATTTTTAGGTTTCGTGAACCCTTGATTGATCTTTGAACCTCATGGATACACTTTTAACCCTTCTGCGAACCCATCAGGTGATTTTGAAGCACCTTCATTTTTAGGTTTCGATTTCGATTTTGAAGCACCTTCATTTTTAGGTTTCGATCTTGATTGATCTTTGAACCTCATGGATACTATTTTTGTTTAATGTGATTGTTTATTTGAGTTGCTTTGTTAGTTATGATATGATACAGATTAGGGGATGTTTAGGATTGTTTTATTGAGCTTCTTTGTTTATATGTTTATTGTGGTTTCATATAGTTTTGAGGGATTGCTTGTCCAAACTGCTTACTATATGATTTTGTGAATGAATTATCAAATATAAAACTTTTGATAAGCAAATTAGAAACAGTTTTTCGTAGGTACCCCTTAGTTGTGCTAGTGTTACTTTGGTAATGATGATTATTAATGAAACGGTCAAGTAATCGGAATCAGATCTAAGCCTTTAAATGATAACTAAAATCGCAATCAGTTAGCATCTTGCAAACACTAAAACATACTAATTATTTAGTGTTTCAAGATGTAATAATCAGTTAGCATCTTACCCCTTAGTTTTATGACTTATTAGATTCCATAAAGTAATTTGTAGTCAGACATATCTTAAACCAGTGTGCTAATTACTGTCACGTGCGTTTGTTTATCATTCCCATATTCATTGGTTGTTATTACTACTAAATGCAGATGAGACTCTTCCAGCACAACACTATTCCGTCAGTAACAGTTCCAAATTCCCGCTTACTGGACTTGGTGTTTTGACTAGAGAATCAGGAAAAAGAAAGCAAAATCTCTCAAACGCGCCAAAATTGACTGTGAGTCCTCTTAGAAAGTTTCAGCTGATTGATTCCGACTCTGATTCTGATATTCCTTCTATCAGTAAAGTTAGTACCAACTAGACCAGCAGTAAGTCAGAATCTTATTTGGATAGGGGAAAAAGTATTGGTTTACATCAGCCGAGAAAATTAAGTGAATCACTCGATAATTCAGACATAAAAGATTTATGGGACGATATTAGACACAAGAAGAGTTTTCATATCCCGACACCTACACTGGATGAGGTCTGTGAGGAATATTTTAGTTCCAAGAAAGAAAAAAGTAAAGTTCAGAGTAATATTGGAAAAAGTAACAGTAATAGTCATGTTATGGACAGTGTAGTAGATTTGGGTGACCCTAGCCCACCAGCACATAAGTATTTTTTCCATAATGATTTGAGGGTCCAAGAGCTTGTGCGAACTCGTTTGTGCAACTTTTTCCTGTTGAACGTGGCAAATAGATTCTGATCAGCCCAGTACATCAAATATCGATTACATGTAAGTTAGTTCTGCTATATTATTGATAGTTTTTTAGGTGTTATATGCAAATAACTCTTTTCAATTACTATAATTTTGTTGTATTTCTTGTGTTTTTAGGGGTCAATGTAGCAGTGATGACAAAACTAAACAGGCTACTAGAACTAATAAAGCTGAGACAAGCTCAACAAGGAAAATTCAAGAAAATCAAAGACTTAAGAAACATCACAAGGTTTCATGAATTCTAAAGTGAATACTTTGAAAGGGAAAACAAAAGATGCTGGCAAAAGAAGGGTTCAAGCAGATGTTCAAGCTACAGGGCATTGGTTCACTAATCATTAACTTGACCACTTCTATTTCTATTTAATGTTTGTATGTATTAATAGGATTCATATGCCTTTCTCTATAATACTTTTTTTGGGTTGATCAATGCCTTTTTTGCAGCTATGGTACTGGAGCAATAATGGTTGTACCTGCACATGATACACGTGATCATGAGTTCACCTTAAAGTATGACATCCCGATTCGTTGGGTGGTGACCTCAGATGAATGTTCTGATGATTTTGAAAAGCCTTGTGCTGGTGAAGGTGTCGTTATAAATTCCTCAAGTTCAGCACCGGGGCTCAACAACAACGGGTTACATAGAAAAGAAGCTGCTGTTAAAGTTATCGAATGGGTTGAGAAGACCGGAAATGGGAATAGAAAGGTATTCTTCTTTTGTTACATGTTTTATTTTATGCTATTTTGTTTTGTTACTAACCACTCCCTTTCCAATAATGAGATACATATTGAGAGTCAACAGGATTTCCTATCAGCATGTAAAGTATATTTTTATCAGAGACAAATATTGTCTGTTCGACTTTTCATATGAGGTGTTAGACGTAGGATTTTATTATTTTTTTTTTGAACTTTATTAGTCCAATATTTTTCTATAAGCTATATACAGACATAGGTAATACTGTAAGTCTGTAATTGCGTACTCTATTCCCATGTAAAGCATGACATATACTTTAGAGAAGATTCCATGTTACAACCACATTTGGCCACTGTAGTAGCAATTACAAGAATAGAAAAAGATTATTATTCCGAAAACTATATGGGACAGATGAAGTGAACTGTAGTTACTAACTTGTGAGGATGTTTCAAGGTGTTCATTGTGGAACTTATGTGCAAGTTCCATTCTTTCAGGTAAATTACAAACTGAGACTCTGAGAGATAGGCTGTTTTCTAGGCAACGTTATTGGGGAGAACCGATTTCATGTACAGTGTGGGGTATGTAATTTGAAGCCAAATAAATAATTAAACGTAAGATGTATTTTTTTTCTTTTAGTCTCAAGTCTAATGTAGTACTTCTACCCTTATCGGGTTGGGGTGTTACAATATGGGTTATTTGCCACAATTGAAGACTGTGTTGGTGCAACCATAGCATGGCCTTGTCCCTTTATCTCAGTATGTCTTTGTTAATCTTGTGATACCAATAATTTTACTAACATGGAGCTTAATGCTTATACATGGGTGTTTATTTGTAGGTGGTCCGTGACGATTGAGAAAGGATGCATGATGACCCCGGACTAAGCTTCTTGTTGCTTTAATTTATTGTTTAATGTTACAAGACTTTATGTTGGATAGTGTCTACCTTATTTATGTTTAGTGCTTTTGTTATGACAATTGCTTATTTGAAATACAATTTTGTTTTATTCATTTAATAATTAGTTGATGTTTTGTTCATATCGTAATAATAGAGTGTGCATGCTGAAAATAGCGTCATATCATATGACTTGTCAGGACTTTGAAATTGTCCTATTAAACTTATTAACCGTCCTAACAATTAACTTTTAAGGACGCTTAACATTGTAAAAGTGTCCTAATATGTTGTTATTAGGACGTTATTTAGGTTGTTAATAGACATTTTATACGACCAAAGAATTGGTTTCATAATCTTCTTTGAGATATTAGAACCCTTTTCTTGGTGCTAAAGTAGCTATAATGTTATATGATAAGCGTCCTAACAATTATCTTTTAAGTACGCTTGTATGTGTATCAAAAGATTAAAATTAGGTAACCACGTTTTACAACATTGTAAAAGTGTCTTAATATGTTGTTATTAGGACATTATTTGGTTGTTCATAAACATATTTTGCGACCATAAATTTGGTTTCATAATCGTATTTGGGATATTAGGACCCTTTTCTTGGTGTTAAAGTAACTATAATGGTATATGATAACCGTCCTAAGAATTAACATTCAAGGACGCTTGTATGTGTATCAAAAGATTAAAAGTAGGTTACCACATGTTAGAACATTGTAAAAGTGTCCTAATATGTTTTTATTAGGACGTTATTTGGGTTGTTTATAGACCTATTATGCGACCATAAAATTGGTATCATAATCTTATTTGAGTTATTAGGACCCTTTTCTTGGTTGCTAAAATAGCTATGATGTTACATCATAAGCGTCCTAACAATACTTTTAAGGACGTTTTTATGTGTCTCAAAAGATTAAAATTAGGTAATCACATGTCAAAACAATGTAAAAGTGTCCTAATATGGTTTTATTAGGACGCTATTTGTGTTGTTCATAGACATATAATACGACCATAAAATTGGTTTCATAAGGGTTAGGACGCTTTGGACCTATTACAACCGCCTTACATGAAGCGCTTTCATCCTTGGTCCTATTAAATGAAAGGTCCTAAAAAGTACCATTTTATGACGCTTATGGGGGTCCTAAAAAGCCACTTTTCTTGTAGTGACAGGTTGGGAAATGGCAAGCTTTTCGAGTTTGACAACCATATTCAAGCAGCGTTGGCATATCGAGAGAGGTTGATCAAGGTTTATTACAAGTATAAAATATATGTTCCTTGAATATTGCCTGGAGTGATCCGCAAAACAGTTAGTAGTTAAGTAATGAATCTTATTGTGTAAACATTTGTATGGTCCTTTTGTAAACTATGTTGGAAACAGTACATTATCTATGGTATCGCATGGGAACTAGCATGTAGTTGCGGGTTATGTAATCCTCCGGGATAACTTTGGGTTTATGCATACCCAACATTTTGTATTTACCCCCGCTTTTATGCCTAGTGAATGGATATTAACTATGTCTAGTGACTGCAGCTTAAATCGATTGTTAAGTATTTTATTTTAACTTTTTAGTTTGTTTATATTGGTTTGTTCTAGCTTGTGATCATGGTAATATGGTCGATTGCTCAACTGGTGGTTGGGGAGATGGAGCATTTAATGTGATGGGAGTAGATTGATATTTATTACATACTTCATTTGTGTATATGTAGGCTTCTCTATCCCTATTTAAAGGGTACATAATTCATTTGTGTACATACTTCATTTACTCAAAACAAATGGAAGGCACTTCTATGTTAATCGAAGAACTTGCAAATGCCGCGGATTCTCATTTGATTAGAAAACAACTGTATGTGTTATTTCATAGAGAGACCATGGAGGCGGAGCAGACTGTGGTTGATCTAGAGATGCGTTGTGCCCATGCGGCGGAAAAAATCCGTAAGAAGAAAGCTTATATTATAGAATTCGAAGCGGTAAATGGCATTGAAGCTACAAATTCCATTACTTATTTGAAGGAAATGGTTAGGGTAGAAGAGGAACAAGAGGCTCATTTGAAGACAATACTGGTGAATGCGCAACGTGCTGCCCATCAGAGGCGTCGCTATATGGCAAAGGTCTATAACCAAATAACGGGATGAAGTGGGAAGGGTTTGCTTTTCTTTGTTGGTCTTTTGGTTTGCATAAGTCTTAACAATATCCTATCTAGTTTCTGGTTAACAATCTCATGTATTTACTTCTAATAGTATGTGTAATGCTTAAGTATGTGCAATGTTTATGTATGACCATTAAGTTCTTATATTGCAAATAACCGAAATTGCAGCAAACGAGAATCACAAAAAATAAAACATTACATTTAAACAACATTGTTTTCATCAACTACGGGTCACCCAAGTTGAATTGTTCGTAGCTCCAGTCCATTTCATCATATTGATGCGAACTTGAGGTTCCATACGTTGATGGTTGTCCCCAACCTGATGTTCCCGCCATTGATGGTTGTACCCAACCTGATGTTCCCTCCATTGATGGTTGTCCCCAACTTACTGCTCCCCCCATTGATGGTTGGACCCAACCTGATGCTCCATCCATTGATGGCTGTACCCAACCCGAGGTTCCCGCCATTGATGGATGCACCCAACCTGAGGTTCCCTGATTAGATGTGCCCTCCATCGATGGGTGTTGCCAAAATGAATTTCCCAACATTGATGGTTGTCGCCAAACTGAGTTTCCCACGTTTTCCTGGAAATAAAAATTATGTTAACAATGTTACTCTAATGTACAAAAAATATTATTTGAATAAAAGAATACAATTCAATTACATTTCTTTTTGGCAATGGTACCATGCATGATTGACGCATATGTCCAATCTTCCAGCACCTTGTACACGTTACAGGAGTTGACACTTCTCCTTGAGATTTAATACGGTCTTTGTTTTTTGGTCTCCCTGATTGGGGCTTAATCACACTTGGTGGCTTCACATTTTGCAAGCCATCCGGTTTCTCCCATTCGGAGGATTCTCCTACAGGGTAAACCAATCCTTGGTATGTCCCTTTTAGCGTTGTTGTTTTAAACCAATACCGGCCAAATGATTACAGTCTCTTTGTTTAAGAAATCTACTAACCGCTATCGCATGACCGCATGGTATACCGGAAAATTGCCATTGACAACAAGTGCATGTCCAATTATCTAGATTCACAGTATGTTGTTTTCGAAAATCAACCACCTGATAAAGTATGTTAGCTTGAATAACTGTAGGAACTACGTTCTGGCTGGTGGCGGAAAGTCGAAGATCGGAGTCGTCTATGTCAAGTAATAGTTCCCATTCATCATTTGGTGGTGAATTCATTTTATATTTTTCTATCTTATTTAGGTGGTGGGAACTTCATATGTTATGAGGGCTTATTTATATTGATCATCCACCTCATATCATTAAATGCACCATCTCCTCAACCACTGGTCGATGGGTAGAGCAATATATGGGTTGAGTTGAGCAATCAAAAATGTTAAAAACTATCAACTTAATGGTGTTTTTTGTATCTTAAATACTTTCACTGAGCAATCAAAAATGTTAAAAACTATCAACTTAACAGCTGCATAATACATAATACAAATGTTATAATATGATACTACATAGTCCTGGTGTACAAATCTAGTTATAATCAAAGTAGAAAGTCACAACATCAAACATTATAACATTCAACAGTACACGAGACAAAAGAGTGTAAATGTTTGGAGTTTTCAACAACACACAGTCATTACACATCCAAAAATTACAAATGTTTACTGGGTAAACCCTTTAGGAATTGGAATCTTGTATTTCCAAAAAAAAGCAGCCAAATGCTCACGGTATGCTAAAGCGGCTTGATCCGGCTTCCTGAAATTTAATGGCTTGTTTTGAGACAACCTGTTTAAGTATACAATGACCCAAATGCTACAATCCCCATAGAGGCCACCTTGTCTAGGGACATTAGTTGCATACCGAAAAGATACATGATAGGATTTGGGATCCATGTTCCTCTTCTCCATCACCTCGGTCTTGATAAGATAAATGGGCAGTTGAGTTTGAAAGGTTAGCCTCAATTTTTGGTCCCAAGGTGAGAGGTATTTTTCTTTCTGACTTCCAAGGCTATCATACAACATTATAACACCAGTGAAAATTGTTAATTCACCCAAGGTCCAGTGCACATCAGGTTGGTTAATTGGAAAGAAGACCTACAATATTTGCATTAACGCAATGTAAATTTTGAATGTGTACATAGTGAAGAGACAAAGTCATGATATATTATCTGAAAGGAAACATTCAGGAACCGTAACATAGGATAAGCTATATTACTTGAAGTTTTAAAATACACACCTTTTCAATGCCTTGACAAAACCATGGGATACCATTCATTACTCCACCAGCATAGCATAGCGGTAATTCATGGTCGAGGATCATGGTGCAAAAAAATGGACCAACCATGACCCAGTCAGCATCGTCGGGTCTAAAATTCATCATGATCCGTAGGGATTGCACCAGGCTTTACCTCTCGAGGGATCTCGAGAAGCTTACAACCCCCACCAGGCAGTGTACCTGATCGTTGTAGTATAGTATAGTGACAAGTACCGGGGGATTGATCGTTCAGCTAGGAATAGTGTTGCTAGGATTAGAAAACCTAAAGACTAGGTCTAGAGATGAGGGATGATTCTTTTTTGTATTTTATATTTTTATAAAAGCAATTAAATTCTCGGTTTTGAAGGAGTTGGGCGGAATTAGTTGCTAGTCAACTAACCCAATTACTAAGATGCAATCAAAATAAAATACTAAAAATGAAAATAAACTAAATTAAGATAGAGGTGTGAGCAATATATGGGAGAATTATGTTTACTTAGATTTCATTACTCCCTAAATATCTTTTACAGGTTAATTACTTGTTACAATTGCGTGGATGACGGATTGTATTCCTTAATACCATTCATGGGGTGGCGTACTTACTTCCCCAATCCTATAAGCGCCTACTTTACTCCTATGTCGAGCCGGCTAAGAAGCTCCTAACATGGGATCACTAGAATTTGCTCATGCATTAAATACAACCATAAAAACCTAGTACACATCGGTTCATGTTTCTTAAGACGTTCAAGCAAGTTACACAATGGAGATCTGGCAGTTTTCTTAAGCCTAACATTGAAATCATTCATCCATTACAACTATAAACAAGCAATCAACCTGTAATTAACATCTAGGTTTCATTACATCTAAGCAAACACATGATAGATCTAGCCTAGCATGTTGAAATCAAGACAAGCATAAGATATATTTAAACAACACATAGACATATTGAATGAATTGAAAGAGGACTTATCTTAATTGAACATGAAAGGTTTCAAGGGGTGAAAACCCTTGAAAATACTGTTACAAACGACCTAGGGTTTATTAGGTTCGACCCTAGTATTCTCCACACAAGTTCCTCCTTTAATGAATGAAAAATAGAAAAGTATATATAGATTTTGTGAGGTGACGGCGTCAAGAACAAATGTCTGACGCCGTCATCTCGCCGCCAAATAAATTCTCGGACTGCCTAGATCTGGGTTTGACGCCGTGACGTGTACTCCTTTTGCAGGCCGTCATCATATTAACTCTTGACGCCCTTCTCTTGACGCCTTCAGGTTTTCTCTGGGTCGTCATGGATTTTACTCCTGACGCCGTCACAATTTTCCTCTTGACGCCGTCAGGTACTGTTCTCAACATGGAAAATTAAGTCTTTGCCGTTTTCTTCACTTTTATGCTCCAAAAACGTTCAAAATGCTTACTTTTTCAGAATTCACTCCCAAAGTACCTAAAATCACAAAAGGAACGATTTAGGGCAATATTTGATCAAATAAATTCAATTTCGGGCTTAAATGACCCCCTAAAAACGGTTCATTTTTCGCCTCATCATATACCCTTACACTTGAGATCTGCTTGTCCTCAAGCAAATGCGTTTTTATTCTAATCAAAATACAAGTTAGGGGTCATTTAACACTAATATAAAAGTAATTACAACAAATAATCGTTCCACTAAAGACCAAAGACAAGCACGGAGGTCATATACTAGCACCTCACAAATAGTGTTTAGATACTCACATCTCTCGGGTGTAATAAAGTATATATCACAATATGGAAATGGAAAACATCTCTCACTACCTGTCATAGCAAAATAGATTACCATAGGCTTGGGAAAGGATCAAACCTCCACCACATGGCATAAGCACCTAGGATAAACTATCAAAGAGGTCTTTTAAAGGGTTGTAACGTTAGGTGTAGGGGTAGGGAATACACGGTTTTGTTGGATATAGGCAGTCTTTACTGGTGGCGAGTTAACAATCTTGGTTAATTACATGTATAATATGGCGTTGCTAAGCCGAGACTAGACTCGACTTAAGCTAATAAGTCAAAAATAACAAAAACATAAAATGAACATAGAATGAAAAGGGATGGTAGTCCGTATGTTTTTCTCTTTTCTTTTCTTTTTTTCTTTTTTTTATTATTTTCTTTTATTTTTCTTGATTTTTTCGATTTTTATTTATTTATTTTTTTTTTGCATACACTCTTACCCTACCATCCAAAATAATACATCATAGGGAATGAACATTCCCCTTACACTTGAATTTTTACATACTTTACAATAGACTAATCTAATGACTCGAATTAAGAAAATCAAAACACTTGGAGTACTTTTAAGATTAACGTACATATGGGGGTAATAATATGATGTTCTTCCCCATTACTCCATAAAATAAGTACTTTACCCATGAGTCCCAATCGTCCCAAAACAATATGTACAAGGATATGACTCGACTTAGCAACCATGTAATCAATTAGATAATTAACTAAGGGTTTAACAACTAACAATAATGCACTAAAAATGAGTGCATACACGGAAGGCTAAGGCGATTTGGTTGCACATTTGGGGTGGATTGTAAACAAATTTGTTGGGAATTATACTAACAGTTACCACGGATAAGCGAAGATGTTACAACTGCAGAAGATTGTACTTGGAGTGGAAACTCATTACCACTGCAAGAACATATATTACCACTGCTTATTAGATAACTGTTAGGAAACGTGTTTAGATAATTATAGAATAGATCTTGTGTATATCTTATTCTATTAGCATTATACTTATCTTGTAGAAGAGGACTCCTTGTGCTATAAAAGGAGGTCCTAGGTTAAAGGTTAGATATACGTTTCTAGAGCTTCAAGGTGTAACCCTAGTGATATCAAGATCACTCGTATTATTATCATTAATAATATTGGAGCTAATAGTTTGTTTACATACATTGTTCTTATTCATAAACAACTGTCTTACTCACAATCAAACTTCTAAGTGTTACTAAGTAGATTCTGCATACTTAGTGATATAACTCAAAGTATCAATCTAATACAAGTTCAAGGTGTTTAGATCCATCAAGTGGTATCAGAGCCAGGCTTTGATACTTTGATTTAGAAGACTCTAGTTCACTCAGAAGAATCAATGGAGACAGAAACCAGTAACTCAAACATTGCTGCTAAGCTTCCAAAGCTTAAATTGAATGACTTTGAGATGTGGAGGCTAATGATCGAACAATTCTTTATGGTCCAAGACTACACACTCTGGGAGATCATTATGGTTGGAAATTCTTTCAAACCAAGTTCTACTTCAGAGATGGTTAATGGCAAGGAAGTAATTAAGGTCAACACTGGACCTGTTACTAATGATGAAAGACTTCAACTGAAGAATGATCTGAAGGCCAGAGGTTTGTTGCTGATGACACTTCCCAGAGACCAAGTTCTAGCATTCAGCAAGTACAAGACTGCAAAGACTCTTTTTGATGAGATCTGTGAAGTTTTTGGTGGTAATGGTTCCACCAAGAAGACTCAAAAGATCTTGCTGAAGCAGACTTATGAAAACTTTGGTTCAACAAGTAATGAATCTCTTGATAGCATTTTCACAAGGCTACAAAAGATTGTTACTCAACTCACTGTTTTTGTGAATGAGGTGGAAAGGGAAGACCTTAATCTAAAGTTCTTAAGAAGCTTACCCTTTGAGTTTGGAACCAATGTTGCTGTGTGGGAAGATAAGCCAGAGTTGGAGACCATGAAACTTAATGATTTGTACAATAACTTCAAGGTTATTGAACAAAGATTGAAGAAAGCTGGCAAAATAAGCTCAAGTTCAGGAAGTGTAGCACTCATATCATCATATCTTGATGATAGTTGATGCGTGGGAATCGCAACAGGCTTTACCTCTCGAGGGATCTCGAGAAGCTTACAACCCCCACCAGGCAGTGTACCTGATCGTTGTAGTATAGTATAGTGACAAGTACCGGGGGATTGATCGTTCAGCTTAGGAATAGTGTCGCTAGGATTAGAAAACCTAATTAATAGTTCTAAAGGTGAGGGATGATTATTTTTGTATTTTTATATTTTTATGAAAGCAGTAAAATCTCGGGTTTTGGAAGAGTGGGCGGAATTAGTTGCTATTCAACTAACCCAAAACTAATATATAATTAAAATAAAATACTGAAAATGAAATTAAACTAAATTATACTAAGGTTGTGAGCAGTAATTGGAGAAATTGTGTTTACTTAGACTTCACTACTCCCTAGATATCTTTTACACGTTAATTACTTGTTATACTTGTATGGATGACGGATTGTATTCCTTAATACCATTCGTGGGGTGGCATACATAACTCCCCAACTCTATGAGCTCTTATCTCCTCCTACACCATGACCCAGCACAACTATAGGGATTGTAAACAGTGGCTCATGCATTAAATACAACCAATAAAGACCTAGTACGCCTCGGTTCATGTTTCTTAAGACGTTCAAGCATGTTACCATTTGGAGATCTGCCAGTTTTCTTAAGCCTAACATATAAAATCATTCATCTAAGACAAGAATAGACAAGTAATCAACACATAATCAACATCTAGGTTTCATTAGATCTAAGCAAACACAAAAGAGATCTAGCCTAGCATAATGGAATTGAGACAAGAACAAGATATAAACAACCAACACATAGACATATTGATTGAATTGAAAGAACACTTATCTCAATTACAATGCAAGGTCTCAAGGGTTTGGAACCCTTGAAAAACCTGTAAAAGATACACCAAATTCGTCTTTAGGGTTTCACCAAAACTTCTCCTTTTTAATGAAAAAACTAGAAAACTATATATAGGAAAACTAGGCTGACGGCGTCAAGACCACCATGTGACGCCGTCACCTCGCCGCCAAATACTTCCTCGGACGGCCTTGATCTACTTATGACGGCCTATGTGACGCCGTCACCAACCACGGTATTTTATTCTTGCCACTTTGACGCCGTCAGGATGACTTTTAACGCCATCACCACCTTCGGTATTTTATTCTTCATGTCTGACGCCGTCAAGATGTAACTCTTGACGCCGTCACCTTGTGTCTTCAGCATGGAAAATTGGTACTTTTCCGTTTTCTTCACTTTTATGCTCCAAAAACGTCCAAAATGGCTTCTTTTCCAGAATTCACTCTCCAAACGCCTAAAATCACAAAAGGAACGATTTAGGGCAATATTTGATCAAATAAATTCGGATTCGGGCTTAAATGACCCCCTAAAAACGGATCATTTTTCGCCTCATCATATACCCTTACACTTGAGATTTGCTTGTCCTCAAGCAAATGAGCTTTTATTCTACTCAAAAGACAAGTTAGGGGTCATTTAACACTAATATAAAAGTAATTACAACAAATAATCGTTCCACTAAAGACCAATAGACAAGCACGGAGGTCATACACAAGCACCTTACAAATAGTGTTTAGATACTCACATCTCTCGGGTGTAATAAAGTAATATAACATTATGGAAATGGAAGATATCTCTCACTACCTGTCATAGCAAAATAGATTACCATAGGCTTGGGAAAGGATCAAACCTCCACCACATGGCGTAAGCACCTAGGATAAACTATCAAAGAGGTCTTTTAAAGGGTTGTAACGTTAGGTGTAGGGATATGAATTACACGGTTTTGTTGGATAAAGGAAGTTTTACTGGTGGCGAGTTAACAATCTTGGTTAATTACATGTACAATATGGCGTTGCTAAGCCAAGACTAGACTCGACTTAAGCTAACAAATGAAAAAATAACAAAAACATAAAATGAACATAGAATGAAACGGGATGGTAGTCCGTATGGTTTTTCTCTTTTTCTTTTCTATTTTTTTTTCTTAATTTTTTCGATTTTTTTTTTTTTTTTTTTTTTTTTTTTTTTTTTTTTTTTTGCATACACTCTTACCCTACCATCCAAAATAATACATCATAGGGGTTTGAGCATTCCCCTTACACTTGAATCTTTACATGCTTTACATTGAACTATTCTAATGACTCGAATTAAGAAAATCAAAACACTTGGAGCACTTTTAAGATTAACGTACATATGGGGGTAATAATATTATGTTCTTCCCCATTACTCCATAAAATAAGTACTTACCCATGAGTCCCAATTGTCCCAAAACCATATGTACTAGGATATGACTCGACTTAGCAACCATGTAATCAATTAGAAAGTTAACTTAGGGTTTAACAAATAACAATAATGCACAAAAAATGAGCGCATACACGGAAGGCTAAGGCGATTTAGGTGTACATTTAAGTGGGGTGTAACAAATTCTTCCTTTAAGTAAAATGCTTAAAGTTAGAAACGAAAAGATAGGCTCGGAAGGGTGTACTAGGGGTTTCGTGTACTAAAAATGAGTACAACGCTAAGGGTGTGGGAAAAATTAGTTGACTTAACTAGCCAAGTAATATGACTTAAATGGTCAAGTAATTATGATACGGGTTTAACACAAGGGTGATCCTAATGCCTCTTATCATGTAGTAAATCCTACTACACGAATGTAGTCTCACTAGCGGTCTCGGGATGCATCACTAACGCAAGTTCTAGAATCTAAATGCTACCGGTACACTCATAAGCACCAATAATGAATGCTTTTCCTATCAAATCTAAAGGCGAACCTCACATTTTTGGGTGGAAAATTTTTCTGAATATACAGTTATGTGCTAGTCATACAACCTCCTATCCATGAGACGCTTGCTATGGCTAAAGTTTCACTCCTAAATGTTGTAAAAAATTTTAAATTTGGCGCTAAAATTACACTAAAAAGTATTTCTCATAGTTTTATTACACATCTACTATCAAACAAAACAAACTCAAGCGAAAGTGCATATGTAAGGTATCATCTTTTTACCCTCCCCTTACACTTAGGATGAATATTGTCCCCAATGTTCAAGTAAAGAATGTAAAAGTTAAGAAGTAAAGAGAATGAAATCAAATACTCCCCTGATTCGCTCGGTATGGATTATAGGTTGGCCAGGTTAAATCTTCCTCCAAGAAAACGAACAATCAAAGCTTCCCTTCCAGAATATAAATCATCTTCTTGTCATAAATAACCTGTAAATCCTGACAACAATAGACAAGGCAACCTCGCGTAAAATCGGCGGCATCCTATATAAGTTACTAAATCCTAGAAAATAAGGTAAGATATAATGCTTGTGGAATGAAGTTTGCAGATTTCCTGGAGATTATAAAACTTAATAATTCACAAAAACCATAAGACTCCGTTAGAAAAACAAAACTGGTAAAATTTCCAGATTTTAACTCCTGACGCCGTCAAGAGTAATACTCTGACGCCGTCAGAATGGACCTGCAGAAATTCTTATGTTAAGTTTCCGGAAAATTTCTGGAAAAACTTTGTCCTACTTCCTGGAAAATCCTGCAAAACTTCATTATGACTCAATACAAGCATTTGACTCTAACAAATACGAATATACATGTTCATTTAATATTGTGGAGAATCATGATCGGTTTGTTTCTTAAAAACATATTTGGGGTTTCCCCTTACACTTATCTTTTGCAAAAATACCTTTAGGTTGAAGTTAAGACTAGGCCAAACAACATAATAAAGTATTTCCACATTTTAATTGAGAAACATGATCAACCAACAATAAAAATAAAACATGCATACGGAAGCAAATAACAATCAAACAAATAAAATCACACTAAACATGGGTTGCCTCCCAAGAAGCGCTTTTCTTTATTTACGAGTCTTGTAGCTAGACTCAAAGTCATGGGTTACTACGTGATTCGGGTGAGTTCCTCGTTGAGGACATCTTTGGGATCAAACATAGGTTTCAACTTTCTATCGGTTTCCTTAGTATGGTATGACCTTTCAAACTTTTCTCCATCCGGATCATACAAGGTCATTCTAATATGCCATGACCCGTCACCTTCTTTAGGTGGCTTGTCCCACCTCCACTTACACTTATCTCCCTCTCTTTTCCATTTATTCCTTTCTATGTTGATGGGCATTACGCTTAATAACTCAATCATCTTCCTAAAGACTAAGGGATCCTCAAAGGGGTCTAGTTCCTCATCTCTAGCTATGAGTTGTTCTACCGAATGTGTCTTCTCAACAAAGTCCTTCTCTAGATAGAATGGGCATTGAGGTCCTATGAAATTCCTTTCTATCCAAGGCCCATATCTAGACGGTCTCCTATTCATCTCTACCCAATGCGGTGTTGGTTCATCATCACAATCATAACTATGCTTCTTAACATCATACACCGACCAAGTGTCGCCTTCACCTACCTTTATCTTTGATTTCTTGCAATCTATCATGGCACTAGCGGTTGCTAAAAATCCTCTTCCTACCAATAATGGGCATGTAGTGTCACTAACCATGTCTAGGACGTGAAAATCCGCTAAAATAGTTAACTTTCCTACGTGAACAACTACATCCTTAATCATTCCAACCGGGTGTGCAATACTCCCATCCGCTAGACCTATCAATACCTCCGTTTCCTCTAACTTTCCTAGCTTAAGAGTGGTGAATAAGGATAAGGGAATCAAGTTGAGGCTTGACCCTAAATCGGCTAATGTGTCGAAAGCTTCAGATCTTCCTATCTTACAAGGCAAAACAAATATACCCGGGTCATCAAGCTTTTTAGGTAACTTGTTTTGAACGAAGGCGGTCCCATTTTTGCCTAGCTTACACTTCTCATATTTTTCTAGGAGGGCGCTATAGTAGGGAGCACGCACTAAGACATCAATGACGGGGCATTCAAGGTGAAGTTCTTTGAATTCATCGTCAAGGTCTTGCGTAAGAGGTGTTTCAACAATGCTTTTGACCGGCTTTATAGTGGGGGTTTTAGTTGATTGGTCCTTTTGGGGAACTTGGTTTTGTTTGAAACACGTGCTCGTTGATTTGACCGAGTAATATTGTGGACACGAAGCGGGTGACGAAACGGATGATATGGAATTAACGGTTAGTTTCGGATTCTTGATCGTGTCACTTGGGAGTGCTCCCATTTCTCGGTCATTGAGAACTTTCAACAATGCATCAATTCTAGTGGTCATCTCGCTTTGCTTTTGTTTGAAATCGGCTTCAAACTTGGATATGCGAGCTTCTTGAGATGCCATGAACTTTGACATCAATCCTTCAAGATTGTTGGTACTACCATAGTTGTTAGAAGGATTGTTGTTAAAAGTACGGTTGGATGGTGGACCGTTTGGTTGGTAACAATTAGGCGGATTGGAAGAATTGGGTTGGTTTTGTTTCCACCTAAGGTTTGGGTGATTTTTCCATGAGGGGTTGTAAGAATCACCGTATGTGTTTGGCTCGGGCTTGAAAGTGTACCACTTATCTCCCGCTTCGTCGGTACGCGTGGATGCGTAGTCCGCAAAAGCTGTTCCGGGGAATTCCACACAATCACGAGTGTCATGGGGACCACTACATAATTCGCATGAAGAAGTGATTTTGTTCACTTGGCTTGAATGCTTCGGAGCTTCGTAAGATTTCATGAGAAACTTGACTTGGTCCTCAAGTTCCATGATCCTACGGTCGGGAGTGCTTGATTTGTTCGAAGGCAAAGATATTGCCTTGACCATTTTGTTCAAATCACGGGGATCATTCCAACTTTCATTGTCATAGAGAGCAAGATCTTCTATGAGTTCCCATGATTGTTCCGCACTAAGATCACGTAGCTTACCACCGGCCGATTGGTCAATGGTTCGCCTCGTGGAGATGTCGATATGGTCATAGAAGATTTGGACTTGGAGCCAAAGATCTATGCCATGATGAGGGACTTTTTGGAGTAAGTCCTTGAAACGAGTCCATGCTTCATAAAGAGATTCATTTTGACGTTGTTGGAACATCAAGATGTCATTCCTAAGCTTAGTAGTTCTACCCGGTGGGAAAAATTGAGCAAGGAAACGAGTGGTGAGATCATCCCATGTGGTGATGGATCCCGCGGGTAAACGCTCAAGCCATTGACTAGCTTGATCCCGTAGAGAGAATTGGAATAGGCGTAAACGGGTAGTCTCTCTAGTTTCAACACCTAGGTCTATGGAATCTACGATTTTGAGGAAGTCCTTAAGGTGTTGGTTTGGATCTTCGGAACGAAGTCCATGGAATGCACATCCGCTTTGCACCAACCGGATGGTGTCAGATCGCAAGGGGGTCACATTGTCTCCGGTGAGCTCAATGGTGTTTCGGTAGCCTTGGTGGCTAGGTCGGGAATACTCTCCTAAGGTTCGGGGCCTAAGGGGTTCTAATGGTGGGTTTTGTTGCGGTGGGATGATGGGTTCAAAGATGTTACCACCTTACATGATGTCGGATGGTAAAGAGTTACGAACAAAGGCACGAAGAAATAAGATAGACTAAAGAAGACCTAAAAATAAAAAATAAAAATCTTACTAGAAAGGAATCTAGCAAGTAGACCTAATAAAAAGAAATCCTAACCTAGACAATAACTATTCCCCGGGCTGCGGCGCCAAAAACTTGATGCGTGGGAATCGCAACAGGCTTTACCTCTCGAGGGATCTCGAGAAGCTTACAACCCCCACCAGGCAGTGTACCTGATCGTTGTAGTATAGTATAGTGACAAGTACCGGGGGATTGATCGTTCAGCTTAGGAATAGTGTCGCTAGGATTAGAAAACCTAATTAATAGTTCTAAAGGTGAGGGATGATTATTTTTGTATTTTTATATTTTTATGAAAGCAGTAAAATCTCGGGTTTTGGAAGAGTGGGCGGAATTAGTTGCTATTCAACTAACCCAAAACTAATATATAATTAAAATAAAATACTGAAAATGAAATTAAACTAAATTATACTAAGGTTGTGAGCAGTAATTGGAGAAATTGTGTTTACTTAGACTTCACTACTCCCTAGATATCTTTTACACGTTAATTACTTGTTATACTTGTATGGATGACGGATTGTATTCCTTAATACCATTCGTGGGGTGGCATACATAACTCCCCAACTCTATGAGCTCTTATCTCCTCCTACACCATGACCCAGCACAACTATAGGGATTGTAAACAGTGGCTCATGCATTAAATACAACCAATAAAGACCTAGTATGCCTCGGTTCATGTTTCTTAAGACGTTCAAGCATGTTACCATTTGGAGATCTACCAGTTTTCTTAAGCCTAACATATAAAATCATTCATCCAAGACAAGAATAGACAAGTAATCAACAGATAATCAACATCTAGGTTTCATTAGATCTAAGCAAACACAAAAGAGATCTAGCCTAGCATAATGGAATTGAGACAAGAACAAGATATAAACAACCAACACATAGACATATTGATTGAATTGAAAGAACACTTATCTCAATTACAATGCAAGGTCTCAAGGGTTTGGAACCCTTGAAAAACCTGTAAAAGATACACCAAATTCGTCTTTAGGGTTTCACCAAAACTTCTCCTTTTTAATGAAAAAACTAGAAAACTATATATAGGAAAACTAGGCTGACGGCGTCAAGACCACCATGTGACGCCGTCACCTCACCGCCAAATACTTCCTCGGACGGCCTTGATCTACTTATGATGGCCTATGTGACGCCGTCACCAACCACGGTATTTTATTCTTGCCACTTTGATGCCGTCAGGATGACTTTTGACGCCGTCACCACCTTCGGTATTTTATTCTTCATGTCTGACGCCGTCAAGATGTAACTCTTGACGCCGTCACCTTGTGTCTTCAGCATGGAAAATTGGTACTTTGCCGTTTTCTTCACTTTTATGCTCCAAAAACATCCAAAATGGCTTCTTTTCCAGAATTCACTCTCCAAACACCTAAAATCACAAAAGGAACGATTTAGGGCAATATTTGATCAAATAAATTCGGATTCGGGCTTAAATGACCCCCTAAAAACGGATCATTTTTCGCCTCATCAATAGTTCAGATGAAGAAAGTGATAGTGATGATGACAGTGCTAACATTGTTGTTTCCACTGGTAGTGGAAGTGTTTCCACTGGTAGCTCAAAGAGACAGATTGCAAGACTTAGTGATACTACTTATTATGCCTTTATATCAAGTCAAGTGGGTGGTTCAATTCTCAATCATGAGGATTTGGATCAAATTGATGAGGATGATATGGAGGAGATGGACATCAAATGGCAAGTGGCATTACTAAGCCTAAGGACAAAGAAGTTTTGGAAGAAGACTGGAAGAAAGATCAACATCAGTGGCAATGAAACAGTAGGTTTTGACAAAAAGAAGGTGGAATGCTATAATTGTCACAAGAAGGGGCATTTTGCCAGGGAGTTCAGAAAGCCAAGGAAGTCTGACAACAGGTCAACTTGGTATAAGCAGGACAAGAAGAAGGAACCTACTACTGATGAGCCAAAGGGGCTATTGGCTATTGATGGAGTGAGCTTTGATTGAGCTTTATGACTAAGCAAGAGGAAGATGATTCAGAGTCTGCAATGGTTGCTACAGAGCTGGCACTAATGGCTTTTTCTGACTCTGAGGTACAAATTAATAATACTTGTTCTAAATCTTGTAAGGCCTTAAAAGAGTATGAGAAAATTAAAGCACAATATGATGAACAATTGCTAGAGTTAACTCATACTAATTACAATTTAGCAAATCATAAAAGAGGCGTAGGTGTTTAAGAAACTCAATTAGAGCATTATAGGGCAAATGAATCTAAGTTCAATGATGATATTGCAGTATTAAGAAGAGACTTAGATTATCAGGTTGCTGTAAATTAGGTTCTTAGAGAAGAACTAGAAAAGGTTAAGATGGCTAGTGAAAATACAATGATAACTAAGTAAACACTGGATCATCAATCCAAGTGTATTGACAAGATTTGGTAAGCTCAAGTTGTGAACAAAGCCAAATCAGGAGTTGGATACAAAACAGTTCCACCACCTCTAAGAGGTGTTCCATCACCTCCTGGCATTGACTTAGCTCACACAGGTTTAGAAGAATTCCAAGAACCACCTATGACCTATGGACCAAAATTTATTAAACCAGTTGAAACTGAAAAGGTTCAGGTTGAGGTTGATGTATTTGATAGTGCTAGTGACTCATCTCTTAAAGATGAAAATTTAAATGTTGAGTCTAAACCTAGTGTTCCTGAGAATGTTAAAGTGGAGGTTAAAAGAAGTATTCCTGATGTAGTCAAAGAGAAGCCTAGGTCACAACCTAATTTCACTAGGCCCATTACTAGATATGCAGAGATGTACAGAAGTAGGTCACCAACTCCTAGGGGTAATATGAGGAGTTGGAATCATGTTAAGTCTAGGCAATTTGGTAGTGATTTTGTGTTCAATAACAAACCCTGTCGTATATGTGGTAGCTTTGACCATTTGGCTTATAGCTGTACCTACCACTTGGGTAGAAGGGAAGTGTTTGGGAATACAAGGGTGAATGGCCAAAATGTAAATAACTTAACTCACCCAAATCCACTTAGCAAGATGATTCCCAGGTCTGTTTTGCTTCATTCTGGCATTAAACCAATTTCCACTGCTAGACCAGCAGTTACCACTGCCAGTAATAAAAACAGAGTTTACCTTAAGTCCCCTGTCACAAATTTTGTTAAATCTACTCAAACAGGGAAAAAGACCAATTTTGAAAAGAAGCTTAACAATAATCAGAAGTGGGTACCCAAAGTTTCAAAACAAGCAGTTTCCACTGCTAAGCCAACAGTTACCACTGCAAGTCCAAAGGTTACCACTGGTAGGTCTGTTAACAAGAAAAGGGTAAATATGGGAAATGCTGTTAAGGCCAGCACGTTGGGAATGGAAACCAAAAGGAACCATCACCTCAAACAATCCCAATGGTGTATCAATGACCTTTGATAGATATAATTATATTGATACACGAGGCAGATCCAAGTCATTTGTGGCTTGGGTCCCCAAAAGGAACTAATTCCTTTATTTTGTGTGTAGGGACATTCAAAGACTAAAAATGATCAAGGATACTCAGACAGTGGATGTTCTAGGCACATGACTGGCAATAAGTCCTATCTTTCAGACTTTCAACCTTATGATGGACAATTTGTCAGCTTTGGAGGAGGAATTGGTAGCAAAGTTTCTGGCAAAGGAACAATCAAGGCTGGAAACATTGATTTTGAAGATGTGCAGTATGTGAAAGAACTCAAGTACAACCTTTTCACTGTGTCACAGATGTGTGACAAGAAGCATAGAGTTCTTTTCACAGAAGATGAATGCTATATCTTATCTAAGGATTATAAGCTCCTTGATGAAAGTGATATTTTGCTTAAAATCCCTAGAAAAGGTAATCTATATAGCATTGATATGAAGAACATTGTGGCTAATAATGATGTTAACTGTTTGCTTGCTAAAGCCACTTTGGATGAATCAATGCTTTGGCCTAGAAGATTGGGTCATGTTAACTTCAAGACCATCAACAAGATTGTGAAAGATGGACTTGTCAGAGGTCTACCAGAGAAAAGATTTGAAAATGACCAAACTTGTGTTGCCTGTCTCAAAGGAAAGCAACACAGAGCTTTATGCAAGACCAAAGCATTCAATTCTATTGATCGTCCACTCTTTATGCTGCATATGGACTTGTTTGGTCCTACTATTGTGAGCAGCATCAATTTGAAGAAGTATTGTCTTGTTGTGACTGATGATTTTAGTAGATTCACATGGGTTTTCTTTTAAGAACCAAGGATGAAACCACTGGCATCCTTAAGACATTCATCACTGAAGTTGAAAATCAATATGAAAAGAAGATCAAGATCATCAGGTGTGACAATGGGACAGAGTTCAAGAATAAAGTTATGGATGATTTCTGCAGAGACAAAGGTAATAAAAGAGAATTTAGTGTTGCAAGAACTCCTCAACAAAATGGAGTCGCAGAAAGAAGAAATAGAACACTAATTGAGGCTGCTAGAACCATGTTAGCTGATTCCAATCTTCTAGTAACTTTTTGGGCTGAAGTAGTTAACACTGCTTGTTACATTCAAAATAGGGTTTTAGTGGTCAAAACAAAGAACAAGACACCTTATGAGTTATTCAGAGGGAGACCTCCTACTTTGGAATTTATGAGGCCATTTGGGTGTCATGTTACTATTCTCAATACCATTGATCATCTGGGTAAATTTGAAGAAAAGTCTGATGAAGGCTTCTTTGTTGGATATTCTATGGTTAGCAAGTCTTTTAGAGTCTATAACTTAAGAACAAAGAAGATTGAAGAGAACTTGCATGTTCAGTTTCTTGAAAATAAAGCAAACATGGCAGGTTCAGGACCAAATTGGCTATTTGATCTTGAAACATTATCAAATACAATGAATTATGTTCCTCTCACTTCAAGCACTCGAGACAAAGATCTTGAAGATTCAGAAGAATTCATTGATGAAGATGAAGCTTGTAAAGATGATGAAGATCAAATTGTTATGCCACTTTGGGACTTTGTTGATAATTCTGAAAAGACAAGTGATGCAGATGGTGTGAATTTTGATGTAAATAAAGATATTCCTACTAGTAGTGGTAACTCCATTCCCACTGCTACACATGAAGTTTCCACTGTCAGCCCAAATATGGAACATACTTCTCAGGAATCACTAAGTGATGATGTAGAGATCTCTAACATGCCTACAACATATGATATTCCTAGCACATTACAGTCTTCAATTCACAAAGTGCATCCACTTGATAATGTAATTGGTGAACTTCAATCAGGTGTGAAGACTAGAAGACAGACAAAGAAAGATGATATTCATGGGTTCATAAGTGAAGTGTATGAGTCCAAGAAACATAGTAAGAAGAATGAGTGTTTGTTTTTCTGTTTTCTCTCACAGGTGGAGCCTAAGAATGTGTATATGGCTCTAGGAGAATCTAGCTAGGTTGAAGCTATGCAAGAAGAGTTGCTACAGTTTAAACTTCAAAAGGTTTGGGTTCTTTGTGACTTGCCTGATTGTATGAAGGTCATTGGTACTAAATGGGTTTTCAGAAACAAGAAAGATGAAAGAGGTATTGTAATCAGGAACAAAGCTAGATTGGTTGCTCCTGTTGCAAGGATTGAGGCTATTAGATTGTTTTTAGCCTATGCATCATTTATGGGCTTTACAGTCTATCAAATGGATATGAAGAGTGCCTTTCTGTATGGTACTATTGATGAGGAGGTATATGTCTCTCAACCTCCTGGCTTTGAAGATCCTCAACACCCAAATAAAGTATATAAAGTAGTTAAGGCTCTTTATGGCTTACATCAGGCTCCAAGAAAGTGGTATGAAACCTTAGTTAATTATTTGTTGAATAATGGGTTTCATAGAGGCAAGATTGATCGAACTTTGTTCATCAAGAAAGACAAGGGTGATATTTTATGATGAGTGTGTAAATACTCATCATTTTTACCTTTTCTGAGCTGCCAAAACATCTAAAAACACTCAATATTGTAACAAAATAGTGAAAATATCCCAGGAAAGTGTTTTACATGTTTCAAATGCAAAAATATCAAAAACAGATGAAAAATGCACAAAGTTTGCAAAATTGGCAGTTACAGTCCCTCAACTTTCAAAAGTTGTCAAATCTAGTCCCTAGTTGTTCTAAAAACTTGAAAAAGTCACCAAAGGTCCTTTTAAGTCAAAAAGTTACACAATTAGTCCTTTGGTGCAAAGTTTCACAGAATGTCAAGTTTAGTCCCTGAACTTTAAAAATTGTCAAAAAATGGTCCCTGGGATATTAAAAACTTTGAGAAAAACAAATTTTGTCCTTGCACTAACCTTTTATGATAGGATTGGTCCTTGGTGGAAAAGTTTGGTGAAATTACACAATTAGTCCCTGAAGTTTGAAAGTTTGGCAGTTTTAGTCCCTGGTGAAAATTAAATGGAAAAATCATTTCAGGGCCTTATACTATTCATAGATTGGCAAAACACACCCTTGTGAACACTTTGTAATATTGCCATTTCACACCCTCCAACTTTTGATAAATTGCAAAAAAGGTCCTTGTGAATTTCTAAAACCAAACCGGACCCCTTTTATAACTATTACCAAAAATAATAAAAATCAAACCCAATCCAATCCTAGCCCAACCACTCCTTTTTCCTTAGGCCCATTGAAATCTCAGCCCAAACACCCAAAATAATACCACGGGGTCAAATGGTTTGACCTCGGTCAAACCGAGTCAAACCCATCCCCTTCCCTCTCCCAGCCTCCCCCACACCCCACTTGGCCATCCCATCACCATCAGCCCACCAACCCATCACATCCACAACCCAAACCACTACACTCCACCCTCACCTCAAGCATTAAATGCTACCACCCCTTGTTTGTATCAAAAGTAATTTGCAAAAAAGGATTTCCCGCCAAAACACGTGTCACATGATTAAAGAGTTGCAATGATCCAATGGACTCAAATGTTGATGGGAAATGATCAGAGGCTCAAGAGAACCCTAATGGGCATCTATAAAAGGAAGAAGGAAGCAAGGAAGGTGTGTGTAGTTTAATTAGTTAAATTTAGTGTCGAATCAAATAGTTTTTCAAATTCAGCTGTACCTTTCTTAATTCAAGCATTGTAGCAGTCTCTTGTTGTATTTTAAACCTTTTCAAGTTATAATAATCAAGTTCTCAGCTCTGTTCTTTGTCATTGCAATTTTCTAAATTTCTAGCTTTCTCATTAAGCTTAATTGTCACTTGTATCAATAATTATGGACTGATATAGGATCACTTAAGTTCCCTTAAGCTTGTTGAAGCTTTTAGAGACCCTAAAACTCAGTATTAATAGAAAACATCAAAAATATAAAAAAGTCAATATTGGTCAACTGTGTTTGCTTTTGAGTTGTTTTCAGGTATTGAGAAGCATTAGTGGGCAAGATTTGAAGTGGAGTTGGCCTATCTAAAGATAGGCATCAGTGGAAAACTCCTTGTTCATGCTAGGAGTGTTTTGTAAGAATTTGCTCATTTAAATTTTCCTCTAAAAATCTTAGTATCTAATTGCTTGTTTGTGTTTTGTATTCTGTGTTTGTTTATGTTTATTTAAGTGTTGTTCAGTTAATTCATAGCTCAATATAAATAACTTATTTGTTAAGATTTGAAGTTACTTTTGAATCTTAGTTTTAAACAGTCAAACTAGCTTAAGTGGTATACTTGTGTGTTTATGGTTGATCTTTGTTTCTATACAGTCATTTAAGTCTTATATCTCATAAAAAGTTAAATTTGAAAAGCCTCATAAGCCCTCACAACTTTTTGCTTCTTAAAACTTAAAACAGTCCATCATAAAGGAGTGTTTGGATTTGCAAGCTTGGCTGTGTTGTTGTGAATTTCAGAGTTTAACCATAGTTTAGACTTCCTAATTTAGGTCTCATTTGGTAGTTTAGAGCATAAAATCAGTTAGTGTTAAGTTAAAAAGTCAAAATCACAAAAATTTTCCCCTCACAGTTAACTGTGAGAGGTTTGGGTGTTTAAATCCTTCACATTAGCTACATAGGTTGATAAATTAGAGTAATATAGCTTAGATATAGCTTATAACTTAATCTTTAATCAGTAGGAGTCATTAGCAATCCATTTAAGTCAAATATTGTGTTTTCATCAAAAAGTCAAAAACCTAGCTCAGTTGAATTGCTCAATCTTTGGTGATCTTTAATTAACTTGATAGAAGGAATTAGCATTTGAGCTTTCACAAACTTGTTCATTCCCAGCTTGTTGTTTAGTGGTAATTTTCTTAGATTTTTGTAAAATTTATAAGTGGGTTCCACAGACCCTTGAACTGAGTTGCAGGGCAAGCCATTGCCCTGTGCATCATTTGACCATCTCACCACCACCACTTTGGTGGTTGATTGTGGCCAACTCAATGGGCCCCAGTGGTTCATTTTTTGTTTTCCCAACCCCTTCCTACCAGGGATCATAAATTGACCAATTGTTTGACATAGGAGTAAGTGGACCCCACCTGGAATCCACCCCAAAGTCTGTCCCATTTCTGAGTAAAATTTCAAGTTGCAAAGTGCTTATTTGGTGCTTATTAGCTTATTTGTGTTTATTTCTTGTTGTTTCTGGTTTATTTAAGTTTGTTTAGCTTAATTGTACCTAGTTTTACCATTGTGGGCCCCACCTATAGTCATTTGTGCTTAATTGCTTGCTCAGTCAACAAAAGTCAACTGCTTAAGTAAAAGGGGGTGCATACTGCTTATTTTCAAGCTTCATAAAAAGTTGTTTTACAAAAGTAGCTTATTTTCATCTAACTTTTAGCTGTCTGAAAGAAAAAATCCAAAAAACCAAAAATAAAAATAGTGATAGCTTCTATTTAATAGAAACTATCTTTTTCATTTTTCATTTCAGCTTATTTATAAGCACTTTTCCATTTTTATAATTTTCTAAATTTTCTAGTACCTTTAAGTATTTAAAATAATTTTCTTAGATTTTTCCTAAACTGTTTACTATTTATTAGATTTAAAACTAGTTTAATTAATTAAATAGGTAATATTAATTATTAATTAATTTTCTTAAATTTTTAGTAACAACAGTAGGTTTTTATAATTTTTATAATTTTTATAAATTAGTTAAGACTTTTAGAAAATATATTCTTAGTTTCTACTTTTCATTTTCCATTTTTCTTATTTTAATCATTCAAATTAGATTTAAGTTAATTAAAAGGTAATTAATTAGTGGAATAGCTTTAAACATAATTTTTAGAAGTTTTTATAATTTTTTAGGATTCCTGTGATGGTTAAATAATTTTATAAATTTTCTCATAATTTTCTAAGTTAATTTAGTATAATTTGTAATTTAAATTAATTTAATCAGTTTAATTAATATAAATAGTTTTTAATTAATAATAAAACCATAAAAACACAAAAATATTTATTTTTATTTTTTATACTTTCTTCAAGTTCTATTTTATGTTTAGAAATTGTTTTTGCAAATTTTTAGTTTAATTTGTAATCCTTGTAATTTTTAGTTAAATTAAATTAGATTTAAATTAGATTTTAATTAGTTTAATTAATTAAATAATATTTAATAGTAAAATAATCATTTTTATAATCTCATTTTCATTCTAAATTTTCTATTAATTTTAAGTTTCAAAAAGTTTGAAAAGCACACCCTGTAGTTTGTAATTGTTCAAATCCCACTTTTTCTGTCTGATTGAAACTTAATTTTGAATTTGTGCATATACTTGTATATCTGATTTTTGTGAATATTATCTTATTGTACCAATACTAAAATATCAATAGCAAAATCAATTCCATATCATCTGCTTGGCAATTGCCCTCAGTGCCACTCATTCCTAAACGATTTCAAATAACACCATTTCAATCTCGCTGGGACTTAACGACCCGGGGACACACTATACTATCCACGGAGTATTGGTCTAGGTAGTTTGACTTTGTTGACCATTTACTTGGTCAATTTAAGTTGACTGCTTAGCCCCAATCAAATTTTGGCACCGCTGCCGGGGAGGTTGTTGCGTGTTTTAAAAATCGTTTTAAGTTTAGTGGTTTTTCAAAACCCTCCCTGTACAAATTTCACACAAATTTGTAAAAAGTTTTTGTAAAAATATCAATCATATCAAAAAGTTCATTAACACTTTTCCTAAAGTGTTAAAAACACCAAAAAAATCAAAAACAACAAAACAAACTGTGAAGTTAAATTACTTCGTTTTCTTTAAGATTACAACCTGAAACAGTTGGTTTAAGGTAAGTTCTGACATTAAATTGCGAACTGAAGAGGAATCCACTCTTTCCTCCCGCCAGCCTGCGAGTAATCTTAAAAGAACGATTTCGGTTAACGAATCAGTTCCAAAAATATTTCCCAAGTTTTCTGCACACACACCCATAAGCCTAAAGCAGTTTTTCAAAGTAATAAATACATAAAATCTTACCACCGCAAACCAAGGCTGAACACCAACCAACTGGGGGTGTGGACATAATAAGTTCCCAAACTTAAGATTAAAACTTGCCTTTGTATCCCTGTGAGTGGTGTACCTTTTTTAAAGAAGTCATTCACTTGTGAATATTGGTTTAAGTTCACTGTGGTTTTGCCTCAATCTTGTTTTGAAAAATTGTTTTTAGTGCATGCGCACTCGGTCACAAACAAAACGTAAACATCAGAAAGACGTACCCAAGCTACGTACTGATACACAAGAACCAAAAACCGAAATGGCCGATATGCCACCACCACCATTACCACCCCCTGACCCTCCCAGGGATGTGCCAGCTCCCGATCTCCGAACGATGGAGGAGCTGTGCCAGCCTACCATGCAAGGGCGGGGTGGGCCTATTGCACCACTCACTATTGAGGCTACGGACTTTGGCCTCAAGCACCACATGATCCAACAAGTCCAGAATTCGTGTCAATTTCACGGATTACCGGGTGACGATGCTAACAAGCATCTTGACAAATATCTTACGGTCACCCAAAGCATGAAACAGCATGGTGTCACCGATGATGCCCTCCGGCTGTACCTCTTCCCCTATTCTCTCACTCATCATGCCACTGCATGGTTTGACCAACTCCAAAAGAATTCTATTCGTACCTTTGATGAAATGGTAACCAAGTTTTTAGCAAAATATTTTCCACCTTCCATGGTTACCAAGTTACGAAATGATATCAGCAACTTCCGGCAACGTCCCGATGAGTCTCTTTTTGAGGCTTGGGAACGTTATAAGCTAGCTATTGATCGGTGCCCTAACCACAATATGTTACAAGTTACCATCATAGCCACCTTCTATAATGGTCTGACATTGAGGCACCGAGATATTCTTAATGCTGCTGCTGGTGGGACCTTTATGAAAAGGCATCCCGAAGAGTGCTATGACTTGATTGAGAACATGACTGCCCACCATAACTTTTGGGATTCCTCTGCGGAGAGGGATGCGTCATGTCATTCAGTTACTCCTTCATCATCATCTCCTGAAATAATTGCTCTTACCAAAAAGATGAATGATATTTCTACGGCTGTGTTGAGAATGAACCAAACGATGCAAAATCAGGTTCAAAATCAACAAGTGAAAGCCGTGGCCCGAAGTTGTGAAACTTGCGGGGGCCCACATCTTTATATAGAGTGTCCAGCTACTGCTGGCTTTCCTCAAGAGAAGATTTATGCTGCTCACGGTTCCTACAACACGGGGGGTAATTCTTACCAACCGCAAGGGGACCGTAATCTCTTAAGCTATCGTTCCAACAATTTTCAGAGACCTCCCGGTTTAACCAAAATCAAAACCGTAACTCGAATCAGAATTTTAACCAAGGTCAAAACTCAAATTTCCAAAACCCGAATCAAAACCAAGGTCATTTTAATCAAAATAATTTTCAAAATGGCAATCAAAATCAAGGTTTTCAAGGAAATTTTCAAAGAAACCAAAATCAAGGGAATTACAATCAGGGTAATTTCAATCAGAGAAACAATTTTTAGGGTAACAACAATCAAAATCAAGGGAATTTTCAAAACAACCGTGTTCAAAATCCTCCTCAAAACGTTGTTCAACCCTCGTCTTCCTCCGATGAAGTGCTAAAACAATTCATGAAAGCACAAGAGGAAACGAATCGGTTATTGATCAGCAAGATCTCTGAGCTTCAGAAGTCTTTAAATGATCGACCCTCGGCCCCGGGTACACTACCGAGCAACACGATCGCTAACCCGAGGGGCGATGTCAAAGCGATCACCACCCGAAGTGGGGTATCATACAATGAACCCTCGATTCCCTCTACCTCTTCTTCTCCTCCTAAGGTAGCGGAACGTGAGCCTGAGGTTACCACGGACAAGGTACTTCCTACTAATAACGGAGGTATCAACAATGTCCACCCTCAAGTTGTCCCGGTCCCGACTCATAAGTCGAAAGTTGTATTTGATCCTCCTGTGAGTTCTGATGAAATTCCAAAGAATGATCCTAAGCCTTCAATTCCATATCCTTCACGTTTGAATGATCAAAAGAACCGCGAAAAAGCTAACCATCAGATGGAAAAATTTTATCAAATTTTCCAAGAATTACACTTTGATATTAGCTTCGCGGATGCTCTTCTTCTCATGCCTAAGTTTGCTTCGACAATCAAAAATTTGATAAGCAACAAAGAAAAACTCTGTGAGATGGCAAAAACTCCTCTTAATGAGCATTGCTCAGCAGTGCTCTTGAAAAAGCTTCCCAAAAAGCTTGGAGATCCCGGGAAATTTCTCATTCCTTGTGTTTTCCCGGGGATGGTTGAATGCTTTGCCTTGGCCGATCTTGGCGCAAGCATTAACCTGATGCCTTACACAGTCTGGAAAAGACTCTCACTTCCTGCTCTCACTCCAACCTGCATGACTCTCGAGCTTTCAGACCGTACTGTATCCCGTCCTCTCGGCATTGCCAAAGATATCTTCGTGAAAGTAGGAAAGTTCCATTTTCCGGCAGATTTCGTGATTGTTGATTTCGATGCTGACCCATGAGTTCCTCTCATTCTCGGGAGGGGATTCTTAAGAACGGGTCGTGCTTTAATCGATGTATTCGAAGAAGAAATCACTCTACGTTTTGATGGTGAAGCCATCACATTCAATCTTGATCAGACTTCAAGATACTCCTCCAACTATGACGCTAAAACGGTTAACCGAATTGACATCATCGATGTTGCGTCTGAGGAGTCTTCTCAAGAAGTCCTTGGTTTCTCAGCGAGTGGCAGTACCACTCCTTCTACTAATCCTATCATTTCCGACTCTTCCCCTTCCCTCACTCCGTTTGAGGGAGGTGACTTCCTTCTGGAAGAGGTCGAGGCTTTTCTTGCTCAAGATAGCTCAATCCCTCATGAGATTGATGAAAACTATCTTGACCCGGAAGGGGACATTCTTCTTCTTGAAAGATTGTTAAATGATGATCCTTCACCCTCTCCGTCTCCAAAAATACTTCATAAAGAGGAAGTAAAAAATGTTGAAAAAACTGAAGACTTTCCCGAGGTTGAGCTCAAGGACTTGCCTCCTCATCTAGAATATGCATTTCTGGAGGGTGATGATAAATTGCCTGTCATTATTGCTAAAGACTTAAAAGATGAGGAAAAGGCAGCACTCCTAAAGGTTCTTAAGTCACACAAACAAGCAATTGCTTGGAAACTCTCCGACATTAAGGGCATAAGCCCGAACTTTTGTACTCATAAAATCTTAATGGAGGATGACTTTAAGCCAGCAGTGCAACAACAGAGAAGGGTAAATCCCAAAATCCACGAAGTTATCAAACAAGAGGTTCTAAAACTTCTTGATGCGGGATTGATTTACCCTATATCTGACAGTCCTTGGGTTAGCCTAATTCATTGTGTTCCTAAAAAGGGTGGCATTACCGTTGTCACCAACGAGGATAACGAGTTGATTCCAACTCGTTTGGTCACGGGTTGGCGAGTATGTATTGACTATCGAAAGTTGAATGAAGCCACCCGTAAAGACCATTTTCCTCTTCCTTTTATGGACCAGATGCTTGAAAGACTTGCGGGGAATGAATACTACTGCTTCCTCGATGGTTTTTCGGGTTACTTCCAGATCCCCATTGATCCCCAAGATCAAGAGAAGACTACCTTCACATGCCCCTACGGAACTTTTGCTTACAGACGTATGCCTTTCGGCCTATGCAATGCTCCAGGCACGTTCCAGAGGTGCATGATGTCTATCTTTTCCGACATGATCGGGAAAACCATGGAGGTATTCATGGATAACTTTTCAGTCATCGGGGATTCATTCCAGACCTGTCTCTCCCACTTGGAACAGATGCTTAAACGTTGTAAGGAAACGAATTTAAGTGTCAACTGGGAGAAGAGTCACTTTATGGTTAAAGAGGGCATTGTCCTCGGCCATAAAATTTCAAAAAATGGGATTGAGGTTGACAAAGCCAAAATCGATGTCATTGCTAAATTACCTCATCCCACCGCCGTTAAAGGTGTTAGGAGCTTTTTGGGTCATGCCGGCTTCTACCGTAGGTATATCCAAGATTTTTCTAAGATTGCCCAGCCTATGACCCATCTCCTCGAGAAGGATGCTCCTTTCATCTTCTCTCCTGAGTGCATCGAAGCTTTTGAAACATTGAAGAAAAAGCTTACCGAGGCACCGATTCTTGTTGCCCCCGATTGGGACCTGCCTTTTGAGCTTATGTGCGACGCTAGTGATTTTTCCATAGGTGCGGTCTTGGGGCAACGTAAAGCAAAATACTTTCAGCCTATACACTACGCAAGTAAAACTATGACCGAGGCTCAGAGTCATTACACCACCACCGAAAAAGAACTCCTAGCTGTGGTGTATGCCTTTGAAAAATTCTGGCCATACTTAATCTTGACCAAATGCGTAGTGTATACGGATCACTCGGCTTTGAAGTACCTATTTGCAAAGCAAGATGCAAAGCCGAGACTTCTCCGTTGGGTTCTCCTCCTCCAAGAATTTGATATCATTATCCGTGATAAAAAAGGAGCCGAGAACCTTGCTGCTGATCATCTCTCACGAATAGAAAACCCTCATCAAGATGTGTCCGAGAAACAAGAAATAAATGAAACATTCCCTCTCGAGACACTCAATGCGGTTGCTTTTCGTGGTGACTCTACTACCCCATGGTTTGCCGACTTTGCAAATTATCATGCGGGTAACTTCATCGTGAAAGGGATGACGTCCCAATAGAAAAACAAATTTTTCAAAGACGTCAAACATTACTTCTGGGATGACCCCTATCTCTTCAAAATCTGTGCCGATCAAGTCATCAGGCGATGTGTATACGGACAGGAAGCCGCTGATATTCTCAAGGCTTGCCATGCTGGACCCACCGGGGGTCACCATAGTCCTAACTACACCGCCAAAAAGGTGTTTGATTCCGGTTTCTACTGGCCCACGATCTATAAGGATGCCCACGAGTTAGTCAAAGCTTGTGATGCTTGTCAGCGTCACGGGAATATTTCACAAAAGAACGAAATGCCACAAAATGCTATTCAAGTTTGTGAAATCTTTGACGTCTGGGGCATTGATTTTATGGGGCCATTCCCATCTTCTCGTGGAAACAAATATATTCTCGTGGCTGTTGACTATTTGTCAAAATGGGTTGAGGCTAAGGCCTTACCCACTAACGATGCCCGAGTTGTTGTGAAATTCTTGAAATCCCTCTTTGCTCGTTTTGGAACTCCACGTGCCATCATTAGTGATCGCGGCACTCACTTTTGCAATGATCAATTCGCAAAAGTCATGCTTAAGTACGGTGTTACTCATCGTCTTTCTACCGCATATCACCCACAAACAAGTGGGCAGGTGGAGGTTTCCAACCGTGGTATAAAACGGATTCTTGAAAGGACAGTAGGTGAAAACCGTGCTTCCTGGTCGGATAAACTAGATGATGCACTATGGGCCTTCCGTACAGCTTACAAAACACCCATCGGGTGTACTCCATACAAGCTTGTATACGGGAAGGCGTGTCATTTACCGATCGAGCTCGAGCACAAAGCCTATTGGGCCATGAAACATGCTAACTACGACCTTCATAAAGCGGGTGATCACCGTAAGGTTCAACTCAATGAATTAAACGAACTTCGTGATCAAGCCTACGAGAACTCTTTGATCTACAAAGAAAAGACAAAGAAGATTCACGACTCTAAGATTAAGAACCGCGTTTTCAACGTCGGTGACAGAGTCCTTCTTTTCAACTCAAGGTTAAAGATCTTCTCGGGGAAATTAAAAACCCGATGGACCGGACCATTCACTGTTGCTAAAGTATATCCATACGGGACTGTTGAGTTATCTCAACCCGAAGGTCCCAACTTCAAAGTGAATGGTCATCGTTTGAAACATTATTTTGGAGAGGACATACCACCCAAGGTTGTCCCAGACCTCCAAACTTTCCCCATGGACCAATGAATTCGGGGATCGAGTCAAGCTAGTGACTCGGTGAACAAAAATTAGCAACATATACGGGTTTTCACCCGTATTTCTGACTTCTTTCTACTTTCTACCACTCTAGTGTGGGGGAGTGGCCGTCCCCCACCTTTTGAAAAGTAAATATGTATATAAGTTTCAAGTCAAAAAAAAAAAAAAAAAAAAAAAAAAAAAAAAAAAAAAAAAAAAAGAGAGAAAATGTTTATATGTACAGATAAATAAAGTGAAAAACAAAATCAATATTTCCACAGCTAGATTCGAATATTAGCTTTTTCCGTTCAGAGATTCGGCATAATAGCCGGGACTTTGAATATTGAGGACAACATTCAATTCTAGTGTGGGGGGGGGGGGAATTCTTACGAATTTTATCACAAAAACTTTCTAAGTACCCCCATTTTTAGGCCTAAATTTTTCAAAAAATTTTCACTTTATTTCAAAATTTTTGTGGTAATCAGTCCGCCAAAGTCTAAATGACAAATGGATTGGCTAGTCCAGGAGCAAACAGCTCTTGGTAAAGACATCTCCAACCCGTTGATGGCTTGCAATTTGCCAAAAATTGTATGGTTCCTCAACTCCCCATATCCCATAAAGCAAATGAGTTGGCTAGCCCACAAGATTATGGCTTGTGGTAAAGGCCGTGGAAAATCCATAATTGGTAATCAGCTCACCAAGATGTTGACTTAGTCCATCAAGATGTTGGCTAGTCCAGAAGCAAACGGCTTTTGGTAAAGACTAATCAAATCCGTTGACAGCTGGTGGTTTGCTCAAAATCACACGGTTATCAGGTGTGCCACAATTCTTACACCTGGCTACTCCAGAAGTGATGGCTTTTGGTAAAGAGTTTTTCAAATCCATCAAGTTTTTCTCAAAAGATTGCTAGGGACTAGCAATGTTTTAGAGTGGGGGATTGATGAGTGTGTAAATACTCATCATTTTTACCTTTTCTGAGCTGCCAAAACATCTAAAAACACTCAATATTTTAACAAAATAGTGAAAATATCCCAGGAAAGTGTTTTACATGTTTCAAATGCAAAAATATCAAAAACAGATGAAAAACGCACAAAGTTTGCAAAATTGGCAGTTTCAGTCCCTCAACTTTCAAAAGTTGTCAAATCTAGTCCCTAGTTGTTCTAAAAACTTGAAAAAGTCACCAAAGGACCATTTAAATTAAAAAGTTACACAATTAGTCCTTTGGTGCAAAGTTTCACAGAATGTCAAGTTTAGTCCCTGAACTTTGAAAATTGTCAAAAATGGTCCCTAGGATATTAAAAACTTTGAGAAAAACAAATTTTGTCCTTGCACTAAACTTTTATGACAGGATTGGTCCTTGGTGGAAAAGTTTAGTGAAATTACACAATTAGTCCCTGAAGTTTGAAAGTTTGGCAGTTTTAGATTGGCAAAACACACCCTTGTGAACACTTTGGAATATTGCCATTTCACACCCTCCAACTTTCGATAAATTGCAAAAAAGGTCCTTGTGAATTTCTAAAACCAAACCGGACCCCTTTTATAACTATTACCCAAAATAATAAAAATCAAACCCAATCCAATCCTAACCCACCCACTCCTTTTTCTTTAGGCCCATTGAAATCTCAGCCCAAACACCCAAAATAATACCACGGGGTCAAATGGTTTGACCTCGGTCAAACCGAGTCAAACCCATCCCCTTCCCTCTCCCAGCCTCCCCCACACCCCACTTGGCCATCCCATCACCATCAGCCCACCAACCCATCACATCCACCGCCTAAACCACTACACTCCACCCTCACCTCAAGCATTAAATGCTACCACCCCCTTGTTTGTATCAGAAGCAATTTGCAAAAAAGGATTTCCCGCCAAAACACGTGTCACATGATTAAAGAGTTGCAGTGATCCAATGGCCTCAAATGTTGATGGGAAATGATCAGAGGCTCAAGAGAACCCTAATGGGCATCTATAAAAGGAAGAAGGAAGCAAGGAAGGTGTGTGTAGTTTAATTAGTTAAATTTAGTGTCGAATCAAATAGTTTTTCAAATTCAGTTGTACCTTTCTTAATTCAAGCATTGTAGCAGTCTCTTGTTGTGTTTTAAAGCTTTTCAAGTTATAATAATCAAGTTCTCAGCTCTGTCTTTGTCATTGCAATTTTCTAAATTTCTGGATTTCTCATTAAGCTTAATTCTCACTTGTATCAATAATTATGGACTGATATAGGATCACTTAAGTTCCCTTAAGCTTGTTGAAGCTTTTAGAGACCCTAAAACTCAGTGTTTTATAAGAATTTGCTCATTTAAATTTTCCTCTAAAAATCTTAGTATCTAATTGCTTGTTCGTGTTTTGTATTCTGTGCTTGTTTATGTTTATTTAAGTGTTGTTCAGTTAATTCATAGCTCAATATAAATAACTTATTTGTTAAGATTTGAAGTAACTTTTGAATCTTAGTTTTAAACAGTCAAACTAGCTTAAGTGGTATACTTGTGTGTTTATGGTTGATCTTTGTTTCTAAGTAGTCATTTATGTCTTATATCTCATAAAAAGTTAAATTTGAAAAGCCTCATAAGCCCTCACAGCTTTTTGCTTCTTAAAACTTAAAACAGTCCATCATAAAGGAGTGTTTGAATTTGCAAGCTTGGCTGTGTTGTTGTGAATTTCAGAGTTTAACCATAGTTTAGACTTCCTACTTTAGGTCTCATTTGGTAGTTTAGAGCATAAAATCAGTTAGTGTTAAGTTAAAAAGTCAAAATCATAAAAATTTTCCCCTCACAGTTAACTGTGAGAGGTTTGGGTGTTTAAATCCTTCACATTAGCTACATAGGTTGATAAATTAGAGTAATATAGCTTAGATATAGCTTATAACTTAATCTTTAATCAGTAGGAGTCATTAGCAATCCATTTAAGTCAAAGTTTGTGTTTTCATCAAAAAGTCAAAAACCTAGCTCAGTTGAATTGCTCAATCTTTGGTGATCTTTAATTAACTTGATAGAAAGAATTAGCATTTGAGCTTTGACAAACTTGTTCATTCCCAGCTTGTTGTTTAGTGGTAATTTTCTCAGATTTTTGTAAAATTTATAAGTGGGTCCCACAGACCCTTGAACTGAGTTGCAGGCCAAGCCATTGCCCTGTGCATCAGTTGACCATCTCACCACCACCACTTTGGTGGTTGATTGTGGCCAACTCAGTGGGCCCCAGTGGTTCATTTTTGGTTTTCCCAACCCCCCTCCTACCAGGGGTCATAAATTGACCAATTGTTTGACCTAGGAGTAAGTGGACCCCACCTGGAATCCACCCCAAAGTCTGTCTCATTTCTGAGTAAAATTTCAAGTTGCAAAGTGCTTATTTGGTGCTTATTAGCTTATTTGTGTTTATTTCTTGTTGTTTCTGGTTTATTTAAGTTTGTTTAGCTTAATTGTACCTAGTTTTACCATTGTGGGCCCCACCTATAGTCATTTGTGCTTAATTGCTTGCTCAGTCAACAAAAGTCAACTGCTTAAGTAAAAGGGGGTGCATACTGCTTATTTTTAAGCTTCATAAAAAGTTGTTTTACAAAAGTAGCTTATTTTCATCTAACTTTTAGCTGTCAGAAAGAAAAAATCCAAAAAACCAAAAATAAAAATAGTGATAGCTTCTATTTAATAGAAACTATCTTTTTCATTTTTCATTTCAGCTTATTTATAAGCACTTTTCCATTTTTATAATTTTCTAAATTTTCTAGTACCTTTAAGTATTTAAAATAATTTTCTTAGATTTTTCCTAAACTGTTTACTATTTATTAGATTTAAAACTAGTTTAATTAATTAAATAGGTAATATTAATTATTAATTAGTTTTCTTAAATTTTTAGTAACAACAGTAGGTTTTTATAGTTTTTATAAGTTTTATAAATTAGTTAAGACTTTTAGAAAATATATTCTTAGTTTCTACTGTTCATTTTCCATTTTTCTTATTTTAATCATTCAAATTAGATTTAAGTTAATTAAAAGGTAATTAATTAATGGAATAGCTTTAAACATAATTTTTAGAAGTTTTTATAATTTTGTAGGATTCCTGTGATGGTTAAATAATTTTATAAATTTTCTCATAATTTTCTAAGTTAATTTAGTATAATTTGTAATTTAAATTAGTTTAATCAGTTTAATTAATATAAATAGTTTTTAATTAATAATAAAACCATAAAAAGACAAAAATATTTATTTTTATTTTTTATACTTTCTTCAAGTTCTATTTTAAGTTTAGAAATTGTTTTTACAAATTTTTAGTTTAATTTGTAATCCTTGTAATTTTTAGTTAAATTAAATTAGATTTAAATTAGGTTAATTAATTAAATAATATTTAATAGTAAAATACTCATTTTTATAATCTCATTTTCATTCTAAATTTTCTTTTAATTTTAAGTTTCAAAAAGTTTCAAAAGCACCCCCTGTAGTTTGTAATTGTTCAAATCCCACTTTTTCTGTCTGATTGAAACTTAATTGTGAATTTGTGCATATACTTGTATATCTGATTTTTGTGAATATTATCTCATTGTACCAATACCAAAATATCAGTAGCAAAATCAATTCCATATCATCTTGGCTACTGTCCTCAGTGCCCCAATCATTTTACTTGTTCAAGTTTATGTTGATGATATTATCTTTGGTTCTACTAAACAAGAGATGTGCAAAGAGTTTGAGAATCTGATGAAAGATGAATTTCAGATGAGTTCTATGGGAGAACTTACATTCTTTTTGGGGCTGCAAGTACAACAGAGTAAGGAAGGCATATTTATCAGTCAAGACAAATATGTGGCTGAGATCATTAGGAAGTTCAAGTTTACTGATGCAAAACCTTCAAATACCCCTGCTGACAAGACCACTCATCTATTGTTGAAGAATGCTAGTGGTGCTAATGTTGATGTTCACACTTACAGATCTATGATTGGTTCTTTGATGTATCTTACTTCATCAAGGCAAGACATTATGTTTCTTGTATGTGCTTGTGTTGGTAATTCTGTGAAGTGAGAATTCTGCTGCTATTTCTGCTGAACAGATTCTACTGAAGAGTTGGTTTCTGCTGAAGTAGTGTATCTACTGAAGACTAGTTTCAGCTTTATTCGTTTCTGCGGATATAGTAATTCCGTATTTTATGTAATGTAGTTTGGATATGCATGAGTTTATTTAGGAAGTGATAATGCATATCTATTAGAAGTTTTAGAATATACGTTTCTTGTGAAACGGTTTAGGGTTCCTTGTGTATAAAAGGAACACACGGTTTATGTATTGAACAACTTTTAGAGAGTTATTATTATTATTAAAAAGATCCATAGAGGATCAAGAGTTCTTAGTAAAAAGCTTGTGTTTTGATTCCGCTTTATAAATACAAGTTGCGGAGATTGTCTATTAGTGTGTTATTGATTACAGTAACATTGCTAACGATTCTAGAATGCTCAAGAAGATCTATCAAGGTCTTTAGTTCAACAAGTGGTATCAGAGCCTCGAGAGAGTCTCTGCCATACTAAGAAACACAAATCTTACACATTCTCAAATCCAAACAAATCAACAAACATGCCTGGTTCAGATGATGATGCAGACACAACCCAGAACATAAACACCACTTCCCTTCAACAACTTAATCTCTCAAACAGTAATGCTAAGTTTCCATACTTGAAGAATGCAGAAGATTATCATCTGTGGTCCATGAAGATGCAGAACTGGATCACAAACATTGATTGGAATCTGTGGGAGATTGTTAAGAAAGGAAATAGTCTGAAGAAGCATGTTACAGATGCTGAAGGAGTTGTTACAATTGTGGGACCCAAAACTACTGAAGAGATTCTGGCTGTGCAGAGGGAGAGTAAAGTAAAAATAATCTTGTTACAAGCTATACCTGATGACCATATGGGTGACTTCCATTTTATGGAAGATGCCAAGGATATTTGGATGGCTATAAAAGCAAGATTTGGTGGGAATGAGGAATCAAGAAGGCTGCAGAAGTCTTTACTGAAGCAAAAGTTTCAAGAGTTTCAGATATCTGAAGAAGAGGGTATTCATAAAGGTTATGACAGGTTTCATCGAATATTGAGTCAACTTAATCAGTTGAAGGCCAGACCTGACAATGAAGACTGCAATTCTAATTTTCTGAGATCTCTGCCACCATCTTGGTTACAAGTTTGTATTGCTCTCAAGACCAAAGGTGGGTTGGACTTAATGTCGTTTGATGACCTCTACAATAGGCTTAAATCACTTGAGCCTGATGTGAGAAGTCCAATACGACCATCCACTCATTCTGCATTTGTTGGTGCCTCTACTAAACCTGTGCATCAAGCTTCAAGTTCATACTCTTCAGGAGCATCTTCTCAAACACATAATCAAACTGCTCCTAGATCAAGAGCAAGTAATGTGTTGGAGGATCTTATTCATTCATTTGTGGCTGAATATGAACCTCAGCAGTTTATTGCTTATGAGGACTTTGAACAGGTAGATCCATTGGAAATGGAGGAGATGCATTTGAAATGGGAACTTGCAATGATATCAATGAATATCAGAAGGTTTGAAGCCAAGTCTGGAAGAAAGTTTGGTTTTAATGGAAAAGAAGCAGCAACGTTTGATAGAAGGAAGGTTAAATGTTACACATGTGGTCAAGTGGGACATTTTTCAAGAGAATGTAAAGACAGAAAGGCTGGAGATGAAGTTAGATATGGTTCTTATCCATTGGAAGCAGGGAATAACAAGACTGTACCTTCAAAGGCAATGGTGACTCTGGATCACCAAATTGATTGGGCTGATCATGAACCTGATGGAGAGGAAGCTTCTACTTCTTCACAAGTGAATCTGCTGGCATTCACACCTTCAGAAGACAAGAAGGAGCAAGTCTCCTTGATGGGAATCTCTCAGGTAACCAATTGTGTGTTTGGATGTAGTGTAAGATACAATGAACTTAAACAAGAATTTGATGAATTGAAACCAAAATACAATGAGTGTTATGTAGAAGTAGAGTCTTATAAAATGGCTTTAAAAACACTAGAAAAACAAAAAGTATGGTTTCAAAAGAATCAAGTTAAATATGATGAAAAAGTAAGAGTTCTAGAAAGTGATTTAGAGGTTGCTAAGATAGAATTAAAACGTACTCAAAAGGAGAAGTCTGATTTAGAAAAAGAAAAACAAGAGTTACAGGCTAAATTAGATAAAGAGATAGCTGGTCGTATGAAATGGCAGGAAGGAGCATCTAATTTGAGTAAATTAATTGATGGTCACCAATCGGTTAGGTCTAGAAAGGCGTTAGGGTATGACAAATATATAGACCCTGAAGAGCTAACTTACCCTGATATGTCTAGTGTATTTGACCCTGAACCAGCCTTAGCTTATCAAACACCTGTTAAATATGTTAAGGAAGGGGGAATGAATGTTGTGCCTGGACCTATAAGAGGGGAACACATGCCTATAGACTTGACCAAACCTTTTAACTTTGATGGATCACATCATTTATATGGCAAAAAGTCAACTGACTTACAAGACCCTATTGTGAAATCTAATGACTCTGTCTCTTGTTGTACCAGTGACAAGTCTTCTGATGAAGGGTCTACCTCATTTGCTAGCTGTGATTCAAGTGAGAAGTTGGACCTGCCCAAGACCATGCCCAAGATCACTACCAAGACCATACCAAAGACCTCACCCAAGATTCCTTACAAGCCTTCTAGAGTTGCTGCTGATAAAAAGACAGTTGCTACTGAAGACTTGTTTTTAAATTCTTTGCATAATAATACTTTTGGCTTTGTTAAAAACAATTCTGTTTGTCATGGTGATTTGAATACTTTTTCATGTTATGGAAATTCTTTTGGTTTAAATACATCTTCTAAAAGGAAGAAGTGTTTTGTGTGTGGAAGCAAATATCACGTGATTAAGGATTGTACATATCATGAGCAAAGAATGGGTGCAGGTGGTAGTCAAAGAAAAATTAGGCACATGTGGAAAAATGTTAGTGAAATACCATCTTTTGTTCCACATCAGCAGAAACCTAATTCTGCTGAATCGTATTTTCCATTGAGAAAAACCAGTACTAGATCATATGTTCGACCCACTAGTTCTTTCTTTTCTAATGGTTATTGGCCTAATCACGTTGACTCAATGTGTAATGGTGGTGGGAAATGGAATACTGCTGTGAAGCCCTCAGCAGGTTGTTCTTGGATTAAGAAGGGACCTAATATGCAATATAGGCCCAAGAACAATGGTGGATCTAAAATATCTACATGGCCTGTTTCTAATGATCCACAAGGCAGGCTCAAGTCAGCAATGACTTGAGTCTCCAATGTGTACTAATTTTGTATATTTTGTTGTTGTTGTAGGAACATCCTTTAAAAAGTACTGAAGTTGGGATTGTTGATAGTGGTTGTTCAAGAAGTATGTCAGGGAACAAGGATAAGATGCATGACTTTGAACCCATTGAAGGAGGGGGCACTGTAACCTTTGGTGGTGGAGATGGCAAGATTACAGGGAAAGGAACCATCAGGACACCCTTGTTAGACTTTGAAAATGTTTACTATGTGAAGGAACTGGAGCATTTTAATCTTATCTCAGTATCACAAATTTGTGACACTAAACATAAGGTTTTCTTCTCTGAAGATGAGTGTCTTGTACTTTCCAAGGACTTCAAACTCCCAGAAGACACAACTGTATTGCTGAGAGTTCCTAGGACCTTCAATTTATACACATTCAATCTGAATGAAGTACAGCCTGAAGGTGATCTAACATGTTTGGTAGCCAAAGCTTCCCTGGATGAATCTAATAAATGGCATAGAAGAATGGCACATGTGAATTACAAGACCATCAATAAGTTATCTAAACTTGGTCTTGTTAAGGGCCTTCCTTCTAAACTCTTCACCAATGAACACAATTGTATTGCTTGCAACAAGGGTAAACAACACAGAGCCTCTTACAAATCTGTCCAAGCAGTGAGCAACATTTCAGAACCTCTTCAGTTGCTACACATGGATCTCTTTGGTCCAACCCCTATTAGAAGTATTGATCACAAGTACTTCTGCCTAGTTATTACTGATGAGTATAGCAGGTTTTGCTGGGTGTTCTTTCTCAAAACTAAGGATGAAACAACTCCAATCCTGAAAGACTTCATTATCTTAGTTGAGAATCAGCTGAATAAAAAGGTTAAAGGAATTAGGTGTGACAATGGTACATAATTCAAAAATGTGGTCTTCATAGAATTCTGTAAGTCTAAAGGGATTAGAAGGGACTATAGTACTCCAAGAACTCCACAACAAAATGGAGTTGCTGAAAGGAAAAATAGAACCCTCATTGAGGCTGCAAGATCAATGCTTGTAGACTCTAAACTCCCCACCATGTTCTGGACTGAAGCAGTCAGTACTGCATGCCATGTCTTGAACATGGTATCCATCACTAGACTTCATGTCAAGACACCTTATGAACTTCTCACTTGGAAAGTTCCACACATTCATTATCTTAAGCCTTTTGGATGCAAGGTGACTATTCTGAATACTGCTGATATACTGGGTAAATTTGATGGGAAAGCTGATGAGGGATATATAGTTGGGTATTCAGCTCATAGCAAGGCCTATAGAGTGTATAATCTGAATGCTAAAAAGATTGAAGAGACCCTTAATCTGAGGTTTCTTGAAGATCAGCCTAATATTCAGGGACAAGGCCATTCTTGGTATTTTGACCTAGATTATTTGACTGACTATTTGGGTTATACTAGGCATGCTTCTAATCCTGATGCAGGTGCCAAAGATTCAAGTTCTAACCCTGCAGGTTTCATGGATGATGACTCAGAATGTGAGTCTGAGCCAGAAGAGAATACTTTTGTTGTACCATCTTTTCCACCTAACCATTTTGTAGGTAATCACTCTGCTGCTGAACAAGATGATGAGTCACATTATGCAGAAGATCTTGCAAGATTGAAGAAGCAGGAACATGCTGCTACTAAGGAAGCTCAGAAACTCAATGACAGGGTTACACAAGAAACTGAGGCTATCCTACATCAATCAGCACAAGCAGTCAGTGGCAACAAGGATTCTGCTGAAGGCACACCTCTTTCCACTGATGATGTCCAAGATGCTGATTCTGCTGCTGTTCAATCTCCCATATCTACTGAAGTCTCTGCAGACTTTGCTAAGCCCTTTACCAGATTTCCAAGTCCCTCTGATCTTGGGAATTATCAACCAAAGCCTGGCTTGTTTAACTCAGCCTCATATGATACTGAGTTTGAGCCAACACTCACCAACATTGATGCCAACATTGATGTTCCACCTACAACTGCCAAAAGGATTCACAATGCTCATCCCCTATCAAAGATTATTGGTGATCCTAATGACCCTGTTCATACACGAAGCACTGTCAAAAATACCAAATATGGAGAAGTTGCTTTTATCTCTTATATCTACAATCAAAAGAGGAACAATCACACAGACTTCAAACATTGTTTATTTGCATGCTTTCTTTCTCAAATTGAACCAACTAGTGTTCCTCAAGCACTGGCTGATTCAAGTTGGCTTGAGGCAATGCAAGAAGAGATGCTGCAATTTAAGAATCAGCAGGTTTGGATTCTAGTTCCTCTTCCTGATGGGAAATATGCCATTGGGACTAAATGGATTTTGAAGAATAAAAGAGATGCCAGGGGTATAGTGGTGAAGAACAAAGCAAGACTAGTGGCTCAAGGTTTTAGACAAGAGGAAGGCATTGACTATGATGAGGTCTTTGCACCTGTGGCCAGAGTTGAAGCAATTCGAATATTTTTGGCCTATGCCTCTTATATGGGCTTTATGGTCTATCAGATGGATGTTAAAGGTGCTTTCTTGTATGGAGAGATTGAAGAGGAGGTTTATGTGACTCAACCCAAGGGATTTGAAGACCCTGATCATCCTGAGTATGTGTACAAGGTTGTTAAAGCTCTCTATGGACTGCATCAAGCTCCCAGAGCTTGGTATGCTAGACTCTCCATATTTCTGCTGAAGAATGGATACAGAAGAGGTACCATTGACAAGACTTTATTCCTGAAGAAAGATTCTAGGGATATTATACTTGTGTAGGTGTATGTGGATGATATTATCTTTGGTTCTACCAAAGAAGTCTGGTGTAGAGAGTTTGAGGATTTGATGAAGGGAGAATTTCAGATGAGTGCCATGGGAGAACTCACCTTCTTTCTGGGGTTGCAAGTTCAGCAGAAACCTGATGGGATATTCATACATCAGGAGAAATATGTAAGAGATATGTTGTCCAAGTTTGCCATGGAAAATGTCAGGACTGCCACCACTCCATATGAGGCTCCCAAACCAAAGAACAATCTTACTCCTGATCTCCCTATGAATGTCCATTTATACAGATCTATGATTGGTTCTTTGATGTACTTAACTGCCTCAAGACCTGACATTACATTTGCTGTGAGTGCATGTTCCAGACACCAAGTCACTCCACTTACTTCTCATATGAATGCTGTCAAGAAGATTTTTAAGTATCTGAAAGGCCAACCAACCTTAGGTCTTTGGTATCCTAAAGAGTCTCCATTTCAGCTAGCAGCTTACAGTGATAGTGACTATGCTGGGGCTAATCTGGATAGAAGATCCACCACTGGAGGTTGCTAATTTCTTGGAAGAAGACTGATTTCTTGGCAATGCAAGAAACAGACAATAGTTGCTACCTCTACCACTGAAGCAGAGTATGTTGCTGCTGCCAATTGTTGTGGCCAGGTTCTATGGATTCAGAATCAATTACTGGATTATGGGTATAACTTCATGAATACTACCATTTTCATTGACAATCAAAGTACCATTTGTATTGTTAAAAATCCAGTTTTTCATAATAGAACCAAACATATTGAAATAAGACATCATTTTATAAGGGATGCTTATGAAAAACATTTGGTTAAAGTGGTCAAAATTCACACAAATGAAAATGTGGCAGATTTATTAACCAAGGCATTTGATGGACCAAGGTTTCAATATTTGGTGGTCCATATTGGCATGTTAAACCCTTAACTGCAAAGTTCAAGGGGAGGCATAAGCCTCAGGGGAGGCATATGCCTCAGGGGAGGATGATATCTGTATAAACTTTGTAATATCTGTAGAAGTTGTATATGTTATGAGTTTCTAACACTAACCCTATAACATTGTGCAAGAAGTTTGGTGTATTTGCTTGTTTGGTGGTTGTGATGCAGATGATCTGAGTATGAAAGTCCCAAGATAAATGTCACCAAGAGCTAAAGTCAAAGGAATGTGGTCAATATGCTGAATATGGTTTCTACTGATTAATTGAAACATGCTGAAGGTCTGATACAATGAATTAATTCAAAGAAGATCTTTTCATTCATTCATAGAAACAAGTTACAGCTTACATTCGCGATTACAAATGAGTTACAATGACCATTTCTAGACTATTAGCTAACTCAGTACTACTAGCTTCTATCAATTATTACAAAATACTTGAGGCTATGACAAGTACAATGAAGAAGCTGAAGCTGAAAATGGAAAAAGAAGAGAAGGAAGATTGGGAAGATGCTCATGAATTAAAGCCAAGAGGATACTCAAGAACTTTGCCTCATGGTTACATTCCTCAGTCACCTACTTCAGCTTCTCCTTTCCCTTACGTGTGATCTCAGACTTCTTGCTCTGTCCAATATGTTCTTGATGTGGAAGACCAGGTCCTGGAGCAGGAAGATTCAAAACCAAATTCTGTGATGTTGGAAGAGATGGATCCCCAGTACTTGATCTTGGTTGGGATCTCTCTGGAGTGGAAGGAGGGAGAAAGACTGGTTCTTCATGATCTTCCTCTGAAGAGTCTTCATCAGAGGTATAGATGAAGGGAGAGACATGCTCTCTCTCAGCAGGATTGGGTACATTGCTGGAGTAACTCTTCAAATGAGCATTCCACCGTCTTTCTTCTGCATCCCAGCGTTTCTCCAATGCTCTTTCAAAGTCAGAACCTTCCAGCCCCCATGGATATGGTGGCACATCTTCTTCTGATGATGAAGAAGAGGAATTTGTACCTGAGCTTTTTGGGTCTGAAGACATAATTTGGTTGCTGAATTGGGGATAATTGAAATTAGGGTTTGAGAGATAATTTGGGAAATTTGATGAATGAGATGTGTAATTTGGGGTGATTAAATAAGGCAATTTTAGGGGTTACGAAAATTAATGCGAGTTGGGTGGCACAGTAAAATGAAGATATTGACCGAAGATATTTTTACCTTTGGTTGATTCTGCTGAAATTTGACTATACTTCAGCAGGTTTGACTTTCATTGCTGCTGAAGGGTTAATTTTCAAAATTAGAAGTTGTGTCAGACTTGGTCAATAAGTTGTTCCGATAATTTTGACCACGATTGGGGAACTTCCAAATTTAACTCACTCTGCATATCTTTTCGAATCAAAGATTATTCGCTTATCACTTCAAATAATCCCATTATTCTCTAGAGTAATTCATAACCCTCTCACACACATTCAATCAAATGGCTCAACTTGAATTGAAGGGTGATCATAACAAATATGCTATTCTGAAAACAAAGAAGGGACATGAAGAATTCGATTTGATGGTGGAGTTTCTTCAAAGGTCAAAGATTCATTATGCTTTGACTTATTGTCCTAATTTGGTGTGTGAATCTCTGGTGAAGCAATTTTGGGCATCTGCTACCAAGAGATCTGCTACAGAAATTGTAGCTGAAGTAGATGGTGTAGAATATGTGGTGACAGAAGGGTTGATAAGGACAAAGCTTAAGTTGGATGATGAAAATGGAGTGTATCATTCCAACACTGCAGATATTCTTGCTGGGCTGAGAGAAGCTGGTTATCAAAGTACTGACACATCCAAGTGGCACAAGAATCAATTTTGTCCAAAGTGGAGGTATTTGGTGCATCTGCAGCTTCAATGTATGAGCAACAAGTGTGGTGGATGGAATCAGTTCTCTTTGCAACTGGGTTGTGGTATTGTTTGTCTTTCTAAGGGTGAAACTTATAATTTTTCTAAGTTTATTTTTGAAAATATGCTAGAAAATATAGATAAGGAACAACATAAGTTTCTCATGTGCCCTAGATTTTTACAAATAATATTAGACATAACCACTGAAGATACAACCCATATACCCATTAAAAGTCTAGGTTCTAAGTTGTTTGCCTCAATGAAAACTAATTATACTGGGGAACATCACCCTATGTTGGAAGCTATGTTGCCTCAAGGCAATGCCAATGTAGTTGAGGGTGATAATGTTGGTAATGTGCCTGCTCCTAACGTTGCTGATGATGGTAATCCATCATCTTCTGGTGTTGCTGCTGATGGTAATCCTTCAGTGGTAATGGAGGAGATGCCAGCTACAACTGCTGAACCTTTACCTGATTCTACTGACTTACCACCACCTACCCCTGTACAAAGTCCTACCATCTCACCAGTTCAGGTTGCTCCAGTTGAGCAAATTCATGAGTTTGAAGATGACTTACAGACTTTTGAACCTGATACTAGACTGCCTTCACCCAGTTCAATGGGAGAACAAATTAATGTAGGTTCTCCTAATGTTGTACATGAGTCTGTTTCTCCTGATGGGTTCAATGAAGCTCCTCATACCACTGAGCAATCTGCTGGTGGAGCAGAGGACCCAATTACTCTCACCTTTGTATATGATTCTCTTTGCAGGTACATGAAAATGACTGAAGATCTTCAGAAAGAACTTGCTGAGACCAAGATCACTCTTGGTAATGAAATTCAAAGTCTGAAAAACAAAGTCAAAGATCTGGAGTCACAGCTAAGTAAGCATATGGAAAGAAAAGATGGATTGGATTCTACTGAAGTAGCAAAGGAGACTAACTTGGATTCTCTTGAGATTCTAGCTGAAGTTGCTGGACAATCTAATGTTGCTCCTTCTAAAGCTGCTGCAGCACCTACATCTAAACCAATGATACTAGTTCAAAGAAGAAGTACAAGACAGTATTTGGCCAAGAAAGCTGCTGAAGCTTCAAAAGTATCTGGTGGTGATAATGATGTGCTGATGTCTGAAGCTGTGGATATACTTCAGGAGAAACAATCATTAAGTGGGGTTGCTGCTGCTCAACCTGCTGACAAAGGAAGTACATCTGGAGAAACATACTTTGTAGCAGGGAGAGAATACTTGAATTCTCCTGTTCATCATTCATCTGAGAACATACAAGTATCTGCTGATAATGTTCAAGCTGTACATGATGTACATATGGATAATGTTGATGTTGCTGCTGATAATGTTCCTCATAATGATATCTCTCATGATGATTTGGATGAGCTTGTAACTGCTGAAGATAGAGCTGAGCAGGGTAAATTACTACAAGAATGGGAAAATTATATGAAGAGTGCAAATCTAGCTGAGAAAGTACAAGCTCAGTTTAATGCAGAATTAGATTCAGAGACTCAACGATATGTTTCTACCTTACCTATTGCCAGACAAAAGGAATTGGATGCAGCAGTTCTAGAATTTGATGAGTCTGACTGGCAGATGATTGGAAAACAGATGCTTGCAAATCCAACAGTTACTGCTGAAATTATTGGTAAGAAAGTAGAGGAACAAGATTATGAATCTGAGATTGTAAAAATGTTAAAGATGAGAAAGAGGGCAGCTGATGAAGTGAAAGCTAAAGCAAAAAGGGATAAACCCATGACTCAAGCACAACAAACAGAGTATATGAGAACATTTGTGAAAAATCAGAGTAGTTCTTTGTATAATACTGCTTGGTCTAAGAAACATGTGTGGGGTCTTCCATTTGAAAAACTAGTTGAGATTTACAATAAGATCAAAGCTAGGAATGCCAAAGCTGGAATGGATACTTCAAAGAATATTCCTCTTGGCAATATTGATGATGTTCCATCTGAGAATATTCATGTTGCTGTTGAACATGTATCTTTACCTGATACTTCTGCTGGTGTTGCTATTTCTATGGATAAAGGTAAAGCTAAAGTGACAACATCAGATGCTCCAACTAGGAAGAGAACTAGGAGACAATTGGAGCAAGAAAGATTAGGTGAAGAAACTGCTAGAATATTAACTGAAGATCAAGAAGCTGAACAAAGGGCTGCACTTGCCAGATTTCATGAAATGAAAACAAGAGAAGTTAAGATTCAAGCTGCCAGAAACAAACAGATAAGGAAGGCTATGGATGAACAATATGCCTCTGCTGCACTTGAATCTTCTGAAGATTCTGCTGATGATCAATTGGATAATGATGCTGCAGAAGGTGATTCTGCTGAAACTGCAGTTCCTGCTGCTATTTATATCCCTGGAAGAAGAGGAAAGAGAATGGCTAGAAGGAAACAATGTCTAATTAATGTGAATGATTCTGATGCTTCATTTTTAAGGGAAGGATCATCTGATGAATGGCCAGAAGGAAATAGAGTTATGCTGGTAAGTTGGGAGTTAAGTACAGATGGTCAAATCCATACTCTTTATAGATTGGATAAGACTTCCATATCATTTGCATTTCTTCAGCAGATTCTTCATCTTGTGAATTATCAAGATTTGGTCACTCTCTATGAGTTGGTTACTAAGTATTATGCCACTCATACTCCTGAGGGTTCTGGATTGTATTTGTTGGGTGATCTTCAAGTTTTGTTTGATTCTTCTACTCCTGCTGGTGCAAGTTATGATATCTGGAAGAACAATCAGAAATGGAAAGTGCACAGTTGGAAGTTCTATCCTATGTCTTATGTTCATGTGTTGGAAACTACCACTGGTCTGAGGCTTATTATGGATATTATCAACAAATATCCTTTGAAGGTTTCATTGATGGAGAAAATGTTACACCAGAAGTTGGAAATTCCTCCTGACCCAGCTGGTAATACTAGATTGTTTGCTGAATCTTTGGTGAAGGTTTTCAAACAAAGGATTAAGACTTCTAAAGCAGGATCTGAGTAGGGAATTCATGTTGTATAGTTTTAGTAAAAATAAATAAAAAAAATAAAATAAAATAAAAAAAAAAAAAAAAAAAAAAAAAAAAACTAACATGTTGTTGTATAGTATTTGTCTGCAGGTTTGGTTATCAACTTACCTGATGTTGACTATTCCATCATAAAGTTGGCTAGTCCAAAGGGTACAGCTTTGGTAAAGACATGTCAAATCTGTTGATAGCTGTAATGGTTTGCTCAAAACCATAGGGTTTTCAACTCACCCATGCTTTGTTGCTGAGTAGTTGAAATGGTTGTCAATTGACCATGGATTTTTCCATTTATGGATTCTGAATAATTGGCTAGCCCACTTGTATATGGCTTGTGGTAAAGGCAGTGGAAAACCATATTTGGTAATCAGTTAACCAAGATGATTTTCATCAAGATAATTGGCTAGTCCTGAGCAAACGGCTACAGGTAAAGACATCTCAAATCCGTTTATAGCTGATGATTTGCTAAAAATCATGTGGTTATCAGTGTACCTTTGAACACTTGGCTACTCCAATAGTGATGGCTATTGGTAAAGAGACATCAAATCCATTATTTTCAATGATTCACCTCTCACAGGAGTTAACACACCTGGAAGTGATGAGAATAGTATGCAACTAATTTGTTTTGATGTACATTAAGTCATTTGTTGCTGCAAAGAATGGAGCTTTCAAGTATATGCTGATCATAGAGATTTTACTAAAGATGATTCTTTGTTGGTGCTATTACAATCCTCTTGGTATGTTATTTGGAAGATCTATCAAGAATCTTGAACTTAACCAGGTCAAATTCAAGATTAGGGGAGGATTGTTGGGAATTCTGTGAAGTGAGAATTCTGCTGCTATTTCTGCTGAACAGATTCTACTGAAGAGTTGGTTTCTGCTGAAGTAGTGTATCTACTGAAGACTAGTTTCAGCTTTATTCGTTTCTGCGGATATAGTAATTCCGTATTTTATGTAATGTAGTTTGGATATGCATGAGTTTATTTAGGAAGTGATAATGCATATCTATTAGAAGTTTTAGAATATACGTTTCTTGTGAAACGGTTTAGGGTTCCTTGTGTATAAAAGGAACACATGGTTTATGTATTGAACAACTTTTAGAGAGTTATTATTATTATTAAAAAGATCCATAGAGGATCAAGAGTTCTTAGTAAAAAGCTTGTGTTTTGATTCCGCTTTATAAATACAAGTTGCGGAGATTGTCTATTAGTGTGTTATTGATTACAGTAACATTGCTAACGATTCTAGAGTGCTCAAGAAGATCTATCAAGGTCTTTAGTTCAACAGCTTGTGCAAGATTTCAAGTGACTCCAAAAACATCACATATGACAGCAGTGGAAAAGATTTTTAGGTACTTGAAGACTTATCCTAATCTTGGCTTATGGTATCCAAGAGACTCTCCTATGGAATTGATCACATACTCAGACAGTGACTATGCTGGTGCAAGTTTGGATAGAAGATCAACTACTAGAGAATGTCAATTTCTTAGATGTAGATTGGTGTCATGGCAGTGCAAGAAGCAAACTATGGTTGCTACTTCAACCACTGAAGTTGAATATGTTGCAGCTGCTAGTTGTTGTGCTCAGATCCTTTGGCTTCAGAATCAATTATTGGATTATGGGTACAATTTCATGAACACCATTATCTATATAGACAATAGTAGTACCATATGCATTATTAAAAATCCTGTTCAACACACTAAAACTAAACATATTGAAATTAGACATCACTTTATTATAGACTGTTTTGAGAAAAAGCTTATTAATGTTGTCAAAATTCATACTGATGACAATTATGCTGATTTATTAACAAAAGGGCTTGATGTGGGTAGATTTCAATACTTGGTAACAGGTATTGGAATGCTAAATCCATAAATCTTTGATGTCTAATACTTTTCAGTGTTGCAGGATAGTTTTTAGGTACTAGTATTGTTTGTATTGTATGTATGGTTTTCTACTAACTTGTATGCAGAGTTATCAAAAGCACAGTGGAAATAAACATACAACAGTGGAAAGATTGGTGATAATAGCAAGAACAAAGAGTACTTTTATTCATCATAAAAGAGAAGTACATCACATCTATTCAGAAAACATTGTCACCAACACAGGAAACCATCACAAAACACATGAACCTACAACCCAACACCTACTCCATAGGCTTCTTTCCCTTTCTCTCATACTGATGCTTGCCCTTAGAAGCCCTCTTTCTCTTGTCATCAAAAGAAAGTTGTTTCCTTGGACAAGCCAGTCCCAGAACTTGCTTGGGAGGCCTTGGTGCTTGAGTAGACTTCTCAACAGCTGGCCACTTCATGTTGTTTATAGCAGTTGTCAATGCTGTGGTGAGGGCCTTTGGAAGCTCTTTGGAAAGATCAAAGGTTGGATCATTATCATCATCTGATGAAGAGCTTGAATAAAAGTCAAGTGATGGAGCAGGATCAGCTGAAATCTTCTTGTTGGGCTTCATGCTTGAAGATGTAGCAGTTGCAGCACTTGGTGGAAAATATCCACTCCATCCAGTTGATAGTTCTTCAGAGTCTGAATAATAACTGATTTCCTCATCTGAAGAGTCATCATAAGAGATGTAGATTAAAGGAAACTAGCTCATTGTGTTGATTAAGGGTTTGTGTTATTGAAGATGATTGTTGATGAGAGATAAAAGTTTTGAGCCCCCTTTTATATACAAAGTCAAGGTCGAATTCTAATTAATGAAGAATATTTACTCCTACTTGTTTTGGTAGGTTGGAGGAGTAAATTTGGTTATTATCGGGTTGACTTTTGGAAGATATTTTTGTGAATAGTAACTTGGTTAAAAAGTTACTTTGGGTTAATCTTTATGGGTTAAGTTAAAAGTTACTTTGGTTTGCAGCATACAACCCATATTATTGGAGTCATTGGAGTTATAAGGTGTGTATCATAGACACACAACAAATGGTTATTGATTCACCATGTCTAATCCACATAAGAATCAACTAGTCCAGAGCAAACGGCTACTGGTAAAGACTTATCAAATCCGTTTATGGTTGATAGTTTACCAAAAACTATGTCATCAACTCACCATACATCCAAGTGATCAAGAGTTGGCTAGTCCATAGCAAACGGCTCATGGTAAAGACATATTAAATCCGTTGATAGCTGGTAGTTTGCTAAAAACTATGATAAGAGCAGCAAATTTTCATGTTTTATTAACCACTGCTCATTGATATGTTGTGAAAATTTTACCACTGCTAGTTCATTAGTTACCACTGCAAGAGTAATTTTTCCACTGATGAACTAGCCGTTACAACTGTTGTGTCAGTAATCTATTTTTTTTACTAGCCGTTGTAAAATAACCATCTTTCCTTATTAAAAGGTAAAATCTTTTGTGAATTATCTACTTACTTATTATAAATTATTCTTTTTCCAAAGATAATTCGTTCTAAAGATAATTCACATTGCGCAACCTCCTCAAACCCTATTAGTATAAATTGATCATCATACGGCTTGCTTTTTATCTTGATTACTAACACTTTTATTCTCTTTTTCACAAATATCATGGCGATTCTAAAATTTGTCGAGGAGCACAACCAAGTGGCCTACTTACAAAAGTCAAACGCGAAGAGTGGCCCTTTTTTTCATCAGATTGTGGATTTTCTAAACACAACTCATATAAGGTATGCCTTAACTATTAATCCTACAATCTATGTCTCTCATATCAAACAGTTCTAGAACACTGTGGAGTCCATAACTCTTGAACAGGAAGACACACATGAATCTGTGGATGCTCTAAGAGCCACAGTTGATGGGGTAACCATTGATCTTACTGAGTCATCCTTGAGGAGAATTCTCCAATTGGATGATCTCAATGGTATCATCACATTACCTAATTCAGAAATTTTCACTAATATTGCTTTAATGGGGTATGATACATTTGAACAAAAAGTTACTTTTAGAAAAGGATGTTTTTGTCCCCATTGGAGATTTTTAATTCACACTCTTTTACATTGCCTAAGTCCTAAGAAAACATCTTATGAAAAATTTGCATCAACCATGACTTATCCTTTGGTTTGTTTGGCAACAGATAGGACTTTCAATTTTTCAAAGTTTATTTTCAATAATATGAAAGGCAATGTAAAGAGTCAATATAAAGTTTTGATGTATCCAAGGTTTGTGCAAGCAGTGTTAAATGAGTTTCAACTGCGACCTCACAATAGAATTTATGAACCTTCCAGCCTAAAGCCAAAAGTTTTTCAAAACATGAGTAAGGCTTCAGATCTTTGGAATGGGGAGGTTCATCCACTTTTTCCTCAAATGCTTGCTAAAATTGCTCAAGTACAGGGAGAAGATGCAACCATCCCAGTTGTATCCCAAAACACACCCACTATTGTTGTTCCACAAATTCAACATACCCCTGCTGTAACTCACACTTATGAGAGAAGGTCTAAACAGCCAACTTCTCTCATCTCAACATTTCATGTTGCTGAACCTTTTGGTTTAGGGACAAGCAGTGGTGGTTCAAGGCTTAATCCTAGTCCAACTACGGAAGAGCCTGAATCAATGCCTCATGATTCACCTCTCCCAGCAGGTTACACAGTTGGAAGTGATGAAGGCAGTGTGCAACTACCTGAATTGATGGACATTTGTACCAAATTAGTCAAGCAGGTTCAAGCTCTGGAGAAAGATATGGCTCAGACCAAAGAACAACATGCCACAGAGCTGAATCAATTGAAGGCTGAGATTCAAAGATAGCAGAATGAAGTTGAGAATCTCAAGAAGAAAAGATCTAAAGTGGTGTTATCTTCATCATCTTCACCTCAGGATGAGTTTTCTGCAAGTTCTACTAAAGTTTTGGGAGATTCTTCCAAACAGGGGAGGAAAATAGATGTAGAGCTTAAGGGGAGGAGTAAAAATTTTGAAAAAGAGTTTGCTGAGCTCACTGATTCTGATAATGCTCAAGCAAAAGATGATGTAGCTGAGACTGAGGGGAGGAAATTGGATTTTGAAAATATGGATGCTGATGCTGGTTTTAACTTTGATGATTTAGTTGGAACTGCTCAACCAATTTCCACTGAAGCAGAACAAGTTCCCACTGATCAACCTATTTCCACTGCAAGAGAAAAAGTTACCACTACTACTCAAGAAATTACCACTGCAGAGGAAGAAGCTGCCAGAATAAGATCAGTTAAAGGAAAGGCTATTGTGATTGCTTCAGATCAAGAGACAAGAAAGATCTCTAAGAATGAACAAGCTCAGATTGACTTTGATGCAAGATTGGCAGAGCAACAACAAGCTGAAGAGAATGAAAGAAAGAGAAAGCTTGAGGAAGATGAAGTTGCTAGTTTTATGGAAGCTAAGAGGTTGGATAAACTTGAAGCTGTAATGGCAGAACCAATTTCAAGTGTCTCACCAACTGTCATACATGAGAAACCTCCATTATTCACTTATGTTCCTACAGAAGAAGAGATTGACTACTTGATCAATAATGATCAAATAATCAGGAAGAAGGCTATTGAATTAATTGCAAATAAAACCTTGAATGAAGAACAAAGGTCTGCTCAACTAAAAGATTTCATTCAAATGAAGAATCAACAGGCTCTTGATGAAATCATTGGGGATGTTAGAAAAGGTCAAAAGAAGCCAAGAAAGCTTACAAAGGCACAGATCATTGCTGAGATGAAGACTTTTTGTTGCCATGTTGGTAATATGAAGATGGCTCAATTCAAAGGAATGTCACATGATGAGATTGAAGGAATTTATTACAGAATCAAAAGACAAGATAGTAAATTCATTCCAATGGATCAAGAACTGTTGATCCCAGTTGAGCTAATACGATCTTATATAGAAGTTAACTTAGACAAATACTTAAGCTTAAACGCGGAATATAAAAGCTTAACTTAAGAAGATTAAGAATTCTCTTTCAACACTTCAATATTATTAATACGAGCACTCGACAATGCTAGGGTTTTACAACCTTGAAGTGAATAATAATACGTACATACTCTAACCCTAGGATCCTCCTTTTATAGGCCAAGGAGTCCTACTAGGTTTACAATACCTTTCTCTACAAGATAAGAATAATCTAAATAGATAAACTATACAAAGAATCTATTCCATAATTATCCTATCGTATACAATGTTAATCTATTCAGCAGTAGTTTCACCAAGCAGCAGATAGTCTTCAGCAGCAGAGTCATTAATACTAGCAGCAGTTTCATTGTAGCAGCAGTATTACTCAGCAGCAGAGTTACTTAGCAGCAGTGTCACTTGGTCAAACCCAACAATCCTCCCCTAAACTTAATATTTATTTCTAAATATTCAAGTTTCTTCAAAGCTCAAAACATTACTAGGAGGATGCTTCCAAACACTTCATCCCTTGAGAATTCAGTTGATCAAATATTCTCTTATACTTTGTCAGCAAATTGAATGCTTGATCATCAGAATCATAGTCTTTCTGCAGCTTAAGCGTTCTTTCACTATTAACCATCTGATTAACAACATTCCAGTATCTTACCACTGGATAATCCTTTTCAGCTAGCATGTACAAGGTAATTGGCCCAAGAGTTAACATATGAACTCCAGAATCTTGAAAAAGTCTCCATCTTCTTACCTTGTAATCAGCTATCTCTGTCCATTCAGAGTCATCCATTGAAGGTTCAAACATAAGCTTAAGAGCTCTCCATAACACATTATCAGAAGAAGTTAAGACATGATCAATTTGATCTATCTCATACTTTTTACCATCAAATTTCTTAGCTCCAAACTTTGCCTTGTATAACTTCCACAAGTCTTCAACATCCTCTCTATCAAAGTAGTGTAACATTTGTTGAAATCTTAGAAATCTGTGAGACTTACCATCAGATCTCTGGACATCATGAAATGTTCCAATATTAGTATCATACCCTGTAGTTACTTTGACAATTGGATATTTGACTCCTAATGGTTTAGCATCCACAACTTCAGGATCTTCCATTTTGCCAACCACAGTATACACCTTCAATCTTTCTTTAAGATGCTCAGCAGGAATGTGATCAAAATCATGTTGAAACATATCTCCTTCTGGCATTGAACTGCTTCCTTCTCCAATCTTTCTCTTCTTCTTCTTGGCAATTGATTTTTGAACAACACCTTTTCTTTTATCACCTTGCACAGAAGAAGTAATCTTTGTTACATCACTTTCAAGCTTTTCAACAACATAAGCTTCTTGAATTTGCTCTGCTTCAGCTATCTTCTCAGGCACCAACTTCTTGTTCATCTGAGCAATTTGCTCCAAGTCCTCAGCACATCCCATATTATAAAAAGTATCTGTTCTCCTCTTAGTTTGTTGATACAAATCAAAAACTTCTTTGTCAGAGTAAGCTTTCAACTGCACCAATGTCCATCCACCCATATTCTTTAGATACCTTTCATATTCTTTCCTTTGCTGTTTAACTGTTGGACCTTTGAATACTTTAACTTTTCTTCTAGCAGCAGCATTCTCTTTTCTCTTATTGGAAGCAAAATTACTAAACCAAGATTGCACATTAAAATTTGGAACTTCATTTTCTTCAATCTTGATCAGTTTGTTTAATTCAATATCAGCAGCAATTCTGATCTTTTCATCATCCCATTCATCATACATTTTTAAACCTTCAGCTTCTTTCTCAGCCAGCTGCTGATCTTCCAAATTAATTTCCTCTTATGCTTTAATAGCAGCAGCTTCATCATGTTCAACTTGTAATGGCTTAGGCCAAGAATCAAAAGGTACATCAGTAAAATCAACCCCTTTATATATCCATCTATGAGCATCAACTTGCTTGCCTTTACCCTTATCTGTAGAAGATGATGTGATTGTCTTCTTTTGAGTAGCAGTAGGTTCTCTTATTGTTATTCCTTTTTGAGGTTTTCTTGTTGCTGAAGTTATGCTTGTTGTTGTGATAGGTTGTGATAATGATGGAGTTGGTAATGGTGGTGTATTGGTGTCAGCAGCAATCTTCTTACTTAGCAAGACCATTGCCTCTGCAGCAACCTTGACCATAGAACCAGCAGCAGAGTCTTGAACTTCAGCAGCATTTACTATTCCACTAGCAGCAGAACCATCAACATTCTTAACAGCAGTAGAGTCAGCAATAGCAGTATTTTCCACTGAAGCCTTTAACACATTATCCACCTTTTCTTGTGCAGCCACCACCTTTTCCATAACAACTTCATTCCCAGACTTATCAGCAACCACAAAATCTTCATCATTCTGAGGACTATCCACATCCATATCTTCAATCACTGGAACCTCCCCTGAATCCATGACAATCTCTTTCCTCCCCTGTTTGGAAGCATCCTCTTCCAAATGAGTAGATGGTTCAGAAGAACTTACAACCTGAGTAGTCCCCACTTTCTTTAATCTTTTCAATGAGGTTGAAGATCTTGATTTCTTGAAGCTCTTAATCTGTTTTCGCATTTTGGTGATGACCTTGGCTTGACCAGCAACAACATCAGATAGAGTAAGAACCTTATCTTCCAAAGACTCACATCTCAACCCCAAAGCAGTACAAGTATCCGTCAATTCTTTAATAAGTTGCATTGTAGTCTCATCACTTCGACCTGTATTACCTGGTCCGAGAGGTGAATCACTGACATTGTCATCATGTACAAGTGGATCCGTCAATTCATGAGTCACTGGCCTGTCCTCATCACTTCGACCTGTGTGACCTGGTCCGAGAGGTGAATCTTGGGACAAAAACTCAGCATCAAACCTAGTTTGATCATCTGAGCCCCCTATGTTTTCCATTTGGCTAGGGTTACCATCCTGAGAAGCAAACTCATAAGAGTCCTTTTCTCTAGATGTTGCCTTGGTTTGGGTCTTAATGATGTTATCACTATCCTGCTCTGCTGCTAAGCTAGAAGCAGTAGTGACAGCCCTTGCCAACATGTCCTCTCCATCACCTAGGACAGCCTCATCTGGTACAGCCATACTAACACTATCCTGAGGTAGATTAGTGTTCTTTTTGGTTTTCCTACGGGAATATTGTTTTGTAGGTTGTGTAACAGATGTAATAAGATTGGGTGTGTGATGGGAATCAGTGGGATTTCCTGATCCTTCACCCTGGTTGTTGTGCACAATTTGTTCCATAAACGAAGTAAGATTTGTATGTGCACCAGAAAAACCTTTGCCATGTTTATTCAAAAAGGTAAAAGTCCTTGAAGCCAGTTTTGGAGCATCATATTCAGCAATATGGGTTCTTGTTTTGGAAATTTGTTTTTCAATAAAGATTTGAAGAAATCTTGGATATAACAAATAAGCACCATCTTCAACACCTTTAATCAACCCAGCCAATATCATTTTTGAAAAATTAAATGGTTGACCTTTGCACAGACATATCATTGCAGAAGCAATGGTAGTACTGAACTCATGCCACCCAGATGTTTTAGGACTCAAACAATGAAGAAATAGATGTATCAAAAACTTGTATTGAGGACAGAGGAGAGCTTTTTGAAATTTTAGATTTGTATGTTTCCCCTCATATCCCAATTCTTTTAAACCAGCAAAAATATCATCATTGGCAAGGCAAGTGGTCTCTGTTTCATCATCTAAGAGAAGAAATTCCCTTATTGATGATTCAGTGACACGAACCTTTTGCCCATCAACAAAAGCACTGACATGTTTTTCCCCATTCATAGTTTTGATTTTGGCAGTTAACCAAAACTGTTTGATGTAGGAAACATATATAGTAGGGTTCACAGTGAGTGCATACCTAAGAGAAGTAGCATTCAAAAACTTTACCATGTCTGTGAAACCTTCTGGAACTAAATCTTCATTCAAAACAACCACACTATTGTGTTGCTCAACCCAGGTACGTGATAGCTCCATGAATTAGGTTTTGGTGAATTGGGGATTTGTAAGTATTGGAATGATTAGGTGTAAGGGTTTGTGATAACTTCAATTTAGAACATATGAAAACCAATAATGAAGGTCAATTAGGTTTTTAAACTGATGAATGAAAGTTACACATAACACCCTCTTACTTACAACCGTAGCAGCAGAACCGTATCATTCACAACTAGCAGCAGAGTGATAGAACTAGCAGCAGAGTGAACTGGAGCCAGCAGCAGAGTTGACTATAGACCTTGGTCAACTAAATCATAACAATTAATGCACATATCACTCCGTAATCCCTATAAAACCGGCAAGATCTTTTCCCCAAATTACGCAATCAAACCCTAATCACTTTCAAAAACGCCTCACACACAATCAATACTATCCATCTTTACAATCAAAACATCACACAATGAAATCAACACCCGAAATAATCAATATCTCTTCTGATTCATCATCAGATGATGATTCTCCAATGGAACCCTTTGTTCCACCCTTTCGTCCTCCAAGATTTGGTTGTAGAACCAAAGAACAAGCACGCAAGAGGAAGCATGATCTTCCAGTGTTTAAAGATCTTCTCAATCTCAATCGGACTCCAAGCACCTCAAGAGGTAAACAACCGATGTCCCCTGAGGTTCCAGCATCATCAGAATCATCAGACGACCAATGGTGGACGTTTGTGCAACCACCTCCTCCAGTGCAGCATCATCAATCTCCCTTCATCTTCACATCCTCAGATGAAGAGGAAGAAGAACCACCAACCAATCCACCAGCTACTCCTGAGAGGCCACAATCGTCAAGGCCGAGGCCACAATCTTCAAGGGCAAGGCCTCAACCATCACCTGGTCTTTCTCTTGGACCAACAAGACAAAACCCTCCTCTCCCAAAGGATCGAGAGGTTGTGCTTGGGCTTCCATGCCCTAGGAAGATGTAGGTGTTAGGTTAGGATGTTTTTGTGTTTTGTCAGTTGATGTATGATCTTTGTACTTGTGGAATGAATGAATAATAAAATCTTTCTTGTTTAATCTGTTGTAAATCACCATTCATATATCTGCAAAATGTTAGACCAAACACCACAAAACAAACAACCAATATATGTACTAGCAGTAGAGTTAGAAAATCAATGAGCAGCATAGTACATTATATCTCATACACATATTAACAAGCAGCAGAATAACAAGCAGCACATGCATTACAAACTTTAACAAAAATAAAGAGATAAGTTTTTCAAAGATTAATCATACCAATGTTTGCAATTAAAAATTGAAACCTCCCCACATCAAAATGTTTAGTGAGAAGATCAGCAACATTGTTATCAGTATGAATTTTAACAATTTGAATCAACTTCTTTTCATAGCAATCCCTTATAAAGTGATGTCTTATCTCAATATGTTTTGTTTTAGAATGAAACACTGGATTTTTAATTATGCAAAGTGTGCTGTTATTATCAATATGGATTTTAGTATTCATGAAATTGTACCCATAATCCAATAATTGATTCTGCATCCATAAGACTTGTCCACAACAACTTGAAGCAGCCACATACTCAGCTTCTGTTGTTGAATTAGCCACCACTGTTTGCTTCTTGCATTGCCATGACACCAACCTGCTTCCAAGAAATTGACAACCCCCTGTTGTAGACTTTCTATCCAAAGAAGCTCCAGCATAATCACTATCTGAGTAGGATACCAAATCAAATGGTGAATCCTTAGGATACCAAAGGCCCAATTTTGGTTGATACCTCAGATATCTAAAAATTCTCTTCACTGCATTGAGATGTGATTCCTTGGGACACACTTGAAATCTTGCACAGGCACACACTGCAAACATAATATCAGGCCTTGATGCAGTAAGATACATCAATGATCCAATCATAGACCTGTACAAGTGTATATCCACTTCCTTTCCATGTTCATCCTTCAGCAATGGTTTATCCTTTTCCATGGTAGTCTTGGCAGGCTTAGCATCTTCAAATCCAAACTTCTTCAAAATATCATTGACATACTTATCTTGACTAATAAAGATGCCATTTTCTTTCTGTGTAACTTGCAGACCTAAGAAGAAGTTGAGTTCTCCCATGGAACTCATAGCAAACTTGTCCTTCATAAGCTTCTCAAAACTAACACACATAGCTTTGTTTGTTGACCCAAAGATGATGTCATCAACATAAATTTGAACCAGCAAAATATCATCTTTTTGTCTTTTGAGAAACAAGGTTTTATCAATCTTGCCCCTACTGAATCCAGACTCTAGCAAGTAGGTTGACAAGGTGTCATACCAAGCTCTAGGAGCTTGATGTAGACCATACATTGCTTTATTAACCTTGTAGACTTTGTCAGGATGATCAGGGTCTTCAAAGCCTGGTGGTTGAGCCACATAAACTTCCTCAGTAATGGTCCCATACAGAAAAGCACTCTTCACATCCATTTGATACACTACAAAGTCTTTGTATGAAGCATAAGCCAAGAACAATCTAATAGCCTCTATTCTTGCCACTGGTGCAAATACTTCATCATAATCAAGCCCTTCTTGTTGTGTGTATCCCTGTGCTACTAACCTGGCCTTATTTCTTATGACAATTCCTCTCTCATCTCTTTTGCATCTGAAAACCCATTTTGTGCCAATCACTCTTTTACCATTTGGCAGTTCAACCAAAGTCCATACTTCTTGCAGCTGGAATTGTAAAAGCTCATCTTGCATTGCTTCTACCCAACTTGCTTCTTGTAAGGCTTTGTAAGTGTTTTTGGGTTCAATTTGAGAAAGAAAACATGCAAACAGGCAATTTTGAAGATCTTTATGACTATTTCTTTGATGCAGAGATCTGGCAAAGAAACTTTGATGTTGAGGATCTTTCAAAGCTTTAGTCATCTGCCTAGTTTGAATGGATGAGTGTGGATCACTTAAAATTTGATCTTTTGGATGATCCTTTTGTATTCTTGTGGTAGGTGTAGGACTAACAGGAATATTGAGTTCCAAATTAGTATAATCAGCATCAGCTCCAAATAACTTACCATCAAGTGCATCATTGTCAGTATCATAATAGATATTCTCAAGATCAGGCATGTTTGGATCATCTGGATAGATAGTATCATCAATAGATCTACCCTGAGTGTCCAAATTAGGAGACAAGAAAGTAGCAGTAGAGTTAGTGAGCTTAGAAGCAGAATTTGGTGAAGCAGTAGTTGTATCTTTTGGCCTAGAAGTAGAGTTGTCTGAGTCAGCAGTAGTGTCTTCTGGCTCAGCAGTAGAGTCTTCTGTCTGTTTAGGAGAAACATCAACAACTACCTTGTGAACTTCAGGAGTTTCTTTTTCTGCTTCATTAGGTATGACAATACCTTCTTCAGTTTCCTTAGGTTTTTCATGAGAAACAACATCATCTTGAGAGCTTTGTTCCTTCTGAAGAGGTACAAAGGTTGGACCAATCTTCAATTTCTCAATCACAACAAACTCTTCCTGTGGTTTATCAACACTGGCAATGACAGGAACATAGTTCATTGTTTTAGCAAGAATATCAACATCAAATAACCATTCTGGTCCCTTCCCTGCAGAATTATATGTGTTTTCACTAAACTTGATATGCAGATTCTCCTCCACATGTTTGGTTCTTTTATTATATACCCTGAAGGCTTTACTATTAACAGAGTAACCAACCAAATTTCCTTCATCAGCTTTTTCATCAAATTTGCCTAGCTGATCCTTTGTGTTTAAGATAGTAACAGGACATCCAAATGGTTTGAGAAAATCAATCATTGGTTTCTTTCCATGAAATAGCTCATATGGAGTTTTGTTATGAGGCTTGACTACCTTACTTCTGTTTTGCACAAAACATGCAGTGTTCACAGCTTCAGCCCAAAAAGGTACAGGTAGTTTTGAATCAGATAGCATAGTCCTTGCAGCCTCAATAAGTGTCCTGTTTCTTCTTTCTGCAACACCATTTTCTTGTGGAGTTCTTGCTACACTGTATTGTCTTAGTATTCCTTTTCCCACACAAAATTGGTTCATCTCACTGTTCTTGAACTCAGTACCATTGTCACATCTGATAATTTTTACCTTGTGATTGTGCAGGTTTTCAACTCTTGTAATGAAAGCTTTGAGTACTCCTGGAGTTTCATCTTTGGTTGCAAGAAAGAATACCCAAGTAAACCTGCTAAAGTCATCAGTGACAACCAAACAATATGACTTCTTGTTCAGACTTTTTACAAATACAGGCCCAAATAAATCCATGTGTAGCAAGTGTAGTGGCACAGTATTTGTGTTTACAGTCTTGGACTTGAAAGAAACTCTGTGTTGTTTACCCTTTTGACATGCAACACAAGTGTCACAATTTTCAAAAATCTTTGTAGGCATGCCTCTCACAAGATTTCCTTTCACCAACTTGTTCATTGTCTTGTAGTTCAGATGCCCCAGTCTTCTATGCCATAATTTGGACTCATCAATAGTGGCCTTTGCAATTAGACAAGTCAAAGCCCTCTTAGGAATAATATTCTTAATATGGTCACTGTATATATTTTCCTTTCTAGGGACCTTCAGTAACACAGATTTATCATCTGGTAATTGAAAATCAGGAGAAAGAATCATACACTCAGTGTCTGTAAAAAGAACAAAATTCTTTTTGTCACACATTTGTGAGACACTAAAAAGGTTAAACTTAAGTCCTTTCACAAGAAGCACTCTCTCAAAGTCCAAATTTCCAGTTCTTAATGTTCCAATTCCAACAATCTTTCCACCTTTTGGATCATTCCCAAAAGCTACATAACCACCATCAAAAGCCTCAAGATCTTCAAGTTGAGACTCATCACCAGTCATGTGTCCAGAACATCCACTGTCAACAATAACCATATCCTTAAGCTCATCCAGTAGATTGACCTGCACATGAAAAATAGAGAAATCAGTTTCTCTTGATGACCCAAGCCATTACTGACTTGGATCTGCCATGTGCATCAGTATAATCAAATTTCTTTAAATCACTTGATGCACTGCTATTCTTGGAAACAGTATTTGAAACATTTGATTTTGGTTTCCAAGTCCAGCAAGCTGAGGCCTTAACAGCATAAAAGTGATTACCAACAACTGTATTTGGAAGATGTTTTAGCTCAGAAGTAGAAAGTTTTGTACTAGCAGCAGGTTGCTTGCTAGCAGTAGAATGCATACTAGCAGCAGAATGCTTACTAGCAGTAGAGCCATTAGAAGAACTAGTTGTTGATTTGAAAACACCTTTTGGTTTGGCAGCATAAATTGATCTAGTAGCACCAGATCTCAACAAAACAGCTCTAGGAATCATGTTTCTATTAGGATGAGGGTGAGTTTGTTTTGTAACATATTTGTGATTTACCCTTGTGTATTGATTCCAAACAGGTTTTTGGTTCTGAGGACATCTACCAATCAAGTGATCAAAACTACCACACTTATAACAAGCCTTCTTTTGTAATTCAAACTGGTCACCTAATCTCTGTGAAACTAGGTTGTTGAAGTTTCTTTGGTTACCTCTAGGCTTATTATCAAAACATCTCAATTGTTCTCTAGACACCTCATTGTACTCAACCATTCTCCTAGCAAGTTTATTCCCTAACACAGGCTTGACAAACTTAATCTGTTCTACCTTAGGTTTAACCTGAGTAGGAATCTCTTCCTTTTTAACTGTTTGTTTTGGTTGAACCTGTTCTTCTTCACTTTCACTATCAGAATACCATTCTTCAATAATTGGAGCCTCAGGAAACTTTCTAGACTCAACCTTAGGTTTTTCTATAGTACTTGTGCTACTTTCACCTACAGGTTTTTCAATTTCTAGCTCACTAATGAAGGATAGCTCTTTGCCTGGTGGAGCAAAAGCACTTTTGGCTGGAGGAGCCACTTCATTATATCCAATTCCACTGCCTTTTCTCATCAAGGTGCTCTCTATAGACTTATTTACCATATCAGAAGCAAATTGTTGTTTCTTTACTCTTACTACATGTTTTTCTTTTTCAGCAAGAGCAGCTTCTTTTTCTTTTTCAGCTTCTTCTAACTTATTTTTAAGAACTTCTACTTCACTATTTTTCTTAAAAATTTCTATATCTCTGAGATTAAGTTGTTCCACATATTCCTTTTCACACTCTTTGAGATATTCTAACCTTTTCTCAACATTTTGAATACCTACTTTATAACCTAAGTTATCAAGTTTTAGATGTTCAACTTCTCTATTTAAACTCTCATTCCTAGCCTTAAGAACTTCTATAGTGTCAGAACAAGATTTAAAAGAACATCCAGATGATTCAGAATCATTAGATACCTCAGAGTCAGAGCCTGATGATGAACCATATGCCATAAGTGCAAAGTTATGCACTTTGGGTTGAACAGCAGCAACCAAAGAGAAATTTGGTTCTTCATCAGCCATATCACTCTAGTCATATTCTCCCAGCCCATCACAAGCTACCATTGCAGACTTTGATTCTTCAGTCTTCTTTGGAACCTCAGCATTCTTCTTTGGAGATCTACACTCTCTAGCAAAGTGTCCCTTCCTGTTGCAATTGTAGCATTCAATCTTAGACTTGTCAAACCCTGGACTCTCCTTAGCCTTGTATTTGACTTCTCTTCTAGTCTTTTTCCAGAACTTTCTTGCTCTTAAAGTCAACATTGCCATTTGCCATTTGAGATCAATTTCTTCAAGATCATCTGGATCAATATGATCCAAATCTTGATTTATGACATGTGATCTTATGGTTGTAGTAAGCTCAGCCAAGAATGCACATAAAGCAACATCACTGGTAGAAACCTTGTCATTTGAACTAGCAGCAGATCCAGATCCATCAGCAGTAGATACTCCATAAGCAGCAGAGTGAGTATCTTGTGTCTCTTTGGATTTTGAAGACACAAAAGCAAGGTTTTGTGTACTAGAAGATGAAGTAGAAGAAGTAGCTAATTCAGATTCATACACCCTTAAATTGTTGTAGAGGCTTTCCAACTTCATTGTTTCAAAGTCAGGCTTATTCCTCCACACCACTGTGTGCATACTCCATTCAGGTGCAAGACTTCTTAGAAACTTGAGATTTACATCTTCCTGTGGAACAACATACCCAACAAGCTTTAGATGACTAACTAGTTGATTTAGCCTGTTGTAGGTGCCAATTATCTTTTCTCCAGGTTCAGAAGTAAAGTTTTCAAACTGATGCTTCAACATATTCTTTCTGGACTTCTTAGTAGCATCATTCCCTCCAAACCTGAATTCCACTGCATCCATTAATTCTTTTCCTGTTTCACAATCATCAAAGTCCATTTGAAATTCATTAGGTATTCCCATTAAGAGAATACTATGAGCTTTGATTTCCAGCTTCCTTGCTGCATTAGCTTCAGCAGACTTAATTGGAATCTCCTTGCCATCAGCACTCTTCTCAGGTTCAGAATCACCATTAATAATCACATTCCACATGTTGAAGTCAATCATGCGAATGTATTGTCTGATCCTCCTCTTCCATAGCTCATACTCAGAAGGATTGAGCATAGGTACCCTTGAAGCAGTCACCATGTGAGTTTCATCACCCATCTTAAGCAAACGATTTTGGAACAGCAAACTTTTAAAGAAACGAAATCTTCTTGATTATAACTTCTAGATCACAAGCTCTGATACCACTTGTTGATCCCAGTTGAGCTAATACGATCTTATATAGAAGTTAACTTAGACAAATACTTAAGCTTAAACGCGGAATATAAAAGCTTAACTTAAGAAGATTAAGAATTCTCTTTCAACACTTCAATATTATTAATACGAGCACTCGACAATGCTAGGGTTTTACAACCTTGAAGTGAATAATAATACGTACATACTCTAACCCTAGGATCCTCCTTTTATAGGCCAAGGAGTCCTACTAGGTTTACAATACCTTTCTCTACAAGATAAGAATAATCTAAATAGATAAACTATACAAAGAATCTATTCCATAATTATCCTATCGTATACAATGTTAATCTATTCAGCAGTAGTTTCACCAAGCAGCAGATAGTCTTCAGCAGCAGAGTCATTAATACTAGCAGCAGTTTCATTGTAGCAGCAGTATTACTCAGCAGCAGAGTTACTTAGCAGCAGTGTCACTTGGTCAAACCCAACAAGAACCAATTGTAATGAAGGCAAAAAGGACTGGAGTGAGTCTTGAATCTAAAGATGCAAAGAAGTTGAAGACTCAGGAATCATCTCAAGCAGAAGAGGGTCCTAGTAAGTTGACAGAAGAGCAAGTTACAAATATGTTGTTCATAGAGACTGGTGTACTTAATATTGAACCTCTACAAGCAAAATATCCAGTAGTTGGTTGGGAGATCTTTTCTGATAGTTTTGGTGTAGCTTGGAAGATCATCAGAACTGGAAGTGTCACAAGCATTTGCAGAGATTTTGAAGATATTGTTAGATCTTGTGATAGAGAAGATTTGGATACTTTGTGGAGAATTGTTCAAGATCAGTTTAAGAAGGATGAACTTGTTGATGTCAAGGCTAAGGAGTTATGGGTTCACTTCAGAAGATTATATGAACCTGACCCAAGTGATAGATATTGGAGATTTGAAGCTCATGGTACAAGAACTTTGTGGAAATTCTATGATTCATGTACTGTTCATCATGTTTCTACTCAAGATGGAGTTGATGTTTTTATGCTGGCTGAGAAAGAATATCCATTGAGAGCTGGAGTATTGACAGTGATGTTGACAGAGAAGCTTAGGTGCTGGGAAAGAACTGAAGTCATAGATGAGTTGATACAAAGGATTTATAATCAAAGTGTGAGAGCTGATAAAGAGTTATTAAGAAGAAGATAGAATTCCCATATCCTCATGTTTGCTGCATACTTGAAGAAACTTATTGATTTATTTATTAATCATAAGTTAGGGGAGGATTGTTGGGAATTATACTAACAGTTACCACGGATAAGTGAAGATGTTACAACTGCAGAAGATTGTACTTGCAGTGGAAACTCATTACCATTGCAAGAACATATATTACCACTGCTTATTAGATAACTGTTAGGAAACGTGTTTAGATAATTATAGAATAGATCTTGTGTATATCTTATTCTATTAGCATTATACTTATCTTGTAGAAGAGGACTCCTTGTGCTATAAAAGGAGGTCCTAGGTTAAAGGTTAGATATATGTTTCTAGAGCTTCAAGGTGTAACCCTAGTGATATCAAGATCACTCGTATTATTATCATTAATAATATTGGAGCTAATAGTTTGTTTACATACATTGTTCTTATTCATAAACAACTGTCTTACTCACAATCAAACTTCTAAGTGTTACTAAGTAGATTCCGCATACTTAGTGATATAACTCAAAGTATCAATCTAACACAAGTTCAAGGTGTTTAGATCCATCAAAATTCTTCCTTTAAGTAGAATGCTTAAAGTTAGAAATGAAAAGATAGGCTCGGAGGGGTGTACTAGGGGTTTCGTGTACTAAGAATGAGTACAACACTAAGGTGTGGGAAAAATTAATTGACTTAACTAGCCAAGTAATATGACTTAAGTGGTCAAGCAATTATGATACGGGTTTAACACAAGGGTGATCCTAATGCCTCTTATCATGTAGTAAATCCTACTACATGAATGTAGTCTCACTAGCGGTCTCGGGATGCATCACTAACGCAAGTTCTAGAATCTAGATGCTACCGGTACACTCATAAGCACTAATAGTAAATGCTTTTCCTATCAAATCTAAAGGCGAACCTCACATATTTGGGTGGAAAATTTTTCTGAATAGTATGGTTTTGTGCTAGTCATACAATCTCCTATCCATGAGACGCTTGCTATGGCTAAAGTTTCACTCCTAAATGTTGTAAAAAATTTTAAATTTGGCGCTAAAATTGCACTAACAAGTATTTCTCATAGTTTTATTACACATCTACCATCAAAGAAACAAACTCAAGCGAAAGTGTATCTGTAAGGTATCATCATTTTACCCTCCCCTTACACTTAGGATGAACATTGTTCCAAACGTTCAAGTAAAGAATGTAAAAGTGAAATAATTAAAACAAATGAAATCAAATACTCCCCTGATTCGCTCGGTATGGATAATAAGGTGGCCAGGTTAGATCTTCCTCCAAGAAAATGAACAATCAAAGCTTCCCTTCAAGAATATAAATCATCTTCTTGTCATACATAACCTGTGAAACCTGAGAAAACAGACAAGGCAACCTCGCATAAAATCGGCGGCAATCTATATATGCTAATAAAACCTAGAAAACAAAATAAGATATATTGCTTGTGGAATGATGTTTGCAGATTTTCTGGAGTTTATAAAACTAAAGATTCAACAAAAACTTTAAGACTCCGTTAGAAAAACAAAACTGGTAAAATTTCCAGAATTTTACACGTGACGCCGTCAAGAGTAAACTCGTGACGCCGTCAGAAGTGACCTGCATAAATTCTTATTTTAAGTTTCCGGAAAATTTCTGGAAAAACTTCGTCCTACTTCCTGGAAAATCCTGCAAAACATCATTATGACTCGATACAAGCATTTGACTCTAACAAATACGAATATAAATGTTCACTTAATATTGTGGAGAATCATGATCGGTTTTGTTTCTTAAAAACATATTTGGGGTTTCCCCTTACACTTACCTTTTGCGAAATACCTTTGGATGAAGTTAAGACTAAGCCAAACAACAAAGTAAAGTATTTTCACTATTTTAGTTTTGAAACATGATCTACCAACAATAAAAATAAATCATGCATACGGAAGCAAATAACAAATAGACAAAATAAAAATCACACAAAACATGGGTTGCCTCCCAAGAAGCGCTTTTCTATATTTACGAGTCTTGTAGCTATACTCAAGGTCATGGGTTATCGTGTGTCGCTTATGCTCACATAACCAAGCGTGAGCCATCTAATAGTCGCCTCATCTTTCTTATAATCATCCCCTAACTCTAAACATCCGCGATAGTATCTTTTATTCTTTTCATGAGTATATTTAAGCCATTTTCTCTTATCATTCTCACTTATCATTTCTATGGGCGGATACCTGATGAGGCGAAAAATGAACCACTTTTAGGGGGTCATTTCAGCCCGGAATTGAATTTATTTGATCAAATATTGCCCTAAATTGTTCCTTTTGTGATTTTAGGTACTTTGGGAGAGAAATCTGGAAAAGGAAGCAATTCGGACGTTTTTAGAGCATAAAAGTGAAGAAAACGCCAAAGTCTTAATTTTCCTTGCTGGGAACAGTAGGTGACGGCGTCAAGAAGGAAATTCTGACGGCGTCAAGAGTAATTTCCATGACGACCCAGTACAGAATTGAAGGCGTCACGAAGTAGGGCGTCAAGAGTAAAATACGTGACGGCCTGGAAAATGCTATAACGTGACGGCGTCAAAAGTAGATCAAGGCAGTCCGAGAAGTATTTTGGCGGCGAGATGACGGCGTCACCAATTTGGTCTTGGTGCCGTCAGCCTCAATTTCCTATATATAGTTTTCTAATTTCCATTCATAAAAAAGGAGAAGTTTTGGAGAAACCCTAAGGCCGAACTTAGTACCAATTTTACAGGTTTTTCAAGGGTTCTCAGCCCTTGATCCCTTTCATGTGTAATTGAGATAAGTATTCTTTTAATTCAATCAATATGTCTATGTGTTGGTTGTCTATATCTTGTTCTTGTCTTAATTCCATCATGTTCGGCTAGATCTATCTTGTGTTTGCTTGGATCTAATGAAACCTAGATGTTAATTATGTGTTGATTACTTGTTTATGGTTGTATTGGATGAATGATTTCGATGTTAGGCTTAAGAAAACTGGCAGATCTCCAAATGGTAACATGCTTGAACGTCTTAGGAAACATGAACTGACGTGCACTAGCTTTTATTGGTTGTATTTAATGCATGAGTAAATTCTAATGATCCCATGTTAGGAGCTTCTTAGCCGGCTTGACATAGGAGTGAAGTAGGCACTCATAGGATTGGGGAATTAAGTGCGCCACCCCATGAATGGTATTAAGGAATACAATCCGTCATCCACGCAACTATAACAAGTAATTAACGTGTAAAAGATATCTAGGGAATAGTTAAATCTAAGTAAACACAACTTCTCCACTTATTGCTCACAACCTTAGTTAATTTAGTTTATTTTCATTTCTTGTATTTTATTTTGATTGCATCTTTAGCATTGGGTTAGTTGACTAGCAACTAATTCCGCCCAAATCCTTCAAACCCCGAGATTTTTACTTGCTTTCTAAAAAAAATATAAAAATACAAAAATAATCATCCCTCACCTTTAGAACTAGTATTTAGGTTTTCTAATCCTAGCGACACTATTCCTAGCTGAACGATCAATCCCCCGGTACTTGTCACTATACTATACTACAACGATCAGGTACATTGCCTGGTGGGGGTTGTAAGCTTCTCAAGATCCCTTGAGAGGTAAAGCCTGGTGCGATTCCCACGTATCAAGTTTTGGCGCCGCAGCCCGGGGAATAGTTATTGTCTAGGTTAGAATCTCTTTTTATTAGGTCTACTTGCTAGATTCCTTTCTAGTAAGATTTTATTTTTTATTTTTAGGTTTTCTTTAGTCTATCTTATTTCTTTGTGTTTTTGTTCGTAACTCTTCACCACCCGAAATCATGGACGATGGGAACATCTTTGAACCCGTCATCCCACCACAACAAAACCCACCACTAGAACCCCTTAGGCCCCGAACCTTAGGAGAGTATTCCCGACCTAGCCACCAAGGCTACCGAAACACCATTGAGCTCACCGGAGCCAATGTGACCCCCTTGCGATCCGACACCATCCGGTTGGTGCAAAGCGGATGTGCATTCCATGGACTTCGTTCCGAAGATCCAAACCAACATCTTAAGGACTTCCTTAAAATCATAGATTCCATAGACCTAGATGTTGCAACTAGAGAGACAACCCGATTACGCCTATTCCAATTCTCTCTACGGGATCAAGCTAGTCAATGGCTTGAGCGTTTACCCGCGGGATCCATCACCACATGGGATGATCTCACCACTCGTTTCCTTGCTCAATTTTTCCCACCGGGGAGAACTACTAAGCTTAGAAATGACATCTTGATGTTCCAACAACGTCAAAATGAATCTCTTTATGATGCATGGGCTCGTTTTAAATATTTACTCCGAAAATCCCTCATCATAATTTCGATCTGTGGTCCCAAATTGAAATATTTTACCATCGTGTTGACCACTATACCAAAATGGACATTGACCATGCCGCAGATGGGGACCTTTGGGGATTAAGTGTTGATTAAGCATGGGAAACCATAGAGAATTGTGCCATACTTGCCAAAAAAATGGACAACCCAACAAACGTTGTTACGGATCAATTGATAGCAAGTTTAAGGGAACAAGCAAGAAGATTGTTTGGGGATAAGCGTATAGATGAGATAACTGGGCACACGGGGTGGTTTGATTTCACCACAATACAAGCTGAGCACATTGGTAGTCCTGATAAGATGGAGGTAGAGTTGAAAATTTAAGCCAACCAAGTACCCCACAAGTCCTACCATCATTTGAGGCATACACACCGCCCGTGACTTATTCGGATGAAGTAGATAAGACTTTAGGAATCCCAATTGAGGTAGAACATTTGAACCAAACACAACTAGAGGATATAGGTTTGAATACTTATAATGATAACCTTACTCTTAGTTCTAGGTAAGTTCCTAGTTTTGATGAACCGGAGCCTCAACCAAAACCGTTACCTAATCTTCCATCCTTAGATGAAAATTTAGGAATTGAAATAGGTTCCGATCCACCCATCAAACCATATAGTCCAGGTAGTCTTAGGATAAAGGTAGTGGAGTCTAAGCCTTGTAGGAAGGAAGCCAATATAGGAGTGGAAAATGACCTTACATGCTTACATCACCCATTTACGATTGATCGAAAGAAACATTATGGGTTTAAACCGGGTTTATTAGGTCAAGATGGATTCTCAACTTGGAGTCTCGTGAAGTTGATTGAAAATGATCCCTTTCTAGGAGAAAATCTTAATCCACCCATTAACCTGATTGAATTAGGTAAGGTTATGATGATAGGAGCACACCCCTTTGAGCATAAAATTCATCCACCACTCTTTCCTCACGAGGCATATTTCCACCCTAAGGGTGTGTATCGCTACTTCCACCCGCACTTAATCCTAAGTGTGGGGGAAACCTCCCATATTTCCATTAAATAAGGGTAGAGTCAGGCTCGTGACTCGAGCAAAAACAAGCGCTTCTTGGGAGGCAACCCATGCTTTGTGTGATTTTCATTTTGTTTTTTTGTTATTTGCTTCCGTATGCATGCTTTATTTTTATTGTTGGTAGATCATGTTTCAAAACTAAAAAAGTGGAAATACTTTACTTTGTTGTTTTGGCCTAGTCTTAACTCCACCTAAAGGTATTTTTGCAAAAGATAAGTGTAAGGGGAAACCCCAAATATGTTTTCAAGAAACAAACCGATCATGATTCTCCACAATATTAAATGAACATGTATATTCGTATTTGTTAGAGTCAAATACTTGTATTGAGTCATAATGAAGTTTTGCAGGATTTTCCAGGAAGTAGGACCAAGTTTTTCCAGAAATTTTCCGGAAACTTAACATAAGAATTTCTTCAGGTCACTTCTGACGGCGTCACGAGTTAACTCTTGACGGCGTCACGTGTAAGAATCTGGAAATTTTACCAGTTTTGTTTTTCTAACGGAGACTTATGGTTTTTGTGAATTATTAAGTTTTATAATCTCCAGGAAATCTGCAAACTTCATTCCACAAGCATTATATCTTATTTTGTTTTCTAGGATTTAGTAACTTATATAGGTTGCCGCCGATTTTATGTGAGGTTGTCTTGTCTATTTTCTCAGGATTAACAGGTTATGTATGACAAGAAGATGATTTATATTCTGGAAGGGAAGCTTTGATTTTTCATTTTCTTGGAGGAAGATTTAACCTGGCCACCTTATTATCCATACCGAGCGAATCAGGGGAGTATTTGATTTCATTTTTTTTACTTTTTCACTTTTACACTCTTTACTTGAACATTGGGGACAATGTTCATCTTAAGTGTAAGGGGAGGGTAAAATTATGATACCTTACATATGCACTTTCGCTTGAGTTTGTTTTGTTTGATGGTAGATGTGTAATAAAATTATGAGAAATACTTGTTAGTGCAATTTTAGCGCCAAATTTAAAATTTTTTACAACATTTAGGAGTGAAACTTTAGCCATAGCAAGCGTCTCATGGATAGGAGATTGTATGACTAGCACATAACCGTACTTTCAGAAAAATTTTCCACCTAAATATGTGAGGTTTGCCTTTAGATTTGATAGGAAAAGCATTTACTATTAGTGCTTATGAGTGTACCGGTAGCATTTAGATTCTAGAACTTGCGTTAGTGATGCATCCCGAGACCGCTAGTGAGACTACATTCGTGTAGTAGGATTTACTACATGATAAGAGGCATTAGGATCACCCTTGTGTTAAACCCGTATCATAATTACTTGACCATTTAAGTCATATTACTTGGCTAGTTAAGTCAACTAATTTTTTTCCACACCCTTAGCGTTGTACACATTTTTAGTACACGAAACCCCTAGTACACCCCTCCAAGCCTATCTTTTCGTTTCTAACTTTAAGCATTTTACTTAAAGGAAGAATTTGTTACACCCCACTTAAATGTACAACCAAATCACCTTAGCCTTCTGTGTATGCACTCATCTTTAGTGCATTATTGTTATTTGTTAAACCCTAAGTTAATTATCTAATTGATTACACGGTTGCTAAGTCGAGTCATATCCTTGTACATATTGTTTTGGGACGATTGGGACTCATGGGTAAAGTACTTATTTTATGGAGTAATGGGGAAGAACATCATATATTACCCCCATATATACGTTAATCTTAAAAGTACTCCAAGTGTTTTTTATTTTCTTAATTCGAGTCATTAGATTAGTTAATTGTAAAGTATGTAAAAATTCAAGTGTAAGGGAAATGTTCATTCCCTATGATGTATTATTTTGGATGGTAGGGTAAGAGTGTATTAAAAAAAAAAAAAAAAAAAAAAAAAAAAAAAAAAAAAAAAAAATCGAAAAATCAAGAAAAAGAAAAAGAAAAAAAATAGAAAAGAAAAAAGAGAAAAAACATACGGACTACCATCCCGTTTTCATTCTATGTTCATTTTATGTTTTTGTTATTTTTCATTTATTAGCTTAAGTCGAGTCTAGTCTTGGCTTAGCAACGCCATATTGTACATGTAATTAACCAAGATTGTTAACTCGCCACCAGTAAAACTTCCTTTATCCAATAAAACCGTGTATTTCATATCCCTACACCTAACGTTACAACCCTTTAAAAGACCTCTTTGATAGTTTATCCTAGGTGCTTACGCCATGTGGTGGAGGTTTGATCCTTTCCCAAGCCTATGGTAATCTATTTTGCTATGACAGGTGGTGAGAGATATCTTCCGTTTCCATATTGTAATTTATACTTTATTACACCTGAGATGTGAGTATCTAAACACTATTTGTGAGGTGCTTGTGTATGACCTCCGTGCTTGTCTTTGGTCTTTAGTGGAACGATTATTTGTTGTAATTACTTTTATATTAGTGTTAAATGACCCCTAATTTGTATTTTGAGTAGAATCAAAGCGCATTTGCTTGAGGACAAGCAAATCTCAAGTGTAAGGGTATATGATGAGGTGAAAAATGAACCACTTTTAGGGGGTCATTTCAGCCCGGAATTGAATTTATTTGATCAAATATTGCCCTAAATCGTTCCTTTTGTGATTTTAGGTACTTTGGGAGAGAAATCTGGAAAAGGAAGCAATTCGGACGTTTTTAGAGCATAAAAGTGAAGAAAACGCCAAAGTCTTAATTTTCCTTGCTGGGAACAGTAGGTGACGGCGTCAAGAAGGAAATTCTGACGGCGTCAAGAGTAATTTCCATGACGACCCAGTACAGAATTGAAGGCGTCACGAAGTAGGGCGTCAAGAGTAAAATACGTGACGGCCTGGAAAATGCTATAACGTGACGGCGTCAAAAGTAGATCAAGGCAGTCCGAGAAGTATTTTGGCAGCGAGATGACGGCGTCACCAATTTGGTCTTGACGCCGTCAGCCTCAATTTCCTATATATAGTTTTCTAATTTTCATTCATAAAAAAGGAGAAGTTTTGGAGAAACCCTAAGGCCGAACTTAGTACGAATTTTACAGGTTTTTCAAGGGTTCTCAGCCCTTGATCCCTTTCATGTGTAATTGAGATAAGTATTCTTTTAATTCAATCAATATGTCTATGTGTTGGTTGTCTATATCTTGTTCTTGTCTTAATTCCATCATGCTAGGCTAGATCTATCTTGTGTTTGCTTGGATCTAATGAAACCTAGATGTTAATTATGTGTTGATTACTTGTTTATAGTTGTATTGGATGAATGATTTCGATGTTAGGCTTAAGAAAACTGGCAGATCTCCAAATGGTAACATGCTTGAACGTCTTAGGAAACATGAACTGACGTGCACTAGCTTTTATTGGTTGTATTTAATGCATGAGTAAATTCTAATGATCCCATGTTAGGAGCTTCTTAGCCGGCTCGACATAGGAGTGAAGTAGGCACTTATAGGATTGGGGAATTAAGTGCGCCACCCCATGAATGGTATTAAGGAATACAATCTGTCATCCACGCAACTATAACAAGTAATTAACGTGTAAAAGATATCTAGGGAATAGTGAAATCTAAGTAAACACAACTTCTCCACTTATTGCTCACAACCTTAGTTAATTTAGTTTATTTTCATTTCTTGTATTTTATTTTGATTGCATCTTTAGCATTGGGTTAGTTGACTAGCAACTAATTCCGCCCAAATCCTTCAAACCCCGAGATTTTTACTTGCTTTCTTAAAAAAATATAAAAATACAAAAATAATCATCCCTCACCTTTAGAACTAGTATTTAGGTTTTCTAATCCTGGCGACACTATTCCTAGCTGAACGATCAATCCCTCGGTACTTGTCACTATACTATACTACAACGATCTGGTACACTGCCTGGTGGGGGTTGTAAGCTTCTCAAGATCCCTTGAGAGGTAAAGCCTGGTGCGATTCCCACGTATCAATACCTACTACACTTCTCCATGGAGAAATCCTTGAACCTAGGGTGTGCACAGGGCATTTGGTAGACAAAATCTTCATCCCCATCCGAGAATGTAATTAACCCTCCCATAAGTTTTTCATCAAGGTTGGTCAACCTTTTGAAAGGTTTTCCAAACACAACTTGGGTTAACTTACTATCAATAAATTCTCCCAGATTCTCCATAACCATGAACTCAACAAGATAAACGAAGCTTCCAACAAACACATGCAATGACTTTGCCCTAGCAATAACATTATCTCCTTTGTATTCTAACTCATCTACCATGATTTTATTATATTCACTACGCGAGATTATGTTCATTGGGAGAGATGAGTTAAGGTAGGCATTAAAGCTCCTAAATCCAATCTTACAAGGAAATCGCATATTGAATGAGCTATCACTCCCAATCCTTGTTTTAGGGTCGACATACCTAAGAAGGTTCACTTCATCTTCCATCCTATCCTCATTAATCACATCACCATCATCTAGATCCTCATCAGAGTCTGAATAGTAAAAAGGACTAGCCCTATGGTCATTATCGTGGTCAGACTCCTCCATTTCAGAATTATTGTCAAAGTGGTGGTTAGGCGATAGGTTAGTTGGGTTCTCATTTTCCACTAAAGGGATTGGGGCGGGCATTTGGAAAATCCTACGACGAAAAACACGAATAACAGGAATCAAACGATCAATGTTATTGTTATCCATCGAGTTAGTTTACGAACAAAGGAAACAAAGAAATAAGATAGACTAAAGAGAACCTAAAAAATAAAAATAAAATCTTACTAGAAAGGAATCTAGCAAGTAGACCTAATAAAAAGAAATTATAACCTAGAAAATAACTATTCCCCGGCAACGGCGCCAAAAACTTGATGCGTAGGGATTGCACCAGGCTTTACCTCTCGAGGGATCTCGAGAAGCTTACAACCCCCACCAGGCAGCGTACCTGATCGTTGTAGTATAGTATAGTGACAAGTACCGGGGGATTGATCGTTCAGCTAGGAATAGTGTCGCTAGGATTAGAAAACCTAAAGACTAGGTCTAGAGATGAGGGATGATTCTTTTTTATATTTTATATTTTTATAAAAGCAATTAAAATCTCGGTTTTGAAGGAGTTGGGCGGAATTAGTTGCTAGTCAACTAACCCAATTACTAAGATGCAATCAAAATAAAATACTAAAAATGAAAATAAACTAAATTAAGATAGAGGTGTGAGCAATATATGGGAGAATTGTGTTTACTTAGATTTCATTACTCCCTAGATATCTTTTACAGGTTAATTACTTGTTACAGTTGCGTGGATGACGGATTGTATTCCTTAATACCATTCATGGGGTGGCGTACTTACTTCCCCAATCCTATAAGCGCCTACTTCACTCCTATGTCGAGCCGGCTAAGAAGCTCCTAACATGGGATCACTAGAATTTGCTCATGCATTAAATACAACCATAAAAACCTAGTACACATCGGTTCATGTTTCTTAAGACGTTCAAGCAAGTTACACAATGGAAATCTGCCAGTTTTCTTAAGCCTAACATTGAAATCATTCATCCATTACAACTATAAACAAGCAATCAACCTGTAATTAACATCTAGGTTTCATAACACCTAAGCAAACACATGATAGATCTTGCCTAGCATGTTGAAATCAAGACAAGCATAAGATATATTCAAACAACACATAGACATATTGAATGAATTGAAAGAGGACTTATCTTAATTGAACATGAAAGGTTTCAAGGGGTGAAAACCCTCGAAAATACTGTTACAAACGACCTAGGGTTTATTAGGTTCGACCCTAGTATTCTCCACACAAGTTCCTCCTTTAATGAATGAAAAATAGAAAAGTATATATAGATTTTGTGAGGTGACGGCGTCAAGAACAAATGTCTGACGCCGTCATCTCGCCGCCAAATAAATTCTCGGACTGCCTAGATCTGGGTTTGACGCCGTCACGTGTACTCCTTTTGCAGGCCGTCATCATATTAATTCTTGACGCCCTTCTCTTGACGCCTTCAGGTTTTCTCTGGGTCGTCATGGATTTTACTCTTGACGCCGTCACAATTTTCCTCTTGACGCCGTCAGGTACTGTTCTTAGCATGGAAAATTAAGTCTTTGCCGTTTTCTTCACTTTTATGCTCCAAAAACGTCCAAAATGCTTACTTTTCGAGAATTCACTCCCAAAGTACCTAAAATCACAAAAGGAACGATTTAGGGCAATATTTGATCAAATAAATTCAATTCCGGGCTTAAGTGACCCCTAAAAATGGTTCATTTTTCGCCTCATCACATCATTAAATCAACAAATAATCCAATATGCTGTCATATAAAAATAGAAAAAAAAATTAAATTAACTATAATATGCCGGAGTTAATTTATCAGATTTTATACTTGTAAGAACTACATACCGAATCACTTAGCCAACCTCTACCCTTGGCGTCCCTGCCCAATAATCTCATCCGAAACTCGGGATTAGCATACGTACCGCCGCTTCCCCATGGAAAATGAAATAACTGCTGGTCAGCCAATTTCCTAGTCTTCTTCTGTTCATCCAAGAAACACAGTATTTCTGGGTGGACAAACGCTTTATACGTAGTGCCCATAACATTGCGTGTGAGATTCTGAAATGTCGCATTAAAAAAAATTGTTGGGTTAGAAACACATAACAAACTAAATATATCTAATTAACATTAACAAATAAATCAGCAAAATCACTAAATACCTCTTTCCAGGGCTTGAGTGCAATTTCTTTCCCATCAGGTCCAATGACCTTAGGAGTAACGTTCGGAACATATCTCTTTTGACGCTTTCTTAGAACTTTTGGAGTAGTCGCTTGTTGCTGCGTGTACGGGGATTGCAAGACTTTGCTCACCTTATTTTCACGTTCAAAGGGAACACGTACATTTTTAACGGAATCTTTGTCACCGTCAAACATATCAATATTCACCATATGAACAGGACTGCCGACTACCTGACTAAAGGCATGCTCTAAATTTTGTGGTGTAGACACCATGTCGTTCACTGGCACACCTTGCTCATTGTCAAAAAGAAGAATGTCCTGAAAAACAATTAACTTGACATGAATTTGCGTATAGGTTAGTATTTGATTAAATTAGCCTGCTAAACGTATATTTACCGGGTTAAAAGGGGAGTCTGAGATGTGTGGATCATTCACTACTTCATCCTCTGCCACATATTGGTTATCGTTCTTAACTGGCACATCCTGAAAAATAGATGACATTGTGTGATTGTTGTGCTTTTTGGTTATGGTTTGATAATATAAAAATGTTAAACTTATGTTTACCTGTTTAAGAGGGGCATCTGATTTTTGTGAATCATTCACTAATTCATCCAATGGAACATATTGGTCATCCTCGTTAAAAGGAGTAAAATTTTGGGGCTCTTGGTTCAACACAGGAACATGTTGGTCAGCATTCGCCACTTCATTCACAGACACATCTTCATCAGGTTCAACAAGGATCTCATCCTGATAAAATGGACGCGTAAACAAAAAATATTCGGTGTGGGTATTGTAATTAAAAAACCTAACAAAAAATACATGTATATATTACCTCGCAACCTGTCGGATATTCAGGTGAGCCAATAAGGTTATCCACTACTTCTTGCACCTCTTGTGTAGATAGATCGTTAGCCGAGGAGAAAACATTTTCCTGCACATCCATATTATCTTCCTTTTCTGTTGATTTCTGAAAAATAATAAATATAAATAGTTATAAAAACAAATCAACTCAAATAATTGCTAAAAAACATACAAATATATGATACCCATACTATCGTAAAGATCAAACCTTTGAATCGTCATGTACATCCATATTATCTTCTTGCACCTCTTGTGTAGATAGATCGTTAGCCGAGGAGAAAACATTTTCCTGCACATCCATATTTTCTTTCGTTTCTGTTGATTTCTGAAAAATAATAAATATAAATAGTTATAAAAACAAATCAACTCAAATAATTGCTAAAAAACATACAAATATATGATACCCATAAGTAAAGATCAAACCTTTGAATCGTCATGTACATCCATATTATCTTCCTGCACATCCATATTATCTTCATTTTCAGTTGATTTCTGGAAAAAAAAAAAAAAAAAGAAAAAAAACATATAAATAGTTATAAAAATAAATTAACTCAAATAGTCGCTAAAAAAACATATAAATACATGATACCAACACTATCGTAAACACCAAACCTTTGAATCGTGATCTACATCCATATTATCATCATTTTCAGTTGATTTCTGAATAAGAGATAAAATAAAAAATAATTAGAAAAACAATTATGTTAACCAACTGGATCAATTAATATAGAACCTAAACACCTAATAAGTTTAACCTCCTAACAAATAATAGTACCAAGTGGTGCGGGAAGCTATCTAAACTAATCAGTATTGTAATGGTATATAAATCAGATCATAAGGATCATATAACAGTGTCATCTACTAATCTACCATATGCAACTCTATAACATGCGGCTAAATTATACAATGAAATCCAAACTATCGCTTAGGGCATACAAGTCCGCCTAGAAGCAAAATAAATTCATGAAAAAAAAATAACTAGAAGACTTCAATTGCATTGTACAAATATATATATATATATATATATATATATATATATATATATATATATATATATATATATATATATATATATATATATATATATATATATGTGTGTGTGTGTGTGTGTGTGTGTATGTGTGTGTGTGTGTGTGTTTAAAAGTGTACGTAAGTAATATAACCTTCTCACCTGACTAACACCATCAGCCATGATATGATGGAGAAATTTCTGAAGTCCTGTAATCTGCCGTTGCATACAAGCCATCTGAGCTACACGTGATGCGCTAGGAGGTATGTCCGCATCCATATCCGTCATGTGAGTAAACCCATGAGGCTTCAAATGTGCAACAAGTTGACGAAGATGATTAATCTGTTGTTGCATATCATCCATTTGCGTTGCAACTGCTGCGCTGGATGGCATCTGTTCATACACTTGCGGCATGGTTTCATCCACATACCTACGCACCTCTGTACGGATATGTGTCGACCGATGAATCTCGGTACGAACGACAGAACAACTTTTACGTGGTGTCATCTTGACCCGTGATCCTGAAGCCACTTTTGGTGTGTTCATGTTTGGACTAGGTGGTACATCATTCAAAGACCCTATTGGCATAAACCTCCCGAAATAGTCTAGACTCGAACTCCACTGTAGTTGATTTATCTCAACATTTGTATATTAAATAAGTATTATCCACTAACCCCTTGCTTTAAAACACAAATAAAAAATCATATACAACTAATGTAAAATTCTCGCCTGTCGGCAAGAGACGAACACGGTAGTTAGTGCCAAAAAGAAGATCGTAATCGTTAAATTCAAACTTCTGTCCATCCTCCCATGCAAGTGCTTTAGGTATCACACTATCATCTTTAACCTACCAATTGGTAGCAGCATTGGGGTAGGTTTCCAAAATCCAAACCTGAATGAAAAAAATATAATAAATATAATAAACAATAAGCAATGAAAAAAAAAGCATAATTAATGAATTACACTAACATTAACCTTCAAAGCAAACGCAAATCCACACAGCGTGTATGTTGCGACGTAACTAGGACCTTTCTCGGCAATTTTTGTCTAGTGTCGTTCCCTAACCTTTAAAACAGAATTGTATATCCTGTTGTGAAACTCCACCCAAATATACTCGCCCCATGGAAACGCATTCCAAGCATATAAATCGTCTACTAAGACTAGGATTTCATCAGAGATTACACATATTTCCTGTTTGCCCATAAAAACGTTCTCTAAAATTAACAACAAGCAAAGGCGTACAGCATCATCATTCGTTAGCGAACCAAACTCAAATGGATCATTAAGTATCTTTAAAAGATGCAAGGCCTTTATAGTACTTGTTCTCTCACGTAGACTTTCTCTAAGAATCTTTAAAATACGCGCTTTAAAACCAGATTGACGCTTGTGACAATGAGCAAAAGAAACTTCACCAAATCGAAACCCTAATATCAAACACATTTACTGCCTACCAAATTCTAAACTGTGCTGCCCGATATCAAAATAAAATGGAGTATTGATATCATGGTTCTGAACTGGACGTTGATGTTGAAGTAAATAATGCAGCAAGTGGTTATCATGAAAATATGTTTTTATCTTTAGCCAATCACCGAAAACTGTGCTTTTAAACAAGGAAAGGCGTTCCTTATTTGCACTCAACTTTTGCCTTATGGTCTTTAGATAGTGCAACTTCGTTCTGGTACTAACCTTGGCATGATTCAACTGTAAACACAAAGCAACAAAACATATAATGATTATGACTTATCTAACTCGGTTAAGTAAATGCGTAAATAAAATTATGCCTCGTTATTTATATTAATCTTTACATCAGACATCAAAAGAACAAAAACTGTGCTATGCATCACTATGAGAAAGTGCGAGCAGGTTATATCACAAATAATAAGAAATTAACAAAGTTTAAGGCTTTAAGAAATTCCCATCCTAACTCCTAGATCAACCAAGTCATTTTGGTATATACGAATACTTTAGTTTTAACTTTTAATCCTTTATTGTCTCGACGTGATGAAGCAGACATGTTTCTACTATTATCAGGTTACACTTATTTGAAAATGTCTTAAACTCTTTTAACCACATGATTAATCTATAAGCTGCTAAAATGTTTTTTATGTAACCCTGTGCAGGCATAGAGTTAGGCGCTCAATATTAAGGGGGTGTTTGGCATTAGTAGAGTTAGGCGCTCACTATAAGGCATAGAGTTAGGCGCTCAATATTCATGAGTACATCTTAGCTTGCATTTCCAATTTACTCATACACACGACAATTCGACTGCTTACATCATGTTACTAGCCTACAATTCCCATGCTAACCCAAACATCATGCTAACAACACCAATGTGTGAAGATAAACATCCAATAAAACTCAAAATCAGAAGAATAGAAGATATATACTTATTGACTTTCGGGAGCCTCCGGTAGACCTTTCCATTTTGACTACAACCATGCCTAATCTAAAATGGAACATGAATCTGTTATCCTTACTTATCCAGGCAAATGTCATTTTAGGTATGTCCTGGTAAGGAGATATGCCTTTTTCTTACTACATACTATCATATATCTCTTATATAACCTTTATTGAAATGCCTTTTTCGACAACATAATATCATACATCTCTTATATAGCCGAGTACTTTTAATCTCAGGGAAAAAGGAAAACTGAAATCATGTGTAAACGTACTTTGCATACATACCTACAAGCGCACTACTTTCATTTTGTTTGTCTAATTTAGCCTTAACTTTGCATAAACCTTCTGTCTCAGTTAAGCACTTTGATAACAAATTTTATGGATTCATTACTCATTTAAATTGCTCAATGATTCAAAACAAATTTTCTAACAGCAAATGACACCTATAAACAGGCGATAAAAACTAGATGGGCAATCTTGATAATCAAATCTCTTTCACATTACATATACCAATACCTAATCAACCTAATGAGCCATAATTAGCACTACTAAACAACTAAACAATAATAAGCACAACTAATACAACAACAACATGAAATCCACAATCAAACATAAAATAAAGCAAACCCTAAACGGTAATAAGCAATCAAAAACACTGATAAGCACTTCTAAAGTTTAAATGCTTCGTCATTACCAAAACCACGTAACATACGCAACCCATCAGTCAACCGCAAAGGATGGAAAACGAAAAGGATGGATTTACTCACTTGTATTTCATCCATCAGTCAACCGCAAAGGATAGAAAATGAAATATCTTTGTCTGATCGGATCTGTTTGACTGAGCGATTGGGAGTGATCGATTTCTCACTTTCTCGCCACCGTTTGGATTCTAAACCATGCACGTTTCCCAATACATATCGGTGTAATGTGTGTGTGTCTTTTTTTTGTTTTTTTTTTAAAATTTGAATTAATGAAAATAGGGAAAAAAAGTAGAGGAAATAAAATAATAATTAAAAGTATAATAAGTGAGATTTTGTACAGTACAAAGGCAATCTAAGCAAAAGATTTACTGACAGCTTTTTAACAAAAAGGACGCCGTCAGTCGAGCAGCCATCAGTCGAGCAACCGAGTCGAGCAATTTTTTATATTAAAGTACACTCACTAAGTACAGTAAAAAATATTCTGTCAGATATTTTGTGCAGACCAAAATAGTAATAAAAAAGTAAAAGTGGGACACGTGTCGATCATATAGGCCAGTTGAGCAGTCGAGCATGACCAAATTGGGAAAAGGGGTAAAATCATGACCAAAACATGAAATGGGTGAATGTTTTTGTACCTTTTTGGTAATTTCCTCGATAGAAAATGAGCAACCGCAAAAGCCTTTCCCTCCCACCCAATTCAACATTCAGAGACTTTAGTGTCCTTTTCCACCCAGACATAAAAAAAAGCAAATAACAGAAACCAACACTTTATCAGTATTCAGGCTCACACACCCATAAACAAAACCAAAGACAAAATAAAAATCATTATCATTATCACTATTATTTTCACTCATTTTATACCTCCTAAAAACAACAAGTAAAGAATCTTCAGAACTAAAATAATAATCATCTGCCCACATTTGGTCATTTGAGTTGATTCTATCATACTCTTAACATTCTCTCTACTTTGTTAGACATGTGTGTCATCATCATTTGTGTTGTCCTCAAAACTTTTCTAGTTAAATTAGTTCTAAACAAAATAATCCAAATCACCTATGGTTAGTTACTTCACTCACTTGTCGTTGTGCATATACCTACACGTCTTTTAGCATAACAAACCCCTGGTTAGACACGAACAAGATCCTTTGACCACAGTTGCAGTGCGCCTTTTCTTGTTCACGGGTCCGAGCCATTGGACCATCTAAACCTGCACCGACTACATCATTTTAATAAATAAATAGATTAGTGATGGAATTATACAAGGATTTTTTTTTCAAATTTAACACACTGATCATGTATATAAAAATGGCAAATTTTGTGGGTCAACCCATACAAATAATTACCCGTTTTGACCAAAATCATTTTTGACATGTTAATTGTTACCCAACCCATCAGGCCCATCCATTTTGCCATCCCTAGTGAATTATTTTTTTTCTCGGGGTGAATTTGAGCATGAATGGAAGTGACAGCTTACAGTTATGTGATGGGATTGGTTAGAAAAAGCAGAGTTCTGTGTAGCCATTGGCATACGGCAAGAGCTCCTCAACTTCAATCCTAGAGCTAGAGCAGCTCATGGTTCTTCTAAAACGGCTATGGACTAACTCAACCTCAGCCCAAAACAAGCTGTATACGGGTCTATGGTCTGAAAACCTAGATTCGCCACGTACATATGATAACTGATGAAGACCTCTTCCATACCACAAGATACGATCACACCTGCAAACGAGAAATTAGCCATATTAGTAAAAGTTGCTTCTGACAGCAAACATTAAATGTTTATACAAACTGTAAACATTATTTTCCTCAAAGATTTACCATGCGGGCGTTCTTCTTTTCTCCTTATGGTGCAAATTATCTCCAGTGTATCTATCTGAGTTTGTTAAGTATTTGTAAGTTGGTGGAAAATATATCTTCCCTTCATTCCATCCTTGGAAAACACGACCCCTTCTTTGCTCAATTCGCAGCTGTAAAGAATTAACACCACTCAGTTGATCAATATGTTGCTTAGCAACAAAATTGGATGTGCCAAAAAGGGCAGGTTGGGTAACGGGTAAAAAACTGGTTGTCTTTTTAGTACAGCTCGCGCTGGTTTTGGTTGAACACAAACACTTCTTTCGACGTTTTTGTTATATACCTTTTTATAGATAGTTAGATATAAAGTGGAAAGAAACCACAACTATATACTAGCAATATTATTCTTTTAATTTTTAATAAAGGTTTAAGAGTTTGTTTGCTTTGAAACTACAAATTTGGTAATACGTACCATTATAAACTAAAGTGCTTATACACTAAAGTGCTAAAGATAAAGTGAGAAAGGCATATACCATACCTGATCTTTTTCCAACAATGCTCTCCAATTTTGCATCTCCACTAGCGCCTTTGCTGACCGGTAAGAGAGAGCTATTCGGTAATTTAGATCCCCGAGCCATATAATTCGACTAAACCAATAAACAGATTATCAGAATCTTAACAACTACTTGTTCTAAGATCCTTATATTTTTCAGTTAAAGTAACTAAACAGTATCTAAAGAACTCAATTATAAAAAAGAGAAAACCTACTAATATCTCACAATGAGAAAAGGAAGTTAATTGTAGTGTAAGAGTAGTTGTCTTACTTGTGCTCAAGTATCGTTTGGGGGGATTTATCATCTTTCACGCCTTGAACACGTGGAAACCTTGTTTTCTTAACGATTTCCATAAAATCATAATTCCTTCTTAGTTCATCGCCTTCCTTCTGCCCGGAAGTCAAATGAGTACACACAAAGCAAAAGCTTGTTTGATGCAACAACATACTTACAGACACCGATCCCTGCAGATACAAAACAAACATTTAATTCACATTAAACGTTCAATATAACTATTTAATATAAAAAACAGATATGATAGCAAATAATTAGTATACCTTAATCCCAAGATAACCCATCAATCCTCAACCAACACACGACACTTTTATGTTACAAACATGCTCCCTCAATTCACTTCTTACCCACACAGTAAGAAAAACACCAACCATTTGTTTACTTGCTACCAAACAATAGCTTGAATTACCATTCGTTCTACTTCCATCTTCCATACTATTTGATGACGTATAGCCTATATCTGGGCCGCAAGCCCAAATGATAGACATTACTCACACCTAAGCCCATCACGAATGGGCTACCATGACAATGGTATGGGCCGCAGTATTAACTCTTTGGGCTCATAAAGCCCAAAGGCCTAACCAAACCCACCGGGTACACAATAAGAATTATCTATTCAAGGAATAGATATCCTTACCTCGGATAAGCACCACGCGTGCGAAGAGTAAGGAGCAAGAAACACGGTTTCTTAGCCCTATATATAGAATCACACGATTCTCATCCAAGGTACGATTTACACAATCCCTAACTCTTCAACTAAACCCTAAATCGATTACTTACTCTCACGCCGGAGTCTAATCGGGGGAGACAATCCCTCGATAAGCCTAACGGTGTTGTTTTATTTTCTTAGTGCGCAGGTAACAAAGTGCTAAGAAGCGAATTGATATAAGAGCAAAAGCCCAATAACCAGGTACGCCCAACTTTTGTATCAACAAGTGGCGCCATCCGTGGGACCCTACTAAAAACTAGAATGACGAAGCATAAGAATTCAAGCCAGTGGACTCCGCAGTCAGAAAAGCGTGACCATCAGAGGAAGAATCAACAAGATCCGACCTCCAGACAAGCTGCTGGAACAACCAGCGCACCTGGTCACCACGAGGCAGGAACAACCCCACCTCGTCTAGCAGTAGAACTGCCCGTAAGGACTACTACAGTCACACCAGTGTCCCCAAGCATTGAGGAACTCCAGCGCAACCTCTTCATCACTCCTCATCAGGCCATACCCGCAGTGAACAACACTGCGATGCCAGGCGCACCTGAACGTAACAGAGTGCCTAATACTGAGGCAGAAATTCTTGCAACAACTGAGGACGCACGTGATCTAACTTTGGGAAATTTTGTGTCCCAAAATTATGAAACCCTAACCGCCCTCATGCAAGAAGAAGCAGCAAGAAGAGCAGGCGCGGACCTACAAACCCGACTCAATTTTGGTCCAGAACGCGAACCATCACCACCACGTCACCCACGAGGAAGACGTGCAGAACGTACCACTATCCATGATAGGTTAGGTGCGGTATCTGACTCACAAAATTCTGGAGACAGTGGTAGGCACACCAATGTCCATTCCAGACTTGGCAGTCGGGGAATACATGATCGATTAGGGCCTCAACATTCGCCAAGCCAAGGATCTTCCAAACCTGGGAGTAGGTGGATCCAAGACAGATTGGGGAGAAGAAGATCCCCAAGCAGAGATCCCTCAAGCTCCTCTTCTGAAAGGAGCAGGCGCAAGCGCCGAAAAAGAGACTATCCTTCTTCCAGCGACTCCTCGGACAACGAGGATAAAGAAACAGGACACTGGAAGTCAAAAGGAAGACGTCGCGAGGAAGAGAATGAAGATATGTCTCTCCCATGGCGATGCCAGAGAATTGATGCGTTTACACGGCGCATAAGCGATTACTCAGACCACAAGCGCAGGCGCATGCCCGCTAACGTGAAAACATATGATGGAACAGGTGATCCGGACGACCACCTAAAAATTTTCGAGTCAGCCGCAACTATCGAAAATTGGCCACAGCCTGTGTGGTGTCACATGTTTAATTCCACGTTGGTAGGAAACGCGCGCATATGGTTTAGCAAACTCCCACGTAGGAGTATAGGTGGATTTGAGGAATTACGGAAAGCATTTCGCCTCAACTTCACCCAGCGAAAGAAGTGCGCTAAAAATCCCGTGGAATTGGCAAGAGTGAAGCAACGCCAAGGGGAATCAACCAGCGCTTTTATGGAACGTTTCAAAGATGAGTGCATACAGGTCAAAGCATGTCCTGAAATCCTAAAAATTTCAGGGTTCATGAATGGAATCAATAACCCAGAACTCATCCGGAAGCTTAATGACAAAGTTCCACAATCTTTTGACGAGCTAACAAAGCGCACTAGATCCTTTATACAAGGAGAAGCAGCTGCTGCGGATAGTAAGAAAGGATATTCAAACTATAGGCAACAAGAACAGCCGCGGAAACAATCCAATGACCAAAACAACAACCGCAGCAGGAATTACCGCAGTGGAAGAGACAACGACAAATATACTCCTCTCACTAAAACTCCAAGAGAGATATTTGTAACAGAAGGTGCGAACTTCCCAAAGCCACCACCAATGCGCACTGCAGAGGAAAAGCGCCTAGGTAGTGGATACTGCGAGTACCACGGCCAAAAAGGCCATACAACCAACGAGTGCGTCCAACTAAAACAACTAATCGAAAAATTAGTTAGAGAAGGAAGGATGGACCACCTCGTAAAAAACATCAAGGAAGGAAAAGACAGACAGAGAAATGGGGGCAAGAAAGAACCCCCAAAGGAAAAAGCTGATACCATATACATGATACAATCATGGCAACGCAAGATAAAGCAAAAAAATCAGCCAAAAATTCTCTCCAGAAAAAGAGATATCCTTCCCTACCATAGCTGCGGACAACGCAGTCGTGGAGCCTCTAACCATTGAAATACATACAGGGGGACACGACATCCACCACATGTATATTGATGGAGGAGCATCCGCGAACATCCTGTATGATCACTGTTTCAAAAGACTGCGACCTGAACTCCAAAGTCGATTGATACCAGCTACGACATCATTAACAGGATTTACAGGAGAAAAGATCTGGCCCATGGGGCAGCTACGCTTGTTGGTGGTCGTAGGAGATGAACAACACTCAACCGCAGCATGGATAAACTTTATGGTAATAAAGTCTCCCTCACCATACAATGGTATCATAGGAAGACCAGGAATATCATCCATGCGCGCAGTACCATCCACAGCGAACGGAATGCTTAAATTCCCAGTGGAAGGAGGAATTGTCACCCTCTACAACACCACAGTACCACTAAGAGAATACATCGCAGCCACCACTGAAGCAGAGACCACTCCAGAACAGCGCACGGAAAAGATGCCAAATTTAAAAGTCGCCATTCATCCAGATTATCCGGAACAACAAGTCTCGATTGGAGGATCTTTATCTGACAAAGGTAAAAAAGCTGTATGCGCACTATTGCAGAAGAACCTAGACATCTTCGCATGGGAACCAAAACATATGACTGGAGTACCACGATCTATCACAGAACATAAGCTACAAATCCGACAAGGATACCCTCCAATACGACAAAAGAAGCGCGGCCAGGCCCCAGATCGTGCAAAGGCTATTCTGGAAGAAGTACACAAGCTAGTGGACGCAGGCATCATGCGAGAAGTATACTATCACGACTGGCTTTCTAACCCAGTTATGGTGAAAAAGAGCGACGGTAGTTGGAGAATGTGCGTGGACTTCACAGACCTCAACAAAGCATGTCCACAAGACTGCTATCCACTGCCAGAAATAGACTGGAAGGTCGAATCCTTGTGCGGATACCCCTTCAAATGCTTCCTAGATGCATATAAAGGGTATCATCAGATCCAGATGGCACTGGAAGATGAAGAAAAGACAGCTTTCCATACCAGTCAAGGAGTATACTGCTACACAAAAATGCCTTTTGGCCTAAAGAACGCAGGCGCGACGTACCAACGACTGGTGGATACAGCCTTCGAAAAACAAGTAGGCCGCAACTTGGAAGTCTACGTTGACGACCTTGTCATTAAAAGCCATACAGAGGATGAGTTAGTGCGCGACATAGAGGAAACATTCCGAACGTTGGGGCGGATAAACATGAAGTTGAATCCCAAGAAGTGCACCTTTGGCGCGACAAAAGGCATGTTCCTCGGGTATTTGATAGAACCTGATGGAATCAAACCATGCCCAGAAAAGACAAAGGCTGTTATTGACCTCCCCTCCCCACGCACACTCAAAGAAGTCCAATCACTGAATGGAAAGTTAGCAGGGCTGAATCGTTTCTTATCCAAGTCAGCAGACAAATCCCTTCCCCTTTTTAAAACACTCACGAAGTGCACAAAGAAGGGAGACTTTCGCTGGACTAATGAAGCAGAAGAAGCTTTCCAACAACTTAAAAACCATCTGGCATCCCTTCCCAAACTCGTCGCGCCGCGACCAGGGGAAGAATTAATCATGTACTTATCGGCGACCTATGGAGCAGTTAGCGCAGTACTATTGACAGACAGAGACTCCGTCCAAACACCCATATACTTTGTAAGCAAAGCCCTAAAGAAAACAGAGGTTAACTACAGCGCAATGGAAAAGCTAGTTTTGGCTCTAGTGTTCGCAGCAAAAAGGCTTCGTAGAAACTTTCAAGCGCATCCAATAGTGGTAATCACTGATCAGCCAATTAAACAAGTTATCTCTAAGCCTGACGCATCAGGACGCTTACAAAAATGGAGTGTACTACTAAATGAGTACAATATCTCATACAGGCCGCGCACTGCAATCATAGGACAAGTCTTAGCCGATTTTATCGTGGAGAAGCCAGATAGCGACAGCCCGACATCTGCAGCCAAAGCAGATTTACAAGAACCCTGGATCCTGTTCACAGATGGGTCCTCATGCGTAGATGGATCAGGCGCAGGCCTTATCCTTACAAATCCAGAAGGTATGGAATTCACCTACGCACTGCGATTTGAATTCACAACCACAAACAATGAGGCAGAATATGAAGCCCTACTAGCCGGACTACGCATTGCAATCCAAATGGGCGTACGCAACCTAGAAGCAAACGTAGATTCGCGCCTAGTTGCTAACCACGTGTTAGGTGAATACGAAGCCAAGGATGAACACATGGTCCAATACCTGGAAAAGACAAAATCCTTGATCAAGAACTTCGATAGGTTCACAATAAAACAAGTACCTAGAGGCGACAACAGGAAGGCGGACGCACTCAGCAAGATCGCATCCACAAGCTTCGCACACCTCTCAAAACAGGTACTAGTGGAGACCCTTAAAAACAAGTCAATCTTGGATATGGAGATATCAACGGTGATAGAGGAACAAGATCCTACGTGGATGACACCTATCATCGAATTTATTAGCAAGGGAATCCTACCCCAAGATCATAAAGATGCTCGAAGAATACGGCGCACAGCGCAACGATTCGAGTTACGCGATAACGTACTCTATCGACGATCTTTCTTACAGCCATGGCTCAGATGTGTTGGACCCCTCCAAGCAGACTACGTCCTCCGCGAAATTCATGCAGGATCGTGTAGTATGCACTCAGGGCCACGATCCGTGGTAGCAAGCGCTCTGAGGTCAGGATACTATTGGCCAACAATGCATCGCGAAGCACGCGACCTGATAAGAAAATGCAGCAATTGCCAAGTACACAAGACCAATTCCGCGCCGACCACAACAAGAGTTAATACCAATCACCTCACCATGGCCATTTTACAAATGGGGTATTGACATCGCAGGACCTTTCCCTGTCGCAGCTGGAGGAGTAAAATTCCTCATCGTAGCCATAGACTACTTTACAAGTGGATTGAAGCAAAAGCAGTGGTAAATATCACAGGAAACCAAGTCAAACGCTTTGTTTGGGACAACATTGTCTGTCGCTTCGGCTTACCGGGCGAGATCATATCAGACAACGGAAAACAATTCTGTGATAACCCATTCAAAGATTGGTGCGCACAATTGAACATCACACAACACTTTGCTTCAGTCAAACACCCACAAACCAATGGCCTAGTTGAGCGCGCGAATCGCAGTCTAGGCGAAGGAATAAAAGCACGCCTTGACAGACATAAAGGAAAGTGGGTAGATGAGCTCTCGCACGTCTTATGGGCGCATCGCACAACAATCAAAACCAGTACTGGCGACACGCCATTTTCCCTAGTCTATGGAACAGAAGCCATCATACCCGCCGAAATAGGAATGCCGACTATACGCACAGCAGAGGTCAACGTCACGACAAATGACGAGGAACGGCGCATAGATTTAGACATACTGGAAGAAAGACGCGAACGCGCAGCTATACGCGAAGCAAAGGCAAAGGCAAAAATGAAGAAGTATTATGATGCAAAGGTCAAACACACTTCATTCAGACCAGGAGACTTTGTTTACCGCGCCAACGATGCGAGCCACGCAGAAGACACAGGCAAGCTCGGCCCTAAATGGGAAGGACCTTACGAGGTCACAGACGCGCTCGGCAATGGCGCATACAGACTGCGCGACACGGAAGGTCACGACCTTGCGCGCACTTGGAACATTTGCAATCTCAAAAGATGTTACTTTTAGGCTACGGCCCTTACACAAGCACCTTTGCACCCTACGTGGTGCCCAATAAGTGTTTATTTTTCTTTTCTTTTCTAGGAATTGTATTTTCTATTTTTTCAAATAACTTGCAAGTATTAATAAAATGTTATGGTTTCTAGCTAACTCCATAGCACAGTTTTACTTTATTGCATATATGTCAATATTGTTTATCTTATATTTCTGCCTACATGGCGTGCATGCACCACTTAAAGACCCACGAAGGCATAAAGGATAAGTTAACCTACTAATTTGCTTGTTGAATAAGAGGGTTGCAAACCCATCAACATTGGATCACGCATCCTTGCTAAGCGCCTTACTCTCGAGACGTCGAACTAAGTTCGCGTGCGCACCCCACGACGGATGCACATATACCAAGTACACCGTACAAGCTTAGCAATATAACAAGCCAAAACACTTGGTCAAATAATAAAACTTCGCAAACAATGCAAGCATAATTCTTCAAAGTCACGTACTTAAAAGACTTAGTTAAAATTCAACCTTAGCAAACAATGCATATATATAACCAAAAGTGTATCTCATTCAACAATTATTAATTACAAACGGAAAGATACATAACTATACAAAGCCTATATACTATGGCGATGCTCGGAACCCTCCTCTGGAGCGGCGGAACTCCCCGCCTCCTTAAGCATACTCAAGGTTATAGCATCCTTGAGAGATACGGTCGGAACGCTCACAGCTACGCCATCCGATCGGGGAAGGTGTGCAGCACCGATGCCGCACATCACAGCCTTGCCTTTGATACCCTTCTTTAAGGCAACCCTTTGCTCGTGACGCTCCAGCACCTCCTTCAACGGGATTTCCTTCTCCAGAGCAAAGGGCTTGAGGATGTCGCGAGGCCGCGCGAACACAGGGACTTGAAGCTGCGAGACATTAGGTTTTAGATAATAATATAATTCCTCTTCCGCGTTCTCCCCAAGATGACGCTGCAAAGTCAGACCCGCCATTAGCACATCTATGGGGTCATCTTGGTCGCGCTCCAACTTCCCTATGTGCGGCAATTCAAGGACCTTTAGCCCCGTCATCGCCTGCAGCAGCTCATCATAGGCCGTAGAGCTGTAACCAAGGATTTCCGCCAAGTCCTTCTCCAGCAACTTGGCCTCACGAAGGTCCTCTATGGCCTGCGATCGACCGCGCGCCATCGCGCAGTGTACAACCTTCCCAAAAGCTTCCACTACCTCCGCAGACTCTAATGTGCTCAGGGCTGCCAGGCGCAGCCCATGGCTGATCAACCATCTGCATTCACAAAGAAATAATTGTGTAAGATAAACAATAGGGCGTTGAAGTAATTTTAAAGACAAAGAAGTAAGGATACCTGCGCTCGGCTATAGTAGACATCAGATGGGGGTACAACTCCTCGTCATACTCTATGCTGAGGGCGCGCAGCTTCTCCTCATGTATCGAGACCGCCTTCTCAATACGCTCCTTGAACTCCTAAAGGCTAGCATAATGCTCCGCCCTCTTTTCCTCAAGATAAGACACCGACCAGGTAGTCTTCGCCTTTATTTGCTCGAGCTTCGCCCTCGCATACTTCAGGTCAGCCAAAATGCTCATCTTATCTTGAGCAATCTTCTCAGCATAGGCCCTCGAGGCCCCCAGCTCCACTTGCGCATCCGACAATTGCGCGCGGAGTGTCACCAACTCCTCCTCCTTCTGGGCAAGAGCACGACTCTCCCCAGCATACTTTCCCTTCAGCTGCGCCACCAGCTCAACCTGACGTGCAGTAGTCGCAGCCAACTCGTCAATTAGTTGCTGCGCCTCACCACCATCAGCATCCTTGGTCTTCCCCTCCCTGTTTTCATTCTGCGGAGAGGAAACCTCATCGTCCTTCGCGGCGTCATCCCTACGAAACAAAGGCAGTCAACAAGTATTACAACAAGTAATCTTTAAAAAAAAAAAAAAAAAAAAAAAAAAAAAAAAAAAATCACACTTACAGAAACGGAGAGACGTCGTCAACCTTCAACCGAGCGCCAGAGGTGGAGGTCTCTTCCGCGTTCGACTCCGCATCTCTGATGACGTGTCAATGCCTTTTCCTAGTACCACTAGCCCCAGCCTCGGTCTTGCGCTTCGAACTTTGCGCAACCTCCTCCCTCAGCATCTCCTCAGGTTTCAGGATCCGGATGCTGTCAGACGATCCTGATCGCGCCTCCTCGCGCGCCACCTCCTCATCAGGCACCGCCTCTACAGTAGGCGCCACCACCACCTCAGGTGCTACACTCTGGACGGGCGTCACCTCGAGTGGTGGCGTGTCCTCGGGGACCGTCGCAGGCAGGACAGTCAAATGCCCCGCGGTCGCATCAAGCAAGGGCTGCTCCCCGTCCTTCAGAGGACGCACCCCTATAGTCACCTGCTTTGGCTTATCCAACTTCACCACTGCGAACAGGTCCATTTCTGCACACACCGAATAAAGCAAGAAAAAACAAAGAAGGATTAGTTAGAAATGCGCGAAAGACAAGAATAAAAGACTTACAAACAAGGAAGTACAAGGGATGAACACCCACCCCGGCCATCCTCACTCAGGAAAGTGGGTACCTCATCTGCAGCGCCAAAATAAGCGCGACTCAACCCCACATGTACCAAAAACTCCTCCGGATAGGGGTTAATGGCCAGTCGATTGGCATCTAAAGTCTGCGCGTCAGCAAGCCTGTAGGAGCCGGGTGCGGGGCGCCCATCCCTTGGTAAGGACGCCTGAGTATAAAACTCAAAAGGGGAGGGAAAGACTACGTCGTCTACCCAAAAGAAATACTCCCTCCAATTCTTAAGGGCGTCAACCTTCTCCGTATAACATTGAAGCGCCCCCTGGCGCTTCGCAAAGGAAACCCAACCATTTGACCACGTTGAGTGGTAAAAGGAGCGGAACAAGTCCACGGTTGGTTCTATCGCAAGTAAACGGCAGTTTACCTCAAAATTCGACACCTTTGCTGCACCTATACAGTGCAGCTGAGAGATGTGAAGGCGATAGTGATTGAGCAAATCGCTCAGAAACACAGATATGGGTACGCGGTAATTCGCGTACTCAAAAAATTTCGTGTATAGACCTATCTTCCCTTCGGGGAAGTCAGCTATACACGCGTCGACATCTGGAGCCTCTGGACGTACATCCAAAGGCACAAAATAGTCGGAAGAAAATTGCGTGACGTCCTCAATGGACATCGCGGAGCGAAAATCCTCTAATTGAGCAACCATTTTCATCTTAAAACTAAGTGGGACGCACACAAAGATTACCTACGAAAGATAAAAGGTTTCTTTGCAAAAAATTCTCTCAAAAAGAAGAAGAAGATGAATAGTGGTTGTGTGTTTTTACTGTGTAATTGTAAAAAGGGGGGGGGGGGGCGGTGACTCTTATATAGGAGTGGTAAAAACCCTAATTCTCCTCTACGTGGAACCCACTCACAGAAAATGTATGGCTGGGAGATGAACGGGTACATGCACTTTTTCCCGAATTACGAGGGCTACGTGGACACCACCCCCGATTTTCGAGGCATCCATTTTGATACTATTAGGTGCATTGCACCCACAAAAAGGCGGTAAACATTTGTTTCATTTCCCGCCACGCTTACCGCTGATGATATTTAGTCTAGTACCCACGGCTACGCGCCGCGCACACTAGACTGGGGGGACATGATGACGTATAGCCTATATCTGGGCCGCAAGCCCAAATGATAGACATTACTCACACCTAAGCCCATCACGAATGGGCTACCATGACAATGGTATGGGCCGCAGTATTAACTCTTTGGGCTCATAAAGCCCAAAGGCCTAACCAAACCCACCGGGTACACAATAAGAATTATCTATTCAAGGAATAGATATCCTTACCTCGGATAAGCACCACGCGTGCGAAGAGTAAGGAGCAAGAAACACGGTTTCTTAGCCCTATATATAGAATCACACGATTCTCATCCAAGGTACGATTTACACAATCCCTAACTCTTCAACTAAACCCTAAATCGATTACTTACTCTCACGCCGGAGTCTAATCGGGGGAGACAATCCCTCGATAAGCCTAACGGTGTTGTTTTATTTTCTTAGTGCGCAGGTAACAAAGTGCTAAGAAGCGAATTGATATAAGAGCAAAAGCCCAATAACCAGGTACGCCCAACTTTTGTATCAACACTATTGGTACCACAATTCAACATTGGTGAAAGTGAATCCTCCATGGTGCCATAATTATCATCAAATGAAACCCATCTTGAATAATCACTTGGTCTTTGACCACATAGTAATTACTTGGTCTGTAACCCCTTGAGTAATGAGCATCATATTCAGCAACCAGATCAATAACAGGTGAAGGCGTGTATGTGATTAGGGGTGTTCATGGGTCGGGTAATAAACCGAACAAACCGAAAATGAACCGAACCGAACCGGAAAAACCGAACCGAACATATAACCGAACCGAACTTATTAAAACCGAACCGAACCGAATTAAAAATTCGATTTTCGGTTTAGATATGGGTTTGGCTATCTGAACCGAAAACCGAATTTATATAAATATATATGTTTTTTTATATATTTATATTATTTTATATATAAAAAATACTGCGTATCAATTAAAATTATAAAATATACTATTTCTCAAAATGTAACGGGTCATTAGCGTTTTGTTAAGAGTCCCGTTATTTTTTAATCCGACCTCCTATTGGTCTATTATTATAGAGAATTGTGCCCTATGCACACATTCCTAGGTAATGCATAGTGTGGCCAAACCTTATTGGTTGGGTTGTGATTGGGCAAACACTATTCACCCCCGTTTTCCCGTAATTACAACGTAATAGCATAAATCAAATCAGTTCTAGAAGTTTCACTCTCACACAAACATCAGTCTCTAGCCGCTCTCTGATAAACGATAAATCCCACTGCCCTCCATTTTATTCCTAAATCTTCTTCACACCAAACTACTCAAAAAAAACCCACACCTTTTGTCAAACTACAGCCTTTTCATATCCTTTAATTGAAAATGAATATATGATTTGATCAACAAATTTGCTGAGTAAGTTCGATTGAAACTTTTTGATTTTGCATATGTAATAGTAATTGGAAAAATGATTGAATCAAAATTTTACCAAATGATCAAGGAACATGGTTTGCTGTTGCCTATGTTGAGGCAAAACAGTTTAAAGGTAAAGACCTATCCTACTGTTGTTTTATTTTTGTTCATGGGGCTGATAATGTCTATAATGGCCCAAGAAATAAGTAAGTTTTCGAATATTGTTGTACTTCAATTGTTTGATTAATTTGGAACTCAATGTAGGTCAATCGGTAGTTTAAGAGTTAATGGTTTGTTTGTTTCGGTTTATAAAACGACCTTATGTGGTTTTCGGCTTATGTTTCATAGGATTTTTTTTGAAACTTTTCAGCTTATATAACCTTATCGTGTCATAATAAACCTATATAAGTTAACAAGTTTCAAAATAATCACCAAATAATGAGGTTATGAAACTCAAGCCAAAAACCACATAAGCCATGAGACCAGTGGCGAAGCTTGGATTTTTCGAGTGGGGGGTCGGGATCTAAATTTTTTTTTTCCTAACACTATGGGGGGTCGAAACCAAATTAAATTGGGGGGGCGAAACCGAAAATACCGAAATTTTTCTACACGAAAACTATATACCCCTACATCGCAAAAAAAATTTCGGGGGGTCGGCCGCCCCCCCCCCCCCCCCCCCCCCCGGCCCCTATGAAGCTGCGCCACTGCATGAGACCGTTATATAAGACGAAACAAACACCCCCTTAGTATATAAAAGAGACTACAAACGATAAACTTTTTATGAATTAGTAGGTGTGACAGAGCGTAGTTCTGAATTTTTAAACAGATGGTTAATTAGTATATTCAGTTTGGAAATTGAGAATCTGGTATGGTCTTAGGATAAGTAAGTCATGTTTTTTTGTTAGTGTATAATTTGCTAAGAGGAATATTACTGAAAAAGTGGTTGTTTTCGGTTGTGTATTTGCTGAGCGATAATGGACTATAACTGCATCAGGTAAATGTTTGAGAAAATCTATAATCATTTTTGTACATCAACCTCCAAAAATTCACTATTGGTTTGGTCACAATCCGTGTGAGATATTCTGTTTTGGTTGACACTATATAAAATTTGACCATAGTAAACTTTATTTTGTATAGATGCTTGACAAGGAGCACGAGAATGCAAAGGATGCAAAGCCAGCAACGCAACAAGTGTTGTGTAGATTTGGGGATATAAGCAATGTAATAGCAACTGTCAATTTTTGCCGATGAAGAGGGTCAAACACATATAATGGTAAGTTGCAAAGATATTTTGTCACTAGAGTTTCTGAAATCTAGGGCTATGATTAAAATGAGACAAAGAAAGCTCCAATTGTATCATTTCTGGTCTTTACTTAGGCTATGGAAGCTGAGAAAGCTATGAAGGCATATAATGGATATGCAAAGTTTTTATTTTTTTATGATTTATGCGGGCGGTTGGTTGATTTCTTATTTTAGATAACTAGCTATAACAAAATCCAGAAAATAATGTAGTTAGCAATAAATTCTGTCATTTTAGACTGATATATACTGTACGCGCTTATGGATCAAAGGAATGAGGTAATATGGAGTTTATAATTGTTTGTGATCAAAGCTAATGTCATAATTGCTTTTTGATAATTGGGAATCAAATCCTTAGTTGACATAAAATCCTGCATATGTACATCTTTCCTTTGTTCTATATCTTTAGAGTTAAAAATGTTAAGAAAAAATATTCGAGTTAGAACAAACCTTATAACAAAAGTTTTGTTGCAGCTTCTAAAATACATTTTTGGCACTCGAAAAATACATAAACAAGATCATTAGGGTGCCGCCAATTAGGATATACATAAAGAGTTAACACGGAAGAACATAAAGACTTAGGTGTATTTCCCGTTCGACTTCACAATAAGGACATCTCAATAATCTCTTCTAAATAGCTGATTTTTCAAAATCTTTTCTATATTGCAGCCTGTGATATATTATGAACATTTCTATGACTTCAAGTTGCATAATTTGATAATGGAATTGATAGAGGCTCACGAAAGAGCTGGATCCAGTGACATAGTCCTGTAAAGATTTATCGTGCTAATAATGATGGTTATGTGGCTCAGATATGAGATACGTTGTTGATGTAGCTTTGACATTTTGATTGGAACCCTTTCGGAATGGAAATTGCCAGGCATATATCTCTTGCATACATAAACTAAGAAACGTTATAGATTTCAGGTAAGTTTTAAAAAAAAATCAATTCCGGTATTTTTCGTCTTATATAATATTCGCGTTACACATGTTTGAAATCGTAGCCCATTTGTATAGGAATCTGAAGAAAATCATAATCTGAGTTATTGATGTCCTTGCATATTAACGACGACAGAAAGGTTTAGATACGTATTTTCAACGACGGCAGAAAAGGATGCAAGCGGCTGATCGCAAGGCCAAGGTCATGTAATTCTGAGGATGGTTTAAATGGTGATGCATATAACTTGCTTGCATTGTAAATGAAGATCATTTAAAGGGTGCAACCACTCATCCACACAGCCTCTATGCAAGGGTTAGTGTCTACACGATAAATACGTATGATTAAGTTAATATTCTACACATTAACCAAACAGCTTACTAAATGACAATAAAAAAACCTGTTGTAAATTTGATTTTGATTTTTTTATTGACGTTGGTATTTTTCAGGTGTGGTGACACATTTGATCAGTAAATTTGTTTCAGAGAGGTGGAATTCATCTACTAAAGTCGGAATTACTTATTGGGATGTTTGGCACTTCTTATTGGCATAATACATTATGCAATTTCAGCAAGCTCAGTACAATATAATTGACAACGGCTGCTAATGATACCGTTTAAGATATCCATAATTGGTAGCGACCTCACCACAACATAGTTCAGATTACTTATTGGGTACTACTAATACATATTTGACTAATTGGGTTCATGACAAGTGGCAAACAGGTTAGCTGGGGTACAGGTTGGCCGAGTCAGGATTGTCAAGTAAGGTAGCCTTTTATGCACAGATATACCAGCGGTAAGCATTGCATTGTTTACTCTGAGTATTTGGATTACCTATTTTTATGTTTTTTGTTATGTTTTGTTATTTAGGAACACTTCCCGTTTTGTATTACATTATACGCTGTTTCTATTTGCCTTTCCACATATCTAACGCCGACTTTCATGATTGCTTTCTCACAGGTACACACTGATAATTGCAGATGCGGGTTGTCTACAATATTGCTTCTGTAAGTGGCGGTTTTTTCGCATGCCAGGAATCAAAAACTGACTTCATAACACGTGTATGTATCTTCAATAAACTTATCAGTCAAACTTAAAATTTTTATTCGTATAAGGTAAAAAAAGTGTTTAAGGCTATTTAAGTCTCCTGCACATGTTGTTACAGATATTAATAGAAACTCAGAAAAGGTTACGGTCTCCGAAAGTGCAAAGAATAATTGCAGCCGTTCAGCTCCTCAAAGTAAGTGCATCAATTTCTTTTTACAAAGTTTGTTGTGGGCAGGATATAGTAGGGGATTTCTATTATAGTAAACATTTATGAACTACCACTGCTACAGGTATTGATGGAGAATCAGATAATGGCGCAACTGCAGACACCAAAAGGCAAAAAAGTTACTTACTTTAGGATGATATGTATCATGGTGCGGCGCAGGCAGGAGCGTGACCAGATTATGCAGTCTTTTGATGATCAGAACAGAACAACTGATGGTCGGCTCCATGAGGTCAAGAGTGTGGTTAGTGAATTCATCTAATTCCCGAGTAATTCATATATTGGACACAATGAAATGTGACATGCACCAACAACTATTTATGCACAATATGCCGAATTCTTGCACATAGACTTAAAATTTGCTAGAGTGGACCGAGTCTACACTGAAAACTTTGTGTTGTAAGCTATATGTTATGTTTAAAGTAGAGGTGGCAATTTCAATTAATGTGTCTATAAATGGGTTGTTTTGGGTTGTGTCATATCTTAACAGGGTCAAACAGGATTGGGTCAAATTGGTTGAAAGTTGTCCGAAGTTAATTCTAATGCTTACAACCACTAGATCATTTTATATAAGAACCTAGATCAATGGTGTCATAATATTCAATCTGTATTTATATTTAAACATTCATTTGTACAAGAATTGTTGGCTTCATGATAAGTTTGGGTGCAAGTTATGTAACTATGGTATACTGTTCTTACTTTGAATCTTATAAATTTGTGTTGGGGAACTTCAACTCCTGGTAGTCCTAATGATGATGATACCCAGCTCAGAAAATTTACAAAATCAAGATGCAGATACTGAAATGGAAGATAAAGGGAGAAGTTAAGTTCAAAAAGGAGCTACAAAACACGCTACAGTGTAAGCCATAATATCGGGTTAAAAGTTGCCTAAATTGTATTTTAAATATAAAAACTGTGTTGCTAAACCAATGCAGTTAGTAAGTAGCTTAAATGGCACTGTTATGTTATGATTCCAACACATGAATTTTTTATATTTTGGTTTAGGTGTTGTGCCTATATATTCGAAGTATGCATAAAAAGCCAATAAATAGCCCAAAAGAAAAATATTTATAAACCTTCTAATAATCAACAAAACCAACTTATACCAATAATACTTCTAAAATAAAAATGTATGAAAAAACGACATAATTGCTTACTCCAAAACACGTTAACATAATTGTGATAAACACAAACACGGCCGCCCCGCAGCAACGCGCGGGCAAACCTGCTCGTTTTATACTAATATAAAAAACACTTTTTTATGCTTGAAATATTTTATTTTGCCAAAAATATATATGATTAAATTTAAAAATATATATATAAATAGTGTAATTCAAGTATAAATTTCGGTTTTCGGTTTTGACCCATAACCGAACCGAACTTCGGTTCTCGGTTCGGTTCGGTTATAGATATTTTCGGTTCGATTCGGTTTTCGGTTATGACCCAAAAAAATTTTTAACCGAACAATCCGAACCGAATAAACCAATTAACCGAGAACCGAACCGATAAACACCCTGTATGTGATATTGTGATGTGGGTTATTGGTTAATATTGATATGGGCCATTAAGGCCAGCCCAAATAACATACATTAAATATTATTATTAGAAGTTTACTTAGACTATAAACAAGTTGGACGAACATTGTAGCCTTGTACGTTTATGTTCATTCGATTAAGTTTTAACTATTCAAATAAATCGATATAAATACTTAAAAAAATAGATTCTTTTTTCTTATTTTGTTCATATTTATTTATTGAGAAGTTTTAACTAATGTAGTAGAACAAACATAAATTAATATACAAAACAAGCTTAAAAAAAAAAAAAAAAAAAAAAAAAAAAAAAAAAAAAAAAAAAAAAAAAAAAAAGCGAAAATAACTGGGATCCTTCCGGATCACCGGCAAGTAGCCGCTGACCGGAGGATAGCAATTGTTGTAAGTGGATCTTACTTAAAGCTCGGTTACCATGTAAAATAACAAAAGAGTTTTTATTGATTGAATGTCTTACATATGAGATAGCTAGCATGTGTATTTGTAACTTTGATAATAAGCAATATAATCTCAACCCTAAGCTTAATGGACTCAAATCTACTAATACCTCCGTCTCATATTAAATGTCCACTTTGAATTTTCAAAGTATTGTTTTATCAACTTTGACCTTAAATATTTTTATTTATGGTATATAATACATGATACAAAATATATGAATAAATTGAGTTTTAAATGTACTTTTCATTAACATAATTTTTATCAAGTATCATATAATACAAACAAAAATATTTAAGGTCAAAGTTGAAGAAAAAATACTCAAAAAGTAAAAAATGGACATTTAATATGAGACGGAAGGAGTAGTAGATTTGAAGCAACTAACATATCTAACAACCAATAGCACTACCTTATTCATAATTTTTTTTCAAATCAACTTTTCTTAAGTGACAAAAACAATACTATTTGCGTATAGACTTCCACCTCTAAATACATAATCAGTAACTAACACCATCTTGCTAACATGTTTACTTACGCCAGAATTTTCGGCTTCAAAGTTGGTCAACATTAGGCTAAATAAAATCGTAGGCCAACTTTAACAAGACTCAATGATTTCAAAATCAAACAAAAAATCATGTTAATAATATGCAAAAAGTTGAACGAAGCAAAAATACAAAATCTATACAAGAAAATAAAGTCTATAAAGAAGAAATAAACAAAACACAGAGAATTAACCAGTACAGCCAAAACATAAGATACAAACTGTCTAAACCACCAAACGCACACCAACAGCCAGCAAACCCACCTAAACCATCAACCAAAACCACAAATCCACCGAAACCATCAGCCGACAACACCATCAGTGGTGGTGGCAATTTCGATAGATAGTAGTGGCAGAGGGTTGGTAATTGTGAAAGACCAGTTGTTTGTATTTGTTAATCTCTGGTGTGTGAAACAGTTTTTGTGTTTGTGTTTGTGCCGTGGTGTGTTTTTGTTTAGGTTAGGGTGTCTGAATCTTGTTTTTAGGCTCGGAGTATGGCTTGGTTTGAGGAAGGGGTTATGCCGGTACACGTATATGGTCGAAGCTCTTTTTGAATCTCGTTTCAGAAGAGAATAATCTTTTGAATTGGAAGGAAGCAGGACAAAATTTAGCACCGCTTAAGTAATAATTTCCTGGTGTTTCTTCAAAAGCAGACAGATCTCCACCAATGATATGTTTCCACGACTTATAATAACTCAAAGGATCAACGCTCTCTTTGTCTCTATCAGTGTACACCGGACTGACTCCACACTCACTTATCATTACACGACCATATTCTTCCTTTCTCTCTACTATGGTAACACTAACTTGATCACCTGCTTCAAGCTCATTGTTCCCAAACATCCAATGGCTTAACCATACTAAACCTTCATCAGCATATCCGGCAGCAAATATATAACCATCATATATCCAGGAACGATCTTTTGTTATATTCTTTACTTTTGTTTTTAAATTAGTAATCAAAGGATCTCCTGAAAATGCATGCACAAAGCATAGATTTATTCCTTCAATCCTTTTATTCGCTGAAGATGATGGCATGATAAATGATATTGATGACCCATTTCTTCTATGAGCAAACCACTTTGGAACTTCTTTTCCTGGAAAACATGTACTGAATATTCCAAATTCGTAACACATCTGCGAATAGAAACCAATTTGCATGGCATTCTTACATATTTGAAAACATAAAGAGATACAGAAATAAAAACACAAAGACTGCGATAATACCTGGACCGGAACTTTCTTTGATTCAGCAGCTACCAATAAATCCTCAATCTTCACCTCATAATCTTTCACATAATGTATATCTGTCCACCCCAAGCTACATATTATCTCGTTATCAACTTCTGCTAAATATTGGATTTTCAGAATGCCTTCAATTAGAGTCAGGGACACTGAATTTTCACAACAGATGAGTGGTGGTGCTGACATCTCTCGATGGAATGTTATTTTCTCAAGTATATCACATTCTTCAGCATACAAACGTTTGATTGTTCTTGGAGGGCATACAATTGACTTCAACATTGAACATTCTCCAACACTGAGTACCTCCAGCCTACTAAGGCTTTTTAGGCAGTCAGGTATGGATTTAATTGGATTACAGTCTAGATATAAATTCTTCAACATTGACATGCTACTGAAGTCCACCGGAAAGGATTCACTAGATAGATTATTTTCTGTTAGAGACAAGGTTACTAGTGAAGATGGCGAAGAAACTAAGATCGATTTTTGACTATTCGGTACTAATCTTGTGATGGAAGAGAAAACGCCTGCTCCGCAACTGTCTAATGCTAGAACTTTAACATTTTTTAACTTTCCAATGATGATTGGAAGATTTTTAAGCTTACTGCAATAGCTCAAATTTAGAACAACAAGGCTACCACATTCACCAATTGATTCACACACATGAGTCAAACTTTCACATCTTGTAAGTATCAACCTCTCAAGTACAGGTAGCTCCTTAAAGCCACCGATTGTAACAAGCTTGCTATAACTCAGATTCAAATACTTCAATGACCCAAGCAACTGTTTCACGAAGATTGATTAGTATATATTAGACCAAAAAAAAAGTTAATATACTTGAATTTAATACCTTTGGCTTCCTCCAAAGCTGTTTCAGATCGCTGAATGACACATCCAGAGCAACCAAATGCTCCATTGGCAAGTCGAAGGGTATATATTCCGATTGGAACCCATGCATACACAACCCTCTTAAACCTTTCGGAAAATTCTTGAACGGTCCGTTGAGTTTAACGTGATTAAGTTGGAGTAAAATTAGTTTTTCCATTCTATTTAATGCATTTATACTCAATTCGATTTTTCTGCGACGAGAAGACGAGAATACCAGATGCTTACTGAATGATGGACCAACTCCAAAATTCATGTTTAGATCATTATCTTGAAATTCATGGTCTATAGCTCTACTTGATCCACACAACGACGACTTCTTTTTCAACATTTTCTTTTCAAATAATAGACCTTGAATTTTTGCCGTACCCTTGTTATAAAGACAAGGAAAAAGAGTTTATTCATGATTAACATTTAATAGATCATAAATAACAAGTGAATACATATGAATAATGCAATGTAATACCTTATCTTCTTGCAATATATTAAGGGACTCCTTATGATTCCATACTCGACTACGCTTCCATGGCTTGTCAGGTGATTCTTGACGAACTATATCTCTCCCCATATCTTGAAGCAATTGATGCATCTTCAACTCCTGTCCTACTCCAATTGTGAGAAGACATCTTTCAATGAGCTTTTTGATTCCGTCTGATGTGTGATTGATGGAGTCCTTTAATATTGCTTCAGTCACTTCTGTTTCTTTTCCAACGAAAAAACATGCAATATGCTTAAATAATTCTTTGCAAACTGATGGCAAAGAATCAAAGCCAATTCTCAAAACATTGTATACATGATTAGCTTGAAATTCTCTTGACTCTAGCATTGTAAATGTATGGCTCCATGTGTCTGCGTCTTCATTAAGTAAAAAACTACCCAAAACTTTAAGAGCTAGTGGATGTCCTCCACAATACTTTGAGGCTCGTTTTGCCTCTTCTTTGTAACCTTCCTTGGGAGAATATCCACCAAATGCATGCCAACAAAAAAGTTCTAGTGAATTTGTACTACATAAACCATCAAGTGCAAGCTTTGTATGTTTGGGAGGATACTTAATATGACGCAATGCTTTATCTGTTATTGACCCGTCTTTGGTTGTTATTATGATCCTGCTTCCTGGATGAAAACCTTCTCTTCCAACCAACACATGTACTTGCTCAAAGTTATCAACTCCATCAAGAACCACAAAGGTTCGTCTTTTTAACAATGCTGTCTCAATCTTAGATGTGCAATTTTGTACATCATCTTCTTCAATCTTACGTTGCTTGCGAATGTCTCCAAGTAGCTTATTCTGTAACAGGAGTAGTGCACTTGATTCTTGTCCACGTCTTTCAATGTCTTCAACAAAGCTACTTCTTTCAAATTCATGGCGGTGCAACAAATAGATATGTTTTGCCAAAGAAGTCTTCCCAATCCCCGCCATTCCCCAAATTGTGAGAATTTCAGTAGTATCTGAGGACCCTCCTTTGAACCAGGACGATATGGTGTCTAAAAATCTCTCCCTCCCAATTAGATGTGGGATTTTACTCTTCATGTGTATATCCAATCTACTACTGATTTCCTTAACGATTTCCTCGATAAACTCCCTCCATATGCTGAAAATTTGAATCAGATTATATCAACAAAGACACCACCCACGTAAATCTAATTTAATAGAAGTGATGAACGGTCATTGGCATCCTTTTATACTATTTATGGACACATAGACCCTCATAGGCATTCATGGAATTTACTAGACTTATAATTAGGAACATGATGATTTGTATATACAAAATCAGTATTGATCTAAGGTGTTTCATGTATAGGCATTTCATGATCAACCACATGGCCCATGGCCGCTTATTTGTCCAATGAAAAAAAATATATGTAAAAGTGCCCGACTCTTCCTTTTAGAAAGACATAAAATGTAAAAATTATATGGAATAGTGTTTAGTATGGTATGTAAGTCGGTTTAAAAGTGGGATGGGAATGGTTTGTTGCTTAGTTTCCCGTGTTGAACGGTAAGGACCCGAAGAGATTGATGAAGATCAAGAAGTTCGGATAACACTTAAAGAAAATTCATACTTTACCGCTGTGAGGCAGTATTTTCCAAAGTGTGTGAAACTTGTGAAGTTGTGTGTGTTGCTCCCTTTTTATAGAGAAGCTTGTAGGGTTAAGACATAAACCATTTGGGGATGATCAATGGCTGCTAGAGAGCCAGGTGTTGGTCATCCGAGAGCACAGAAGGACGAAAGGTGTTGTGCGTCCTTTAGCTCTTACAAAGTGGTGCTTGTTGTGTGTCCCCATTGTGTAGTGTGAGACGGTACATCTTAACCCCTAGTGACAGTTGGGGAGCAGTAGTATTGTCATGCTCAATTTGCCCTGAGAGGTCTTACTAGGCCATGTGCGGCCTGGATTTTAAGCCAGGCTTCCATCAAGTGTTGATGGGCCTTGGTATTGGGCTTGATTCAAGTATGTAATTAGTGGGCTTGGGCCGTTAATATTGATACACTATCAAGTCCCCCAATCTAGTATTAGATCATGCACTAATGATATGATGTTGGACTTTTTGTAACTAAGTCCCCACAGTTCATGTTGCGCTACCAGGGTTCTTTCTCATGTCTTACGTTTCCGGGCTGTGATCATATTTGTTTTCTATGATGATGACTACATGCAGGCTTTTTACCTCGATAGGGTTATAAGCTGAAATGGGGAAGATGTGTACTTACTGTTCTCATGGGGAAGTGTAGGAATATCCCTCTTTGGGTGTATTCGCTATTTTTGGGATTTGATGCGTCTTTATTGTCTGTGAGACTGTAGACATTGTCATCCTGACATTTCTTGAGCGGTGTGTATGGTTTGTCCCTTTGACTGTACATGACGTGTGTTGACGTCAGTTGTACTCGCGTCTTTGCGGGTTGTTTGTCATGCGCCTCATTAAATGTGTTTTGACTAGTGTAAATCGCCGATTCGTTTTCCTTGCCTATAAATAGGGCTAGAAATGTGGGGAGGTTAGAACTTGAAATGATAGAGTTTCTTTTCTCTCCATTTTCCACATACCTTTCGAAACCCTAAAAACTTCCTTCAAAGAAGATTCTTTTGTAGGTTTTTCATTGTATTTTTTACAAAGGGCACTTGTCTTCCTTCGGTGTTTTTTTTTTTTTTTTTTTTTTTTTTTTTTTTTTTTTTTTTTGTAAGATGAAGATTGGTCATGTTGATGGCGAGGACATTTGTGGTCTGGGATCCTTTACCCGTGTATGGGGGTTGGATATGGAGATGCTTACTCCTCTTCCATTCTTGTCTAATGTTGCTATCCTTTGGGTGTATTTTGATCTCGCTAGAGTATTGCAAGTTACTGTTAGAATGGAAGGCGTGAAGGTATTGCATCGAACTCTTTATTCTCTTTCTTAAAGTCCTATCAGGGTGATTTGGTCGTCTTGATGAGAAACTTACATGTTACACTGTATGGTCCAGGCGGGCCCATTTAAGTCTGTGGGAGACTTAAATGTCACACCGTATTGTTTGTGTATCATCATAGGGCGTTATGTAGCCGGTGATGTTTGTACGGTGTAACTGTGTGTGACATTTAAGAGTCTCCCATTGGTGTAAAGGCGGGGCTACGAGAGCCTTGGCTTCCATTCTGGGTCTCCTCTTCTCGACCCATCGGGCGTGCATTGTTGTCCTAATGCGCGGTCAGGATATTACACCGCATGTTCAGAGGCGGGTAACGTGGTCGTCTTATTTTGTGATTGGTGGGAGTGAAGTGGTGAAGGTTTTCAAAATGGATTTGGCTGCTTCAGTCGAATCTTCACTCCCCCTTCCAATTTGGACAGACGCCTACTCGCGAGTTTCGGTCATCCCGACTTCAAACAGGTTTAATTTGAAGCCTGGTGGGATGACCTCCTTGTCGGTATTGCTCTCTTTGGCTTAGTTTCGAGCATGGTATGCCTTTGAATCAGCCAAAGAGTGGGAGCAATGTCTTAGTTTTAAATAGGTCGGATCCTAACTTTTCTAGGTCGCTTATCAACTATTGTAAAACTTGTAGGCGAGTGTTTGTAATCCGTTATGTATCATGATTGTTTTGTAGAATGTACCAGCATGTATTGTCCTGGGTTTTGGAATAGGGTGGTTTACCCTGATTTTATAATGAAATTAATTGTTTGTTAATTTATTATTTTGCGTTTACGAGGCTTGTGTAGGCCTAGGTTTTTAGTTAGGATGTTGTAATCCTGAAATCTTAATGAAATTAGCTTTCTAGCCAATTTATTGTATGTATTTTACCAGGTTTGTGTAGTACTGTTAGGATGTTGTTATCCTGAACTCTTAATGAAATTAGCTTTCTAGCCAATTTATGGTATATGATGTATTCCTATGTATAGTGATTAGTTAAACATGAAGAATGTGTAGCCTTGCTATGTGTAGCTTGATTTTGCAATCGAGGATTTGATTTGACCCTGATTTTGGGATAATAAGTACTTATTTTTTGTCGTGCACATTATAACTAGTAAATATCGACTAACTATCTTCCAGCAACTCACTCATGGCAAGTTGTGCGTATGTAGTACCTTATAATGGGTTTGTGCGATGAAACCTTATCTAAAGCATCGCCGGGTGTATTCCATGCTTTATGACCCGTAGGCACATTTTTTCATGAGGATGTTCATAAAGGCTTATTTACGTTCGAGTAAATGTTGATTGTATGAATAGTCATATGTGACACTTTGTATGAAAAGTGTTGGATTTATCATTGCATATTTATAGAAATAATACAGATGAGCTATCCTGGCTGTTAGAAGCCTTTATGTTAATATAGCAAAAGTTTGCTTTGATTCAGTGATCCACCCTAAATGTAACATTGTTTGAGGTTGGATGCGTGCCATGTTAGGGGAATGCCATCCCCTTCAGACATTGTTAACATGTAGGAACCATTGTCGTTTACTTGACGAATGATGTATGGACCTTCCCAATTGGGAGCGAGCTTGCCTTGTCCTATGGTCCTGCTGACCTCATTTATGCACATTACATGGTCGCCAGGTTTGAAAGACACTGGGCGGATGCGTTTGTTGTAATAATTTGCCATTTTATTTTTAGAGTATGTTAGGCGAATGGCGGCTAGATCGCGCTTTTCCTCGGCTAGTTCTAGGTCTAGCCTGAGGGAGTCTTCATTTTCATCCTCATTCACCATATCGACTCATTCTGTTTGGATGAGCATTTCGACAGGCATCACGGATTCAGTTCCATAAACCAAAATGAAGGAGTCTTCATTTTCCTCGGCTAGTGTTAGGTCGAGCCTGAGGGAGTCTTCACTTTCATCCTCATTCACCATAGCAACTCTTTCTGTTTGGATGAGCATTTTGACAGGTATCACAGCCTCAGTTCCATAAACTAAAATGAAGGGTGTTTTGCCTATGCTTTCCTTTGGCCCCGGTTCTGTGTGCCCATAGTATGCTTAAGAGCTCGTCCACCTAACAAGTCTTGTATTCCTTCATTCGTTTCTCGATGCCTTTCACAGTTTCTATGTTAACTACCTCTGCCTGACCATTGGCTTGAGAATGGTAGGGAGATGTAGTAGCCCTGGGGATACCCTGATTTTCGCACCATGATTTGAATGGTTCGTCGACGAATTGGGTTCCGTTGTCAGTGATGAGTGTTTGTGGCATGCCGAATCGAGTGATGATTTGATCATAAACCAAGGTTAAAGACTTTTCTTGAAGTGATGGAGGCTAGTGGTTTTGCTTTAACCCACTTGGTGAAGTAGTCTACGGCCACAATCATGTGTTTGACATTTCCATGGGCAGCCGGGAATGGTCTGCATATGTGAATGCCATATTGGTGTAATGGCCAGGATGCAATAATGGGGATGAGGCTATGTTTTGGAATTCGTTAGACATTGGCATAAGCGTGACATTCTTGGCATGTCTTTAGCTCAGCCTTGGCTTCCTGATTTATTTGTTGGCTAGTAATACCTCATCCTAATTGCTTTGGCAGCTACAGCGTGCGACCCTAGTGCATTCCGCACATTTCGCCATTGGTCCTTTGAAAATTTGCGGTATAGATGGCCATCCCTGATAGAGTACATGATGGCCTTGCTCCTGATTCTCAGTGCCTCTAGTTTTTCAGGAGGCAAAATATCCTAAGATAGCCAGTTGAAGATAGGAGTCATCCAAGTCTCATCTGTCTCGACTTGGGAGACTTTCGCAGGCTGGAGGATGAATTTCTAGTTGATGACTTCTACCAAGTCCTCCTTTCTGAAGTGATCGAAAGTGAGGGCAGCGAGTTTGTTTAGGGCGTCTGCTCACTGGTTTCGTCTCCTGGGCATTTGAGTAATGGTGAAAGACGTGAATTATGGTAGAATCTAATTGACAAATGACAAATATAACTTTTTGCAATGTGTTCACCCCTTACTTGGGAGGCTACTAACAATGAGTCTGTGAACACCTTGATTCTTCTGACCTCCATTATTTTGGCTATGCATGAACCTACTAGTAGCGTTTCATACTCTGACTCACTGTTTGAGGCATCAAAGTTTAACTTCAGGGCATACATGAAGTCGTGCCCTGATGGGCTTGTGAGCATTAACCCTGCCCCTGAATCTTGTTTACATGATGCACCGTCAATGTACAAAGTTTTGGTTTTGTTATTGTGGCTCATGGGTGTTGGCTGCATTTTCGACTTCTTTCCTGGTATTATTGAAGGCGGTGCATCGACTTCTGCGAGAAAGTCTGCCATGATTTGCCCTTTGATTGAGTGTCTGGATTTAAAAGTGATCTCATGTTCGCTCAACTCGATCACCCATTTAGACATTTTGCTGCATATGTACTTGTGGTTTGATAAAACCTTTTTCAGGGGCTTGTCTGTTAGGACGTGTACCGGGTGTGCCTGGAAGTAACTTTTGAATCACTTGGATGATAGTAGTAGGGAAAATGCCAACTTTTCCAGTAGAGGATAGTTTATTTGTGCATCTTGCAAGATCTTGCTGAAGAAGTATATTGGTTTTTGAACCTTGTTCCTCTATACTAAAAGTACTGACCCGATTGCTTCCTGGGATGTTGCTAGGTACATGGTGAGGGTTTCACCTGGTACTGAAGCCGTCAGGGTGGGTAGTTTGTTTAGGAACACTTTGAGGTCCTGAAATGCTACCTCAGCCTCTTTCGTCCACTAATATACCTTCTTCTTGTTGCATTCGACCAATACTTTGAAGAATTCTTCTTGTTGCATTCGACCAATACTTTGAAGAATGGTAACTGTTTTTCTGATGCTCGTAAGAGAAATCGACTAAGAGTTGCGAGTTTCCCGCTTAAGCTTTGTAGTTCTCTCTGGTTCTTGGGAGGTGTCATGTCTAGTACATCCTGAATCTTTTTGGGGTTTGCCTTGATTCCCGTGGCATTGATTATATGACCCAAGAACTGGCCTTCTTCCACTCCGAATGTGCACTTAGCTAGGTTTAGCTTCATGTTGATGTGTCAGAGGTTTTGGAAGGTTTCTATGATATCACGCAGTAAGGCATCCTCTGTTTTGCTTTTGATAACCATGTCATCGACATATGCCTCGTGGTTGACGCCTATCTTAGATTTGAATTCCCTATCCACCAGTGCCTAATGGGTAGCGCCTGTGTTTTTTAAACCGAAAGGCATCTTGGGGTAGCAAAAGAGACCCTGATTGGTGTAGAATGCAGTTTTATCTTCATCAGATTCTTTCATTAGAATCTTGTGATATCCCCTGTATGCGTCAAGGTAGCATTTGTATTTGAAATCAGCCAAGGATTCTACTTTTCAGTCGATGGGAGGCAGATGGTATTTGTCTTTTGGGCATGCCTTGTTTAGGCTAGTAAAGTCGACACACATATGCCACATGCCGTTGACTTTCTTGACCATAACTTGATTTGTGACCCAAGTTTGATACTTGCCTGGGCGTAGGACGCCAGCCTAGATTAGGTGGCGCATATTGGTTTTGGCTTAGGTTGTGTTTTGCTAATTCCTTAGGAATACCAGTCATGTCTGAAGGCTTCCAGGCGAATACGTCCAGGCTGTTTACCAGTAGTTGTACAAGTTGGTTCTGGACTTGGGATGAGAGGTTGACTCCAATTGTGATAGGTTGATCTGGGTATTCAGGATGTATGACGACTTTCACCTGTTTGGGAATGTCTCCCGGAATAGGCTCCCACGCGATCTCCCTGATATTGCTCTCCTTCACTGTAGCAGCTAGGCTTGCGTCCCAGTCGGGGTAGTTGCTTTTTACTGTAGCGACTCCTGCTCTTGTTGGAAACTCTACTAAAGACCTGATGGTTGAAACTTTCATGCTAAGCTTCTAAAGTGTTGTTCTTCCGAGTATGACATTATACTTGGATGTAAATTTGACAATGTGGATGTGTTCCTAATATGAGATCAAATGTGACTACTCCTTCAGGATATGATCTCTCTCCTGAGAAACCGATTATTGGTGTGTTTGGAGGTTTAAGGCTTGACCTGATGTATTCCGGGAGTTTGTTGAAACAACGTCCGTACAATGTATATCCTGCTAACCCTTTGTGAGGCTATCATTGATGTTATGACTACGGGGTCGGATGATGGTATAAATGTATATCATGGAATGCTTTGCGATGGGGTACGTTGTTAGGTATTCATGACTTTGTTGCCTCTTTTTGTGCCCGAGTGCCATCACTGGATCATGTTGACACGACCTATCTGTTCCTGAAGGACCCTTATTCCTTTTGGATATCGTTATCTACCTTGTATTGTGTGTCAGGGTGGGCAGGTTTATTTGTGCCAATAATGAGGTTGTCCCCGAGAGTTTTTGGTTTAGGATGTTCAGGCTTAGGTAGATTGGGTAGATGTTGTATCTTACCCTTGTGAGTTCTTTAGTGTTAGACTTTGCTAGGTACATGTTTGAGATTTGTTCTAAGTGTAGGGTAGGTTGCATGTTATTTTCAGGGCAAGGGCTAGGAGGGAATGTCAGGGTGAGGGTGTCTCTCTGAATGTCGTACCCAGGGTGGTTCCCAAGTAATGCAGTGGTCTGATTGCTATATGTAAAGTAATGCGGGAAAGGATAAGTAAGCCGGTATGTGTTTACCTGAGTTTTTTCCGATAAATGGGCGTAGCATGACCTGAGTAGCATGTTTGCCAGTCCATTTCCCTAACATCGTCTAGCACCCTTTACTACTCCCTGAACTTTGAACAGTTGAGATTTTTGAGATTGTGCGGATGGTCTGAGAGTGTGACGTCTCCCACAGAACCATGTGGGCTTCTTTAGGGGGAATGATGTGTGCATGACTACAAGGTTAGCTGTTGCATGCGTCTTCCTCAAAGGTTTTTTTTTATGTTGTTTCTAGGTGAATGGTGAGTCTCTTTTTTGGGTATTTGCTAGTTATTCTTTGGGTGAAAAAAGTTGTCCACTCGGATAGGTCCAAGGTGGTTATAACAACCCACAATTTTTCAAACTATTATTTTAACAGTACTACTAATTATTTTTATCATAAAATACGAATTATTTATTATCTGACATTCTCTAATGATTAAAAAAAAAAAAAAAAAAAAAAAAAAAAAAAAAAAAAAAAAAAAGATATCTCATTTTCCTGAAAAACAACATAATACGTGTACCGATATCGCACTAGTAATGGCATAAATCAAATAATCATTTCTTGGAGTCAATAATTTTGTTTTTGTATTACTTTCATAAAAACGTTTTCAGAATTTATATTTTTCACGTTTATACCAAACCGTGGTACCACAATTACACCTTAACTCAACGGAACACAGAGTACACTTAATACCCACTAAAATATAAAGCTATACATATCTTATCTGTTTTTATATACCACCGCTCCCACTCACACCTTTACCAATCTATATTACTAGTATATTTTTTTGGCAAAATATATTTGTGTGTGTGTGTATATATATATATATATATATATATATATATATATATATATATATATATATAGGGGATAGCTTGGCTACAATTTTTTTAGCCAATTGGCAACAATCCTTCATAAAAAAAAATACACTAGCATTGAATCAGGGACCCACAGAAAAAAAATTAGGACTCACAAAATGAAACAGGAACCCACATTTATAGCACAAAATTGTAGTCAATTGTCTACAATTAATTGTAGCTAATATTTTTCCATATAATATATATATATATATATATATATATATATATATATATATATACTAGAAGGGTCCCCGCGCGATGCAGCTTCGGGCACCCTGTAATTTAATTTTTTCGGCTAATAATTTATTTTATTTGTACGTTTTTTGGCAATAGTTTTACTGATTAGTTTTTTATGAAAAAAGTTTGATGAAATTTTGCTTATTTATTATTATTATTATTATTATTATTATTATTATTATTATTATTATTATTATTATTATTATTATTATTATTATTATTATTATTACTATTATTATTATTATTATTATTATTATTATTATTATTATTATTATTATTATTATTATTATAGTAGTTTGCTTGGTTTGTACAATATGTGAACATATTTTAGTTTACTATGTTCTTTTTGGTAATAAATTTACGGATATCAAAAATTTCGTTTAGCTCGTGTCCGTTCGGGCTCGAGCCCGTTTGACCCGTGCTCGTTCGGGCTCGAGCCCATTGCCCGTTTGGGCTTGAATATTTGTATAATATGCTTTATTTTTTGTATTAGTGACATTTAATGCAGGAATTGTGTTTAAGTTGGTTGTACAATATTCTTGATAATTTGTATTTCTTATGTAAGGGGGTTTTAATAAGTGCATTAATTGTATTTATTGACCAGTTAATTAATTGTATTTAATGTATATAATGATTTATTAATTGTATTTAATGTTAGTATTAATATATTGGAATTAAATATGAGAGAAATTTTTATAAGTAGTACTTGTGTTTGAATCACTTGTACTTTAAGCTTATTAACTTGTAAGGCTTAATTTTAAGTATTCTAATATTAGAAGGCCTTCCTCCATTATAATATATATATATATATATATATATATATATATATATATATATATATATATATATATATATATATATATATATATATATAGTGTATATATATATAGTGTATCTTTATTTTCAGAACTCTGTTAAGTGCGGGAACTGCGAGAACTCCAATTTTGCATTAGAAAACATGCATGTTCTTATAAAACATGTATGTTTTCTTACATACACCTTAATACACATAATACATGTTTATATAAAAATCTGTTAAGTGCAATAGATCAATGCAAAATGGTTTTATTTTTAGAACCCTGTTAAATGCGGGAACTGCGAGAACTCCAATTATGCATTAGAAAACATGCATGTTCATATAAAACATGTATGTTTTCTAATGCAAAATTGGAGTTCTCGCAGTTCCCGCACTTAACAGGGTTCTGAAAATAAATCCCCCTATATATATATATATATATATATATATATATATATATATATATATATATATATATATATATACTAGAAGGGTACCCGCGCAATGCGGCGGCGGGTACCCTGTGACAAAATTTTGTGGTGAGTAAATGTTGTTCATTTGTACATTATTTCTAACGATAACTTTACGAAAAAAATGATAAATTTTAATTTAAATAACTATAACCCATTACAATTCAAACTATTTCATATCCAAAGGAACAGAAAGTCCAAACGAAATAAAGGAACATAAGTAGCATCTTTGAAATATAAGTTAAAATAGACGTCATTACCAAATAAAATGTAATTTGGCATAAACACAAATATGCAATTATTTATATGCATCATTAGTTGGAATGTCTTTATTTGAAAATAAATATATTTTAACATTCATAGAGATAGAGATTGTTTTATATTATGAAATTTACTTCGCTTAAACCAATGTAGTTAAGATAACCGAAAGTTTAATGCATTTTTTTTTTATTCGACACAAATGAAATAATTGAATGCCAAACTCAACCCAACTACAAATGGTAAGAAGATTTTCGGATGGCCTAATCAATAAACCCAATTCTTCTAACAAGTATATAAGATTAACCTAATGTAATAAGCAAACCCTAATATTTCTCACTACTAAAACACAAATGCAGCTACAACTTACTTTTCTCTCTAACACACCAACACAACAAACTAACTCCTTTTCACCCTAATCACTCCCAGTCTTTCTTTTCTTCTTAAGAAAACCGAACCACAACACCCACCAACCTTGGTTCCTATCTGCTTAAATCCAAACAAACACACAAATACTACTCTTTGACCTTCCTTTCTTTTTGCCCGGTTCATGTATTCCACTGGCGTGGCTTCGAGATTTTACAAAGTTTAAATGTTTTTGATCTCTTCTTGTTTGATGTTTCGTTCTTCTTGCGGCAGTAGGTGGTGAATTTTGATGGTCCCGGTCGATGATGGTTTATAGAGGTGGTTTAGAGAAGAGAAAAGAGAGTTGCGGGTTTTAAATTCTTTTGGTGATTTGTTGTTGCTACCGACTGAGACTCAATTAGCACACCTAGTCTTATTGTAAATTTTAGACGTGTGACAGATATGAAATGGCTGTAGATTTATATGTTAGATGCGGTTACACATTTTAATAACCATTATTGATAATTACTAACTTTTAGCGGTTACAAGTATTAATATGGTGACATTTTTTTTCTCATTAAAAATCACATTTATTTCATTAATATGACAGGTTATAAGTTTTGACCAAGTAAAGTATATTTAAGTTTTTATGGCTTTCTTTAATAAGAAATGTTTTTGGTCTTAAGAATTTTAAGACTTTCTTATTTAGAATGTCTTAAATGCTTTATAAAGGAGTATATATATATATATATATATATATATATATATATATATATATATATATATATATATATATATATATATAAAATAAAGTGTGTAATTTAGTTAAACCGAACCGAACCATACCGAACTAGAATTCGACCAAAATGAACCAAAAACCGAATTTGAATTCGGTTTGGTTTGATTCACGGTTTGACCCTAAAAAAAACTTTTAACTTAATTAACCAAACCGAATTAACCGAATAACCCGAAAACCGAACCGAAAAACACCCCTAAATAGGCCTTCAAGGGATGAGTTTGTTTAGTGATCGGGCCATAACCCAATGCTAAAAGAGGTGTGTTTGTTTACAAACTGGGCCAGAGCCCACTTGTATTTACCTTAGGTTGCGTTGAGCTCAAAATACACATGACAAAGTTTTGCCAAGTATTCTACTTTCATATACCATTATACTTATAATGCTCGCGCACGCGCGGGTTTTTAAAAAAAAATTTGAATCATATATTTTTATTTATTAAAAATCAAATAATTTAATCTTTGTTTTGTTTGATTTATAATGTTTAATTATAGTTATTTTATTATAAAAGATAATTATTTAAAAATTTTAATCCTATTATTAATTGCATCTTATCTATATTTTTTGTATTTATCTTCTATTTGTGTTATGAATAAATATAAAATATTACCTAATAAGAAAAGAATATTTTTTTTAAAATAAAATTATTACTAAATAAAATATGAATGCATTTTTTTGAAATAAAAAATTCTCAATAGGGGTTTTGTTGTATTATATAAAAGATTAGCTTAAAAATATAACAAGTATGTAACTAAGTGGTGAAGTGAAATTTAAACTTGGATTGTGTTACGAGTCGAGTCACGTCACTTGTTTTCGTTGGCTTACTTCACGACTCACTCATCTCACTCGTTTTCGACGTTATTCCATGACAAATTTTATAAACAGATTCTAAATTATAACTAGTAACCAAAACTTAATTTCCCACATCGAAAAAACTATAACTCTAATTCATGTGTCAACTACCAATGAAAATTATTGCAAATTGTAACTTATTTTGAGCATTAACTAATATTTTCCTGTAATGGTTACTAGTTATAATACCTGTGCACGCACAGGGTTTTTAAAAATTCGTTTTAATTATGTATTATTATCAATTAAGAAATTAACCACTGAACATGTTTCAAATGGTTTTACTTGGTGGACTAAAATTAAAAAATCATATGTATATGTTATAACCTACCTATTATTTTAGGAGAGTGCTTTTGAATTAAAAATTATATGTTATTATTCAAAGGAAAATCACATGATGATACTTGACTTGTATGAGATGTTAGTGATATATGTTTTTAGTTTTGCAAACCCGTGCTATCAATTTAGGATATGTTTTGTAATTGTGGTATTTCTTTTACTTATATATTCTTGCTGAATAATTCTCATGTACATACTTTTAATTCGTTTACAACGACCAACTATTACGGGCTTTTTTTCTTTTTTTTATTATTTATTTTATTTTTTGATAAAACATCACGTCAATGAATAAAGTTAGGTTATCACCTACATAGGTTTTTTTTTTTTTTTAGGAGATGATTGTTATCAAATAAGGATTGTGATGCGTGCATTTTTTTATATAATTAAAGGAAAACATCTTCTATATTAAACAATGACTATCTAACCCATATGTTTGTTTGTTTGTTTGTTTTTTTAATAATTAGCTTTGTATAACGTTTTTAACTGACAGACATGTTGAGGTTGAGGTTGATTTTGTTGTTTAGCTTTAACTATTGATATCATGGTGTACAAAATGTGTGAATTTAGAGCATTCACTATTATAAACCTTTTTAAAGGTTTATAATTGTGTTTTGACATTAATTTATAAACCTTTTTGTTTTATAAACCTATCTCCACTATGGAAAAACTTTTTCAAGTTTTATAAACATCTCAAATAATTCAAATGCATTAAATTATAAAAATGTTCAATATCCTAGACCTCTTCATGCCACATAAGCTTAAAATAGATGTTCATTATGGTTTACAAATTTTTAGACCTCTTCATAACTTTATAAACATTTTCAAAAACCACCATAGTGGATGCCCTTAGTAGCACATAATGAGCGTTTGTTAAGTTAAAATATGCTCCGTAAAGTTTTTAAAATGTTTTTATGGATATCCATATACAAATTTTAAATAACAATTTCATGAGTTGTTGTTATAAGTAGAATCGCGTATATTTATTTTCATATCACAGTATCGTGCTTACCATTTGATATTTAAATTCCCGTTACTAATAATTTACCCGCATTTCAAACTCGTGTACAAATAAATTAAACTTTTAAATAATAACATGAGTCCTTATTTAAAAACATATTCTAATGGATTAAAGTTTAAAACTAACATTAGTTTAAAAAAATATTTAACGTATATTAAAACTAATTCGCATATTTATCAAATTTTGTAATTTTAATGGATGAAAGTCTAAAAACTAATATTAATACTCATGTAAGTAATTTTAAACAACGTTAATATTATAAAGTATATGGGTTATAAAGTGTAAGGGGTTATTTGTGTTTTTTATAAAGTTATTAAAAAACATGGAAATTTGTAATTTTACACTTTACTCTATATAAATTATTCAAAATTCAATCACTAAAGTTTTATTAATTACTTCCTCTTTTTTTAAGTTTTTGTTTTCATAAATTTGACACCTATATTTTTATGCATTTTTTTTCTTAACCAAATTTCTTCACCAAATTTATTAAGTTTGACCAAAATCAATTTAATTTTGACTTTCTATTGACCAATCACGTTGCTCGATTTCGCCTACGTGGCAAAATCGAGCTCTGCTATTGGTCCAATTTTTTTTCAGTGAGAATGGATTTGCAAAAATACTCCGAAATGATGTAATTCTCTTATTATATAAAAGATTTATACTTAACGACACTTACCTGGGTTTTAAAAACTTATGTACTTGAAAACTAGTAACACTTAGTTATTTCGAAACAACTATAAACATATGCACGGGTCATGGCCTTTTTCATCAAAAATAAACACGTAACATATTTTCTATCGAAACTCGACTACAAGACAAAAACAAGACATAACTTACATTCTTTTTAAATGTATAATTATCCGCTAATTATTTTATTAACTTAAACCTATGTATGTATATTTACACATATGTGTACTATTAGTCAATGACACTTTTATATTTTCCGACAACGTCTATTATTCGCAATACTTTACGTACGATCATACCCCGTACCTTGTCTTCCGGGTACTTTTGTAACGGAAACTTATCCGTCCTTATTACTTTGTTATTATGTACATATATAATTATACATTTCCAAGAGCCAATACTTACAAACATTTATAAAACAACTTTTCTTAAATTTAAATGTTGTCACACAAGCAACAACAACACAAAAACTTGAAAACTTTTAAACTTATCAAGTCTTAAAACTAAATCAGTAAACTAAAACTTGCCATACGAATCTAGGTTGTGTGTCGGTGCCGCTCACTATTACTATTTGATTTATCCCACTTCAAACGACTATTGCTGAGGTAAGTTTCATTGCCCCTACTTTTACTTGCTTTTAAACTGTTTTGGGGTGAATACATGATTATTTTTAATTAAACTCAATGCTCATTTTATTTGAACAAGTGAATCGTTTACTCAAGTTGTTTCTGATTGGATTGATTTAGTTATTCGAATGAATTATGTGTTTACCTACCACAAGCTTGATTATTTTCTAACGAACACAAGTATTAAAGTTATTGTTTACTTTTACATATGGACACAAGTACTTGAAACTGTTATGCCTACATAACCGAGTTAACTGGTAACATGACCGAATGAACTGCTAACATGACCGATTGAATTGGTCAAACGAACATTAAATCTTGTGGTCCACACAGCTTTCAAACACTTAAACCTATGAACTCACCAACCTCGTGTTTATACTCTTTAGTATGTATTTTCAGGTTTTAAGGCGATAGCTTAATTTAAGGCGATAGCTTAATTTTGGAGGCGCAAGGCAATGTCATGGCATGGCCATAGATTTCTCTGACAATATTATTTGGGACCTCTTTAACATTATGGGCCTATATTTTCGCACTAAACATTGATGTAAACCTTGTTTTGTTACATGAATGAAATTTCTTAAAGAAAATCCTTTGTTCTATACTTTGTGATGTGGTACCAATTTAGTAGCACCTGTGACTTGTGTACTTCCGTTGTGCCATTTTTGGGGGTGTTACAGTGGTGTTTGGGTGTCCCCAAAATTTTAAGGCGTTGTTCACCATACATGCTTGGTTAAGAAACTAGTATTTGATGGAAATAATTTCTTGATTTTTAAGTGAGAAATGAGTGAAAATAGATGAAATTTTTTGAGAAATTTGTGGCTATTTTGTATCATGTCCCTATGGATGGCGCCATGTTTATATATAGTATGTAAGTCGGTTTAGAGGTGGGATGGAATGGTTTTGTTGTTTGGTTTCCTGTGTTGAACGGTAAGGACCCGAAGAGATTGATGAAGATCAAGAAGCTCGGGTAACACTTAAACAAAGACCATAATTTACTGCCTCACGGCAGTATTTGCCCAAGTGTGTGAAACTTGTGAAGTTGTGTGTGTTGTTCTCCTTTTATAGAGCGGCTTGTAGGGTTTAGAGATATACCCTTTGGGGATGATCAACAGCTGCTAGAGAGCCAGGTGTTGATCATCCGAGAGCAAAGAAGAAGGACAGGTATTGTGCATCCTTTAGCTCGTACAAAGTGGTGTTTGTCGTGTGTCCCACTTTGCAGTGTCAGATGGTACATCTTAACCGCTAGTGATAGTTGGGGAGCAGTACTAGTAGTACTGTCATGCTTAGTCTGGCATGAGAAGTCTTACCAAGCCCTGCGCGGCCTGGGTTTTAAACCAGGTTTCCATCAAGTGTTGATAGGCATCGGTAATGAGCTTGATTTGAGCGTGTAATTAATAGGCTTGGGCTGCTAATATTGATATACTATCAAATAATAAGAAATTTTTACCGGCTATTTACATCCTTTACTTTTATATCACCAATAATTATTATTATTATTATTATTATTATATAAATATTTTCTAAATAAATTTAATAAATACCTTTAGTGATGACATGTGTTGTCGCTAAAGATCTGTGAACCCCACTTGGTCAAGTTTGTGTTGAATTTTCATGGGCCCCACTGGTCGTTGCTAAAACATTGACCGGTCATCGTCAAAAACTTGAGCGATGAACCTATGGCGACAAGTCGACAACAGTTTGGCAACATGTAGTCGCTAAAGCCTTTAGCGACAACGTGTGTCGGCGCTAAAAGTTGAATCGTTGTAGTGAATTCAATGGTTGAATCGGAGATGGTTGTTGCCTTTTGGGGGGATGAAGATGAAGTCAAATGAAAAAATAAAGTTGTGGCAACGTGAATTCTTATGGGTCTTTAAAAATATATATATAACTACATATTATATTTATAAAAAAAGAAACATTTTCGATTGATATTATATATATATATATATATATATATATATATATATATATATATATATATATATATATATATATATATACATATATACATATATATATATATATATATATATATATATACATATATACATATATATGTATATATATATATATATATATATATATATATATATATATATATATATATATATATATACGTATAGGTATGAGTTAAAATAAAAAGTCTCTTATAATAAAAAGTGTAGGAAGGATTGTGAGGGCGACATGTGTCACCCCATGCCACATCATATGACACGTGTCACCCCCAAACAGCCCCCCCCCCCCCCCCACCCCACCCATGACACTATTTTATGAAGAAAAACACATTATATTTCTCGTGCTTAAAGATTTCACTTATCAATTTTTTTTTTTGGTCGCACACATGTGTAAGGAAAAAAAAAAATTTGCCCCTTGCAACCTAGTTTTCTGGCTCCGCCACTGCCCACTAGGTACGTTATTTGAAGGTGGTAATGGAAAATACAAAAATAATCACGAGGATAAACCACGTATATTTGAGTTAAAGACTCTCCCTCAACAATAACTCTCTGAAAAACCTCGTCTGTCTTACCCGTTTGTAAAAAATTACGTACTCTGCCTGCTTTTAGCCTTGCGGGTTATTGATCCAAGATGTATCATATATTCATATACAGGAACTAGTGGCTACGTTGAATTCGGACAAACTGGTTAAACACTTAAACCGCGTGTTTTTGAGTTAAAAATCCATGCTTGTTGGGTAAACCAAAAAATAAATAAATAAACTCAAAGCGATCTGTTTTTAGTGATTACATTTTACATGACCTTGTTGCTTAAAAATATAATATAAAAGTTTCGCGTAAGTAAGAAAGTTTTACCGGTCATTTACATCCGCTCCTTTTAGATCAGCAACTTCTTTGAGTGCTTCCGTCCATGATTTCAGCTTACGTGCAGCCTGCCTCTTCTTTTCCTCGTCCTGCTCTGCCTCCATTCTTTGTCTGTGTTTGAATAACGCCTCTCCAAAGCTACTTTCTTGCTTCCTAACATGAGTTGGCTCGACGTGGAAAAAAATAGGTACCACGATATGCTTTGAGACCTTTCGTTGCTCGAGGATCAGTACGAGCTCATCAAGACACCATGATGAAGATGCATAGTTCTTAGACAAGACAATTATGGAAGCACGAGAGCTTTTTATAGCTCTTGTAAGCTCAGGTTTTAGTTCTTCCCCAGTTTCGACCTCTTGCTCATCAAGAAAGGTAGATATGTTTTCACTCACTAGCTCTTGGTACAAGTAATCCGTAAAGTTGCGACGAGTGTCTATACCTCTAAAACTTAGGAAAACATCATAAGTTTTAGATTCTTCTTCTTGTTCTACTTCTTCTTGTATTTCGTTGATGATAGCCATGTAAGTCGAAGATTAACTACAAGTGTATAATCAGTTTATTTCTTTGCTTCAATATGTGTTTTGTTGTGTTTAGATTATAAGATGAATGTGTGTTTTTATGATAACAACAAAGTCATTATTGAGAGGAGACTAAAGACTTAGGTAGTGACTTGGTCTTCACTCCTGTAAGACTTTTTTTCTTGGAATTTACAGGCAACTTTCAATAACATATTCTTGAAAAAATAATGTAACAAAAAAGCACCTTTAGGTGAGTCATCATATGCCCCACTTTGTGGAAAAAAATAGTTACTCCGTACTACATATGGCCAAAGCATGTACGACTCATTATATTATTTAGACAAACAATAGAAATAAGCGAAAATCATAGTTTGTTAATAAAAAGAAAATTATTTACTTCGGTGGTTCGAGATCATCTGTTTCTCTTCATTTCTACATTTTCTACACCTACCAATTGAAACTACTATCAATTCCAGTAGCTCTGGCTATCGCATTGCATAATGAGTTAGGGTCCATCAGTGTTTGTAGACTTTTCAATATATGATACGTTATGTAGTATACTAGTTATAATACTCGTGCACGCATGAGTTTTGACACAAAAATTTTATCATGCATTTAATATCGAATATATTGTCTTAAAATGTTTTGAACTTTACCACTCTGTTCCCGAGTCTAAAATGGAAAAAAGAGAAATGAAGGGGATAAAAAAGAGAGAAAAGAAGAGGAGATGGAAAAGTTTTCATTTTTAGTTGTGTGTTCCCAAGTTGAAAAGAAATGAAAAGAGATGCTTCCAAATTAAGCCTAGAATTTCACTTCTCTCCAAATCATCCCAATTTGAGAAGAAGATTAGGAGGAGGAATTTGGCATAATTTCCTTTCCTCTTCTCTTCTCTTCTTTCCAAAAAAATCTCGGAAACATGATTATTTTTCAATTTCCTCTCCACTTCTCTTCTTTTCTTTCCAAAAAGAAACTCGGGAACAGAATGTACATCTATTAATTTAGTATAAGTCAAATTTATTTTGCAATAACAATGCTTATTAAAAACAGTCGCAACACCCCTATATTCGGCTATTATTAGAGTTCCAAACACCCATAAAATTAGCAGTTGAAATAGTTTCAAACACCCTTGAATTCAGCTATCAAGGCGGTTTCAAGTATCCATCAATATTTCAGCTATTAAAAACATTGAAACAGGCATAAAAACCCTTTAATAACTATTAAGACAGTCATTAAAACTATCCTAATCACCACTAAATCTAACTATTAAGACGGTCCCAAAAACCCTTTAAAAACTTACAGTCCCAAACTCCAATAACTCAAGCAAGTCCTACTTTAGTAGTTTAGTAAACCGGCTCATTATTTTCGTAGTAGATTTTCAAGTGAATGAGACACATTAGTTACATCTCTTTCTAGATCATCATTATTTTATATTAAAACAAATTCAAAACCAATTAACTCATCAAATACTTGTGAGATTTGTTGTTTTGTTGCAACTTTGGAATAAGGTTAATGCAACACATATCAGTGCCTGAGACAAAGACAACTTGATTTTAAAATTCAATAAACACATATACCATATAAGCAAATTATTATATAAAATATATGTTTTAAGTAACCTTCAAAGTAAATTCGTTGTTGATGCATCAGCTATAGTTTCGGGGTTTTTATGGTTCCAACTTTAGCATACTTGGTGATGAACTTGTATTCCCAGTCTCTTAATGTGTCAAGTTCGAATAAACAACGCATAAGGACCAACTCGTATATAAAACATCCTAAAAGAAACATCAATCAGCTAATATTCAAACTATTGGCACAAAACGTACACTTTTTTTCTTCATTTCTTTCGGACTTAACAATGTGCACAATACACTTCCTGCTAAAGTAATAAAAAATAGAAGGTGCAGCCAATAGAGAATATCGCTTTGTCAAAATGAGTAAATTAGCTTTGTATAATATTTTTAACTGTATGTTGAGGTTGAGGTTGATGTTGATGTTATTGTTTAACTTTAACTATTGATATCATGTTGTACAAAATATGCAAGTTTAGTATCACATAATGAGTGTTAAGGAAGTTAAAATATGCTCCGTAAAGTTTTTAAAATATTTTTTTTATGGATATTCAAATATAAATTTGAAATAACAATTTCATGAGTAGTTGTTATAAGTAGAATCGTATATATTTATTTTCATTTTTTTTTAGAAAGGCAACAAAATCAATAAAACCTAAGAAAACAAGATACAAACTAAAGGCATCCCACCTCAAATAATCAAGATAATTAAAAGAGGATGAGACCCAAAGAAAACTACAACAAATACTACGAACTGTTTCTAAACAAACAAAGCAACCGACTAATACCAGAACTGACACTAGAGGATATTGAAATCATGGTACCAGCTTACACTTGATATCAAACATGTTACCACCACTAGACAATTATTGACCTGACACACACACACACACACACACACACACACACACACACAAAAAAAAAAAAAAAAAAAAAAAAAAAAAAAAAAAAAAAATCCACTAACAACCATGGATAGCATATTACATACCACACATAAAATGCTTCTGTGGACCTGAACTAGCAGACATACTCGCAGATGGAATGACAGCCACTCAACAATAAACAGCAGATATCACAGGAAAAATAGCACAGGAACTCGATCCCAAACTGAATATTGCTTACTGAAGTCGACTCTTTGTGGGGTCTCGTAACCATATTTGCCAATCTATCTCTTTATATTTTCTTGATCTTCGCGTAATCCACTCAAAACTTTTTAGTTGAATGTCTTGAGCAATTTTGTTATTACTTGAAACCTTGCTACCGAACACACGAGCATTTCTTTCTTTCCATATGAAGTACCTGGTAGTCCAAACAACCGCTTGCCAAACACGAGAATAATAACTAGGGACATTAACGTTTCCATTTGATGAAAAGAATTCATCAAGAGAGAAAGCATTAACGACCCCTACCTTCCACCAATTAAAAATCTTCTCCCAAACACCCATGGCTAGATCACAAGTGCTCAAGCAATGAGTACACGTTTCCACGACATTTTTACAACTTGGACAAAGAACCGAATCCAAGTCAACACCTCGTCTATCAAGTTCCGCACGAACCGGTAGTCTTCCTCTTAACGCCCTCCACACGAATATATTTACTTTCTTAGGAACCAACTTATTCCAATGCGTTTCATGACCTCCAATATCGCGAACCGGTAGTATATATTTATTTTCATATCACAGTAACTCGTGCTTACCATTTGATATTTATATTCCTATTACTAATAATTTAGCCATATTTAATATTCAAACCCGTGTACTCATAAATTAAATTAAATAGAATAACATGAGTCCTTATTTAAAAAAATATTCTAATGGATGAAAGTCTAAAACTAACAATGTTAAAACTAATACGCATATTTACAAAACTTTGTAATTTTAATGGATGAAAGTCTAAAAACTAATACCAATACTCATGTAATTTTAACCAAAGATAATATTATAAAGTATAAGGGGTATAAAATGTAAGCGGTTATTTGTGTTTTTTCTAAAGTTATTAAAAAACATGGACACTTGTAATTTTACACTTACCTCTATATAATTTATTTAAAATTCAACACTAAAGTTTTATTAATTACTTTATCTTTTTTTAAGTTTTTGTTTTTATAAATTTGACACCTATATTTTTATGTATTTTTTTCTTAACCAAATTTCTCCACCAAATTTATTAAGTTTGACCAAAATCAATTTAATTTTGACTTTCTATTGACCAATCATATTGCTCGATTTCGCCTACGTGGTAAAATCAATCTCTCCTATTGGTCTAATTTTTTTTCATTGAGAAGGGTTTTGCAAAAACACTCCGAAATGATGCAATCTTTTATATAATAAAAGAATTACATCATTTCGGAGTGTTTTTGAAAAATCCCTTCTCATTGAAAAAAAAATTGGACCAATAGCAGAGCTCGATTTTGTCACGTAAGCAAAATCGAGCAACGTGATTGGTCAATAGAAAGTCAAAATTAAATTGATTTTGGTCAAACTTAATAAATTTGGTGGAGAAATTTGGTTAAGAAAAAAATGCATAAAAATATAGGTGTCAAATTTATGAAAATAAAAACTTAAAAAAAGAGGAAGTAATTAATAAAACTTTAGTAATTGAATTTTAAATAATTTATATAGAGTAAAGTGTAAAATTAAAAGTCTCCATGTTTTTTAATAACTTTATAAAAAACACAAATAACCCCTTACACTTCATATTCCCTATATTTTATAATATTAACTTTATTTAAAATTACATGAGTATTAGTATTAATTTTTAGACTTTCATCCATTAAAATTAAAAAATTTGGTAAATATGTGAATTAATTTTAATATACGTTAAATTTTTTTAAACTAATGTTAGTTTTAAACTTTCATCCATTAGAATATTTTTTTAAATAAGGACTCATGTCAGTATTTAAAAGTTTAATTTGTGCGTACACAGGTTTGAAATACGGCTAAATTTATTAGTAACGAGAATATAAATATCAAATGATAAGCACGATACTGTGATATGAAAATAAATATACGCGATTCTACTTATAACAACGACTCATGAAATTGTTATTTAAAATTTGTATATGGATATCCATAAAAACATTTTAAAAACTTTATAGATCATATTTTAATTTTATCAACGTTCATTATGTGCTACTAAATTAACACATTTTGTACAACATGATATCAATAGTTAAAGTTAAAAAATAAAATCAACCTCAACCTCAACATGTCTGTCAGTTAAAAATATTATACAAATCTAATTATTAAAAAAAAAAAAAAACAAACACATGAGTTAAATAGTCATTGTTAAATATAGAAGGTGTTTTCCTTAAATTATATTAAAAAAAAATGCACGTATCACAATCCTTATTTGATAACAATCACTTTCTAAATCAAAATAATTAAAAAAAAAAAAAAAAAAAAAAAAAATCTACGTAGGTAATAACCTAACTTTATTCATTGACATGATGTTTTATCAAAAAAAAAATCGTAATAGTTGGCCGTTGTAAACAAATTAAAAGTATGTACATGAGAATTATTCAGCAAGAATATATAGTTTTAATCAGTTTATTACGTTACTATATTGCGATAATGTTATTGAGTTTGTAATCATTGATGTGGGATACAACCATTATTCTATACTTATGATTTATATGTAAACCTCTTTTTGCTTCTGAATAGAATCCGAAAGAGACCTCAACAGAACTTTGGCTTATGTTTTATCTAGCTGATAGTATTTAGTAACTTTTTTATTGTTTAACTTTTTTGTTATACACACCAACTTTTATATCCCCTATACTTTATAATATTAACATTATTTAAAATTAAATGAGTATTAGTATTAGTTTTTATATCCTCTTACACTTTATATCCCCTATACTTTATAATATTAACTTTATTTAAAATTACATGAGTATTAGTATTAGTTTTTAGACTGTCATCCATTAAAATTAAAAAATTTGGTAAATATGTGAATTAGTTTTAATATACGTTAAATTTTTTTAAACTAATGTTAGTTTTAAACTTTCATCCATTAGAATATTTTTTTTAAATAAGGACTCATGTTAATATTTAAAAGTTTAATTTGTGCGTACACGGGTTTGAAATACGGCTAAATTTATTAGTAACGAGAATATAAATATCAAATGGTAAGCACGATACTGTGATATGAAAATAAATATACGCTATTCTACTTATAGCAACGACTCATGAAATTGTTATTTAAAATTTGTATATGGATATCCATAAAAACATTTTAAAAACTTTACGGATCATATTTTAACTTTATCAATGCTCATTATGTGCTACTAAATTAACACATTTTGTACAACATGATATCAATAGTTAAAGTTAAACAACAAAATCAACCTCAACCTCAACATGTCTGTTAGTTAAAAATATTATACAAAGCTAATTATTAAAAAAAAACAAAAACAAACAAACAAACAAATGGGTTAAATAGTCATTGTTTAATATAGAAGGTGTTTTCCTTAAATTATATTAAAAAAATACACGTATCACAATCCTTATTTGATAACAATCACCTTCTAAATCAAAACAAAATTTTTTTTAAAAAAAATCTACGTAGGTGATAACCTAACTTTATTCATTGACGTGATGTTTTATAAAAAAAAAATCGTAATAATTGGCCGTTGTAAACAAATTAAAAGTATGTTTCTGAGAATTATTCAGCAAGAATATATAGTTTTAATCAGTTTATTACGTTACTATACTGCGATAATGTTATTGGGTTTGTAATCACAGATGTGAGATACAACCATTATTCTATACTTATGATTTATGTGTAAACATCTTTTTGCTTTTGAATAGAATCCGAAAGAGACCTCAACAGAACTTTGGCTTATGCCTTATCTAGCTGATAGTATTTAGTAACTTTTTTTTTTGTTTAACTTTTTCGTTATACACACCAACTTTTAGTAACTTTTTTTTATGTTTTATTGAACACTTCTACACTTAATATTTGTGTTTTTACTATAAACACACTAAGCTATAAGAATTAGTTGTGAGTTCAGGGGTTTTTCACTAAGCTTCTAAAAAAGCTTATAGCTTTATCATACACTTATTGTGTTATGGTAATTGAATAAGCCAATAAGCTCCTTTAATAAGCATAACCAAACACCCCTTTAGTTCTAATATGAAGTTTTCTTATTTGATGTTATTACTAACTTTGTTGTTATCCTCAGTGTAATGCAACATGTTAGTGGTTTTTGCAGTTTTATCATCTTATCGCACACACTAAAGTGTAATGCAATTTGTTGTGTGCGTTTTTTAGAGGAGGATTAAGTATCAACACATGATTGTCGTGGAAGGATTTTTTACGCCTGCTCAAGGTATGAATGTATAATTTAGTTAAGTTGCTAATTTAGATAATACATGAATGTATTCTAATGTACCAAAGATGTGTTTTAGTGCCTATATGGGAATTTTATTGTAGGAATTCTTTTCAGAGTGTAATTTGTCTTTGAATGAGTTAATGAAACTTAGCAGGTGTTTGCTGTCATTGATAACACTATGGGTGTTAACCAACGGTCTAAAATATGAGTGTCTTTTACCTTGATGATTTAAGCCAATTGTGAAGAAAGTTGCATTAAAGTAAAAGGTCGGTACGGATTCAAACAATCCTAAAAGACTTGCGAATGTACCATTTGTCATTTTTTTCATGCATTTATAATTTACTTATAGAAGTAATAATAATTTCCTTAAATAGTTCGAGCTTAGAGAAAAATTATTCTTATATATTATACATAAACATAAGATTAAATTTGAGTTCTATCTATTACATCTTTTTTTGTTTCTCTTTATGTAATAAAGAAGTTAAAGTGTAAGCATCTACGTTAATTTGGTAATTTTATTATCAAACATGAGAAGTAAATAGCACAAACTTATGAAAATACAACTTTCCAAACAAAAAAGTACATTAGTTAAATGATATGATAGTTATTCATAATCAAAGAAATGAATCAATTTTCAAAGCTATCTAAATATGCTACATATTTTAACGAAAATATAAGTAAAAGAAATACTACAATTACAAAACACATCATAATATGATAGCACGGGTTTGCAAAACTAAAAGCATATATCACTAACATCTCATGCATGTCAAGTATCATCATTTGATTTTGCTTGAATAAAAAAATATAATTTTTAATCCAAAATCATTCTCCTAAAATAATAGGAATATTATAACATATACATATGATTTTTTATTTTTAGTCTACCAAGTAAAACTATTTGAAACATGTTAAGTAGTTCATTTCTTAATCGATAATAACACATTATAAAAACAAAATTTTAAAAACCCTGTGCGAGCGCAGGTATTATAACTAGTTCTTTTATTATATATATATATATATATATATATATATATAGGGGGACTTTCTTACGAGAACCATTTTATCCGCGAGAACTGAGAGAACCACCAAAAACATACATGCACGCCTTTTAAAATTAAATAAAAATACATGCAAATCATAAATAATCGTAAACATCCACCTATGTTCTTCAATAACATTATGAACTCATCATCTTTTTTCATAAAAACCTTACACACGGCCGCAATATTGTCGTTGCACGTCTTATAAGAACATACATGCACACCTTCAAAGAAAGTTTTAGTATTTCGAATTTCTTATCAAATTCTTTAGAACAACTATGTTTTTTTTAAAACATATGTGTTGTTTTGAAAACATATGTGCAAAAATACAATTATTGAAGGCGTGCATGTATGTTTTTGTTGGTTCTCTCAGTTCTTGCGGATAAAATGGTTCTCGTTTGAAAGTTACACTATATATATATATATATATATATATATATATATATATATATATATATATATATATATATATATATATATATATATCAGCAAGCGTAATATATTTAGGGATTTCCAGTATTCAACATTGTATTTAGTAGTCTACAAAATTCTCCAAAACCCTATTTTGTTTTCTTTCTCCATCAATAGCCGTTACTGGTTTTTGTAGCGTTTCATAGCTTTCTTTCTTTAAATTAGCACAATGAAGAGCCATCCCAACATCAATATATAACATGATGCTATTATTTACAACAATATCAAACGAAAAAATCAATCAAAAAAGACAATAAATTACAATGAATGTGAAACTTACAATTGAGAAACCAAAGTTTTGGAAACAATCCGTTTATCCAAATCCTAAAAAACGCATAAGCACCAAGGGCAATGGAAAACTTGAGATAAAAGGTAGTATGCACTTGTACACCCGTTGAATATCGTTTTTAAAGTAATTTATATAGAATCTAACACAAAGTGCATGCTTGTTGCCATTTAAAAAAAAAATGCACACCCTTAGATGGAAATCTAGATCCACCAATAGCAATCATCTGAAATATGGAAGTGGTAAAAACCAAACATGACCCTTGACCCTCACAACTAACGATACCCGCTAAAACCTCAAGCCAAACAATTTTAGCAACACAATCATACCGGGTGGTGAGGCGAATGGAGAAAGTGTTATTTGACCCTCACAACTAATGCTAAAATTTAGGCTGCAAGTATTGTTTGACCCTCACAACTAATTCTGAAATTTAGGCTGCAAGTATTGTTAGTTCCTTGTTTGTTTTGGTATTGTTGCTAGTATGGAATGTTTGGGATGTCAACACTCTTTATATGGAATGGCATCCGAAGTCTGTTTATATTGGTTGTAATATATATTCACCATTTCACCAAACTAATGAAAGTAACACGAACAAGCTTGTTTCGTATTCACTGAAAAGAAAACTTAGAAATGAACCTCCTCCTGTTAAATGAATGAAGTTTTTTTATTCATAAAAAAACCTTGAGTGACACAAAAAATGATTTACTGCAAAAGGCTTTTCCCTCCCATCCATTTCCACATTTACATACTTTATTGTCCTTTTCCACCGAGACATAAAAAAAATAAAATAATAAAATAACATAAATCAACACTTTATCAGCACCCAGACTCACACACCCATAAACAAAACCAAGTTCTTATTATACTTTAACCAACGCACAAGAAAAACACACACACACATTCACCAAAATAAATAAATAAATAAATAATAAATAAAAACCATTATCATTTTCACTATTATTTCCACTCATTTTGTGGCTCCTAAAAACAAGTAAAAAATCTTCAAAACTAAAATACAACGTAATAAATCCAAATCTCCTATGTATTAGACATGTGTGTCATCATCATTTGTGTTCTCCTCAAAACTTTCCTAGTTAGATTAGTTCTAACTAAATAAATCCAAATCTCCAATGGTTAGTTACTTCACTCACTTGTAGTTGCATATATCTATATGTCTTTCAGCATAACGACCTCATGGTTAGACAAGAACAACAAAGTTATTAGGCCATTGGGTGCAGCTCGTTGGAGCACCTCGCCAGTCCAACATGGCACCTCGCCACCACACTGACCCCCCTCATCTTTTCTCGCCAGTTGAAAGCTCATCGTCTGCACGACGAAGGAAAACATTGGACAAATTACCATTTGAGTGGGGCCATGTAAAGGGATAAAAGTTTGTTTGTTTTTTTTTTTTTTTTTTTTTTTTTTTTTTTTTTTTCATGTGTGTGTGTACACACAGTAACAAAGGAAGAAGATGAAGTGATTTTTTTTTTTTTTTTTTTTTTATTATTATTTTTGCTTTTGTTAAATTTGGGCTAAATGGAACTATGTACGTGGGCTTGTTTTAAGTCAAAGTTTTTTTTTTTTTTTTTTTTTTTACCGAGTGACGGTTAGAATTTGTAACTTTTTTATATAAAAAATGTTATATGTATTATTTGAATGAAATGAATTTTTTGTTATTTGATAAATTGAACAAAAAAATAAAGTTGTAAGTGATGGACTCTAAATAAGTAAGTTAAAGTTAGTTGTTAGTGAAGGGATTAGTTGTGCGGGTTTGTTAAAGTAATGTGGCAGCTCGTAAGCCCCAAATGACAAACCCAACCTGCTCACTGTACCCCGTGGTCTTATTGAGAGGAGGCAAAGACTTAGGTTTTGACTTGGTCTTCACTCTTATGCCTGACTCTTTTCTTGGAATTTACAGGCAATTTTCAAAAACATATTCTTGAGAAAATAACAAAAAAGTATCTTGAGATGAGTCAAGTATTACAAATAATAAGAAAATTATTTACTTCAGTGGTTCGAGATCATCTGTTTCTATTCATTTCTAGATTTTCTACACCTACCAATTGAAACTACTCTCAATTCCAGTGGCTCTAGCTATCGCATTGCATAATGAGTTAGGCTTATTTGACTTAAACTTTAAGGGTTATTTGGTAAATTTGGTAATTTGTGTAACTTGTCCAACAAGTTTGTTTATAATTAGAAAACTAATCAATTACGGTTAGTTTTGCCTATAAATAAGGATCATTAGCAATAGAATTATTTGTACCTTTTGAATAATAGTTTGGCGCCTTTTGAATTAGAATTTGGTACTTTGGAATTAGAATTTTGTATTTGTATCTTTGATTTTGATTTGTATTTGGTTTAGTAATTTAGCATCCGCTTCGTTTGTTCAAATTTTGTTATTTGGTTCGTACTTTGATTACCTACCGGGTCCATTAGAGTTTGTAGACTTTTCAATATATATATATATACACTAGTTCTAATACCCGCGCACGCGCGGGTTTTTAAAATTTTTTTGAATCATATATTTTTATTTATTAAAAAATAAATAATTTAATCTTTGTTTGATTTATGATGTTTAATTATAGTTTTTTATTATTAAAGATAATTATTTAAAAATTTTAATCCTATTATTAATTACATCTTATCTATATTTTTTGTATTTATCTACGGATAAATATAAAATGTTATCTAATAAAAAAATAATCTTTTTTTTAAATAAAATTATTACTAAATAAGGTATGAATTCATTTTTTTGAAATGGAAAATTCTCAATAGTGGTTTTGTTTTATTATATAAAAGATAGATATATATATATATATATATATATATATATATATATATATATATATATATATATATATATATATATATATAAAATCAGTAAGCGTAATATATTTAGGGATTTCCAGTATTCAACATTGTATTTAGAGGTGTGAATTGGGTGTGGCTTTTTATCCGGGTTGAGGAGCTGATCTGTATAAGTGTATAACACATACTATACACAATCATCATGCCCTGTTTTTGCGGGATTGGTTATGTTGTTGTACATACTATACCAGTATCCCCAAAACAACCTGACCCGTTTATTGAATGAGTTAGGCGGGTTGACTTGTTTTCGACCCAAACTCGTACTGTATTTCTCTAACCCATACCTGATTGTTTTGGTGTCGATTTCGTGTCATGTTAAAAATTGACACCTCAAATTTAGACCCCCTCTCCTCTTCTTACATGTCAATCACCGTTGTGCTGCCCTTTTCCGACCAATTGACGAATCTTCTCCTCGTCCATAAATTTGTTTGTCCATTCTATTTCTTTTAGTAGTCTAAAAAATTCTCCAAAACCCTATTTTCTTTTCTTTCTCCATCAATAGCCGTTACTAGTTTTTGTATCGTTTCATAGCTTTCTTTCTTTTAATTAGTACAATGAAGAGCCATCCCAACATCAATATATAACAAGATGCTATTATTTACAACAATATCAAATGAAAAAATCAATCAAAAAAGACAATAAATTACAATGACTGTGAAACTTACAATTGAGAAATCAAAGTTTTAGAAACAATCCATTTATCCGAATTCAACAATACGCATAAGCACCAAGGGTAATGGATAACTTGAGGCAAAAGGTAGTATGTGCTTGTACACCCGTTGAGTATCGTTTTTAAAGTAATTTATTTAGAATCTAACACCAAGTGCATGCTTGTTGCCGTTTTAAAAAAAGAATGCACACCCTTCTATGGAAATCTGGATCCAGCAATAGCAATCATCCGAAATATGGAAGTGGGTAAAAACCGAACATGACCCTTGACCCTCACAACTAACGATCCGCCAAACAATTTCAGCCACACAATCATACCGGGTGGTGAGGCGAATGGAGGAAGTGTTGACCCTCACAACTAATGCTGGAATTTAGGCTCCAATTATTTTATCAATAACACCCTAATAACTAAAATACTATTCATAGCAATAACACCCTAATAACTATTATTTATGTATGTGAGTGTCATAATACATTACCAAAAATACCCAACAGCGAGCAACATCTGTGCATTGTTAGTTCCTTGTTTGTTTCCGCTGTTGCTAATATGGAATGTTTGAGATGTCAACACTCTTCACCAATTCACCAAACTAATGAAAGAACACGAACAAGCTTGTTTCGTATTCACTGAAAAGAAAACTTAAAAATGAACCTCCTTAAATGCATGAAGTTTTTTTATTAATAAAAAAACCTTGAGTGACACAGAAAAATGATTTACTGCAAAAGGCTTTTCCCTCCCACCCATTTCAACTTTTACAGACTTGTCCTTTTCCACCGAGACATAAAAAAAAGCAAATAACAGAAACCAACACTAGATCACTACTCAGACTCGCACCATAAACAAAACCAAGTTCTTATTATACTTTAACACACACACACACACAAAAGAAAAAAAAAAAAAAAAAAAAAAAAAAAAAAAAAAAAAAAAAAAACAACAACAACAATAATAATAATAAATAAATAAAAATTGACAAAAGACAAAATACAAATCATTATCATTATCACTATTATTTCCACTCATTTCGTACCTCCTAAAAACAAGTAAAGAATCTTCAGAACAAAAATACAACGTAATAAATCCAATCTCCTATGGATTAGACATGTGTGTCATCATCATTTGTGTTGTCCTCAAAACGAGTTTTTTGGGTGACTATAGTATTTTTTAAAAGTATTTAACAAAGTATGTAATTCTAGAAGTATTTAAATTAATATGTTAGTTTCATTTTTTTTTACAAAATCATAAATCTCAGAAACATTGTTTATTTGCAGCAAAACAAACCATCCTCTCCATGATCTTTGATTGATATCAAGCCCAAAAACAAAAAAGAATTACAAATATAACGCAGCCATCGTCTTCTTCTTGATGTCCTCGTCTCTGGTGTCCGCTCATCGCCGACAACTCCGTTGGTGGCGATGATGAAGTATACTTTTCTGTTTATTTACAGTGTTCCTCTAAATGATTTGACGGAATCGAGTTGACATTTGAATTATCAAAACAAGACATGATATTACTCCGAGTGATGGAACGGAAATCAGAATTAGTGTCAAACATCATCACCATCGTTAATGAAAAGTCCAGAGTAACCAAATGCTCATATATGATGATCGAAATAATCAGATCATCACCTTCGGTCGTAGCATTGTCGACCTTGACTTCTATGGCTCGCGGGAATTTTATATATGTGTTATTTTGATGAATCCCACGTCAATAAAGTCAAATATCCAATGTTCGTAACGATTCACAACCAATAAGACCAACACAACTCAATACGAAAACAATAATTATCGCGCATAGTGTTGATTCGTTCAAATTCATCGGAAATGGCACGAAGGAACCGAAAATAATAATATTATACGACATCGTTTACCTAATCGGAATATTATGTTTTCTTTTGCTCGTTGCCAATCTCGCTGAGTGATGACGTTGGAATCACGTCGTCCATTATCACCATCACTAAACATATAGTACAATGACGTATACTTCTATTTGCATTATCATTATTATTATTGTAGTAAAGAATACTAAGGGTGGTGGCAATGGGAGCGGGTGGCCAACGGTTTGCCCCAAACCGCCGGGGAACACCGCCGCCACCCCAGCGGTTAGGTTGGGCGGGTTGCTCCAGCGGGGAAGTTCACTGCAGCGGTTTGAAACAAATGTAGACGTTGGCAGTGGCGAAGCTTGGATTTTGTAAGTGGGGGGTCGGGATCTAAATTTTTTTTTTCCTAAGGCTATATTTCAGATATACCGAAATTTTTGGGGGGTCGAAACCGAATATACCGAAATTTTTCTACACGAAAACTATATACCCCCTACATCGCAAAAAAAATTTCGGGGGGTCGGGCGCCCCCCCGGCCCCTATGAAGCTTCGCCCCTGGACGTTGGCCATTGAATGTTTTGGAACGTTGGAGAAAAAAAAAAAAAAAAAAAAAAAAAAAAGACGTTGGGTTTACTGGTATTTCATTTTTTTCTGTAAATGGAGAGTGTAGTAGTGAGGGGGAGAAAGGGTGGTTGAGGAGATGGAGATAGAGAGAGACAGTATTTCATTTTTTTCTAGTATTTCATTTGGATTTACTGGTATTTCATTTTTTTTCTGTAGTCAAACATTGTGTTTTTTACTAGTATTTCATTTTTTTTCTGTAGTCAAACATTGTATTTCATTTAGAATAATTGTATGGGTTATTTTTTCAAGTATTATGTAGAATAATTGTATGGGTTTTTTTTTCAAGTATTATGTATTTTTTTTTTAAGTATCATGTATTTTTATTTTAGTTATTAATGAAATATTATGTTTTTATTAAATTATTTATTTATGAAAATAAAAAATAAAAAAATAAAAAGTTGGTGGTTTGGGAGGTATGAAAAAAGTGACTATTGCCACTAAAAAAATGTTGGGATGTATGGAAAAAGTGTGAGTGAGGTGTAATGATATTATTGGTAGGTTGAGAGGTATGGTTTTTTTTTGTAGTGACCATTGCCACCACCCTAAGACCGTGGAAATTATTTGTGATCTACTGTCAAAAATGTATCTTCCATTAGCTTTTATATTCTATAGAAAGGAAAAGGAAATAACTAAATATTATATTAAATACTTTTAAAAATACACACTTTCTTAAATACTTTTTTAAAATACTATAGTTACTTAAAAAACTCTCCTCAAAACTATTATAGTTAAATTAGTTCTAACTTCTAACTAAATAAATCCAAATCTCCAATGGTTAGTTACTCACTTGTAGTTGCATATACCTACATGTCTTTCAACATACCGAACTCATGGTTAGACAAGAACAAGATCCTTTGACCAAGGTTGCAGTGCACCTTTTCCTGTTCACGGGTCCAAGCCATTGGATCATCTAACCCTGCACCGCCTAAATCATTTTAAAAAATAAATAGATTAGTGATAGAATTATATAAGTTTGTGTTTTGAAATTTAACACACTGATCACATATAAAAAAATGGCAAATTTTGCGGGTCAATCCATATTAAAAATTACCCGTTTTGACCAAAATCGTTTTTGACATGTTAATTGTTACCCAACCAATCAGACCCATCCTTTTTGCCATCCCTAGTACTGAATTATTGTTTTCTCGGGTGAATTTGAGCATCAATGGAAGTGAGAACTAACAATAATGCGGGACTGGTTAAAAAAAGCAGAGTTTAGTGTAGCCATTGGCGTATGGCAGGAGCTCCTCGACTTCAATCCTAGAGCTAGAGCAGCTCATGGTTCTTCTAAAACGGCTATAGACTAACTCAACCTCAGCCCAAAACAAGCTGTATACGGGTCAATGGTCTGAAAATCTAGATTCGCCACATACATATGATAACTGATGAAGACCTCTTCCATACCACAAGATACGATAACACCTGCAAACGAGAAATAGAGCCATATTAGTAAACTTGCTTCTGACAGCAAACATTAAATGTTGATATAAACTGTAAACATTATTTTCTTCAAAGATTTACCATGCGGGCGTTCTTCTTTTCTCCTTATTGTGCAAATTATCTCCGGTGTATCTATCTGAATTAGTCAAGTATTTGTAAGTTGGTGGAAAATATATCTTCCCTTCATTCCATGACTGGAAAACACGGCCCCTTCTTTGCTCAATTCGTAACTGCAAGAATTAAAACCATTCAGTTGATCACTATGTTGCTTAGCAATAAAATGGAGGTGTCAAAATGGGCGGGTTGGGTAACGGGTAAAAAATTGGTTAACTTTTTAGTACGGCTCTCGCACACAAACACTTCTTTCGCCTTATTTGTATATACCTTTTTATAAATATACTTAAATATAAAGCGAAAGAACCTATATACTAGCAATAATAATGGAGTTTGTTTGCTTTAAAACTACAAATTTGGCAATGTCGTATCATTCTACACTAAAGTGCTAAAGATAAAGTGACAAAAAGCATATACCATACCTGATCTTTTTCCAGCAATGCTCTCCAATTTTGCATCTCCACTAGCGCCTTTGCTGACCGGTAAGAGAGAGCTATTCGGTAATTTAGATCCGCGAGCCAAATAATTCGACTGGACCAATAAACAGATTATCAGAATCTTAACAACTACTTGTTATAAGATTCTTATATTTATCAGTTAAATTAACTTACCAGAATTTAAGAACTCAATTTCAGAAAGAAATTATATGAATATCCCGATGAGAACAGGAAGCTAACTTATGGTGTAGAAGTAGTTGCCTTACTCGTGCTCGAGTATCATTTGTGGGGATTTTCCATAAAATCAGAATTCCTTCTTAGTTCATCGCCTTCCTTCTGCCCGGAAGTCAAATGAGTACACACAAAGCAAAAGCTTGTTTGATGCAACAACATACTTACAAACACCGATCCCTGTGGATAAAAAAACAAACATTCAATTCACATTAACCGTTCAATATAATTATAAAAAATAGAAAAACAGATGTGATAGTAAAAAATTGTATACCTTATTCCCGAGATAACCCATCAATTTACTTCTTACCCACACAGTAAGAAAAACGCCAGCCATTTGTTAACTTGCTACCAAACAATAGCTTGAATTACCGTTCGTTCTACATCCATCTTCCATACAACTCGTACCACAATTCGACATTGGTGAAAATGAATCCTCCATTGTGCCATAATCAACATCAAATGAACCCCATCTTGAATAATCACTTGATCTTTAACCACATGCGTAATTAATCCTGTGACTCCCTGAGTAGTCACTTGGCCTGTAACCCCCAGAGTAATCACTGGACCTACAATTAGCTGAGTAGTCACTCGGTCTATAACTCGCAGAGTAGTGACTTGGCCTGTATTTGAGTAATCACTCGGTCTATGACCAGAGGACGAAAAGTCACTTGGTCTATGACTCGCAGAGCAGTCACTTGGTCTTTGACCAAACATGGCTCAGTCACATACACTGTATCGCCAGTCAAGATGTGGTTCATTTTCATGTTTAGGTACTTGAAAAGACCGGCGACTATAATAAGACAGATTTTTCTGCCTTGTTGAGCCTTCAAAATCATCATATTCAGCAACTGGATCAATAACAGGTGAAGGTGTGTAATTATCATCCCATGCCGAATTATTGACGCTTACTGGAATCATATAACACACACCATGAAGAAAAATACCTTGTCAGTAAATTTATGTGATTTTAAGTCTATAAGAATTTCATTGAACCATTGTTTACATGGTCTTTATTATTAGCAAGTAAACTCATGAAGCTAGTTATTACATATACATAGATTGGTAATTTAAATCTCTTGCTGAACCATTATATACACAACCTACTCATGTTTCATAATCAGCACACAGATCTTCATGAAAAAGACAAGAATGGATGATCTATAATTAGAGTTTGTATAAACATGCACTTGTGAAATTATCGATTAACAAAATCAACATGCATCATGGCTGTTCAAAAAATAAATAAATAAATAAAATAAAATAAAATAAAATAAACGTAGAAAAAGTAGAGGAGATTGGTCATTTTGTGTGGTTTACTTCCTATGCAGCTAAATATTGGGCGGAAGATAATATCCCCAAAAAACTTCAATGTCCTCACTTTCATCCCTTCCCCAACCATTCCTTCTTTCAAAAATCTTAAGAACATATCAAAATTTTAGTTTCTTTCGTTTCCTCTCACTTTCTCTCATAAAACAAACTCTAGAACACAGTGTACGAGTCTAATACACAATTCAACAAAGGACATGCGACCAGCTATAGCAGGTTAAGAAAAGGCCAAACAGTCGAATCTAGGCCGTCATCCTCAACATCTTCTAAGGAAAAAGATGCAGTGACTAGACTAAAAATCAACCGATTATCGTGACCATTTCAGCACTCATACCCCTATAAAATGTCACCACTCAAGAACAACATACTAATAACTACCATTATGAACACTCAAACCTTCCCAAATTAGATGATATCGAGCACAATGGGCCATGAAATACCAAAAGTTAAGAAACTGATGTAGCATAACATACCGGCATTTACAGAACCATATCTAATTAAACTACACACAACAAAACACAAAGATGCATCTTTTCAACAACACTATTTATCAGCATATCACTCCACAACGAAAACCAAAATCAACACATGATCATCACATATATACATTATAAATAAACATAAGGTCACAAACATGATTAAACATAATTGAATGAACATAGAGGGTGTTTGGGATTGCTTGTTTTCGCTTAACTGCTTATTTTTAAGCACATAAGCTGCTTGGGACACGCTTATCTGAAATGTTAATGTACTTTTTTTTACCATCAAGTCAAATCTAAGACCCATTATAAGGAGATGTTTGTTTAAGCTTATTTCTCCAGCTTATGGGCTTATTGAACTTTTGAAAAGCTAAATTCTTGGGCTTTAAAGCTTACCAACTTGAGCTTATGAACTTAATAAGCATAAGCTCAAAAGCACCAGAATTTGAACTTACTAGCTTTTCAGAAAGCTCAGTAATCTCATAAGCCAGAAAAAAATAAGCTTAAACAAACACCCTCTTAAAAAAAGATTAAACTGAACTTTTTTAAAATGGTCTCAATTGCATTTATATTTACAAAACAAGCAAATCCAAACACTATTTCTTAAAGTACTTACTTTTAGTTAACTTATGAGCTTGTGTAAAAGCTAAAACCTTCATAAAGCTCATACTTTTGGGCTTATAACTTATAAGATTATCAAGTAGAGGTTATGAACTTAAAAAAAGAAATAATCTCATAAATCAAAAAAGTATGTTTATGAGCTATTCAAAATTTAACTAAAGCTCAAAAGCCCAATAAATAAGCTAACAGAAACACCCCCTTAAGCAGCTTATGAGTTCTTATCTGTAAGCAGAAACAAAAGCAACCCTTAATTAAACATAAAGTCATAAAAAGAATTAGCATAAACATATGACCTCGTCAACTTTCTGCTGCTGTCTTCTTCTTATGTCTTGCCTAACGTTGAATCTTCTATTATCCATTTCAATTAATAATACCAATACGTTAACCTGCAAGTAATTAGTAACAAATCAATTATACTCAATAACTTTGCTGTAACTAAATAATTAGATAAAAAGAAAATCTCAAGATTATGGTAAATTGATACTAAATCAAACGATGATTATTAGGAACTTAATAATTGGGTTTTGTTTGATTAAAAAGTAAAACCTTTTTTTTTCTTTTTATCTAATTGAAGAAAAAGATGGAGACTTGAACTCTTGAAGAAACAAGTATTATATTATAGGTTCATCTGATTGAACCTCTATTTGTTTAATCTTTTAATCACTTTGATTGATTTGGGTTTTTTTTTTTGATGCGGGTCATTGGGTTAATATTGGTCTGGCCCATTAAGGCACATCATATAATATTTTCTTTCATGTGTATTTTTTCAAGTATTTTTGAAAGCATATAATAAAAAGTTGGGACATTAATGAATGCATAATCAGATGTATGAGAACATAAATGAAGACACGAGATGGTTGTTATGTTAGTTCGTATAAGAGCACACGGTGTAGCCATTTCGTCCAGCCTCGCCGTCCGACGTAGAGTGGGCAACGGCGAGCCGTTCCTCGTTGCCAAACCAGGAGGCCCTCGCCGTTGAAGACCTCCTCGTCTACACGAATAGGAGGAACATCTGACAATTACAGTTTTTTTTTTTTTTTTTTTTTTTTTTTTTGTAATCCCTTTCCTTGTTCATATGTACATTTGTGTGTTGTGTTTGTGTGTTTTGTTTTTTCAGATCTAGTGTGTGTTTTGGAGAAGATAGATACGGTTGGTTTTGGTGTTATTTTTTATTTTTTTTAAAGAAATTGGGTACAAAAAAATAAGAGAAAAATAAGAGATAACGTGTGTGTGTATATATATATATATATAGTGTAACTTTCTAACGAGAACCATTTTATCTGCAAGAACTGCGAGAACCACCTTTTTTACTTCTAATAATGCATAATGTACAACAAATCAATACAAAATGGCATTTTTGAAATTATTTGTAACTTAATTTGAAGGGAAAGTTTTAATTAGGGGCAAAATTGGAATTTAATTATCCCAAAAAGTAGGATCACATACAAAACAGTTCCTAAAAAACCTGTGTTTAATTTTATTCACAACTATCTCTCTCCCACTTTTGATCTCTATTCCTCTCAAGAACCCTAGCCGCCTACCCCCGCCCCATCTTTTCCGACTCATATCGAGCATATATAATCGAATATGATGACGAAGATGATCTATTACTCTCCTGTAAATAATACAAATGACACAAAAACCGATTCAGATAAATAATTTTATGATATTTACCGCATCGGGTTGTGATCGTGGTTCCAGTTTAGTGGTGGTGGTTTTCATGGCATATAAGAACAAAACATAACACCCTAACAAACAAGAGCCGTCATCTGAGAAAATAGTTGCAAAGAGAAACCATCAAAGGATGTTGGGATCCAGTCGCTTGACTTCTCAATAGTCAAATTACATGTTAAGGTAACTCTCATCATTCGTTTAATATAATGTATTCCATTAGAATCATGAATGAAGAAAAGGTAACTCTCGGTATAAGCCCATGTTTTTTGACCATTCATTCTCTTTTGACCAATGTCTCATTCTTTTTTGACCATTTATTTTAAGTCAATGTTTGTTCAATAAAAAAAGTATTAGCCATGGATCCCAATAGTCATTTAATGTTTATCCTTTTAATGTTTTAATGTGGTGATAGGCATTTAGCTTGTATAAGTTTGAGTTTTTCTATTGTTTTACGAATATATAAATGTTCGTGAATAGTTTATCCTTTTAATGTTTTAATGTGTCGATAGTCATTTAGCTTGTATAAGTTTGATTTTTTCTATTGTAACAAGATTCGTAACTAGGTGCATATATTTTTATATAAATTTAAAATAATTGGAATGATGCGTATGTGTTTTTTGCCTCGTAAACACTCAATAAATTGGTGTACATATTTTATATGTTGTGTACATACATATAATACGATAAACATACATGTTTAACAATATGAACATACATGTTTTGCATCATGTTAATCAGTTTAATAATACGAACATACATGTTTTGCAAAGATGTGTTTTTTACACTCCCAAACATTTATGTTTTAAACACATATGTATGTTTAGTATGGTTAGAACATAAGTGTTTTTTAACATGGATGTGCTAACATTAATCATGAATATTGAAAACTCTAGAATACTCTCCTTTCCCTTTTCCTTTCTTGACAGCGAGCAAAGATGTGTTTGATATTCGTGCGTGCATGTTCTAGAAGTGTGCATAACTGTTATGCTAGTTAATTAATAAGTTTGTTTAATATTTGTTTGAGGTTTAATTGTTTTCGGGTATGTATGTACCAGGTTAATGAAGATGGTTATAGCAATGAAGATCTAGAAGTGGATGCACACATAGATACATGATGATATAAGCGGCGTTTGAAGAAATAAAGATTATTGAAGGCGTGCATATATGTCCGACTTCTAAAAATGTTGATAACAATAAGTGTGCACATATGTCTATTTACGTTAAATATCATTAGTACACACGTGTATAGATCAATTAGATTAATGTATTTCTTCTTTTTTGAAATTTGTAATTTAATCGTATTTCAATTGATATCAAATTTAGTGTTTAACATTTATGTTCTTGGTTTATTGTAAATTTACATTATTTTAAAAAACACATATGCACCTTACTATTTTAATAACATGCATGTTATAAAAATTATTTCAAAAATTAAACTAGAAAAACTAATTCATAAAAACACATATGCAGTTTTTAAAACCAAGCACGCTTAAGAAGAAAAAAAAATCTAATTGATTTTGCAAAAGGAGATTTTATTAAAAAAAAAAAAAAAAAAAAAAAAAAAAAAAGAAAGAAAAGAAGTGACATTTACTAATATGCCCTTTTGAATTAATTAAAAGTCTTTAATGTTTAAGGAATCTCATTGGTCTAGAGGGGTTCTCGCAGTTCTTGCAGATAAGGTGGTTCTCATAAGAAAGTGACCATATATATATATATATATATATATATATATAATAAGAGATAACGTGTGTGTGTGTATATATATATATATATATATATATATATATATATATATATATATATATATATATATATTAATGATGAAATAAAATTAATGTGTTGTATTATTTTTAATTATTAGTGAAATGAATTTATTTTATTTAATAAAATTAATAAAAAAATAAAGTTGTAAGTGGTGGGACCTGAATGAAGAAATTGAGATTTGTTGTTTAGTGAGGAGGGGGTTAGTTGTGAAGAGGTGTTGAATGATGTGACACACGTGAGACCCGAATGAGGAGGAAGGGCTTGTCAACTACACCTAATGCTCTAATTAGACAAACGCTAAATCTTCTTCATGTCCACTCATTTAATAAACAAAAGAACTTTTTTCATGACAGGTAGTGAAATATTAAATAAACATATTGTTCGTTAAGTACTGTAATTTTACTCTAATGCTAAAAAATGATTCATGGTTTTGACATACACTTTAAAGTTTGGCTTGTTATAGAACTTGAACTCCTTTTTCAAAGCTCGATAAAAGCTTGACTCGAACAAGCCAGGGCTTAAGTTGTTAGGGTCACTAAAACGTGGCCTTTAAGCTTAGACTTAGATTTTTTTTTTTTTTTTTTTTTTTTTTTTTTTTTTTTTTTTCAAATCACTAAAATGCTAAATCCATCGCCAAACTTCAATCATTTTTGAAATTCAAATATGATTATAAGTGTGAGTCATAATCTTTTTCAAATCAAATTTTGTAAGTGACAAAACAGTACCATTTGTGTTGTAATTATTATATCATGACCTTCATATAAATAAACCAAGTACATCAAAGTGAGCATGAGCGGAAGCAATTATAATAGATCGAATAACATGTAATTAATTAATCATTAATATAAATAGTAAACATACCTTTATGATTCTAGCCCGAACAAGAATCAAAGCAATCTTCCGGAACCAAGAACCCTAATTAGGGTTTATGTGGATTATAAGAATTACCCCTTACCTCTTTTTGTAATTCAATCCAAGAATCAAACAATAGTGTGTTTGATTCACGTTCTTGTACACACGTACTAATTCAAGAAAAAGTTTATGCAAGTAATAAACACAAAACTATTTTAGATCAATAAAATCGAAACCCTAAGGGTTTGGTTTTGATGAAATCGACCAAGAAAAGAAGGAGAGGAGAAAACACCAAGATGTGTGTGTACAAGTTATGAGAAAAACCTACATCTTGGGTTTGCTTATATACTAATCAATACTTGGAGCACAAGGTACATAAGGAGGTGGAAACCCCTTATGGCCGATCGGTTTAGGTAATCCCTAGGGGATTCCGGAACCTTCTCTTGTTTCCAAATTTTGCCTAGTATTACTTTCCTAATCTTCGTTTAATAAATAATTAGTCATTAATCAATAATACTAATTATTATTATTTATTTTGTGTTTAATAATTAATTATAACATTTATAAATAATTATTACTTTTTCTCTTCATACGTATTGTGTGCAATCCCGTGATCTCGAGTTCGATCCTAACATACGACTACTAAAATAATGTCCATATTCTAACAGCTCCCACTTGGACATATTTTAATAGTGTAATCACATCGGTTAGCGTCTTGCAACACGCCGATGCCTCTAGTACGATTTCAAGTAAGGCTCCTGGAAAACCTTTTAATGATTTCTCATTATTATTATCCTTTTGTTTCTAATACCACGTTAATAAGGATATGGATTAAAGTCATTCTTTAATTAACTATTCTGTTTCTCGTTGTTTGTGATTGATCAAGATTACCAAATCTTCTGAACATATTCAGGTGAGATATTGGGTGCGGCCGCACATGCATTTTACCAACCCTACGAGGGGCCCAGCAGTATTAAACTCCAAAAATAAATTTGAAGGAACAAATTCTTTCTTGACTACAAGCAAAACCCACAAACTTTGTAACACTTCCGAAAACAACCCTTATGACTACCAGTTACGTATAGCGTTAAGTTGTTCCACAAAAATGTACTACATTCATGACACTTATCTTGCATCTCAAGTCTAAGGATAACTTCTCATGATTTACTCAATAACAAAATCCATAAAGTAACATCATGTAGTTGGGATAAGTCCTATATTCGGTATCATTGAATATCATCTGAAATGGCATGACTACGCATCAATATACTTTAAGTATATTATACCAACATTCAGATTTGTCTTAATTTAATAATATTCCCATATTATTAACTGACAACGGACAATTTAAGAATAACCTTTATTCATGGATTTAAACATACAAATATAGGATACAATATATTATAAATTAAACATACCATGTATTTCAATTTATTATAATAATTGTTTAACATCCCTTATCCAAATACTAAATAGATCAATGCATGATAACTCTTGTTGATGGATTATGTCTCAAGCAATGACATTCATACTTGTTGACAAGACATAAATCATCCAACTTTGATCTATTGGAATTTTAAGAATACTTATTTCAAGAATTCAACTTTTGAAATTCTTATATGTGCATAGTCAACTATTTTGATAATGCCATATTTCATAAAAATGTGAGACATCCTTAACCACCAATTTATGATAATTAAACTTCCAAACATTTTAAAGTTTAAAGTTTTCTTATTCTTTTAATGTATAATGCAACTATGCTTTTAGTAAGCATAACTAGTACATATAGTCAAAGATGAAATCCTTACCATGACTAGTATTGAGTGTCATCTCAATTTCATTAGCATCATTGTATGCAACAACAATATGCTATTAAAACTTTCCGTAAACCATAATATCTATTGTGTAATGTTTGATGCCCTTCAAACTTTCAAGTTTGTTAGCTATGACAATTTTCACAACAATTTGAAAAATTGTTCATCTATAGAATTTGGAAGCTGTTCCAGATTTAGGATGTGATTCTATAATCAAACGTATTCTTTTTAGAATATTACACAAGTTATCTAATAACTTATAATTAGATATTAATCTATGAGTCATACTTAGATTTTATTCATGTCATACATATCTATTCAGACTTTCCAAATAATATATCATGTTATATATTAGATTTATTTACCGCACATGTTTCAACTATAAACATTGATTCCAAGGTTGTATGTCTTATTTTCTAAATCTTTCAAGTAAAGTTTCATTCCATACTAAGACTTAACCTTTAACTTATATGGAATGTTGCTTTTATATGTTCCACAACATATATGATTTAAGAAATTAAACATAATACTCCCACTAGCTTTTAGAAATACTTAGAAATTATCTTATTTTAATTATAAATCAAAACATGAATTTAATAATTAAACATAAGAGTAATCTTCTAGATGCATGCATTTATCCATCCATGAATTATTGCATTTTGTACACTTGCAAAGATTTATTTGAATTCATAAACCCCCTTTAATTACTTATCGTCCTCGCTTAAGTAATCACTCAAGAAAGAGTTTTGATATTCTATTGCCATTTTCACAAATAAGACAATCATAATCTTTATTTATTTAATGTGTTTAGAAAAGAATATTCAATCACAGTTAATTGCTTAAGTGTGATTAATAATCTTGTCATAAAACATGCATTAAATGCGTGTACAATATTGTCCATATGATTTCTATACAAAGATTTAAACTACAAGGGTTACCTTATCTTTGAAGAAACTCATCTTCATTTTCTAGTCTAACTATTAAGATAAACCAAGTTTCTAAAATTGATTATCTTTATGGACAGCATCTTAATCATTCATATCATGTATACTTTACCCAATTTCTTATTTGGTAATGTGTCATAATGATTATCAGGTTTACAATAATCCTGTAAATCAAAGCCCTCAGCATATTAATCAAATATCTGAGATATATTGCTATTCTATGAATGATAATTCCATTATTTTGAGATTTAACATTTAACATTTAAATGTTAAACTTTGAGATTTAACATTCAAATGTCAAACTTCATCATGATATTTACTAGTGTATTTTAGAAGATTATGTATCTTGTAATTTTATCTTTTAAAGATCAACACTCCCACTTGCTTTTAGCAATTTAAAGACTATCTTTAAATACTTAGCAAATTAAGCAATAATACAATATTCTCTTTTGGGATATTACAAATACATATTTGACAGTTCCTAACTTAATTTTGTTAATAACCTCTTCATAAGCAGTTAAACAAATTTGGAACTTCAATTTAAGACTTAATGTGATTCATCACATTCATCACAATCCATCATATGATAATGTCTTATTAATCTTCTATGTTGGAGTTTTATTAAATATGTCCAAGTCATACTCAACATTCTAACCTTGATATCTTTTGGAAGAAAAGAAGTCATAGTTATCTTTAATCAAACAATATAACAAGAGTTTGATTTTCCTAACTGAATATACCATAAACATTTGATATTTCATTAGTATTAATATTGTAAGACAATCTAACAATATTAAAGATAACCATATTCCTTTTTGACTTGTCTATTTACCAACTAATTCATTTTAATGATATAATAATATTCAAGCCAATTACATGCTTTATAACACAAGTCTTTTTTACAAAGTCACTTCATGTTCATGTCTTTACAAGAAAACATAAACTGTTATAATCCCACTAAACGTTATAAGTCATTTAACAATTTAATAACTTTATGTATATGTCTTAATAAAAAAACACAACAAGATAACGTCTTACTTTATTATAAGTCTTGTAACAATTAAAAGACTTTATGTTTATATCTTTACATGAAACATAAACATGTTTAACTAAAGTAACTATGAACACCATCTTTTGGTTTCAATAGTAATTTCAAGTTAATTTATTACTTCACAATAATGTAAATAACATTATTTCTTCATTTATTTATGTCATTCCAAGAACACATAAATATTCAGATTGAAGTAGCATTAGATTACTTAATTAATTTATGTCATTTCATGAATTCATAAATCTATAAATTAAAGTAGTCTTGATATCATATTGACACATGTTCTAATAGGTATCTAATTTAGAAACTGCAAATTCTCATAGTTCAATTACATCAGTTGATCTGCTAGTAATGAAAATATGAAATTCACCTTGTTGTTGCAATCTAGTTAAGCTCTCACATAACATAAATTGTAACACCAAGTGTTTCTAGAATTAATATTAGAACATTATTCTCTTACCTTGTAGTCAAGAGAATTCATTAAATCATATCTTTATGAGTTGTTTCTTGCACACATTAAGATAACATTTCTCCCACTTGTGCATGGAACAACCTCATATAGTTGATAAACAACATGCCATGCATTTGTTTATGTGTTCAATATGATTGTGTCATAGATTTTAGCATAACAAGTATATGTAAAACAATAATGTCTAGTAAGGAAACGTACAATACTTATCCTTAAAAGTATGAGTGTCTACTCTTGAAAAGTAATTATCTTTAGCTACAAGATATCAAAGCTTGTAACTCCCACTGAATTAAAGATCATTACAATAATTCCTTATTCAGTGATAAGTACACAATACTCCCACTATTTGACAACATTGTAAATGTTTCATATCAAGTGAAAGAAAATAGTGTGCTTTTAACTTTCCTACACCTTTGAATGTCCATACGTAACAATTACTTATGCACTAAAGAGTGTATTCTACTACTTAAATGATGGACTATCCACCAAATGCTATTAACTTGAAAAATTGGGCATGCAATTTCTTCCTTAACAGGTCTACCATCCTACAATGTATGTAGCACCTTTAAAATAGTAAAAACAACTAGTTTGTCTTTAAACATTTTGCAGTAATTAGTCTAGCTTCTAATTATAATAACTCATAAAATGTCATACATAATTTTCTGTTAACCAAATATCATATTTGTTACTAAGAACTTGATCACCGAATGAGGATGATAAAATCCCTATGAAAAATATTCGCAATTTTCTTAACCATTAAAATTTGCTATGAGTTATATTAGAATTTAGACATATCTAATATTCCTATTATCCTTTCTCATTCATGAAAAGGAATAGGATTGTGTCTCACTCTTCCTTCATAGAAAGGAGACCTCTTTTGTCTTTTAAGTAAATATTTCTTAATCAAACTTTTGTTTGAAAACAGAACTAGATCAATTTACCAAAGCCCAAATACGTTTACGGTTTGAACGTTGCATTAATACATTAAAACGAATTACAAAATTCAATTTCAGTATTTTCGATAATTAGATCTTTAAGAAAATAAAATACCCATTGGCAATATTCATATAAACCATAGTATTTTCTTAAAGCTAGGATCCTAAATTGACATAGTACCATTACATCAGTTGATCTGCTAGCAATGATAGTATTCAACAAGGTAATTGTCGAACAATAATTGCCAATATCATATTGCAATTCCTAGATTTATGGGATCTACAATCACAAAACATTTGTATTGTAAGCATGTTTAGTCCCCATCTTAATGCCTTGAGTCCAAGTCTCACTTCCTACTCAATTTAAGTCTTCTAACTTAAAAACTGCAAACTCACAAATCCATCACATCAGTTGATCTGCTAGCAATGAATTTATGAAATTTACCTTTCCATTGCAATCTCGCCAAGTCTCACTATGACGTAAATTACAACTTCAAGTGTTCTTAATTAGATGGCATTCAACTTAATTTTATATGGGTATAACTATTTTGATGTGATCAAAATAATGTATGAAGGAGCATGCATACAACTTCATAACATTGGTTTTACAAAACAATTTTATTACCAATTAGCTAAGAGTAAAATAACAAAGTTTTGATTGAGGTATCGGGTTCACCAATTAAAGAATAACCATCAATTATCGTCCACTATATCGTACTTTTGCATAAGCCCGAAAGCTTAGTGTTTCGGATAATCATTGTGGAATTGTGGATTATTCACCCTTAAGATGACAATGTACATGTAATGGTTGTTCGGTAAGTCTAATTTACACACAAACGAGCGTTAAGACATGAATGTTGTCTATCTAAGGCCACAATTTAATGCGTTGCCATCCTTATACCCATCTTATAGTGTGTAAACTTCGGTCGAGCCTATTTAACCATTACGTACAAAAACATCAATCAACCAATTCTTTGAGATTTAAACTCTTAAAAACCAAAACAATTTCGCCATTATTTAGTCCGTATTATTTTTCTATTCAAAAATTACCCTTTTCGTTTATATAAACATGTCTAACACAATAAATAAACAAAACAAGTAATTATACAATAAAAAAATAAAACAACTAAATAAACACATATACATAATCATAACAATTAAATATGTATAAAACATGTAGCCACATGCAAATCTTATTCAAAAGTCCTATTAATAATCAAATCTAGGTGTATTACGTATTAATTCAATTAGGGCTTTCTTTTTCTTGGAAAAAGAGCCACATACATCGATAAATCGATTGCGTAAGCCAAAATTAAATAAATACCACATAGCACATAATTGATTACTTAATATTGGAGTCTTCCCCAATTCGACATCTATTAATAAATTTACATGTTTCAATATAACTTAACCATTAATTTATATAAACAATTTAAACCATTTAAATTATAATAATAAAAATCCATGCAAATATGCACTTTTTCATGGATTTAGCTTAACAATTAACACATTTCACCAAGATCGTTTACTAAAACGCATAACAATTACATGACATCTTAGGGTTTCTAATAAGATTTTTATAAAAAAAATAAAAGCAAAACCCTAAAAACCCCTTAGGTCATTCGACCCAAAATTAGGGTTAGGGTTAAAAACATAAACCCTAAAAAAACATGTAACTATACGAATCAAAATCCAATTTTTATGCGTTGCGATAATTAATTACACATTATAACGGCTCTAGATGCCACTGTTGTAATTATTATATCATGACCTTCATATAAATAAACCAAGTACATCAAAGTGAGCATGAGCGGAAGCAATTATAATAGATCGAATAACATGTAATTAATTAATCATTAATATAAATAGTAAACATACCTTTATGATTCTAGCCCGAACAAGAATCAAAGCAATCTTCCGGAACCAAGAACCCTAATTAGGGTTTATGTGGATTATAAGAATTACCCCTTACCTCTTTTTGTAATTCAATCCAAGAATCAAATAATAGTGTGTTTGATTCACGTTCTTGTACACACGTACTAATTCAAGAAAAAGTTTATGCAAGTAATAAACACAAAACTATTTTAGATCAATAAAATCGAAACCCTAAGGGTTTGGTTTTGATGAAATCGACCAAGAAAAGAAGGAGAGGAGAAAACACCAAGATGTGTGTGTACAAGTTATGAGAAAAACCTACATCTTGGGTTTGCTTATATACTAATCAATACTTGGAGCACAAGGTACATAAGGAGGTGGAAACCCCTTATGGCCGATCGGTTTAGGTAATCCCTAGGGGATTCCGGAACCTTCTCTTGTTTCCAAATTTTGCCTAGTATTACTTTCCTAATCTTCGTTTAATAAATAATTAGTCATTAATCAATAATACTAATTATTATTATTTATTTTGTGTTTAATAATTAATTATAACATTTATAAATAATTATTACTTTTTCTCTTCATACGTATTGTGTGCAATCCCGTGATCTCGAGTTCGATCCTAACATACGACTACTAAAATAATGTCCATATTCTAACAATTTGTCCATAGATTTCCACCTCTAAATACATAATCAAAATTCAGAACTCAAGTCTCATGGTGGTTAAAACTTAAAAGAACTAACACCATGTTGCTAATATATTTACCTACGTGAGAATTTTCGGCTTTGAAGTTTGTGAATATTAGGCCAAATAAATGTGATATATGGATCTAATAAATAGGTTTAAATATGGACCTAATGCATTAATGACATGTCCATTTGATCAATGTACATGTCATTAATACATTAGGTCTATGTTTAGGCCTATTTAGTAGACACATCTATCATTTTTGAATAAAATAATGTGCAATGCTAGAATCACATACTTTTTTTATTAAAACTTTTTCACAAATTTACGTGTCACACAATATTTAGATTGAAATTCATAATCTCTCATCTTTTTAGTTGACCAAATTATGTATAACTCATCATGATATATTTTTGTGTGAAAAACTTTATGTAAAAATTTTGTGATCTTAACATTTCTCTGAAATCATATGTAGGCCAACTTTAACAAAACAGAATGATTTCAAAATCATACAAAAAATCATGTTAATAGGCAAAAAAGTTGAAGCAAAAATACAAAATGTATACAAGAAAATAAAGAATAAATCTTTAGGACTTGGAAAGGACGATTCATTAGAAATAAATAAAAGTGTCTTTAAAAATAAACAAAACACAAAGAAATGACCAGTACAGCCGAAAACATAAGATATAACAATTGTCTAAACCACCAAACACCCACCAACTTAACAGCCGACAAACCTACCTAAATCATCAACCAAAACCACGAATCCACTGAAACCATCAGCCGACAACACGATCAGTGGTGGTGGCAATCGGAAGATAGTAGCGTCAGAGGGTCGGTAATAGTGAGAGACCAGTTGCTTCTATTTGTGTGTTTTTGAATTTACAGGCGGGTTTTTGTTTAGGTTAGGGTGTCTTAATCTTGTTTTTAGGCTCGGAGTATGGCTTGGTTTCAGGAAGGGGTTATGGCCGTAAAGGTATATCGTCAAAGCTCTTTTTGAATCTCGTTTCAGAATAGAATAATCTTTTGAACTCGTAGGGGAAAGGACAAAAGTTTGCATTGTTTAAGTTGTAATTTCCTGAAGTGGTTTCAAAAGCAGACAGATCTCGACCAATGATATGTTTCCACGACTTATAATAACTCAAAGGATCCACGCTCTCTTTGTCTCTTTCACTGTACACAAAACTCATTCCACACTCACTTACCATTTCATATTTGTCCTCTTCTATGGTAAGACTAACTTGATCACCTGCTTCAAGCTCATTGTTCCCAAACATCCAATGGCTTAACCATACTATTCCATCACCAGCATCTCCAAAAACACCTATGTTACCCTGATATGCCCAGGAACGATCTTTTGTTATATTCTTTACATTTGTTGATATCAAACTAACTAAAGAATTGCTTGAAAATGTTTGCACAAAGCATATATTAATTCCTTCAATCCTTTTATTCGCTGAAGCTGATGGCATGGTAAATGATATTGATCCCCCATTGCTTCTATGAGCAAACCATTTTGGAACTTCTTTTCCTGGAAACCATGTACTGAATATTCCAAATTCGTATAACATCTGCAAATAGAAACCAATTTGCATGACGTTCTTGCATATTTGAAAACATAAAGAGATACGGAAAGAAAAAGACAGACTGAGATAATACCTTGACCGGAAGTTTCTTTGAGTAAGAACCTAACAAATAATTGAAACTCTCCACTTTATAATCTTTCACATAATGTATATCTGTCCACCCTAAACTACTTATTATCTCGTTATCAACTTCTGCTAAATCTTTGATTTTCAGAATGCCTTCAATATCAGTCAGGGACTCTGATTTATCACAACAGATAAGTGGTGGTGGTGACATCTCTTGATAGAATGTAACTTTCTCAAGTAAATCACAGTTATCAACATACAAACGTTTGATTGTACTTGAAGGGCATATAACTGACTTCAGCATAGAACATTCTCCAACACTGAGTACCTCAAGCCTACCAAGGGTTTTTAGGCAATCAGGTATGGAATCAATCGGATTACAGTCTAGATATAAGTTCTTCAACATTGACATGCTACTGATGTCCACCGGAAAGGATTCACTTGATATATTATTGTCTGTTAGAGACAAGGTTACTAGTGAAGCTGGCAAAGAAAGTGAGATCGACTTATCACTATTCGGTACTAATCTTGTGATGGAAGAGAAAAACGCCTGCAAATTTGTCCAAACGCCATCTTTGTTAGGCACATTCAGCAACTTCATACGCTTCCTCTCCTTATCAAATACGCCAGCTCCACAACCGTCTAATGTTAGAACTTTAACATTTTTTACCTTTCTAATGATGATTGGAAGATTTTTGAGCTTACTGCAATAGCTCAAATTTAAAACAACAAGGCTACCACATTCGCCAATTGATTCACACACATGAGTCAAACTTTCACATCTTGTAAGTATCAACCTCTCAAGTGAAGGTAGCTCCTTAAAGCCACCAACTTTAACAAGCTTGCTATAACTCAGATTTAGATACTTCAATGACCCAAGTAACTGTTGCACAGAGATTAATTAGTATATCAAGATAAACAATTACAACGTTGTTATATATTAGACAAGTAATATGCTTGAATTTAATACCTTTGTCTTCCTCCAAAGCTGTTTCAGATTGCTGAATGACATGTCAAGAGCAACCAAATGCTCCATTGGCAAGTCGGAGGGTATATATTCCGATTGGAATCCATGCATACACAACCCTCTTAAACCTTTTGGAAAATTCTTCAACGGTCCATTGAGTTTAACGTGATTAAGTTGGAGTAAAATTAGTTTTTCCATTCTATTTAATGCATTTGTACTCAATTCGATTTTTCTGCTACAAGAAGATGAGAACTCCAGATGCTTACTGAATGATGGACCAACTCCAAAATTCATGTTTAGATCAATATCTTCAAATTCATAGTCTATCGCACTACTTGATCCACACAACGACGACTCTTTTTTCAACATTTTCATGTCAAAGAAATGACCATGAATTCTTTTTGTACCCTAGTTATATAGATAAGGAAAAAGAGTTTATTCATAAATAACTTTCTAGAAATAAACAAACAAGTAAATAAATATGAAGAATTCATTGTAATACCTTATCTTCTTGCAATATATAGAGGGACTCCTCATGATTCCATACTCGGCTACGCTTCCATGGCTTGTCAGGTGATTCTTGACGAACTATATCTCTCCCCATATCTTGAAGCAACTGATGCATCTTCAATTCCTTTCCTGATCCAATTGTGAGAAGACATCTTTCAATGAGCTTTTTTATTCCGTATGATGGGTGAACGCCACAGTCCTTTAATATTGCTTCAGTCACTTCTGTTTCTTTTCCAATGAAAAAACATGCAATATCCTTAAATAACTCTTTGCAATCTGATGGCAAAGAATCAAAGCCAATTCTCAAAACCTTGTGTACATGATTAGTTTGAAATTCTCTTGAGTCTAGCATTGTGAATGTATGGTTCCATGTGTCTGTTACTTCATTAAGTAGAGAACTACCCAAAACTTTAAGAGCTAGTGGATGTCCTCCACAATACTTTGAAGCTCGTTTTGCATCTTCTTCATAACCTTCCTTGGGAGAATATCCACCAAATGCATGCCAACAAAAAAGTTTTAGTGAATCTGTACTATGTAAACCATCAAGTGCAAGCTTTGTATGTTTGGGAGGATACTTTATATGAAGCAATGCTTTATCTGTTATTGACCCGTCTTTGGTTGTTATTATGATCCTGCTTCCTGGATGAAAACCTTCTCTTCCAACCAACACATGTACTTGCTCAAAGTCATCAACTCCATCAAGAACCACAAATGCTCGTTTTTGTAACAATGCTGTCTCAATCTTAGATGTGCAATTTTGTACATCATCTTCTTCAATCTTACGTTTCTTGAGAATGTCTCCAAGTAGCTTCTTTTGTAACAGGAATAGAGCACTTGATTGTTGTCCACGTCTTTCAATGTCTTCAACAAAGCTACTTCTTTCAAATTTGTGGCGGAACAACAAATACATATGTTTTGCCAAAGAAGTCTTCCCAATCCCCGTCATTCCCCAAATCGTGAGAATTTCAGTAGTATCTGAGGACCCTCCATTTAACCAGGACCGTATGTCATATAAAAATCCATCCCTCCCAATTAGATGTGGGATTTTACTCTTCATGTGTATATCCAATCTACTACTGATTTCCTTAACGATTTCCTCAATAAACTCCTTCTCTATGCTGAAAAATTGAATCAAGTTATATCAACAAGACACCACCCATGTAAATCTAAATTAATAGAAGTGATGAACGGTCATTTGCATCCTTTTATAGTATTTAATATTTATGGACACATAGACGGATAGACCCTCATATGCATTCATAGAACTTACTAAACTTATAAAGAACATGAGAAGTTTATATCTATTTCATAATGATTTGTATTTGCAAAATCAATATTGATCAAAGGTATAGCTATTTCATGATCAACCACTCGACTTTTCCTTTTAGAAAGACATAAAAGTGTAAAATTATCATTTTACCTGGGTAACCCTTTACCAAAAAAAAATGTAAAAATTATGTGGAATGGTAAGAAAGTTTTACCGGCCATTTACATCCTTTCCTTTTAGATCAGCAACTTCTTTGAGTGCCTCCATCCATGATTCCAACTTACGAGCAGCCTGCCTTTTCTTTTCCTCATCCTTTTCTGCCTCCATTCTTTGTCTATGTTTGAATAACGCCTCTCCAAAACTGCTTTCTTGCTTCCTTACATGGGTTGGCTCGACGTGGTAAAAAATAGGTACAACGATATGCTTTGAGACCTTTCGTTGCTTGAGGATTAGTACGAGCTCATCAAGACACCATGTCGAAGAAGCATAGTTCTTAGACAAGACAATTACGGAAGCACGAGAGCCTTTTATAGCCCTTGTAAGCTCAGGTTTGAGTTCTTCCCCCGTTTCAACCTCTTGCTCATCAAGAAAGGTAGATATGTTTTCACTCACTAAAGCTTCGTACAAGTAATCCGTAAAGTTGAGACGAGTGTCTATGCCTCTAAAACTTAAGAAAACATCATAAGTTTTAGATTCCTGTTGTTGTTCTTCTTCTTGTATTTCAGTGAGGATAGCCATGTAAGTCGAAGATTAATTACAAAAGTATGATCAGTTTATTTCTTTGCTTCAATATGTGTTTTGTTGTGTTAAGATCTGTGTTTTTATGATAACAACAAAGTCATTATTGAGAGGAGACTAAAGACTTAGGTATTGACTTGGTCTTCACTCCTCTAAGATTTTTTTCTTAGAATTTACAGGCAACTTTCGATAACATACTCTTAAGAAGACAACAACAACATACCCAATTCCGCCGAGACGGGGTATGAGGGAGGTGAGATGTAAACAGATCCTAATAAGATACTCTTAAGAAAATAACAATTCAAGAGAGATGCCTAATAACATACTCTTAAGAAAATAACAAAAAAGCATCTTGTGGTGAGTCATTGTATGACCCACTTTGTGGAAAAAAAAAGTTACTTTACACCTACCACCTAAGGCCAAAGCATGTACAACTCATTACTATATTATTTATTTCAGTGAGAAACAATGGAAAGAAATTCATAGTTTGTTACGTATATTACAAATAATAAGAAAATTATTTACTTCAGTGGTTCGAGATCATCTGTTTCTCTTCATTTCTACATAGAGGTGTGAATTGGGTGCGGGTTTTTTCTATCCGGGTTGAGGAGTTGACCTGCATAAGTGTATAACATATACTATACACAATCCCCATGCCTCGATCTGACGGGATTGAGTATGTTGTTGTTTTACATACGATACCCAATACAACCTGACCCATTTATTAAACGAGTTAGGTGAGTTGACTTGTTTTCGACCTAAACTCGTACTGTATTTCTCTAACTCATACCTGATTATTTTGGTGTCGATTTCGTGTCATGTTGAAAATTGGCACCTCAAATTAGACCCCCTCTCCTCCTCTTACATGTCCATCACTTTTGTGCTGCCCTTTCCGACCAATTGATGACTCCCCTCATCCATAAATGTGTTTGTCTATTCTCTCTATTTCTTTTAGTAGTCTAAAAAATTCTCCAAAACCCTATTTTCCTTTCTTTCTCCATCAATAGCCTTTAGTGGTTTTTGTAGCGTTTCATAGCTTTCTTTCTTTTAATTAGGGGTAGGATCTGTCTACAGTTTACCTCCCCCATACCCCGCCGGCCCGCCCCCGGCGGGATTGGGTTTGTTGTTGTAATATATATTCACCATTTCACCAAACTAATGAAAGAATACGAACAAGCTTGTTTCGTATTCACTGAAAAAAAACGTAAAAATGAACCTCATGTTAAATGAAGGAAGTTTTTTTATGGGGCAATTACATATATACCCACTAAAACTTGCATATTTGCATATATACCTAAAACATGCTTAAACATTATTGTACATTGTGCATTAAAAACTTGTGTTTTGAGGAAATATGCAAATATTCATGTTTTAGTGGGTATATATGCAATTCTCCCTTTTTTTTATTAATAAAAAAAACTTTGAGTGACACAGAAAAATGAGTTACTGCAAAAGGATTTTCCCTCCCACCCATTTCAACTTTTAGAGACTTGTCCTTTTCCACCGAGACAGAAAAAAAAAATAAAAAAAAAAAAAAAAAAAAAAAAGGCAAATAACAGAAACCAACACTATATCACTACTCAGACTCGCACCATAAACAAAACCAAGTTTCTTATTATACTTTAACACACACACACACACACACACAAGAAAAAAACCAAAAAAAAAACAAAACCAAAAACAGAAAAACAAAAATAATAATAATAAATAAATAAATAAAAATTGACAAAAGACAATAAAAATCATTATCATTATCACTATTATTTCCACTCATTTCGTACCTCCTAAAAACAAGTAAAGAATCTTCAGAACTAAAATACAACGTAATAAATCCAAATCTCCTATGGATTAGACATGTGTGTCATCATCATTTGTGTTGTCCTCAAAACTTTTCTAGTTAAATTAGTTCTAACAAAATAAATCCAAATCTCCAATGGTTAGTTACTTCACTAACTTGTAGTTGCATATACCTACATGTCTTTCAACATACCGAACTCATGGTTAGACAAGAACAAGATCCTTTGACCAAGGTTGCAGTGCGCCTTTTCCTGTTCATAGGTCCAAGCCACTGGACCATCTAACCCTGCACCACCTAAATCATTTTAATAAATATATCGATTAGTGATGGAATTATATAAGTTTGTGTTTTGAAATTTAACACACTGATCACATATAAAAAAATGGCAAATTTTGTGGGTCAATCCATATTAAAAATTACCCGTTTTGACCAAAATCGTTTTTGACATGTTAATTGTTACCCAACCAATCAGACCCATCCTTTTTGCCATCCCTAGTACTGAATTATTGTTTTCTCGGGTGAATTTGAGCATCAATGGAAGTGAGAGCTAACAATAATGCGGGACTGGTTAAAAAAAGCAGAGTTTAGTGTAGCCATTGGGGTATGGCAGGAGCTCCTCGACTTCAATCCTAGAGCTAGAGCAGCTCATGGTTCTTCTAAAACGGCTATAGACTAACTCAACCTCAGCCCAAAACAAGCTGTATACGGGTCTATGGTCTGAAAATCTAGATTCGCCACATACATATGATAACTGATGAAGACCTCTTCCATACCACAAGATACGATAACACCTGCAAACGAGAAATAGAGCCATATTAGTAAACTTGCTTCTGACAGCAAACATTAAATGTTGATATAAACTGTAAACATTATTTTCTTCAAAGATTTACCATGTGGGTGTTCTTCTTTTCTCCTTATTGTGCAAATTATCTCCGGTGTATCTATCTGAATTAGTCAAGTATTTGTAAGTTGGCGGAAAATATATCTTCAATTCATTCCACCCTTGGAAAACATGGCCCCCTCTTTGCTCAATTCGTAACTGCAAGAATTAAAACCATTCAGTTGATCAAAATGTTGCTTAGCAACAAAATAGAGGTGTCAAAATGGGCGGGTTGGGTATCGGGTAAAAGATTGGTTAACTTTTTAGTATGGCTCACGCACACAAACACTTCTTTCGGTTTATTTGTATATACCTTTTTAAAAATATTTAAATATAAAGCGAAAAGAAGCTATATGCTAGCAATAATAATGGAGTTTGTTTGCTTTGAAACTAAAAATTTGGCAATATCGTATCATTCCACACTTGTTATAAGATTCTTAACAACTACTTGTTATAAGATTCTTAACAGAATTCGATGAGAACAGGAAGCTAACTTATGCTGTAGAAGTAGTTGTCTTACTCGTGCTCAAGTATCGTTTGTGGGGATTTTCCATAAAATCAGAATTCCTTCTTAGTTCATCGCCTTCCTTCAGCCCTGAAGTCAAATGAGTACACACAAAGCAAAAGCTTGTTTGATGCAACAACATACACAAACACCAATCCCTGCAGATAAAAAAACAAACATTCAATTCATGTTACCATTCAATATAATTATAAAAAATAGAAAAACAGATGTGATAGTAAAAAATTGTATACCTTATTCCCGAGATAACCCATCAATTTACTTCTTACCTAGACAGTAAAATGCCAACCATTTGTTTACTTGCTACCGAACAATAGCTTGAATTACCGTTCGTTCTACATCCATCTTCCATACAATTGGTACCACAATTCGACATTGGTGAAAATGAATCCTCCATTGCGCCATAATCATCATCAAATAACCCCATCTTGAATAATCACTTGGTCTTTAACCATATGCGTAATTACTTGGCCTGTGAATCCCTGAGTAGTCACTTGGCCTGTAAACCCCCAGAGTAATTACTGGACCTATAATTAGCTGAGTAGCCACTCGGTCTATAACTCGCAGAGTAGTGACTTGGCCTGTATTTGAGTAATCACTCGGTCTATGACCAGAGGACGAAAAGTCACTTGGTCTATGACTTGCAGAGCAGTCACTTGGTTTTTGACCAAACATGGCTCAGTCACATACTCACATACACTGTATAACCAGTCAAGATGTGGCTCATTTTCATTTTTGGGTACTTGAAAAGACCGGCGACTATAATAAGACTGATTTTTCTGCCTTGTTGAGCCTTCAAAATCATCATATTCAGCAACTGGATCAATAACAGGTGAAGGTGTGTAATTATCATCCCATGCCAAATTATTGATGCTTACTGGAATCATATAACACACACCATGAAGAAAAATACCTTGTCAGTAAATTCATGTGATTTTAAGTCTATAAGAGTTTCATTGAACGATTGTTTACATGGTCTTTATTATTAGCAAGTAAACTCATGAAACTAGTTATTACATATACATAGATTGGTAATATAAATCTCTTGCTGAACCATTATATACACAGCCTACCCATGTTTCATAATCAGCACAGAGATCTTCATGAAAAAGCCAAGAATGGATGATCTATATTAGAGTGTGTATAAACATGCACTTGTGAAATTATCGATTAACAAACATGGCTGATCAAAATTTAAAAAAAAAAAAAAAAAAAAAAAAAAAAAAAAAAAAAAAAAAAAAAGTAGAGGAGAATTGACTTAAGACTTTTGTGTGTGAGCAGAGACAAAGAAATAAAAGACTAGATAAATGGCAGAAATAAGGACAGATTGGTCATTTTGTGTGGTTTACTTCTTACGCAAACAAATATTGGGTGGAAGATAATAGCCCCATAAAACTTCAATGTACCCCTCACTTTCATCCCTTCCCCCAACCATTCCTTCTTTCAAAAATCTTAAGCACACATCAAATATTTAGATTCTTTCGTTTCCTCTCACTTTCTCTCATAAAACAAACTCTAGAACACAGTGTACGAGTCTAGTACACAATTCAACAAAGGAAATGCGACCAGCTATCGCAGGTTAAGATAAGGCCAAACATTCGAATCTAGGCCGTCATCCTCAACATCTTCTAAGGAAAGAGATGCAGTGGCTAGACTAAAAAGCAACCGATTATCATGACCATTTCAGCACTCATACACCTATAAAATGTCACCACTCAAGAACAACATACTAATAACTACCATTATGAACACTCAAAGCCATATATCAAATCAAACCCTTAACCCAAATTAGATGATATCAAGCACAATGGGCCATGACATACCAAAAGTTAAGAAACTGATGTAGCATAACATACCGGCATTTACAGAACAATATCTAATTAAACTACACACAACAAAACACAAAGATGCCTCTTTTCAACAACACTATTTATAAGCATACAACTCCACAATGAAAACCAAAATCAACACAACATCATCACATATATACATTAAACAAACATAAGGTCATAAACATGATTAAACATAATTTAATGAACATAGAGGGTGTTTGGGATTTGCTTTTTTCGCTTAACTGGTTATTTTTAAGCACATAAGATGCTTTGGACATGCTTATTTGAAATGAAACTTATTAATGTACTTTTTTTTACCATCAAGTCAAATCTAAAACCCATTATAAGGGGATGTTTGTTTAAGCTTATTTCTCCGGCTTATGGGCTTATTGAACTTTTGAACAGCTAATAAGCTCAAATTCTTGGGCTTTAGAGCTTACCAACTTGAGCTTATGAACTTAATAAGCATAAGCTCAAAAGCACCAGAATTTGAACTTATTAGCTTTTCAAAAAGCTCAGTAAGCTCATAAGCCGGAAAAATAAGCTTAAACAAACACCCTCTTGAAAAAAGATTAAACTGAATTTTTATTTTAAAATGGTCTCAATTGCATCCATATTTACAAAATAAGCAAATCCAAACACTATTTCTTAAAGTACTTACTTTTAGTTAACTTATGATCTTGTGTAAAACCTAAAACCTTCATAAAGCTCATACTTTTGGGCTTATAACTTATAAGATTACCAAGTTGAGCTTGCAAACTTAAATAAGCAATAAGCTCCCAAGCTGAAAAAAGTATGTTTATGAGCTATTCAAAATTTAATTAAACCTCAAAAACCAAATAAATAAGCTTGAATTACCGTTCAACTCACATTAACCGTTCAACATAATTATAAAAAATAGAAAAACAGATGTGATAGTAAAAAATTGTATACCTTATTCCCGAGATAACCCATCAATTTACTTCTTACCCACACGGTAAGAAAAACGCCAGCCATTTGTTTACTTGCTACCAAACAATAGCTTGAATTACCGTTCGTTCTACATCCATCTTCCATACAACTGGTACCACAATTCGACATTGGTGAAAATGAATCCTCCATTGTGCCATAATCATCATCAAATGAACCCCATCTTGAATAATCACTTGATCTTTAACCACATGCGTAATTACACCTGTGACTCCCTGAGTAGTCACTTGGCCTGTAACCCCCAGAGTAATCACTGGACCTATAATTAGCTGAGTAGTCACTCGGTCTATAACTCGCAGAGTAGTGACTTGGCCTGTATTTGAGTAATCACTCGGTCTATGACCAGAGGACGAAAAGTCACTTGGTCTATGACTCGCAGAGCAGTCACTTGGTCTTGGACCAAACATGGCTCAGTCACATACACTGTATCGCCAGTCAAGATGTGGTTCATTTTCATGTTTAGGTACTTGAAAAGACCGGCGACTATAATAAGACAGATTTTTCTGCCTTGTTGAGCCTTCAAAATCATCATATTCAGCAACTGGATCAATAACAGGTGAAGGTGTGAAATTATCATCCCATGCCGAATTATCGATGCTTGCTGGAATCATATAACACACACCATGAAGAAAAATACCTTGTCAGTAAATTTATGTGATTTTAAGTCTATAAGAGTTTCATTGAACAATTGTTTACATGGTCTTTATTATTAGCAAGTAAACTCATGAAACTAGTTATTACATATACACAGCCTACCAATGTTTCATAATCAGCACACTGATCTTCATGAAAAAGACAAGAATGCATGATCTATAATTAGAAACATGCACTTGTGAAATTATCAATTAACAAAATCAACATGTATCATGGCTGTTCAAAAAAAAAAAAAAAAAAAAAAACGCACACACATAGAAAAAGTAGAGGAGAATTGACAGACTTTTGTGTGTGAGTAGAGACCAAGAAATAAAAGATGAGATAAATGGCAGAAATAAGGACAGATTGGTCATTTTGTGTGGTTTACTTCCTACGCAGCTAAATATTGGGCGGAAGATAATATCCCCAAAAAAACTTCAATGTCCTCCTCACTTTCATCCCTTCCCCCAACCATTCCTTCTTTCAAAAATCTTAAAGAACACATCAAATTTTTAGTTTCTTTCATTTCCTCACTTTCTCTAACTCTAGAACACAGTGTACGAGTCTAGTACACAATTCAACAAAGGACATGCGACCAGCTATCGCAGGTTAAGATAAGGCCAAACAGTCGAATCTATAGGCCGTCATCCTCAACATCTTCTAAGGAAAAAGATGCAGTGACTAGACTAAAAAGCAACCGATTAACGTGACCATTTCAGCACTCATACCCCTATAAAATGTCACCACTCAAGAACGTACTAATAACTACCATTATGATCACTCAAAGCCATATATCAAATCAAACCTTAACCCACATTAGATGATATCAAGCACAATGGGCCATGAAATACCGAAGGTTAAGAAAGTGATGTAGCATAACATACCAGAATTTAGAGAACCATATCTAATAAAACTACAGACAACAAAACAAAAAGATGCATCTTCAACACTAATTATCAGCATATCACTCCACAACGAAAACCAAAATCAACACAACATCATCACATATATACATTAAACAAACATAAGGTCATAAACATGATTAAACATAATTGAATGAACACAGAGGGTGTTTGGGATTGCTTTTTTCGCTTAACTGGTTATTTTTAAGCACATAAGATGCTTGGGACATGCTTATTTGAGATGAAACTTATTAATGTACTTTTTTTTTACCATCAAGACAAACCTAAAACCCATTATAAGGGGATGTTTGTTTAAGCTTATTTCTCCGGCTTATGGGCTTATTGAACTTTGGAACAGCTAATAAGCTCAAAAGCCCAAAATTCGAGCTTATTATCTTTTCAAAAAGTTCAATAAGTTCATAAGCCGGAAAAATAATCTTCAACAAACACGCTCTTAAAAAAAGATTAAACTGAATTTTTTTAAATGGTCTCAGTTGCATTTATATTTACAAAATAAGCAAATCCAAACACTATTTCTTAAAGTACTTACTTTTAGTTAACTTATGAGCTTGTGTAAAACCTAAAAACTTCATAAAGCTCATATTTTTGGGCTTACAATTTATAAGATTATCAAGTTGAGGTTATGAACTTAAAAAAAGTAATAAGCTCATAAACCAAAAAAGTGTATTTATGAGCTATTCAAAATTTAATTAAAGCTCAAAAGCCCAATAAATAAGCTAACAGAAACACCCCCTTAAGCAGCTTATCAGTTCTATCTATAAGCAGAAACATAAGCAACCCTTAAATAAACATAAAAACAATTAGCATAGACATATGACCTCGTCAACTTTCTGCTGCTGTCTTCTTCTTATGTCTTGCCTAACGTTGAATCTTCTATTATCCATTTCAATTAATAATACCAATACGTTAACCTGCAAGTAATTAGTAACAAATCAATTATACTCAATAACTTTGCTGTAACTAAATAATTAGATAAAAAGAAAATCTCAAGATTATGGTAAATTGATACTAAATCAAACGATGATTATTAGGAACTTAATAATTGGGTTTTGTTTGATTAAAAAGTAAAACCTTTTTTTTCTTTTTATCTAATTGAAGAAAAAGATGGAGACTTGAACTCTTGAAGAAACAAGTATTATATTATAGGTTCATCTGATTGAACCTCTATTTGTTTAATCTTTTAATCACTTTGATTGATTTGGGTTTTTTTTTTGATGCGGGTCATTGGGTTAATATTGGTCTGGCCCATTAAGGCACATCATATAATATTTTCTTTCATGTGTATTTTTTCAAGTATTTTTGAAAGCATATAATAAAAAGTTGGGACATTAACGAATGCATAATCAGATGTATGAGAACATAAATGAAGACACGAGATGGTTGTTATGTTAGTTCGTATAAGAGCACACGGTGTAGCCATTTCGTCCAGCCTCGTCGTCTGACGTAGAGTGGGCAACGGCGAGCCGTTTCTCGTTGCCAAACCAGGAGGCCCTCGCCGTTCAAGACCTCCTCGTCTACACGAAGAGGAGGAACATCTGACAATTACATTTTTTTTATCCCTTTCCTTGTTCATATGTACATTTGTGTGTTGTGTTTGTGTGTTTTTGTATTTGTGTTTGTGTGTTTTGTTTTTTCAGATCTAGTGTGTGTGTTTGTGTGTGTTTTGGAGAAAAAAAATAGATACGGTTGGTTTTGGTGTTTTTATTTTTTTATTTATTTTTAAAGAATTTGGGTACAAAAAAAATAAGAGAAAAATAAGAGATAACGTATATAGTTTTTTTTTTCAAGTTTTTTTTTTTTTTTTTTTTTTTTTTTTTAATGATGAAATAAAATTAATGTGTTGTATTATTTTTTATTATTAGTGAAATGAATTTATTTTATTTAATAAAATTAATAAAAAAATAAAGTTGTAAGTGGTGAGACCCGAATGAAGAAGTTGAGATTTGTTGTTTGGTGAGGAGGAGTTTAGTTGTGAAGATGTGTTGAGTGATGTAGCACACGTGAGACCCGAATGAAAAGGAAGAGCTTGTCAACTACACCTAATGCTCTAATTAGACAAACGCTAAATCTTCTTCATGTCCACTCATTTAATAAACAAAAGAACTTTTTTCATGACAGGTAGTGAAATATTAAATAAACATATTGTTCGTTAACTACTGTAATTTTACTCTAATGCTAAAAAATATTTATGGTTTTGACATACACTTTAAAGTTTGGCTTGTTATAGAACTTGAACTCCTTTTTCAAAGCTCGATAAAAGTTTGACTCGAACAAGACAGGGCTTAAGTTGTTAGGGTCACTACAACGTGGCCTTTAAGCTTAGACTTAGATTTTTTTTTTTTTTTTTTTTTTTTTTTTTTTTTTTTTTTTTTTTCAAATCACTAAAATGCTAAATCCATCGCCAAACTTCAATCATTTTCGAAATTCAAATATGATTATAAGTGTGAGTCATAATCTTTTTCAAATCAAATTTTGTAAGTGACAAAACAGTACCATTTGTCCATAGATTTCCACCTCTAAATACATAATCAAAATTCAGAACTCAAGTCTCATGGTGGTTAAAACTTAAAAGAACTAACACCATGTTGCAAATATATTTAATTACGTGAGAATTTTCGGCCTTGAAGTTGGTGAATATTAGGCCAAATAAAATCATGTGCAATGCTAGAATCACAAATTTTTTATCAAAACTTTTTCACAAATTTACGTGTCACACAATATTTAGATTGAAATTCATAATCTCTCATCTTTTTAGTTGACCAAATTATGTATAACTTATCATGATATATTTTTGTGTGAAAAACTTTATGTAAAAATTTTGTGATCTTAACATTTCTCTGAAATCATATTTAGGCCAACTTTAACAAAACAGAATGATTTCAAAATCATACAAATATTCATGTTAATAGGCAAAAAAGTTGAAGCAAAAATACAAAATGTATACAAGAAAATAAAGAATAAATCTTTAGGACTTGGAAAGGACGATTCATTAGAAATAAATAAAAGTATCTTTAAAAATAAACAAAACACAATGAAATGACCAGTACAGCCGAAAACATAAGATATAACAATTGTCTAAACCACCGAACACCCACCAACTTAACAGCCGACAAACCCACCTGAACCACAAATCCACCGAAACCATCAACCAAAACCATCAGCCGCCAACACCATCAGTGGTTAGAGGGTCGGTAATAATGAGAGACCCGTTCTCATCAGGTTAGGGTGTCTGAATCTTGTTTTTGGCTCGGAGTATGGCTTGGTTTCAGGAAGGGGATCTGCCATTATAGTTTTATATCGTCAAAGCTCTTCTTGAATCTCGTTTCCGAATAGAATAATTCTTTGAATTTGTAGGGTCCAGGACAAAATTCAAAATTGCTTAAGAAGTAATTTCCTGATGGGTTGTGTTCAAAAGCAGACAGATCTCCACCAATGATATGTTTCCACGACTTATAATAACTCAAAGGATCCACGCTCTCTTTGTCTCTTTCACTGTACACAAGACTGATTCCACACTCACTTACCTTTGTAGACTCACTTTCTCTGATGGCAACACTAACTTGATCACCTGCTTCAAGCTCATTGTTCCCAAACATCCAATGGCTTAACCATATTAACTTTTCACCAGCATATCCTTCAGCACCCATATCACAAATATATTCCCAGTAACGATCTTTTGTTATATTCTTTACTTTTATACATTTTGAACTACACAAACAGCCAAATGAATATGCATACACAAAGCATATATTTATTCCTTCAATCCTTTTATTCACTGAAGATGATGGCATGGTAAATGATATTGAGGACCCATTGCTTCTATGATCAAACCACTTTGGAACTTCTTTTCCTGGAAAAAATGTACTGAATATTCCAAATTCGTATAACATCTGCGAATACAAAACCAATTTGCATGACGTTCTTGCATATTTGAAAACATAAAGAGATACGGAAAGAAAAATACAAAGACTGAGATAATACCTTGATCGGAAGTTTCTTCGAGTAAAAATCTAACAAAAAATTGAAACTCTTCACTTCATAATCTTTCACATAATAATGTATATCTGTCCACCCTAAACTACTTATTATCTCGTTATCAACTTGTGCTAAATCTTGGATTTTCAGAATGCCTTCAATATTCGTCAGGGACACTGATCTAATACAACAGATAAGTGGTGGTGGTGACATCTCTTGATAGAATGTAACTTTCTCAAGTAAATCACATCTTTCAACATACAAACGTTTGATTGTACTTGAAGGGCATATAACTAACTTCAGCATAGAACATCCTCCAACACTGAGTACCTCAAGCCTACCAAGGCTTTTTAGGCAATCAGGTATGGAATCAATCGGATTACATATCTGATTGCATTTTTATTATTCGTTTCGATTAACGATTAACAGTTTATGAAATATTTATTTTGTTTAAAAATGAAAGGGTTTTTTTAATAAAAAACTAAATGCTAAAGATTTATTCATTGTATCTTTAAAAAAATTATGTTTTTATTGAACTTTTCTCTATGATGACAAGTGTGACTTTTTATCTGTATGATTTTACTTTTATATTTTTTTAGTCTACTTATTCATAATCTTTTTCCAAATCAAACAAAAAATCATGTTTATATGAAAAAAAAAAAAAAAAAAAAAAAAAAAAAAATGAACGAAGCAAAAATTACAAAATCTATACAAGAAATAAAGTCTATAAAGCAAATCATTAAACTTGAAAAGGAAATTTTCTTAAGAAATAAAGTATCTTTTAAAATAAACAAAAGACAAAAGAATTGACCACTGCAGCTGAAAACAAAAGATATAACCACCAAACGCACGCCGACAAACCCACCAGAACCATCAACCAAAACCACAGATCCACCGAAACCATCAGCCGACAAACCCACCTGAACCAATCAACCAAAACCACAAATCCATCGAAACCATCAGCCGACAACACCATCAGTGGTGGTGTCAATTTCGGAAGATAGTAGCGGCTGATGGTCGGTAATAGTGAGAGACCAGTTGTTTGTATTTGTTATTTTCTTGTGTGTGAAATTGTTTTTAGGCTCGGAGTATGGCTTTGAGGAAGGGGATCTGCCATTGTTGGTTTATACTATTCGTCAAAGCTCTTTTTGAATCTCGTTTCAGAATAGAATTCTCTTTTGAAATCGTAAGGATGAGGACAAAATTTTCTATTGTGTAAGATGTACTTTCCTGATGTTTCTTCAAAAGGAGACAGATCTCGACCAATGATATGTTTCCACGACTTATAATAACTCAAAGGATCCACGCTCTCTTTGTCTCTATCACTGTACACAAAACTTATTCCACACTCAGTCGCCTTTCCATCACCTTCCCAAATGGTAACACTAACTTCATCACCTGCTTCAAGCTCTTTGTTCCCAAACATCCAATGGCTTAACCATACTATTCCTTCACCACCATAACCGTCAGCACCCATATAGCTATGATATTCCCAGGAACGATCTTTTGTTATATTCTTTACTTTTATACTTTTTGAACTACCCATACAGTCAACTGAAAATGCAAGCACAAAGCATATATTTATTCCTTCAATCCTTTTATTCGCTGAAGCTAATGGCATGGTAAATGATATTGATGACCCACTGCTTCTATGATCTAACCACTTTGGAACTTCTTTTCCTGGAAACCATGTACTGAATATTCCAAATTCGTAAAACATCTGCGAATACAAAACCAATTTGCATGACGTTCTTGCATATTTGTAAACATAAAGAGATACAGAAAGAAAAAGACAAGGACAGAGAGATAATACCTTGACCGGAAGTTTCTTTGAGTGAAAACCTAACAAAAAATTGAAACTCTCCGCTTCATAATCTTTCACATAATGTATATCTGTCCACCCCAAGCTACATATTATCTCGTTATCAACTTGTGCTAAATCTTTGATTTTCAGAATACCTTCAATATCAGTCAGGGACTCTGATTTATCACAACAGATAAGTGGTGGTGGTGACATCTCTTGATAGAATGTAACTTTCTCAAGTAAATCACAGTTATCAACATACAAACGTTTGATTGTACTTGAAGGGCATATAACTGACTTCAGCATAGAACATTCTCCAACACTGAGTACCTCAAGCCTACCAAGGCTTTTTAGGCAATCAGGTATGGAATCAATCGGATTACAGTCTAGATATAAGTTCTTCAACATTGACATGCTACTGAAGTCCACCGGAAAGGATTCACTAGATATATTATTGTCTGTTAGAGACAAGGTTACTAGTGAAGATGGTGTTAGAGTTTGACAATCAAATACACGTATTGCGGAAGCTAGGATCAAGTATAACACATAAATATTAACTAAAACATAAATAGTAAACGTACCCGATGCACTTCAATAAACCTTGATTCTTGGACAATTAGATCAATGATAAACCCCTTACCGTTTTGTTTATCGATCTCTTGATAATTACTAAAGTAAGTAATTACCTCGTTCTTGTACACACAAACTACCAACGAATAAAGGTTTGTTGCAAGTAAACAAAACACTTAAGTTTTAGACTTGGAAAAATCGATCCAAAGAACCCTAGGAGGGGAGGGACGATCGGCCAAGACACAAAGAAAGAAAACAAGATTTTTAGGGTTAGAGTGTGTGCACAAAAGATGTGTAGGTTTAACCCTTGGCCTTGTATATATACTAAGTGATATCTTGGAGCACAAGAAAGGGTGGATCGACCCTATGGGTTGTGGGTCGACCGGCCTAAGCAAACCCAAGGGGTTTCTAGAACCTTCTTGACTTCCAAGTTACACTCTAGTCCTTATCTTTCTTATTTAACGATAGTTAGTCCATACGGTTAACAACTAACGACCGTTTAGTCCATTAAGTGTCATAAATATATATATTTCATACATTTAATAAATATATATATTTATTTACATTATTCTTGTTTGTAAAGTGTGCAATCCCGAGGTCTCGGGTTCGATCCTAGACATTTACCTATTAATGTTTATACGTAACATTTAACAGCTCCCACTCGTATATTCATTAATAGTAAAATGACATTGGTTAGCGTCTTGCAACACTCCAATGCCCCTAGTTCAAACCGAGCTAGGTTTCCTGGAAAAACCTTTAATGATTCATCATTATAATTATCCTTTCATTACTAATACCACATTAATAAAGATGTGAGTTCCTTTATTAAAATTCTGTTTCTTGTTTCTTTATGATTGAACAAAATTACCAAAACATCTGAACGTATTCCAGATAGACTTTGGGCATGGCCATGCAAACATTTTGTCAACCCTACGAGGGGCCCAGCAGTATTAAACTTCTAAACAAATCAGAAGGAATGAATTCTTTCTTGACTACAAGAATAACCCATGAACTTTGCAACACTTCTGAAAACAATCCTTATGACTCCCTGTTACGGTGAGCGGTAGATTGCTTCACAAAAATGCACTACATCCATGACACTTATCTGGTATCTCAAGTCTGAGGATAACTTTAAATATGATTCTCACATTAAATATTAAATCATATTATTGGGATAAGTCCAATATTCAATTCATCGAATATCATGTGAAATTGGTATGACTACGCATCAATATACTTTCAAGTATATTCTAAACCAATACTCAAATTTGTCTTAGTTTAATGATATTCCCATATCATTAATCGACAATGGACATTTAGAATAATAAATTATTCATGGATCTTAAACATGCAAATATAGGATATATTATTAAGACAATGATAAATAAACATAAAACTTATTTTATTCCATTAAAATAATAATTGTACATTACATCCTTTATCCAAACACTAATCACAAATGGGCATGAAACTTTCAGCTAATCTAAGTCCTACACCTTCAGCATGCTTGTAAAGCTTAGTGCCAGGTAGAGGCTTTGTTAATTGATCCGCCAAGTTATCATCTGTGTGAACTTTGAGCATTTCGATTTCACCTATTTCGACTTGTTCTCGAACATAGTGATGCTTAATCGGGAAATGTCTAGTGCCTTTCATGATTCCAGGCTCATTGGCAAATGTGATTGCAGCAAAATTGTCACAATACATTTTAATAGGTTTTTGAATCGAAGGCATGACTCCAAGCCCTGAAACAAACTTCCTAATCCAAACAGCTTCCATTGCAGCTTCTGAAGCAGCTATATACTCACTTTCTGTAGCAGACATCGCTAGTACACTCTGCTTTCTGCTCCTCCAATCCACTGCTCCTCCATTAATGACAAAGACATAACCCGTCTGAGACTTCGTATCATCCTTATCACCTTTCCAAGAAGCATCGCAGTAACCTGTAACATCAAGTTCTGCCGATGGATTTCCCCCATAAACCAAAAACATATCCTTAGTTGCCCTAAGGTACTTAAGAATATTCTTAACAGCAGTCCAGTGAGCTACACCTGGATTTTGCTGATATCGACTGGTTAAATTCTGAGCAAACGCCACATCAGGTCTTGTACTTTTCACCGCATACATTATAGATCCCACAGCCGAAGCATAAGGGACTCTTTTCATGCGTTGCACCTCTGCAGGTGTTGAAGCACAAACCTTGTTGCTCAAGCCATGTTGCTCTTGCATCGGCAAATATCCTTTCTTGGAATTTTGCATATTGAATCTCTTCAATATTTTATCAATGTAAGCACTTTGACTTAATCCAATTAATCGCTGAGATCTATCTCTATATATCTTGATTCCCAGAATAAATGCAGCTTCCCCTAAATCTTTCATAGAAAAACAACTTCCAAGATATTCCTTAACCTTTTGTAAACTTGGAATGTCGTTCCCCATGATCAATATGTCATCGACATATAATATAAGGAAAATTACATTACTCCCACTAACTTTGTGATATACACATGGCTCATCAAGATTTTTAGTGAATCCATACTTTTTAATCTCATCATCAAATCTCTTATTCCACTGTCGTGATGCTTGCTTTAATCCATAAATGGATCTTTTAAGCTTGCATACACGATTTGGAAATTCTGGATTTACATACCCCTCAGGCTGCGCCATATAGATGTCCTCATCTAGGCGACCATTTAAGAAGGCGGTTTTAACATCCATTTGCCAAATCTCATAGTCATAGTAAGCGGCTATGGCTATAAGAATCCTAATTGCCCTTATGTCAGCTACTGGAGAAAAGGTCTCCTCATAGTCAACACCAAAAGTTTGTGTATAGCCTTTAGCTACACAACGGGCCTTATAGGTGTGTACAACGCCATCCATGTCAGTCTTTTTCTTGTAGAGCCATTTACTCCCAACTAGTTTGGCACCCGGAGGTAGGTCTACTTCTTCCCAGACATCATTGTCTTCCATGGATTGCATTTCCCCATCCATTGCTTCTTTCCATTTGGCCTTTTCAGGACCATTCATGGCAGCTTCATAACTTGTAGGCTCATCAAGATCACCCAGTATATACTCATCACTCTCTACATTAAGACATAGACGAGTAGGAGCTTTTACTGGTCTTGTTGACCTACGAATGGGAATCACTTCAACTTCAGGTGGAGGACCTAAGCTTTCAGGTTCTACCGGAAGTTGGTTAGTGTTTTCAGAAGGTTCTACATCTTTTTGACCGTCTTCCAGGTCATATACTCTCCCACTGAATTCTTGAGATATGAGCTCTCTTTCAAGAAAGTCTCCATACCTTGCAACAAATACTTTGTTTTCAGGTGGGTAATAAAAGTAGTATCCCATAGTTTCCTTAGGGTATCCTACGAAGATGCACTTCACAGATCTTTGTTGGAGTTTGTCTGCTGAGTCACGTTTAACATACGCCTCACAACCCCAGACCTTAAGATAAGACAGGTTAGGAGCTTTTCCAGTCCATACCTCATATGGTGTCTTATCAACCTTCTTTGTTGGAACCATATTTAGAATGCGAACCGCAAATTCTAAGGCATAATCCCAAAACGAAAAAGGAAGAGTTGTTAGATTAAACATAGATCGTATCATGTCTTGCAATGTACGATTCCTTCTTTCAGATACACCATTTTGTTGTGGAGTATATGGAGAAGTAAGGTGCTGGACAATTCCCTCCTTTGCTAGATAATCTATGAACTCCTGACTCAGGTATTCACCACCTCTATCGGATCGAAGAGCTTTGATCTTCTTTCCAAGTTGCAACTCTACTTCTGCTTTAAACACTTTGAATGTTTCAAACACCTCATAAACATAACCATAACGGCTGTAATCATCCGTAAATGTTAAGAAGTAGCTAGCACCCCTCCTTGACACATGTCTAAGTGGTCCACACACATCTGTGTGAATAAGACCAAGTAGATCATTCGCCCTTTCAATCCTATTTTTAAAGGGTTTCTTAGTCATCTTCCCAGCAATGCAAGATTCGCATTTATCAAATGATTCATCATTGATCTTATTTAAAAGCCCATCATGTTGCAGCTTTTTCATGCGATCTTTGCCAATGTGAGCAAGTCGACAATGCCAAAGATAAGACGAATCCAGACCTTTCTTGATTCTCTTACTGTTGATGCTATACATTGAATTATTTTTAACAAAAGCATTATCATTGTCATTCATATCAATTTCAAATACACCATTCACAGCAACAACATTAAAATAAAAAACATTATTTAAAGAAACCGAAATTCCATTGCTTGAAATAGTATGCTCAAAACCAAGGTTTAACAAACATGAAAATGAAATTACACCTCTAACAATTGACGGTGCATAATGACAATTATTTAAAGATAGTACTAGGCCCGAAGGCAACACTAAATTAAATACTCCTATAGCTTCAACTCCTGCATGTGCTCCGTTACCAACGTGCAAGAATTGTTGTCCATAGGCCAGCTTTCTCTCAACTCTAAACCCCTGCATGGTATTGCAGATATGAATGCCACATCCAGTATCATATACCCATGAATTCAATTTAGGAGTAAGAGTGAATAATTCAATCATAAAGAACGCACCTGATGAGCTGGGGTTACCAGCATCATTCCCCTGCTTCTTGAGTCGCAAGTCATGAATGTAGAGAGGGCAATTGCGCTTCCAATGGCCCTTTTCATGACAATGGTGACAAGCCTGATCCTTCCTGTTTGGCGGATTCACCTTGTTCTGCTTAGGCTGATGTTGTTTCATCTTGGGTTGAGGTTGATAGGCCATGACCTGCTTGCCTTTATCACCTTTTCCTTTGCCTTTGTTCACTTGCGATTTCTTCTGGATTCTCCCCCCATGAATTGCCAACACTTGCGGGGTGGGATTCTTGACCTTGGCTGGTAGACTTTTCTCATAATCAACAAGCAATGCGAGTAATTCTGAGACTGTCTTCCCCGAGCAATGCATGTTGAAGTTCTGCACAAAACCAGCAAAATCCTTGTTAAGGGATCTGTTGATCAAGATCACTTGCACATTCTCGGGGTAACCAAAACCAATTCTGTGAAGTTGATCAAAGGAATCTTTCATCTCATCCACATAATCGGCTACTGGTTTACCATCACCATGCTTGCAGTTGTGTAGCTTGTCAAGTTCATCATACAATTCAACTGCAGGTGACTTCTCATAAGATTGCCTGAGGTTATCAAGCATATTCTTAGGAGACGAATACTCATACTTCTTTTGTAATTGAGCATTCATGCTAGTGAGCATTAGACAAGCAACCTCATTGTACTTAGCATTAGTCACCTTCCATTCTGCCTTTGCTTCAGGTGTTGCCGTAGCAGCAGGTTCAGCAGGGCATTCCTCGGTCACATAATCCATCTTACCAGACGCCCTCAAGACAATTCTGAGCGAACGGTACCAGTCATTGAAATTCTTTCCAGTGAGTTTCTCTCTCTCAAGATGACTCTTGAAAGCATTAATCACAGTTTGGTTATCGGGTTGAGCCATATCTACAGATAAAGTTCAAATATTAGTATTTTCGATAATCAATATTTTCAAGAAAATAATATACCCAAGGCTATATTCATATAACCAACTAATTTTCTTGAAAATCTAGGATCTAACTTTACATAGTTTCACCACACCAGTTGATCTGCTAGTGGTAAAAGAACAAAAGATAGTAATCTGTCGAACAATAATTGGCAAACAAGATTTCCAATTCCTAGATCATTATGGGATTTACATCAAATTGATTCATCAATTTGCCTTTGTAAGCATGTTTTATCCCATCTCATGCCTTAAGTTCTAGGTCTCACGCACAACTTAATTAAGTCGTCTACCTTAGAAACTGTAAAATTACAATTATGGTCTCACGCGTTAAAAGAATTTTACCTTGTTATAGTAATTTAGCCTAGGTCTCACGTTTACTAAATTAAAATTCCAAGTGTTTCTTATAGGTAGATGGCACGTAACTTAAATTTTTAAGGGTATTAATTTTTGATATGTCAATCAAAATTATGTACAAAGATGCATGCACTCATCTTTATAACATAAGTTTTCATAAAAACTTTTTATATCCGATTCCTGAAATTAATACACAAAGTTTTACTTGAGGTTTATGCCAAAACCCTAAGATGACTTTCTACAACATATAATTTTAAAAGTAATTCGTTTAAGATATATTCAAGATTGTGATAACCAAGGCAGACTCTAAGGCTCTTTTCTAAGCCTTCAAATCACGGTTATGAATATGATCTTAAAAGACTTAATTTTAAAACCATATTTGCACAAAACATCATTCAAGCAAAAGTTTATGGATTCAATCTCAAAATAGTAATAAAGTTTGAATAATGCTAGTCTCGACTGGGAGCTGATTACCGTGCGAATCGGACCACGATTGTCATAAGACCATTGCAAGATTCTTACTTTATCACTTTAGGGTTTCACAATTATTAGTCCGTTTTAATTTTCTTTATGAAAACACCCTTTTATTGCTTACATCAAGTCCAACTAAAAACAATAAAACAAGTAGCAAAGAAAATCAAACAAACAATAATAATATAAGTGAAACAATTAGCCACATGCAAACCGTATTAGAAAAGATCCTAATAAAATCAATTCTAGGTATAAAACGCATGTAATCAACTAAGGCCTTCACCTCTTAATGGAGGTGAGCCACATGCATTGACGAATCAATTGCGTAGGCCAAAGCTAAAAACACACCACATAGCATATAAAATTGATTTTAATATGTATTGGAGTCTTCCCCAATTTAAGATCTATCTAAATATGTGACAACAAAACAAGATCCATGACAAACATGCATGTAAGTCACGGATTAAAACCTAACAATTAGCAATTAGGTCACAAGATACGTTCAATTAACCGGTTAATGACCTAGGGTTTCTAGTGATTACACATAATCAAGAAAACCACAAAACCATAATTAGGGTTTCATGGAGAAAATCGACCCCCCCCCCAAAATTAGGGTTAGGGTTTCGAAATTTTTAGAAAAAAAATAGGAAAAACCCTAGATAAAAAAAAACATGTATCTAAAACAATTAAAGATCCGGTTTTTATTACGTTTTAGTAATCAATTACATGTTATACATGGCTCGTGATGCCACTGTTAGAGTTTGACAATCAAATACACGTATTGCGGAAGCTAGGATCAAGTATAACACATAAATATTAACTAAAACATAAATAGTAAACGTACCCGATGCACTTCAATAAACCTTGATTCTTGGACAATTAGATCAATGATAAACCCCTTACCGTTTTGTTTATCGATCTCTTGATAATTACTAAAGTAAGTAATTACCTCGTTCTTGTACACACAAACTACCAACGAATAAAGGTTTGTTGCAAGTAAACAAAACACTTAAGTTTTAGACTTGGAAAAATCGATCCAAAGAACCCTAGGAGGGGAGGGACGATCGGCCAAGACACAAAGAAAGAAAACAAGATTTTTAGGGTTAGAGTGTGTGCACAAAAGATGTGTAGGTTTAACCCTTGGCCTTGTATATATACTAAGTGATATCTTGGAGCACAAGAAAGGGTGGATCGACCCTATGGGTTGTGGGTCGACCGGCCTAAGCAAACCCAAGGGGTTTCTAGAACCTTCTTGACTTCCAAGTTACACTCTAGTCCTTATCTTTCTTATTTAACGATAGTTAGTCCATACGGTTAACAACTAACGACCGTTTAGTCCATTAAGTGTCATAAATATATATATTTCATACATTTAATAAATATATATATTTATTTACATTATTCTTGTTTGTAAAGTGTGCAATCCCGAGGTCTCGGGTTCGATCCTAGACATTTACCTATTAATGTTTATACGTAACATTTAACAGATGGCAAAGAAAGCGAGATCGACTTTTGACTATTCGGTACTAATCTTGTGATGGAAGAGAAAAACGCCTGCAATTTTTTGCTAACGCCATCTTTGTTAGGCGCATTCAGCAACTTCATACGCTTCCTCTCCTTATCAAATACGCCAGCTCCGCAGCCGTCTAATGTTAGAACTTTAACATTTTTTAATTTTCTAATGATGATTGGAAGATTTTTAAGCTTACTGCAATAGCTCAAATTTAGAACAACAAGGCTACCACATTCACCAATTGATTCACACACATGAGTCAAACTTTCACATCTTGCAAGTATCAACCTCTCAAGTGCAGGTAGCTCCTTAAAGCCACCAATTGTAAGAAGCTTGCTATAACTCAGATTTAGATACTTCAATGACCCAAGAAACTGTTGCACGGAGATTAATTAGTATATCAAGATAAACAATTACAACGTTGTTATATATTAGACAAGTAATATGCTTAAATTTAATACCTTTGGCTTCCTCCAAAGCTGTTTCAGATTGCTGAATGACATGTCAAGAGCAACCAAATGCTCCATTGGCAAGTCGGAGGGTATATATTCCGATTGGAACCCGTGCATACACAACCCTCTTAAACCTTTTGGAAAATTCTTGAACGGTCCATTGAGTTTAACATGATTAAGTTGGAGTAAAATTAGTTTTTCCATTCTATTTAAAGCATTTGTACTCAGTTCGATTTTTCTGCTACTAGAAGATGAGAACTCCAGACGCGTACTGAATAATGGACCAACTCCAAAATTCATGTTTAGATCAATATCTTCGAATTCGTGGTCTATCACACTACTTGATCCACACAATGTCTCTGTTTTCAACATTTTCATGTCAAATAATAGGCCTTGAATTTTTGCCGTGCCCTAGTTATAAAGATAAGAAAAAAGATCGAGTTTATTCATAACTAGCTTATAATAGATCAAGCAAACAAGTGAATATATACGAATTGAAGAATGCATTGTAATACCTTATCTTCCTGCAATATATTGAGGGACTCCTCATGATTCCATACTCGACTACGGTTCCATGGCTCGTGAAGTGATTCTTGACGAACAATATCTCTCCCCATATCTTGAAGCAATTGATGCATCTTCAACTCCTTTCCTAATCCAATTGTGAGAAGACATCTTTCAATGAGCTTTTTGACTCCGTACGATGGGTGAACGCCGCAGTCCTTTAATACTGCTTCAGTCACTTCCGCTTCTTTTTCAACGAAAAAACATGCAATATGCTTAAATAATTCTTTGCAATCTGATGGCAAAGAATCAAAGCCAATTCTTAAGACCTTGTGTACATTATTGATTTGAAATTCTCTTGACTCTAGCATCGTAAATGTATAGCTCCATGTGTCTGCATCTTCACTAAGTAGAGAACTACCCAAAACTTTAAGAGCTAGTGGATGTCCTCCACAATACTTTGAAGCTCGTATTGCGTCTTCTTCATAACCTTCCTTGGGAGAATATCCACCAAATGCATGCCAACAAAAAAGTCTTAGTGAATCTGTACTACATAAACCATCAAGTGTAAGCTTTGTATGTTTTGGAGGATGTTTTATTAGAAGCAATGCTTTATCTGTTATTGACCCGTCTGTGGTTGTTATTATGATCCTGCTTCCTGGATGAAAACCTTTTCTTCCAACCAAAACATGTACTTGCTCAAAGTTATCAACTCCATCAAGAACCACAAGTGTTCTTTTATGTAACAATGCTGTCTCAATTTTAGACGTGCAATTTTGGACATCATCTTCTTCAATCTTACGTTTCTTGAGAATATCTCCAAGTAGCTTATTCTGTAACAGGAGTAGTGCACTTGATTCTTGTCCACGTCTTTCAATGTCGTCAACAAAGCTACTTCTTTCAAATTCATGGCGGTGCAACAAATAGATATGTTTTGCCAAAGAAGTCTTCCCAATCCCCGCCATTCCCCGAATTGTGAGAATTTCAGTAGTATCTGAGGACCCTCCTTTGAACCAGGACGATATGGTGTCTAAAAATATCTCCCTCCCAATTAGATGTGGGATTTTACTCTTCATGTGTATATCCAATTTTCTGCTGATTTCCTTAACGATTTCCTCAATAAACTCCTCTATGCTGAAAAGTTGAATTAAGTTATATCAACAAGACACCACCGATGTAAATCTAAATTAATAGACGTAATGAACGGTCATTTGCGTCCTTTTATAGTATTTATGGACACATAGACGGATAGACAATTAACTGTTGCACAGAGATTAATTAGTATATCAAGATAAACAATTACAACGTTGTTATATATCAGACAAGTAATATGCTTGAATTTAATACCTTTGGCTTCCTCCAAAGCTGTTTCAGATTGCTGAATGACATGTCAAGAGCAACCAAATGCTCCATTGGCAAGTCGGAGGGTATATATTCCGATTGGAACCCATGCATACACAGCCCTCTTAAACCTTTTGGAAAATTCTTCAACGGTCCATCGAGTATAACGTGATTAAGTTGGAGTAAAATTAGTTTTTCCATTCTATTTAATGCATTTGTACTCAATTCGATTTTTCTGCTACAAGAAGATGAGAACTCCAGATGCTTACTGAATGATGGACCAACTCCAAAATTCATGTTTAGATCAATATCTTCGAATTCATAGTCTATCGCACTACTTGATCCACACAACGACGACTCTTTTTTCAACATTTTCATGTCAAAGAAAAGACCATGAATTCTTTTTGTACCCTAGTTATATAGATAAGGAAAAAGAGTTTATTCATAAATAACTTTCTAGAAATAAACAAACAAGTAAATAAATATGAAGAATTCACTGTAATACCTTATCTTCTTGCAATATATTGAGGGACTCCTCATGATTCCATACTCGGCTACGCTTCCATGGCTTGTCAGGTGATTCTTGACGAACTATATCTCTCCCCATATCTTGAAGCAATTGATGCATCTTCAACTCCTTTCCTAATCCAATTGTGAGAAGACATCTTTCAATGAGCTTTTTGATTCCGTATGATGCGTGAACGCCACAGTCCTTTAATATTGCTTCAGTCACTTCTGTTTCTTTTCCAATGAAAAAACATGCAATATCCTTAAATAACTCTTTGCAACCTGATGGCAAAGAATCAACGCCAATTCTCAAGACCTTGTGTACATTATTAGTTTGAAATTCTCTTGACTCTAGCATTGTAAATGTATGGCTCCATGTGTCTGCGTCTTCATTAAGTAGCAAACTACCCAAAACTTTAAGAGCTAGTGGATGTCCTCCACAATACTTTGAGGCTCGTTTTGCGTCTTCTTCATAACCTTCCTTGGGAGAATATCCACCAAATGCATGCCAACAAAAAAGTTTTAGTGAATCCAGGGACGGAACTTGAACAATCTTGGTGGGGGGGGCCAACTTGAAAAGTATTTATTTTAGGGGGGCTGATATATACTATGATGAAATTTTTGTATTAAAAATTACTAGAACCATATATAAAAAGGTATAAAATGTACATAGGATCAAAAAATTTAGGGGGGCCGCAGCCCCCCTCGGTCCCTTCTAAGTTCCGTCCATGAGTGAATCTGTACTACATAAACCATCAAGTGCAAGCTTTGTGTGTTTGGGAGGATACTTTATATGAAGCAATGCTTTATCTGCTATTGACCCATCTTTGGTTGTTATTATGATCCTGCTTCCTGGATGAAAACCTTCTCTTCCAACCAACACATGTACTTGCTCAAAGTCATCAACTCCATCAAGAACCACAAATGCTCGTTTTTGTAACATTGCTGTCCCAATCTTAGATGTGCAATTTTGTACATCATCTTCTTCAATCTTACGTTTCTTGAGAATGTCTCCAAGTAGCTTATTCTGTAACAGGAGTAGTGCACTTGATTCTTGTCCACGTCTTTCAATGTCTTCAACAAAGCTACTTCTTTCAAATTCATGGCGGTGCAACAAATAGATATGTTTTGCCAAAGAAGTCTTCCCAATCCCCGCCATTCCCCAAATTGTGAGAATTTCAGTAGTATCTGAGGACCCTCCTTTGAACCAGGACGATATGGTGTCTAAAAATCTCTCCCTCCCAATTAGATGTGGGATTTTACTCTTCATGTGTATATCCAATTTTCTACTGATTTCCTTAACGATTTCCTCAATAAACTCCTTCTCTATGCTGAAAAGTTGAATTAAGTTATATCAACAAGACACCACCGATGTAAATCTAAATTAATAGACGTGATGAACAGTCATTTGCGTCTTTTTATAGTATTTATGGACACATAGAATTTACTAAACTTATAAAGAACATGAGAAGTTTATATCTATTTCATAATCATTTGTATTTACAAAATCAGTATTGATCAAAGGTGTATCATGTATAGCTATTTCATGATCAACCACTCGACTTTTCCTTTTAGAAAGACATTAAAAAAAAAAAAAAAAAAGTGTAAAAGTTATGTGGAATGGTAAGAAAGTTTTACCGGCCATTTACATCCTTTCCTTTTAGATCAGCAACTTCTTTAAGTGCTGCCGTCCATAATTCCAACTTACGAGCAGCTTGACTTTTCTTTTCCTCGTCCTGCTCTGCCTCCATTCTTTGCCTGTGTTTGAATAGCGCCTCTCCAAAACTACTTTCTTGCTTCCTAACATGGGTTGGCTCGACATGGTAAAAAATAGGTACAACGATATGCTTTGAGACCTTTCGTTGCTCGAGGATCAGTACGAGCTCATCAAGACACCATGTCGAAGATGCATAGTTCTTAGACAAGACAATTATGGAAGCACGAGAGCCTTTTATTGCTCTTGTAAGCTCGGGTTTTAGTTCTTCCCCAGTTTCGACCTCTTGCTCATCAAGAAAGGTAGATATGTTTTCACTCACTAAGGCATCGTACAAGTAATCCGTAAAGTTGAGACGAGTGTCTATTCCTCTAAAACTTAAGAAAACATCATAAGTTTTAGATGCTTGTTGTTGTTCTTCTTCTTGTATTTCGTTGATGATAGCCATGTAAGTCAAAGATTAACTACAAGAGTATGATAAGTTTATTTCTTTGCTTCAATATGTGTTTTGTTGTGTAAAGATTATAAGATGAATGTGTGGTTTTATGATAACATAGTCATTATTGAGAGGAGACTAAAGACGTAGGTAGCTTAATTTGACTTGGTCTTCACTCGTATAAGATTTTTTCTTGGATTTTGGAACAGAAAATTTTCGATCACATATTGTTGAGAAAATTACAAAAATCATAAATGTGGTAATTAAGTCTCTCTATATGCCCTACCTTGTGGAATAAATAGTCCCCAAAGCAAACGGCAAGAACATGCACCTTACTTTACACCTAATTTCCTAAGACCTAAGCATGTACGACTCATTCTATATCATGTGAAAAACAATCGAACGAAACCCATAGTTTGTTAAGTATTACTCGTACAATTTATAAGAAAATTATTTACTTCGGTGGCTCGCGATCATCTTTTTCGCTTCATTTCTACACCTACGAATTGAAACCACTCTCTGCAGTTCCAGTAGCTATATCGCGTTGCATAGTACCATAATGAGTTAGGGTTCACTAGGGTTCACTAGAGTTTGTAGATTTTTCAATATCTTTTTCAAGCTATAAATATTTCATCAGTAAGCTTAATATGTTTAGGGATTTTCAGTATCCAATATTGTATTTTAGATGTATGAATCGGGTGCGGATTATTTATTTGGGTTGAGGAGTTGACCAGTATAAGCGTGTGTAACACATACTATACCTAATCCAGCCTCATTGCTAGGGGTGTTCACGGGGCGGTTCAGTTCAGTTCGGTTCGGTTAGAGATGTTAACTATCCATGACGGGGGCGGGTAGTTCCTTTTACTATCCGTAATCGAACCATATTAGGCGGGTAACCGGACATGCGGTTACCCGAAATGAGCGGTTACCCACGGTTCGGGTCACGGTTAACCATTCTAAAAAATTTATCAAATCGAATCGGACGAACAATAACATAAATTAGAACGTAATATGTCATTGTAGTAAAATTAAATATTAACATTGAACAGATTAGAGTCATAGGAAAGTTGTTCCGTCGCAATGAAAAACATTTAAATTATCATATGTAACAAAATAATTAACACTATTTATTTGACGTATATAATTACGGTCACTTTAATCATATGTCGTTAGTAAATGATCACATTAGATAAGTAAATTAAAAATGCGTTATAAGATAAAATTAGTGCAATCATATCATTAGTACTTGTTCATTCTTATAAATGGTTTGTTTAAACCTACATGTACATAATACACGGTTCGGTTCGGGTAATCGCGGATAACTGAAAGTAAAAACCAAAACCGAACCGTGATAAGCGGGGTTTTTCGGTTTCGGTTTCTTCTGTTATCAGTTTTTTGCAGTTTCGGATTGAGCGGATCGGCTCGGTTCGTCAGTTTCTCGGTTTTTTTAACACCCCTACTCATTGCCGTTAAAAAAAAAAAAAAAAAAAAAAAAAAAAAAAAAAGAAAAAAAAAAAAAGCACACCCTTAGATGGAAATTTGGATCCGCTACCGATAGTCAACCGAAAAATGGAAGTCGATAAAACCGAACACGACTCTTGACCCTCACAACCAACGAAACCCGTTAAAACCTCAGGCCAAACAATTTCGGCCACAAAGTCATACCGCGTGGGTATGAGAATGTAGGAAATGTTGATAGACAGATTTGTAACTTATATTTTCCAACAAAGGAACAAGTGAGTACACAAAAATCTGTTTTTATATGCGATCCTTCTTTGTTTCGACGTGATAAATAAATTAACATGAGCAAGATTGTTTCGTATTCACTAAAAAGATACTCATTCAAAAATAAAGCTGTGTTTTTTTTTTTTTTTTTCTTTTTTGCGAAAATTACTGCAGACCCCCTTTTCAGGGGGTCGTGTCTCGATCTAGCCCAACTTTTTGCCGTTTACAAATCTACCCCAACATGTCCCCTAATTTTATACGCGACATGTTAGACATACAGGTGTCGTCCTTTGGAGCTCGAAAAAAAAAATAAGTTAACATGTCGCGTATATATATACACGACATGTATATATATACGCGACACCCTATATATTTTGCATGGATCTTACGTGAAATGTATTCTTGCATGGAACATATATATATTCTTGCATGGAACATACGCGACATGAGCAAATATACGCGACATGCATTCACATGAAAGTAAATATGAAATGACTGATCGAGGTTTTGCTTGGGGAAGGAACACTTTTGCATGGGGAAGGACGATTCGAGTGCTTTGAGTCACGAGGGCTATGTGTCGGATGATTCGTTTTATTGATTCGTAGTTTGTATGTTTAATCGTAGTACTTTTTATGGGTTTTAATTTCCGTTTCTTAGTTTAATATTGGCTGTAGTTCGTATTTTAAGTTTAACGTGTATTTCAATTTTAAGTATTAATATAATTAATGTTTGAATGTGGTATATACTGTGTAAACGGTTTAAGTTTTTTAACCCTTGCCAAACGGATCAAAAACAAAATATATATATATATATATATATATATATATATATATATATATATATATATATATATATATAGGGGTGCGTTATATGCAGTACCAATATTAGATACAGTACTTTACAGTACCATTTGGACCAATAAGAATTGAGTACAATTAAATCTTTTTAATTAATTCAAAAGGGTAAAATAGTAAAACACATTTTTACTTTCTTTTTGTATTTTTTAATTAAAAAAACGTTTTTAGCTGCCCTTAATTTTCGGAATTAAAAAAAAAAATTAACTTTTTATTTTTTTTCAACATACATGTTTTTTGAAAGTGCACATATGTTTTGTCAAACTTATTTTGCTTAAAATGGTAGTTACACATATGTTTCTAGTGTACATTCTTTAATCTTTGAAATTCATGACAAAAAGCAAAAGCATAAAATTAATAGCTAACCAAAAACATAAATATTATACACAAAATTCGATATCAAATAAAATACAATTCAAGTACAAGTATCTTGTTAAATATAAATGTTCATGCCACTTAAAAACATTTGTGAACTCTTCACTTTCTCATCAAATTTATTGAACATATCTGCACGCCTTCCAAGAACATAGGTGCAAAGGGGATTTCTCATCAAATTTATTAGAAACATATATGTTCGCCTTCTAAAAAAAATGCACGTCTTTCGAGAACATATGTGCATGCCTTCTAAAAACACAATTGCATTCATTGATCATTTTCACTCAGACCGTCTTTCCTTTGATTGAGCCTTCCCCACTGAAAAAATATATAACAACAACAAAAACTAGTTATATCAAATTATGGCATGTTAAATTAATTGTAAAACTAGTTGATAAAATAAAACTTAATAAGAAACATATATGTACCGAACTATAAAACTTAATCAAAGTTACATAAAACAAAAATACACACCTATTTTGACCAAAATACATAAGTGTTTTGAACATAAAACATATATGTTTACTAAGTAAAACATATATGTTTTGACTTTTGAACACGTAAGTTTAATCTTGCAATCATGAAAGCTCAACAAGCATTTGGTTCATCCTTCTAATAAACAAAGTAAAAAACTCTTTGAAAATAGTCGTACTATCACAATTATAATACACTCATATTCCCTAAGACTACAATACACCCAATTTCAACATTTTTATAACTCTTCCTTTACATCTAAAACCTAAACCAACATACAGAACTAAATTTAAAAAAAATAAATAAATAAAAAAGTAAATAAAAATAAATAAATTACCTATCAATTTTTAGTATGGTTGTTTTCGACAAGCAACCCAAAAAACCCAGTTTAGTCCACCATGAGAGGCCGCACAACCAAACCGGAACCACGATCTCTCCCAGGCTCCAAAAACATCACCAAAACCAAAAATCTGGTTACTCACATCATTAACAGGCGAATCCCAAAATTTATGAAGAAAGGCCCAATAAAAAGATGAAATTCGTAAGCAACCTCCACACCTAAAAAACCAAGGTAGAACCAGATCCGGCTGCTATCTGAAAATCCGGCAACCACAAAAAACAAATACACAAGCAAAAAAAATCAAGATCCAATAAAAACGAATAAAGAAACAAAAAAAATCAAGATCGAAAAAAAAACGTAAAATTAAAACTAATACAAATTCAAAATCGATTCATCTAACAAAAAAAATAAAAATAAAAAGTAAAATTAAAACAACTTACTAAGAATGTATATCTCAGATTTATTCTTGTTCGACACAAAAAAGAAATTGATGATCGTTTTTTTTAAGGTGGCTGAACAATAGATCTAAAGAGAAAGAAGCGTAGTTTTTTCTTTTTTTTAGGAGCAGTTTATTGATTGTGGAAGAATTATAGATGGTAAGTGAGATAACTGCATCTTTTTAGGGATAATATGAAATACCCGGATTACCCTTTTAGTTTTTTTAGCTTTTTAAATAATGGCTTGATCTTTCAATTAATTACATTAAAAGCACAAGTGATCTCATCCATTGATTAAGTGATCTAACGGTCTAAAATGATACTGTAAAGTACTGTATATAAGAATGGTACTGCATGGAATACATCACTATATATATATATATATATATATATATATATATATATATATATATATATATATATATATATATATAATAAATACTTGTAAACCACTCGGTCGAGGTTGAGACCGAGTGGGAGTTACTACCTTTTTTAGGTCGCGACCGACTTCCAACAACAAAGGCGACCGATTGCCTAGTCCTCGACCGGGTCGGTCACGAGGCTTATTGTGGCCAGTCTTATAACCCACCCTAAAAAACCTTCAAACCCTAGAAATTTTTTTTCAACTCACGTAAGCTTTGTACCAAAAAAAAAACAGAATTTTTTTTTCCAACTCACGTAACATTTGTCATGCAAGATATATATATAGTGTCGCGTATATTTGCTCATGTCGTGTATGTTCCATGCAAGAATATATATATGTTCCATGCAAGAATACATTTCACGTAAGATCCATGCAAGAATATATGGTGTCGCGTATATATATATATATACATGTCACGTATATATATACGCGACATGTCAACCTAATTTTTTATTTCGAGCTCCAAAGGACGACACCTGTATTTCTAGCATGTCGCGTATAAAATTAGGGGACATGTTGGGGTAGATTTGTAAACGTCAAAAAGTTAGGCTAGATCGAGACACGACCCCCTGAAAAGTGAAAAGGGGGTCTGCAGTAATTATCGCTTTTTTCTTTTTTTTTTTCAAAAATAAACTTGCTGTTAAATAAATGAAGTTTCTTGATTAACACAGTACTAAAAAGAACCCAGATAGAGATAGAAAATGAGCAACTGCAAAAGGCTTTCCCTCCCACCCAATTCAACATTCACAGACTTTAGTGTCCTTTTCCACCCAGACATAAAAATAAAGCAAATAACAGAAACCAACACTTTATCACTACTCAGGCTCACACACCCATTAACAAAACCAAAGACAAAATAAAAATCATTATCATTATCACTATTATTTCCACTCATTTTGTACCTCCTAATTAAAAACAACAAGTAAAGAATCTTCAGAACTAAAATAATAATCATCTACCCACATTTGGGCATTTTAGTTAATTCTATCATACTCTAAACATTCTCTCTACTTTGTTAGACATGTGTGTCATCATCATTTGTGTTGTCCTCAAAACTTTTCTAATTAAATTAGTTCTAACTAAATAATCCAAATCACCTATGGTTAGTTACTTCACTCACTTGTCGTTGTGCATATACCTACACGTCTTTTAGCATAACAAACCCCTCGTTAGACACGAACAATATCCTTTGACCACGGTTGCAGTGCGCCTTTTCCTGTTCACAGGTCCAAGCCATTGGCCATTGGACCATCTAAACCTGCACCGCCTACATCATTTTAATAAATAAATAGATTAGTGATGGAATTATACAAGTGTTTTTTTTGTACAAATTTAACACACTGGTCATGTATATAAAAATGGCAAATATTGCGGGTCAACCCATACAAATAATTACCCGTTTTGACCAAAATCATTTTTGACATGTTAATTGTTACCCAACCCATCAGACCCATCCATTTTGCCATCCCTAGTGAATTATTTTTTTTCTCGGGGTGAATTTGAGCATGAATGGAAGTGAGAGCTTACAATTATGTGATAGGATTGGTTAGAAAAAGCAGAGTTCTGTGTAGCCATTGGCATACGGCAAGAGCTCCTCAACTTCAATCCTAGAGCTAGAGCAGCTCATGGTTCTTCTAAAACGGCTATGGACTAACTCAACCTCAGCCCAAAACAAGCTGTATACGGGTCTATGGTCTGAAAACCTAGATTCGCCACGTACATATGATAACTGATGAAGACCTCTTCCATACCACAAGATACGATCACACCTGCAAACGAGAAATTAGCCATATTAGTAAAAGTTGCTTCTGACAGCAAACATTAAATGTTGATACAAACTGTAAACATTATTTTCTTCAAAGATTTACCATGCGGGGGTTCTTCTTTTCTCCTTATGGTGCAAATTATCTCCAGTGTATCTATCTGAGTTTGTTAAGTATTTGTAAGTTGGTGGAAAATATATCTTCCCTTCATTCCATCCTTGGAAAACACGACCCCTTCTTTGCTCAATTCGCAGCTGTAAAGAATTAACACCACTCAGTTTATCAATATGTTGCTTAGCAACAAAATTGGATGTGCCAAAAAGGGCAGGTAACGGGTAAAAAACTGGTTGTCTTTTTAGTACAGCTCGCGCTGGTTTTGGTTGAACACAAACACTTCTTTCGACGTTTTGTTATATACCTTTTTATAGATAGTTAGATATAAAGTGGAAAGAAACTACAACTATATACTAGCAATATTAATCTTTTAATTTTTAATAAAGGTTTAGGAGTTTGTTTGCTTTGAAACTACAAATTTGGCAATACGTATCATTATAAACTAAAGTGCATATACACTAAAGTGCTAAAGATAAAGTGAGAAAGGCATATACCATACCTGATCTTTTTCCAACAATGCTCTCCAATTTTGCATCTCCACTAGCGCCTTTGCTGACCGGTAAGAGAGAGCTATTCAGTAATTTAGATCCCCGAGCCATATAATTCGACTAAACCAATAAACAGATTATCAGAATCTTAACAACTACTTGTTCTAAGATCCTTATATTTTTCAGTTAAAGTAACTAAACAGTATCTAAAGAACTCAATTATAAAAAAGAGAAAACCTACTAATATCTCACAATGAGAAAAGGAAGTTAATTGTAGTGTAAGAGTAGTTGTCTTACTCGTGCTCAAGTATCGTTTGGGGGGATTTATCATCTTTCACACCTTGAACACGTGGAAACCTTGTTTTCTTAACGATTTCCATAAAATCAGAATTCCTTCTTAGTTCATCGCCTTCCTTCTGCCCGGAAGTCAAATGAGTACACACAAAGTAAAAGCTTGTTTGATGCAACAACATACTTACAGACACCGATCCCTGCGGATAAAAAAACAAATATTCAATCACATTAACCGTTCAATATAATTATAAAAAATAGAAAAACAGATGTGATAGTAAAAAATTGTATACCTTATTCCTGAGATAACCCATCAATTTACTTCTTACCCACACAGTAAGAAAAACGCCAACCATTTGTTTACTTGCTACCAAACAATAGCTTGAATTACCGTTCGTTCTACATCCATCTTCCATACAACTGGTACGACAATTCAACATTGGTGAAAGTGAATCCTCCATGGTGCCATAATCATCATCAGATGAACCCATCTTGAATAATCACTCGGTCTTTGACCACATGAGTAATCAGCATCATATTCAGCAACCAGGGTTATTGGTTAATATTGATATGGGCCATTAAGGCCCAGCCCAAATAACATACATTTATTATTATTAGAAGTTTACTTGGCTATAAACAAAGAGAGGTAATTGGGAGACCTAAAATATGTGCTTAAATTTATGTCTAAATTTATGTGACATCATCTAGTTGGCTGCAATCAAGGGACTTATTTTTTCACAAACTAATAGGATCATGCCACATAATTTTAGGCATGACCCATCATAACGTTGTAGCCTTGTTTATGTCCATTCGATTAAGTTTTAACTAATCAAAATAATCGATATAAATACTTAAAAAAATAGATTCTTTTTTCTTATTCGTTCATTAGGAAAATTAGTTTGTTCATATTTATTTATTGAGAAGTTTTAACGAATGTAGTTGAATAAACATAAATTAATATACAAAACAAGCTTAAAATATTCAAAACACACATAACATTTGGTTTAATGTGTTTATTTGTTAAACTATACATTTTTTATTGAAAGCATATAATAGAAAGTTGCGATCTTAGAACATAAGTAAACAAATGAAGATAAACGAATATGAACAAACGCATAATCAGATGTCCAACAACGTAAACGAACAGACGAGATTGTTGTTTATGTTAGTTCATATAATTAAATAAACGTTAATTCTTCTTCATGTCTATTCATTTAATAAATAAACAAACTTTCTTTCGGGCACTTAGTGAAATATTCAATAAACGTACAATTCGTTAACAACCATAATTTTACTCTAATGCTAAAATATTATTAATGTTTTTGACATACACTTTAAGCTCAAGCTCGGCTTGTTATAAAATTTGAACTCCTTTTTTGAAGCTCGATAAAAGTTATCGAACAAGCCGGGGTTTAAGTTACTAAAAAAATCGACTCATTTGCTAACTCTACCAATAATTTACTAAAGCCATCAAAGAAAAAAAATAATGTAATGTGTAGCAAGAAATTAAAATTATTTTCAATTAAAATTGAAAGAGCAATAAAGTCATTAGTTTACAAATATAAATAGAAATCTCTTAAGAAGTATATTCCAATGTCAATCAATAATGCTTGCCGAATAATTGCGCCTAGTGGCAACGATTTATAGTTTCAACAATATTCGCTTGCATTGATTTGCGTGTGTGTTTTTTGTAATTGCATATCATTTAAGAATAGCAAGTTGTGTTGCTAGTAACTTATCCATGTATAAGAGCGGCGAAAAATTTTAGTGTGTATCATCTGTTTTAAAGCAGTCGATACATATGTAAATACTTAATGTAACACCCCCAAAATAGAAAATCGTGGAAGCATACATGTTTTGGGTGCTACGAAATAGGAATCACAACACAAGATACATAGAGAACGGATTGAAAATCCGTTTTAAAATATATTACATATTTTAAGTCAAATGTCGAACAAAAGTTTCAAGTTTTAAATAAAGTACGGCCCAGTTACATAACTGTCCCAAAGTTTCAGAGTCACGCGTATGTAAAAGCACTTATTATTCTTCTAACCCACGCATGCCTTGCCTTCAACATAAACATACTCAAGCACCTGAAAAACATGCTAAAAGTCAGCTAACGCTGGTGAGTCTATAGGTTTAAAGTAAATAGAACATATAGACCATAGCAATAATCAGCAAGCACACACTAATACCGCATGCAACACTAAACTTAACCAACCGAACTAGACAAAAGTATGCCAAAGGCATAAGTACAATAAAGGTGCCCGCGAGTGGTAATCCCCAGTCACTCGGCAAAGGTCGTCATGGTATACGTCCGCCTTGGCCTAATGCATGGCCAACCGAACAGAGGAGTCACCCTCAATAGATCTATTTATATCACACGCATTTCCCAGCGGTAATTGACGGTTTATGATAGTGGGCAAAATAGGATTCAAGCAAACTTAGGTCTTTCCGCATACAAGTGTGTAAAAACAAGTTCAGTGTCCATGAAAACAGTTTTGCATGTTTTTCACCCCAACGTTTATAAAACAGTACTTATAAGAAAATGGGGCTATAAACTCACCTTATAGACAGAAATCTGCTAGTCAACAAGTATATTGTGTAACCGCTCCGACACGCGACCTAGGTAAGTATGGTAAGTCTTAGTACAATGTTCGTGCTTTAAGTGTTTTGACTCATTTGAAAAGGTTTTTATGCGTTACCATGTGCTCGTGTATTTCTTGCTTGTTGTGTGGTACGTACATTTCAAAAATAGTTTATTAGAAAGGCTCTTGGTGATGGCTCGTGATGAAAGTGTATGGTGTGAGTGTATATGACGGAACATCCGTACGTTGTACTTGTCGTTACAATTCATAATATATATATATATATATATATATATATATATATATATATATATATAACTTACATATATATATATTAGGTAAAGTTTATAATTATGTATTTAATTAATTGCAATTAATTAAACATTTGTTGAGAAAATAATATAATAATAGTGTTAGTGGAGGAATATTATATTATAAATATTATTTATAATATAAAGTATTTAAAAAAACATACTTTGTAATTAGAAAACTATATAAGTGTAAGTAAAATACTCTAAGTGTTATAGTTTTTAGAAAATTTGGGCATGACCCGTTTGTTTATCCAACGTTTCCATTTTCCTCAAATGTTGCAAAATTCCTCAACTAAACCGTTCGTTAACTTTATTTACAAAATTAGTACGTAATATATATATTATTCACTATTAATATAATTATCGATATAACTCGTTCTATGATATGAAAATAGTCACCGCAAGTTCAAATATATGTCAAAACTCATTTTCGTCACCCGAAATATTATTGGGCCTAAATTTCACCATTGGGCCCGTTAGCCCATAAATTAGCCCAAAACCATTTAATCCGGTTTAAGTTACGATATATATATCGTTATATGTCAAAATTAATTTTATACACCCGATAACAATTTTTGGTCAAAAAGTCAAAATTGGAAAATTGTTTGTTGGGCTCGGCCCAACTGCCACCGAGCACCCTTTTGGGCTCAAAATCTCCACTTGGCCCAAAATTAATTTTGTGTTTGTAATTGCGTAACGAACTAAAATTAAACGTAATTAACACTTTTAATTAAGTCATAAATCTCAAAAGTTAAGTTTAGTCAAATCTCATCTCATTCGACTTAAAATAAATATTTTCGGCCAAAAATGCTTTATTTCATCAAAAATTGTATTTTCACAAATTAATTATAATTAGTTGCGGTTTATTCGACATATGCTCTATTATAACCTTTCCAAGTAAAATTTCCACCATTTCACCGCTTAAGCCAAAATTTTATGTTTTTAAAAACCCCAATAATTTCATAATTATTATTGTTGCTGATTTATATGTATACACCCAAATGTGATATTTCATCTTAAACTCGCGTAATTAGCATAAATTACATTTGTATCATCAAATTAGTACCACAAGCAACAAGATTTATCACACAAGCAAGAAATACTTATATGACCATATAGCATTTAATGTGAGTCGATTTACATGCATGCAACACAAACCATATATATTTTTCATCTTAACAAAATATATACATTTAGCACTGAACATGATTTAAACAAGATTAGAAATTTTTTGATGAAGACTTACAAAGTTGGTGTTTTAACATGGCTAGCAAGACCAAAGGAGACCCAATTAGCTTCAAATTTTACCCAAATCACCTTCCAATTAACCCAAAACTCTTGAATTTAATACCCAATTAACTTGAACTTCAAAAATTATTTTGTGAACTTGGAGCTTTTGAAATTTTCGGATAGAGAGGATAAAGAAGAAGATAGAAGATGAAATATTGTTGAAATGAGGATGGTAAATGTTTATAGGGTATTAGATTTGGTTATTAGTGTGTTTATTGGATAAAATGGTGTTTTATGGGTAATAAGAGTAACTTATGCGTTTTTGGTGGATTTTATGGTCTTCGATGATATTAGCGAGTTTGTGGAACATGGATTAGATGAGGTAATTTTAGGAAAACCATTTCAAGAGATATCGGGAATTGAGATGGATACTATCAATGGTGTAGTATGGCTATCTAGTGTTAATGACGTAACGATTTTTAAAATGCCAAGAACGGTGGAAAATTTTAAGCATTGGACTAAGAAGCAATTAAGTAGGGCCAAGCATCTCCTTGACATTAGTAATAAAGATAAATAGAATGGGTATAACTATCCTTATTAAAAGATTAAAAACTTTTACAAGGGATGCTTGGATCTTGGCGAAGCTTACAAGAGAGATGAACGGGTCATTGACATGTTAGGGCGTGAGCATATTAGCCTACATGAAATGACCAATGGAAACTACTAGCCGTGGCAGTGAGTCTAACTTAAAGACTCGATAATAAACAAAAGTGCTCGTTTGGGAGACAACCTGAATTATCTTTGTTTTTCATTTTCATTTGCATAGTTGGGTTTTGTATGTTTTGTTCTAATCATTTTTGCAGGTAAAAGAGAAAGGGGTTGACGATTGGATGAGCTGATTTTGGAGTTTTTGCTCCAAAAATCCCCCCAGGAAAAGTCTACGGCGTTGCCCACTGCATGACTACGCTATAGCACCCTCCAGGTGTCTGACTGTAAGATTTTTCCAACTACGGCGTAGCTACAATTCTCTCTATGCCGTAGTTTTCTCCTCTACCAACAAATTAAAAAGATCTTTATTACAAACATACTTCAACCTGTGTTAGTTTTTAAATGAACTTTGTTGGTGTATTCACTGTAAACCCTCACGAGACTTCACTCGTCCACTTGGGACACCAAGTGGTTTAAAAGTCTTGTTGCATATGCTAAATGCAACCGTGATTCCTACGAAAGTGAGTTAGGATTTCTATTTTTCTTTTATTTTTCTTTTTTTAGTTTTATGCTTGTGGTTGTTACGTGATTTCAGGGATATGAAGTTTGCTCATTAGGCCAAGCGAAGGCACGTTTTCTCAAACATGATCCTTCTATCATTTTCAAGAGCAAGTTTCAGGGAAATTCTCGCTCCAATTATACTTATCTCTTTTATTCTCATTGTTTATTTGCGTATAAAAGGGACTTTGTACATTTCAAGTGGGGGACGGGAGTAGAATTATAACTTGAACTTTTATTTTCCCCATTCTTCTAGTTTATTTTGAAAATTTGTGTCATTTTTAAAATTTTGACATGTTTTTTTCAAACCTAACTAGAATAGACCTTAGCCGAACACATTAACCCTTAATATCATGTTGAGGTTTAGCCTATTCAGTTTCCCCCTGTTTTACCCCAAATCCACCAAAATTATGAGTGTGCCGGTAGTTTGTAAACTTTAAAAGTTGGCCCTTACATCATTTCTAGACCATAGACGAGTAATGTATTGAGTTTTCTTAATGCATTTGGAAGAAACTTTTTGAGAAAGCAATATTTTACGATTATCACCCAAAAAGCCTATATGTGTAAGTTTATCGATTAGTCACATTGACTCGTCGACCCCCGTGTTTAAACCCTTCTGTTGCACTCATCTTTAGTGCAAGACACTCCTAGTTACACCACTTTAAGCCTATCCTTTTGTTTCTTACCTATATTATAATTGTTTTGATACACCTATACACCTTAGCCTACCGTGTAGTCTTGGTTTATGATTGGGAAGTTGCCACTTACTTTAGTTTGAGGTTAGAGTTAAGAGATTCCGAAATCACGCCTACGTTGAAGACCCTTCTTTGAAGATCATTTGAGACCCCCCAATTATTCCAAGTATGATTCATCTCAAGTGGGGGGATGTATTTTGTTTTCTTGTAATTGTTAGTAAAAAAAAATGTGAAATTGAGTATGTAGATAGTTTATCTTTGGTGCAACCTTGTATAAGCACCGTATTTTGAGCTTTGAAAGAATTAGTATCGAAGAGGCCACTTCGATCACATATGAAGAATGAAGTTGTTGGTTCTTAATCGCCAACATGAAGACCAAGTGTGGTACCCATCATGACGTCCGCTAATGGCACTCATACTTGTTATATGATCCAGTTTTTGCGTCTTTGAGCTTTGACCTTGGATGAACGGCAAATGGTAGCAACTCGGTTATAGGTTAAGACTATTTGCTTCTATTTTTCATTTTACACCATTATTGTGAATATCATGTATTATCCTACCCTTTAGTTGTGAATCATGCTTAGGTGAGGGATTCGAGCAGTCATTGGTGTCTTGCCCGGCGTTCCGGCCATGTACCATTACCTTTGTCACCCTTGCCGTAGTATGTTAGTAACAACACTACACCTATAGCCTTATATTTGTTCACTCATTATTGCCTTTGAGAATTGTTTCGACCTTAGCTCTAGTGGTGGATATTTGTGTAACCGCCAAGCCTATGATATAATACATTCTATGACTGTGCGTTGAGTGATCGCCCCAAAATTAACACTTAGATTAGGAGAGCGAGCATGAGTGTTTGTTCCCATTTCGTGAGGTGTTCGGCTTTAATATATTATAGCATAGGAAAATTTTAGATTCATATATTCCAGTTTCTCGGGAGATATCTTTTTAAGAATTATTCTAATAAGGTCTACTTGAGGGCAAGTAGAGTTCAAGTGGGGGGATATTTGATAACATCAAATAATACCCATATTTTAGTGTTAATTTCCCCCTAGATTACTCATCTTTTGTGTTAATATGTTGGGATATATACTCTTATTTGTTTATATTCTGTTTTCAGGGCAAAAATGAGCAAAGGAATGAAAAGATGCGGATTTGAAAGGTTTTATGTGAAAATTATTGAAGTATGTGGATTTTGCACTAACCAAGGCGTAGAGGTACCATCTACCTATGCCGTAGCACTCATCTACCAAGACTACAACGTAGCCAAAACCATAACTACGGCGTAGTGGCACATCAAAGGGTTCTACGGTGTAGCTTCACTCCACCTATGGTGTAGACCTCAAAATCAAGCAGTAAAGAACTATCAAGGCCAAAGAAGAAGTTACGGCGTAGTTTCCAACAAAACTACGCAGTACAAGTGACAACTAAAGAACTATGGCCGTAGCACTTGATCAAGTTACGGCGTAGATGATATTAACAAAAGCTACAGCGTAGCTAAACCTAGAGCTATGCCGTAGCAAAGTCGGGCCTATAAATACCAGCCTTAATTCTGAGTTTATTAACTCACTTTTCAACACACAGAAGTCAGGAGGAATTCAGGGAGCAAGGTGAACGAAGTTCTATCAACATACAAGTCATTTCCAAATGAGAATTCACGCCATAATCATAAGTTTATTCATTCATTTGATTTGTAATGTTTATATTTGTTATGCTAAACACTTGTTTTTCTGCATTTATGAACATGAGTGGCTAAACATCTTTTGGTGTTAGCCTTGTTATGAAATTGTTATTAATATGATTTAGTTTTCTCGCATCTTTTGTTGTTTTATTTGTATACTTTCTTAGCTTTTCTTAGGACACTCTAGCTTTAGAGGTATTGATATTTTGAAGCTCCTTTGAGGGTAATGTAAGTTCCGAAAGGCCGCATTTCATTAGAAGGTTGTGACTTGGTGATAGAAATATCATCATACACATGCGAATTGACCATATGATCACCTACCAAATAGATATGCTTAAGAAGTTAGAGGGGATGTAAGATGCAACCGCCCGCATCCCGTTAGACTAGTCTAAGTTAGTAGAGGTACTTAATGACTCTTGCATTTCGCGCCAGCGAACTCTTTCAATCAAAAGTTGGGAGAATAGGGTGAGGTGTAAGATAGGATAGGCGATTTGACCATATGAGTCTATTGAATTGAACCCCAAATGAAACGATATGATGCATGTTTAGAAAACTTGTCATGTTAATAACAAGAGTAGTAATTAGGTTAACACTGCTTTCTCCATCTGATTTTCCTTCGCTCATTATTTGCTTTGTTTATTTGTTTTATTATTTATTTTATTTAGTTTAATTACTTTAATCATTTAAAACCCCTTTTTAATTAGTGACATTAAACTTAGATGTTTTTCGCACCTTAGCTCTTGGGACGACATTTGCTTTACCATCTAGCTATACCTCATATGAGTGGGTACACTGCCCGATAGTGCATTAGGTAGACCTTAGGTAGACGAGAATATTATAAATATAAAACCTGGTCGGATCAACAGACCAACTTTAACAAAACAAAATGATTTCAAAATCATAACAAAAGTCATGTTAATAGGGAAAAAAGTTGAAGCAAAAATACAAAATATATACAAGAAATAAAGAATAAATCTTTGGGACTTGGAACGGATGGATTCATTAGAAATAAATGAAGTATCTTTAAAAATAAGAAAACTCAAAGAAATAACCAGTACAACCGAAAACATAAGATATACTCGTAACAAGAGTAATGATCAAATAAGAAATATAATTAAGATAAGAAGAATGAGAAACAACAACAACCACAAATATTAGATGCACTCACAAAAATAGATGCTTTTCCCTATTATTTCTCTTTCCTTATTTAAAATATGTGGTCACAATTTTTTCTAACTCTTCTCAAATCAATAATTCTTCTTCTCACTAGATGCATACTCCTCGTAACAATTTTAAAAGGAAAATGATAAATGAAACTAAAAGGTGACTGCATAACTCTACAAGTCATTTATATCTTCTAAAAACCACCAAACACACACCAATTTAACAGTCGACAAACCCACCTGAACCATCAAACAAAACCACATATCCATCGAAACCATCAGCCGAGGGTCAATAATAGTGAGAGACTAGTTGCTTGTATTGTGATTTTCTTGTGTGTGAAATTGTTTTTGAATTTATAGGCGGGTTTTTGTTTAGGTTAGGGTGTCCGAATCTTGTTTTCAGGCTCGGAGTATGGCTTTGAGGAAGGGGATCTCTGCCATTATAGGTTTATATGGTCAAAGCTCTTTTTGAATCTCGTTTCAGAATAGAATACGCTTTTGAATTGGTGGCCGGTACGACAAAATTTATTATTGTTTAAGAAGTAATTTCCTGATCTGTATTCAAAAATAGACAGATCTCCACCAATGATACGTTTCCACGACTTATAATAACTCAAAGGATCCACGCTCTCTTTGTCTCTTTCACTGTACACAAAACTGATTCCACACTCACTTACCTTTGTAGAATGACTTTCGTCCATGGTAACACTTACTTGATCACCTGCTTCAAGCTCATTGTTCCCAAACATCCAATGGCTTAACCATACTAAACCTTCACCAGCATATCCAACAGCAAACTTATAACCAGTATATGTCCAGGAACGATCTTTTGTTATATTTGTTACTTTTATATTAATAAAACAACTATCCCCTGAAAATGTAACAAAGCATATATTTATTCCTTCAATCCTTTTATTCGCCGAAGATGATGGCATGGTAAATGATATTGATGACCCACTGCTTCTGTGACCAAACCACTTTGGAAATTCTTTTCCCGGAAAAAATGTACTGAATATTCCAAATTCGTAAACCATCTGCAAATACAAAAACCAATTTGCATGACGTTCTTGCATATTTGAAAACATAAAGATATATGGAAAGAAAAAGACAAAGACTGAGATAATACCTTGACCGGCCGAAGTTTCTTTGTTTGAAAATCTTCAAATAAATTGTAACTCTCCACTTCATAATCTTTCACATAATGTATATCTGTCCACCCCAAACTACTTATTATCTCGTTATCAACTTGCGCTAAATCTTGGATTTTCGTAATGCCTTCAATTTCAGTCAGGGACTCTGACGTCTCACAACAGATAAGTGGTGGTGGTGACATCTCTTGATAGAATGTAACTTTCTCAAGTAAATCACAGTCATCAACATACAAACGTTTGATTGAACTTGAAGGGCATATAACTGACTTCAGCATAGAACATCCTCCAACACTGAGTACCTCAAGCCTACCAAGGCTTTTTAGGCAATCAGGTATGGAATCAATCGGATTACAGTCTAGATATAAGTTCTTCAACATTGACATGCTACTGAAGTCCACCGGAAAGGATTCACTAGATATATTATTGTCTGTTAGAGACAAGGTTACTAGTGAAGCTGGCAAAGAAAGTGAGATCGACTTTTCACTATTCGGTACTAATCTTGTGATGGAAGAGAAAAACGCCTGCAAATTTGTCCAAACGCCATCTTTGTTAGGCACATTCAGCAACTTCATACGCTTCCTCTCCTTATCAAATACGCCAGCTCCGCAACCGTCTAATGTTAGAACATTAACATTTTTTACCTTTCTAATGATGATTGGAAGATTTTTGAGCTTACTGCAATCGCTCAAATTTAAAACAACAAGGCTACCACATTCGCCAATTGATTCACACACATGAGTCAAACTTTCACATCTTGTAAGTATCAACCTCTCAAGTGAAGGTAGCTCCTTAAAGCCACCAACTGTAACAAGCTTGCTATAACTCAGATTTAGATACTTCAATGACCCACGTAACTGTTGCACAGAGATTAATTAGTATATCAAGATAAACAATTACAACGTTGTTATATATCAGACAAGTAATATGCTTGAATTTAATACCTTTGGCTTCCTCCAAAGCTGTTTCAGATTGCTGAATGACATGTCAAGAGCAACCAAATGCTCCATTGGCAAGTCGGAGGGTATATATTCCGATTGGAACCCATGCATACACAGCCCTCTTAAACCTTTTGGAAAATTCTTCAACGGTCCATCGAGTATAACGTGATTAAGTTGGAGTAAAATTAGTTTTTCCATTCTATTTAATGCATTTGTACTCAATTCGATTTTTCTGCTACAAGAAGATGAGAACTCCAGATGCTTACTGAATGATGGACCAACTCCAAAATTCATGTTTAGATCAATATCTTCGAATTCATAGTCTATCGCACTACTTGATCCACACAACGACGACTCTTTTTTCAACATTTTCATGTCAAAGAAAAGACCATGAATTCTTTTTGTACCCTAGTTATATAGATAAGGAAAAAGAGTTTATTCATAAATAACTTTCTAGAAATAAACAAACAAGTAAATAAATATGAAGAATTCACTGTAATACCTTATCTTCTTGCAATATATTGAGGGACTCCTCATGATTCCATACTCGGCTACGCTTCCATGGCTTGTCAGGTGATTCTTGACGAACTATATCTCTCCCCATATCTTGAAGCAATTGATGCATCTTCAACTCCTTTCCTAATCCAATTGTGAGAAGACATCTTTCAATGAGCTTTTTGATTCCGTATGATGGGTGAACGCCACAGTCCTTTAATATTGCTTCAGTCACTTCTGTTTCTTTTCCAATGAAAAAACATGCAATATCCTTAAATAACTCTTTGCAACCTGATGGCAAAGAATCAACGCCAATTCTCAAGACCTTGTGTACATTATTAGTTTGAAATTCTCTTGACTCTAGCATTGTAAATGTATGGCTCCATGTGTCTGCGTCTTCATTAAGTAGCAAACAACCCAAAACTTTAAGAGCTAGTGGATGTCCTCCACAATACTTTGAGGCTCGTTTTGCGTCTTCTTCATAACCTTCCTTGGGAGAATATCCACCAAATGCATGCCAACAAAAAAGTTTTAGTGAATCTGTACTACATAAACCATCAAGTGCAAGCTTTGTGTGTTTGGGAGGATACTTTATATGAAGCAATGCTTTATCTGCTATTGACCCATCTTTGGTTGTTATTATGATCCTGCTTCCTGGATGAAAACCTTCTCTTCCAACCAACACATGTACTTGCTCAAAGTCATCAACTCCATCAAGAACCACAAATGCTCGTTTTTGTAACATTGCTGTCCCAATCTTAGATGTGCAATTTTGTACATCATCTTCTTCAATCTTACGTTTCTTGAGAATGTCTCCAAGTAGCTTATTCTGTAACAGGAGTAGTGCACTTGATTCTTGTCCACGTCTTTCAATGTCTTCAACAAAGCTACTTCTTTCAAATTCATGGCGGTGCAACAAATAGATATGTTTTGCCAAAGAAGTCTTCCCAATCCCCGCCATTCCCCAAATTGTGAGAATTTCAGTAGTATCTGAGGACCCTCCTTTGAACCAGGACGATATGGTGTCTAAAAATCTCTCCCTCCCAATTAGATGTGGGATTTTACTCTTCATGTGTATATCCAATTTTCTACTGATTTCCTTAACGATTTCCTCAATAAACTCCTTCTCTATGCTGAAAAGTTGAATTAAGTTATATCAACAAGACACCACCGATGTAAATCTAAATTAATAGACGTGATGAACGGTCATTTGCGTCCTTTTATAGTATTTATGGACACATAGACGGATAGACCCTCATATGCATTCTTAGAATTTACTAAACTTATAAAGAACATGAGAAGTTTATATCTATTTCATAATGATTTGTATTTACAAAATCAGTATTGATCAAAGGTGTATCATGTATAGCTATTTCATGATCAACCACTCGACTTTTCCTTTTAGAAAGACATAAAAAAAAAGTGTAAAAATTATGTGGAATGGTAAGAAAGTTTTACCGGCCATTTACATCCTTTCCTTTTAGAACAGCGACTTCTTTAAGTGCTGCCGTCCATAATTCCAACTTACGAGCAGCTTGACTTTTCTTTTCCTCGTCCTGCTCTGCCTCCATTCTTTGTCTGTGTTTGAATAGTGCCTCACCAAAGCTACTTTCTTGCTTCCTAACATGAGTTGGCTTGACGTGGTAAAAAATAGGTACAACGATATGCTTTGAGACCTTTCGTTGCTCGAGGATCAGTACGAGCTCATCAAGACACCATGTCGAAGATGCATAGTTCTTAGACAAGACAATTATGGAAGCACGAGAGCCTTTTATAGCTCTTGTAAGCTCGGGTTTTAATTCTTCCCCCGTTTCAACCTCTTGCTCATCAAGAAAGGTAGATATTTTTTCACTCACTAAGGCATCGTACAAGTAATCCGTAAAGTTGAGACGAGTGTCTATTCCTCTAAAACTTAGGAAAACATCATAAGTTTTAGATTCTTGTTGTTGTTCTTCTTCTTGTATTTCGTTGATGATAGCCATGTAAGTCAATGATTAACTACAAGAGTATTATCAGTTTATTTATTTGCTTCAATATGTGTTTTGTTGTGTAAAGATTATAAGATGAATCATAGTCATTATTGAGAGAAGACTAAAGACGTAGGTAGCTTAATTTGACTTGGTCTTCACTCCTATAAGATTTTTTCTTGGATTTTGGAACAGAAAACGTTCGATCACATATTGTTGAGAAAATTACAAAAATCATTAATGTGGTAATTAAGTCTCCCTATATGCCCTACCTTGTGGAATTAATAGTCCCCAAAGCAAACGGTAAGAACATGCACCTTACTTTACACCTAATTTCCTAAGACCTAAGCATGTACGACTAATTCGATATCATGTGAAAAACAATAGAACGAAATTCAAAGTTTGCCAAGTACTACACACGTACTATAAGAAAATTATTTACTTCAGCTAGTGGCTCGAGATCCGTATATTGCATTACATAAGTCCATAATGAGTTAGGGTTCATTAAAATTTGTAGATTTTTCAATATATATTTTAAGCTATTAATATTCCATCAGAAAGCTTAATATGTTTAGGGATTTTCTGTATTCAACGTTGTATTTAGAGGTGCGAATCGGGTGCGGGTTATTTATCCGGGTTGAGGACTTGACCTATAAGCGTGTATAACACATACTATACCTACCCAATCCAACCTGACCCGTTTGTTACTGATTTAGGCGGGTTGACTTGTTTTCTACCCAAACTCGTACCGTATTTCTCTACCCCATACCTGATTGTTTTGGTGTCGATTTTGTGTCATGGTGAAAATTGGCACCTTAAATTTAGACCACCTCTCCTCATCACCCTTGTGCCCCCTTTCCGTCCAGTTGACGACACTTGTCTCGTCCACAAATTGTTGGTCTATTCTCCGCTCTATTTCTTTTCGTAGTCTAAAGTATTCTCCAAAACCTTATTTTCTTTTCTTTCTCCATCAATAGCCGTTAGTGGTTTTTGTAGCTTTCATAGCTTTCTTTCTTTTAATTAGTACAATGAAGAGCTATCCCAACATCAATATATAACATTAATTTTTTTTGGTGAAAATGGGTGAAATATATTACTCCAATCAACAATATTTACAATCTAATTTTAAGGGAGATGAACACATCCCAAACACCCCTTAAACCTGCACAAAACAATATACAACATACATTTCAACAGACTATTCTATTTCACCCATTCACCTAGCTACTTTGGACATTCAAACACACGAAACTACATTTCCTTCTACAAGATTTCATTTAGAACCAATAGCAGCTGCCACCTTACTATTGGAACTAAAGCCCTATCACAGAACAGGCATCATTTTAAGTGCAGAATCACTAAGAGCTTTTAGATCAACCGGTCAATAGCTACGTTTCCGTTCTTTACTCAAAATCATTTACTTTGAACCATACAGACTAAAATGATCTGAAAAAATCCTGGCATCACTATTAACTTGATCCCTACCAAGCACAACATGACTACTCTATGGATATCCTTATTTCCGAAACTACATTTCCACCTTGTAAGATTATTTCACATACCTTATGCAGCTCCAACCTCACACAAATCAGTGAAATCCTATCACAAGGGGGCATCATCCCATAAACAAAGATCACATAAAACACTTCCAAACACTGCTTAACAGATATAATCTCAATTGACAAATCATGGTAGCTTCATCTTTCACAGCTCACCCTATTTATCACATTGAAACTAATCTGTTATCACAGCTAATTCATAGCAGACTAAACCAAACACACCTTCAAATCCCCCCACAATAATGCATTTTCACTTTCCATAGATCTTCAACTTTAAGAACAAAAAGTGACTTCCTAACAACAAGGACCATCAACTTCAATCTAACTTCATCAGTTATTTTTACTTATAGAACCTTCCGGTCTCTGCATTTTTCTTTGAATATTCTGTAGTTCCTTTCTTGCCATAGATCTTCAAACACTGTTTCCATTAGGCTTGTTAGCCAATTCTTGAACAACATCCTCTCATTCATAGGCCTTATTAGAAATGCCCATTTTTCCTTGAATTTCACACCAAAATTGTCTTGTAAATTTGCACTTATAAAACAGATGAGCATGAAATTCAGAATCATTTTTGCATAAAGGGCAGGCCATCATATCATACACACCCCAACTTCTCAATCTGTCTTGAGTGAGTAATTTTCCTTGTATTGCCCATCCATAATATGAATGAGTGCTTAGTGTACACTGAGAATACCAACATAAAGGGCTCCGGTTAAATGTTACCCAGTTTTCTGACATATCAATGTAAGTCTGCTTCACACTGAATCCAACTTCTTTGCCATTATTAGTTCTCCACTTTACCTTATCTTCTGAATTAACATCTAATTGAGGAACAGTAATATTAACAATGTTAGGATACACATATCCCCATTCCTCGGGCCAACTCCATTGCCCATTCACAATCATATCTTTAACACATCTAGCGGATAGCCTAGCATCATATAGACCTCTATAAGTGAAAGTTTCGCTAATAGCTCCCATAGTACTCCAATTATCAAACCACATTGAAACAGTTCACCATTGCCAATTTTCCATATTATATGCTTTCTCACAATATCCCTTAACATATATATTGAAAGGTGTTGTTGCTGACGGCTTTTTTCCAGTGCCAAAATCCCTTTTTCAACTTTAAGGGTGTGGATATCCAACTTAATATAAAAAATAAAGAGAATCGTTTTTATGAAAGCAATTATAACAAGATGCTATTATTTACAACGATATCAAACGAAAAAATCGATCAAAAAAGAAAATAAGGTACAATGACAGTGAAACTTACAATTGAGAAAAACAAAGTTTTAGAAACAATCCCTTTATCCGAATTCAACAAAAGGCATAAGCACCAAGGGCAATGGAAAAACTTGAGACAGAAGGTAGTATGTGCTGTGTATCATTTTTTATGTCATTTATTTAGAATTTAACAACAAGTGCATGCTCATTGTCATTTTGTGAAAATGCACATCCTTAGACGGAAATCAGGATACACGCTAAAACCTCAAGCCAAACAATTTCAGCCACACAGTCATACGGGGCGGTGAGGCGAATGGAGGAAGTGTTGATACACCCTCACAACTAATGCTGGAATTTAGGTAATTTAAATCCCCGAGCCATATAATTCGACTGGACCAATAAACAGATTATCAGAATCTTAACAACTACTTGTTCTAATATTCTTATATTTATCAGTTAAATTAACTTAACAGAATTTAAGAACTCAATTTCAGAAAGAAATTATATGAATTTCCCGATGAGAACAGGAAGCTAACTTATGGTGTAGAAGTAGTTGTCTTACTCGTGCTCAACTATCGTTTGTGGGGATTTATCATCTTTCACGCCTTGAACACGTGGAAACCTTGTTTTCTTAATAATTTCCATAAAATCAGAATTCCTTCTTAGTTCATCGCCTTCCTTCTCCCCGGAAGTCAAATGAGTACAAACGAAGCAAAAGCTTGTTTGATGCAACAACATACTTACAGACACCGATCCCTGCGGATAAAAAAACAAACACTCAATTCACATTAACCGTTCAATATAATTATAAAAAATAGAAAAACAGATGTGATAGTAAAAAATTGTATACCTTATTCCCGAGATAACCCATCAATTTACTTCTTACCCAGACAGTAAGAAAAATGCCAACCATTTGTTTACTTGCTACCAAACAATAGCTTGAATTACCGTTCGTTCTACATCCATCTTCCATACAATTGGTACCACAATTCGACATTGGTGAAAATGAATCCTCCATTGTGCCATAATCATCATCAAATGAACCCCATCTTGAATAATCACTTGGTCTTTAACCACATGCATAATTACTTGGCCTGTGACTCCCTGAGTAGCCACTTGGCCTGTGACTCACTGAGTAATTACTGGACCTATAATTAGCTGAGTAGCCACTCGGTCTATAACTCGCAGAGTAGTGACTCGGCCTGTGTTTGAGTAATCACTCGGTCTATTATGACTCGAGGAGCAGTCACTTGGTCTTTGACCAAACATGGCTCAGTCACATACACTGTATCGCCAGTCAAGATGTGGTTCATTTCATTTTTAGGTACTTGAAAAGACCGGCGACTATAATAAGACTGATTTTTCTGCCTTGTTGAGCCTTCAAAATCATCATATTCAGCAACTGGATCAATAACAGGTGAAGGTGTGAAATTATCATCCCATGCCGAATTATCGATGCTTACTGGAATCATATAACACACACCATGAAGAAAAATACGTTGTCAATAAATTTATGTGATTTTAAGTCTATAAGAATTTCATTGAACGATTGTTTACATGGTCTTTATTATTAGCAAGTAAACTCATGAAGCTAGTTATTACATATACATAGATTGGTAATTTAAATCTCTTGCTGAACCATTATATACACAACCTACTCATGTTTCATAATCAGCACACAGATCTTCATGAAAAAGACAAGAATGGATGATCTATAATTAGAGTTTGTATAAACATGCACTTGTGAAATTATCGATTAACAAAATCAACATCTACCATGGCTGTTCAAAACACACACAAACACACATAGAAAAAGTAGAGGAGAATTGACAGAGACTTTTGTGTTCGAGTAGAGACCAAGAAATAAAAGATGTGATAAATGGCAGAAATAAGAACAGATTGGTCATTTTGTGTGGTTTACTTCCTACGCAGCTAAATACTGGGCGGAAGACAATATCCCCAAAAAACTTCAATGTCCTCCTCACTTTCATCCCTTCCCTCAACCATTCCTTCTTTCAAAAATCTTAAAGAACACATCAAATTTTTAGTTTCTTTCGTTTCCTCCTACTTTCTCTCATAAAACAAACTCTAGAACACAGTGTACGAGTCTAGTACACAATTCAACAAAGGACATGCGACCAGCTATAGCAGGTTAAGATAAGGCCAAACAGTCGAATCTAGGCCGTCATCCTCAACATCTACTAAGGAAAAAGATGCAGTGACTAGACTAAAAAGCAACCGATTATCGTGACCATTTCAGCACTCATACCCCTATAAAATGTCACCACTCAAGAACATACTAATAACTACCATTATGAACACTCAAAGCCATATGTCAAATCAAAGAATCAAGAATCAAGATTTGAGTCGATCACAAGGTCAAGAGAAAAGAGGAAAAATTAGGGTTTATAGTTTTGAAGCTAAAATCAAGAATCAAGATTTGTGATTTGTGTTGTGGAAGCTACAAGGTTTGAGATGAGCTTTCTAAGGATAAGATATAAGGATGTGATTAGACAGTTTCACACCAAAATAATAACAAAGTAAATTGAGAAAAAAAAACCCTTAAAAGTTTCTCTCTGGCAACGCAAATCGATCATCACCTCCTTACGATTCTACTTGCAATTAATCTTAAACCTTTGAATTTTTTAATCTTTCTTTGCTTGGGATTGGTTAATATTCATTGGATACTCTACATCGTGGGTCGGTGCTATCATTCTTCATTGATATTCTTTATTATATTACGATTGCGTTGAGTCGGTTTGTGGAATTTGAATATTTAATCCATCATAACGTGGGTACATCATATATTATCAAAAACGTTTTTTTGGATTCTAATATTGATGATTTAAACTGATCGACTGTAATTATGGTGGGTGGTTGATTTCTGGTGCTAATCGATTCCATAATCTTTGCGATTAGGGTTTTTTTTTTCTTTATTTGGTCGTGCATGATTTTTGGGTTATTCGTGGCTGTTATTAGGTTTTGATTTGTGAATTAGTGGTTGTGAGAGATGTAAAAGGGTTTTTTGACTTCGAATAGTGTGAATAAGGACACATCTGCTGTACCTAGATCCGTGGGTAATATTAATGTTGGTTCTGCTAGTCCTTTACGTGTTGATGTTGATGAGCTTAATGCTCCAATTAATGTGAACTTCGAGGAATTGAGTGTTCGATTCAAACGTTCTGAAACTCGTGAAGCTGCTAGGAGTGTTAGGAACCCTAATGATGACCTTGTGAAGCCGGTTTCACTTGGTACTACGGAACCTAATTCTTCTAATTCGGCTACAGTCACTACTAGCTTTGGTGAGTTGAGTTCAGCCTCAATGATGAACCCTAATAGTGTCGCTTTGAATGTATCGTCTGGTCCTATTATTACTGAGTGGAGTGCTAAGGATGGTGATATTGAATTATCTACGCTACGGAACCTATTACTTGATTCTTTTGTTTATGATCCGAATGGTTCACATGGGGCTGCTAACCAAGCTCAAGGTTCTGAAAAGGTTGATATGAATTCACATGAGGCTGTTGGTATTGATAAGGTTGGCGTGGATGCTTTGAAACAACCTCCTACATCATATGCTTGTGCTACTTCTAATGAACCTAAGAAATACACATCTAACTTTCGTAGGATGGAATGTAGCATGAAATCAAATGGTGTGGATCTTTCTGTCCCTATGAAAGTGGTTGAAGAGGTGAACACTAGGTTTGAGAATACTCTTTATGGGTATTTCCTTGGTCAACGCCTTGCTTTTCCTGTTGTTGATTATTATGTACGCAATGCGTGGGCTAAGTTTGGTATACAAAAGGTTATGATGAATGCAAAGGGGTTCTTTTTCTTTAAGTTAAATTCGAAGAAAGGTGTTGATGATGTTCTTGAAAACGGTCCTTGGTTGATTAGAAATGTACCTATTATTCTTAAACCATGGACATTGAACACCAACTTACTTAAAGAGGATTTGACCAATATCCCGGTGTGGGTTAAATTCCATGATGTTCCTCTTGCTATGTTTTCTGATGATGGCCTTAGTCTTCCTACCATACTGATTGGTACGCCCAAAAGGTTAGATGCTTATACTATCCAAATGTGCAAGGAATCGTGGGGCCGTAGTAGTTTTGCTAGATGCATGATTGAAGTGAAGTCGGATGAGGTACTTAGGGACAGCCTTACTGTTGAGATACCTTTACTTGATGGATCGGGTTCGACTATTGAGAAGATACGGGTTGAATACGAGTGGAAACCACCTCGTTGTGATAAGTGTAAGATTTTTTGTCATACTCTGATTGATTGTCTTAAATTTGTTCCAACTACTACTCAGCCTACACCAAGTGTTTATGATGGTTTCCAAACGGTCAATACTAAGAAGAAGAGTAATAGTGGTGGCCAATCTGGTCTTAATAAAGGAGGTTTTACGAAGCCTAATTGTAACACCCCCAAAATTTGCTACAGCAGAAGACTCAACAAGCTTTCAGGGTGTTACGGGGATTGGTATTCATTCAAAGTCATGAAAGAACGAGATAAAGTAAACATAAGAAAAGCACAACCACATGGGGTTTTAAAGTTTACATTTATCCCATGAATTATCCAAAGTAAGGCCCAAAAGAAATAAACGTAGGTCCACAATAGTTTATCAGAGTTTTAGAAAAATAGATCCATAACCAGGAGCCATAGCCAAGCCTCCAATCCAAGCATCCAAGGGCATCACTTAATTACCTGAGAAAACATGCTAAAAGTCAGCTTTCACTACTGAGATCATAGGTTTAGATTCATAACTAAATAGAGTGGACATATACGCAAAAACGCTTGCTAGCTAGACTAGGCCTCAATCATCCAACCAAAACAATCCAACCAAAATGTTCCAACCAAATAATCCAATCAAAATCTAACCAACCCTATAGGTGCACGCTATAGCTCAAATCAATCCAATCAATAGCTTACCTAGCTCATGTCTAGGCCTCGCTCTATAACCAATCCAATAGCTTACCTAGTTCGGGACTAGGCCTTGCTCAACAACCAATCAATAGCTTACCTAGTTCGGGACTAGGCCTCGCTCAACAAATAATCAATAGCTTACCTAGTTCGGGACTAGGCCTCGCTCAATCCTACCTAGTTCTATAAGCATAGCCAGTTTTAAAATAAAACAAAGCGATAATAGTCCACATAAAACAATTTGCACGTTTCTCACCCCAAGTATTGAAAACAAAGTTCAAGAGTAAAAGTGGGGCTATGACTCACCTCAAGTCCAGCAATCCGCAAAAGTATCGATAGATGAAAGATGTAAAACAAACTCAAGTAACGGCAACTACAGACTCGACACTTCCTAACAACATCAAACTCGTTCAAAATCATTTCCTCAAAATCAAATATTCCCAATCCCGAACGTATTCCATTTTACTTTCCAAAAATATCCATTTCTCGAATTATCTTCATATTAATTTGAAGTTTGATGTTTGGTATCCATATGGGTGGAGGGTCGACACAACTTAAACCAAGAAGCCACAACGAAAAGAAATAATAAACCATCTATAGGTCTAATATTAGCCCAATATATTATTTAAATAAATCATCGAAGTTTATCAAATCCGTCGATTTGGTAATCCCCATATTTATTTACGTAATATATCGCTCCAAGATTATACCCAACCTAAATCACATAGCACAAAGAATTCTATATGGTAAATATCTTAGTCCAATAAATTCCCTAGATATATCGTCAAGTTTGCCAAATTCGTCAATTTAGCCAACTCCACGAGATATTTAGTAATTTATTATCCTAGTACACATACCACAACCCATGGGCGTCGTGGGATACGATGCCCATTAATATACTCGTTTTATATAGCTAAATAACTCGATTTAACCCGTCGATTAAATAAGTTACGTAGTTATAGAAAATGGATATATTAATCGTCATATATCCGTGACAACACAAAAGTCACATAATAAAGTCCACTTGGACTTAAGTAACCACAACTCCGTATAACTCGATAAGTTTACCAAATTTATAAAAAGTCATGTTTTATTTATTAATTACCCAACGTATTAGTTCTCGTTATTATTTATAATTATTTATTTATAATAATACTCCCGACAATTATTGCACTATTCGCATAATACAATATTTATCGTTATATTATTATAACGTTTACTCGTGGTCGTTTTATTATTAATATATGCATTTATATATATATATATATACATATGTTTATCACGTCTATATACGTATATAAACAATTATATTATCAATAATATTATTACGAGTATTATTATTAATGTTTGATTTTAAATATTTATCGAGTCATAAGAATTTGGTCACATGTCCGAGTCATCACTCTCGGCTCATAGTCCAAGTCCAAAAATAGAAATAACCAAGTCATAATAAATAATCCAACTCCGTCCAAATCAATCCCAAATCCACGTGCTACAACATTAGGGTCCGACTACGGCACCCGACTAACCTATCTCCGTCATCTAATTGACCGTCTCACAATCGGTCCCCAATACCAACTCGACAACACAACTCCATAATATCAAAGTTAATTCATTTGCCGAAACCATGAGGTTACGGACTCAGCTCCACTTTCGGCCAACAACAATAATAATAACAATAAAATGCCCAAGTCTCAACATCACATAACAACACCATGAATCACAACAAGTAAACATCAAATTATACCAATACCGGGTTGGTTTACCAAGCCAAACCCGAGCCAAATGACCCACTTGGGTCTCGGCTAGAACCACGAGTCACAAGGACTCAATACTAAGGCCACGACATAAGCTCACTCGAGCCGTACCAAAACTGCCAAACGAACCCGTTCGGGTCGTGGCACAATAAAACCACAACAAGCTTCAAATCGACTCCCACTCGAGTCAATAATCAACCAACGGACCAAGGGGGTCACGTTGAGCTCCCAAACGAGCCACATAACAAAATCAATCGGACCAAGAGTCACATACAAGCTCTAGATCGAGCCAAGATGAAACCACACCGAGACTCTAGGGTCACGGTTGAGCTCTAACGAGCCAAACACAAACCAAACGCATCCAAAAATCTAATCCGAGCACCAAATCAATCAAAAGTCGACCTCCAAGGATACCAAACTCATCTTTTTATTAAAACCCATTATCATTTCAAATTTTAACACCCAAAATATCAAGATTAAACTCGGGTTCAACTCAAAATAGTCAAACCCGACGCAAAACTCGCGATTTCTCACCTTCTATTCGAATGAAAATCAAGAAAAATTGATGGTGTGGTGGTGTGGGATGTGTGGGTGCGGCGGTATTAATAAAAATGGGTGGGGGTTTGTTTTGAGCGCGTGTAGTGTACCAAAAGAAAGAGGAGATGGTGGGGAATCTTTTTATGGTGGCGGTGTGGTAAGGTGGCCGGCGGTGGTGATGGTGTTGGGGTTGTAGGCGGCGGCGACAAGGGAGAGAAGAAAGGGAGGTGTGTGGTGATGATAATATGTGAGGGTTAGGGTTAAGGAAAGGGTATTATACCCGAAATTTACACTAATAGTCCCTCTAGTTCTCTCATTCCAATTTAAGCCACAAATACTTTTAAGTTTAGGTGAATATTAATAACCGGTTCTCCCGTAACACGATCACTTACTTTCATAAACATTAAACATCGCTGAAATATATTTTTATAAACCACCATTAACTCCCAAAACATTTCTCAATTCACATAAAATATAAAACGTTCATTTGATCGATATAACGCGACCACTATCCAAAAGATTTAAACTCGTTAGGTTTTTCTAGTGTCGGAGTCAATGTAGTGCCAAATAATCATCTCAAAAATAATTCACCGAGAATAAACCAAACCAAGCCAATAATTAAAATTCAAATTCCATAAATAACGTAGGTTAAAAAAAATCACATTCCAACGTTCACAAAAATCTCATCACAAATAAACTTTTCCAATAATCCAAAAATTATAAATTTTAAAGTAATGCGGGTTTTCAAAATGGCTCCCTAATTTTCCAGTTGTCACATCCTCCCAGCCTCAGAAGAAACCCGTCCCGGGTTTCACTCGGAACAAACCATCTACGAAGTAAAAAGCTTCGGATATCTCTTTCGAAACTCATCCTCACGTTCCCACGTGAATTCCGGTCCATGCCGCGAATTCCAACGAACTTTGATGAGTGGAATACGACTTCTCTTAAGTCGTTTAATCTCTCTATCCAATATCTCAACCGGCTCCTCCACAAAATTTCAACTCTCATCCACACGAATGTCCTTAATTGGTATAACCGGTGTTTCATCCAAAAGGCACTTCTTCAAATTGCTAACATGAAACACATCATGAACTTTACTCAGTTCCTGTGGTAATTTCAACCGATAAGCCATGGGCCCAATTCTTTCCAAAATGAGAAATGGTCCAATGTAGCGGGGGTTGAGTTTCTCACGTTTCCCAAAACGTATCACACCCTTCCAAGGCGAGACTTTCAGCATCACTTTGTCTCCAACCTGAAATTCTAGGGGTTTACATCTCTGATCGGCGTAACTTTTCTGTCTATCTCTAGCTGCTTGTAATCGATCACGAATTTGAGTCACTTTCTTAGTAGTCTCCAAAATAAGCTCAGGACCAGTGAGTTGGCTATCTCCAACTTTAGCCCAACCAATAGGCGAACGACATTTACGACCATATAAAGCTTCAAATGGTGCAGCTTTAAGACTTGTGTGGTAGCTATTATTGTAAGAAAACTCCGCAAGGGGTAGATACTTCTCCCAGCCTTTACCAAAGTCTATTATGCATGCACGAAGCATATCCTCCAAAGTCTGAATAGTTCTCTCACTTTGACCATCGGTTTGGGGGTGATATGCAGTACTCATATCAAGTCTCATCCCCAAAGCGGTTTGAAGTGATCGCCACAACGCTGACGTGAAGCGGCTGTCGCAATCAGAAATAATCGATATCGGAACTCCATGACGAGAAACAATCTCCTTCACATACAAACTCGCAAGTTTATCAACACTATCATCTTCCCTAATCGCCAGGAAATGAGCAGACTTAGTCAAACGGTCCACAATTACCTAGATAGCGTCACAACCGCTAGCTGTCTTCGGTAATTTGGTAATAAAGTCCATCGTAATCCGCTCCCACTTCCAAACCGGGAGTTCTGGCTGCGTTAATAATCCTGACGGTCTTTGATGTTCGGCTTTAACCTTAGAGCAAGTCAAACACTTACTAACGTACAATGCTATATCTGCCTTCATATTTGGCCACCAATATAACTTTTTCAAATCCTGGTACATCTTGTCAGACCCAGGATGAATAGAGTATCTTGACTTATACGACTCGTGCATAATCAACTCTCGAATTCCTCCATACAAAGGTACCCAACTCCGCTCTCCAAAACATAATACTCTATCAGAACGCTTAATGAATCCTTTCTCATTTTCTGCCATCCCAAATATGTTCTCAGCAGGTCAATTTTCTGCTTTCAACGCTTCCATTTGAGCTTCCAATATTTGAGATGGTAACGGCGATATGATAGTCATTCCTAATGACCTAACTCGTAACGGTGGTATCCTCTCCTTTCGACTAAGAGCATCAGCAACAACGTTTGCTTTACCAAGATGGTAGCGAATTTCACAATCATAATCGCTTAGCAACTCAATCCAACGTCGTTGTCTCATGTTGAGATCTTTTTGATTCAAGATGTGTTGTAGACTTTTGTGGTCCGTAAACACAACACACTTGGTTCCATACAAATAATGTCTCCATATCCTCAAGGCAAAAACCACAGCACCTAACTCCAAATCATGAGTGGTGTAGTTCTTCTCGTGCTTCTTGAGCTGTCGGGAAGCATAAGCTATTACCTTCTCTCGTTGCATTAATACAGCTCCCAAACCTTTATGCGAAGCGTCACAATAGACGACAAAGTCCTCATTACCCTCAGGTAACGCTAAGATAGGAGCACTACACAACATCCCCTTAAGTAACTGAAATGCTTCCTCTTCCTTATCTCCCCATTCGTACTTAACACTCTTTTGAGTCAATTTGGTCAACGGTTTTGCTATCTTCGAAAATCCCTCAATGAATCTTCGGTAATAACCGGCTAAACCCAAAAATTGACGAACTTCTGTTGGGGTCGTTGGTGCAGCCCAATCTTTAATTGCTTCAATCTTAGCAGGATCTACATGAACTCCCTGTCTATCAATCATGTGACCCAAAAATTGTACCGTCGGAATCCAAAATTCACATTTAGAAAACTTAGCATACAATTTCTCTTTCCTGAGCAATTCCAAGATAAGCCTTAGATGCTCCTCATGCTCCTTCTCACTCTTCGAATAAATTAGAATGTCATCAATGAACATAATCATGAACTTATCCAAATAAGGCTTACACACCCGATTCATGAGATCCATGAATACCGCCGGTGCGTTAGTCAACCCAAACGGCATCACCTGAAACTCGTAATGCCCGTAACGGGTTCTGAAAGCCATTTTTGGAATATCTTCCTCGCGAACTCGAAGCTGATGATATCCCGATCTCAAATCGATCTTCGAATACACACTCGATCCTTGAAGTTGATCGAACAAATCGTCGATCCTCGGTAACGGGTATCTATTCTTCACCGTTAACTTGTTCAACTCTCGATAATCAATACACATATGAAACGATCCATCCTTCTTCTTCACGAATAAGACCGGGGCTCCCCAAGGTGAAGAACTTGGTCTTATAAATCCCTTTTCGGCTAACTCCGCTAATTGTTTCGACAACTCTTCCAGTTCAGTAGGTGCAAGACGATAAGGCGCTCGTGCCACGGGTGCAGCACCAGGTATCAGCTCAATCTGAAATTCTACTTGTCTAGTAGGCGGAATTCCCGACAAATCATCGGGAAATACATCCGGAAAATCACGAACTATAGGCACATCTCCAATGCATTTTTCCTTCTTCTCCTTCCCTCCTTTCTCAGAGATTTGAGCTAAGAAAAGGAAACATCCTTTTCCCATTAGCTTCGGTAGTTTAGTGCAAGATATGACCGCTAATCTAGATGGGCCTCTCAATTCCTTTCGATCTCCTGGTATATTTAGAATCTCCCTGTCGTAAGGCACACGCACGATCTTCTCATCACAAAGTATATGCGCGCGATACTTCGACAACCAATCCATACCAATAATGACATCAAAACTTCCTAATGTGACAAGTAGAAGGTCTATGTTGAAAGGACGGTTCAGAAAATTTAACGTGCAACCGCGAATGATGGTCCTAATCCTTTCTATGTTCCCATTAGCTAACTCTACATCATAACCAATTCCTAAGGCCATCGGGGTTTCTCTAGTAAGGGTGCAAACTTAGTGGACACAAAACTCTTATCGGCACCAGTATCAAATAGTATGGAAGCATAACGATTATTGAGAAGGAACGTACCAGTAACGACGTTCGGATCTTCTCCTCTCTCGTTCCCAAGTGCATACACTCTTCCATGGGCAGCTCCAGCTTCCACACGTTGGTCCCCATTATCTTGTCGTCCATGGTTTCCTCCAGCTCCACGGTTTCCGTGATTGTACCCATTACCATCCGATCCTTGACTTCCTCGGTTCCACGATTCCTTACATTCATTCCGATAGTGTCCCTTCTTTCCACATCCATAACAACTAACATTTGCCTTACTCATAGTTTCAGGAGTAGCTTGAACCATCGCAAGTGGTCGAGCTCTACAATCCTTAGCTATGTGTCCCATCTTAGAGCAATTCTTGCACATCACAGTACATTGTCCAGAATGGTTTTTATAACATCAGTTACACTTGGGTGCATCTCCATTGTGGTTCTTCTTATCTCCATCTCCCATAGCATAAGCTCTAGTAGTTGTTTGTCGCTTGATTATCCCTCTTCCTCTTTCCATTCTTGTCCTTCTCAGCTTCTTCCAATACCAACGAGTCCATCAATTGTTGAGCGATCATGATAGCCTCATGAATGTTTGCAGGCTTAGCAGAAATCACATCGTTCCTTGTAGCTACCGGCAACCCATCGGTATACCGCTCAATCCTTTGAGTCTCAGTCCTAACCATATCAGGACAAAGTAAGGCTAACTCTCGATAACGGCGATTGTAAGTTGCCATATCGATACCTTTCACCTTATGATTCCAGAACTCAATCTCCAGCTTCTTAACCTCATTCCTTGGGCAGTAAGTCTGAATCAGCAAAGACTTAAATTGCTCCCAAGTCATAGCATAAGCCACATCACTCCCAACCGAATTACGGTAATTGTTACACCAAGTTAAAGCTTCATCCTTGAAAGTAAAAGAAGCAAACTTTACCTTCGCATTCTCCGCACAACCGCTAACATTAAACACTGACTCAGTCTTCTCTATCCACCTGACCAAGTAAACCACTCCTTCAGTTCCACCAAACTCAATAGGTCCACAAATTCTAAACTCCTTGTAGTTACATCCATTAGCACGAACAGGTGGAAATGTTCCAGCAGAATTGTTGGAATGATTTGACTCAGCTAGTAGCTCAGCAACTCGTTGCTCCACAAGTTGGTTGATCATTGCTTGATCCACAGTAGGTGCATTAGGTGGAACATGATCATTATCTCCCTGAACCTCAACATTTTGGTTTCTGTTGTTGTGATTAGTAGCGTCCAGGTTATCAGGAGTAGGGGTCTCAACATTTCGAGTAGGACGGCGTCCTCGGCGACCAGGGATAGCCATTGCAGGACCAGTTCTGGTAGCTCTAACAGGGTTTCGTCGTGGGGGCATTGATCTGAAACATCATACAAGGTTCATGAGTCTCCGATAGAACTTATCATATGCTCAACAAGAATTAAATCAACGAAGCCAAGTCATGGAAAGAATATAAACAATACACCACAAGACATCAATAAGGCGAATAGGGACTCAATTTCCACAATATCCAAAAACTACATAATACCATATAATAATAACCATCACCCATACAATAGAGATCCAACATCGTTCCAACTACCAAAAAAACACAAAAGATAATAATCGTTCCAAACGAGACGAATACTCAACGGAAAATACATCAAAATACGATAACTAGCTTTTCTAACCGAACACTCCTCGGTGTAGAAAGCAACAAGACAACATAACCCAAACATCTCGCCACGCTGCTGGCGGAGGTTCCTCAACTCCTGCCTCAAGCCATCAAGCTCTCTCCATAGTGATCCTAACTCCACACTATGGGTGTCGCTGTCTCTCTTGAGGTCTGCTACCTCCTTCTCTAGCTCGGTATTCCTCTGTCATAACTTGCGGTCGGCCTCTCGAGCTGTAATAAAACCTCGCTGTAAACCCTCAATATACTCATGAATCTCCATTAAACCTCTCCTCATCTCAGTAACTCTCCTCTCAGCCGTAACCATGTCAATCCTCAACTCTCCAATGAACTCAACTATCACCCTATCAATCCGCTTAGACATACGTGTAACCCTCTCACCTAGATCAGTAATCTGAGCCCACATCCTACCAGTCTCACCTAACTCTGCCTGCTCAGCAGAAACCTCAGAAGGTGCATCCAACTCAACGGGACTACCAGGTGGTAACTCAAACAAAAATGGATGATCAGGTGAAACAGGCTCTATCGGATGTATAGGCGAATCAGGCTCCTCAGCCTGAGCTGGAGGCACTAACAAACCATCATCATCAGGCATCTCCTCCTCCTGAGGGACATCCTCCCCCTCAGGGTCATCATCACCCTGCTCAGCCTCTTCAGGGTCATCCTCCTCCTCAGGCTCATCATCACCTTGTTCAGCCTCCTGAGGGTCATCAGCCTCATCCTCATCCTCACCTTCGTACTCCTCCTCCTCCTCATCGGAAGAGTACATCATCAATCGTCGTCTCCTAACAGGTGAACCATGTGGAGATGTGGTAGGTGATCTAGGATGACAACGCAATGATGCAGGTGGTGCATCTGACAGGAGAGTGTAAGCATCCAAATGTAAAGGTGGTGAAGTAGGGCGTACCGACATACGTGCCGTAGCTCGGTGGGCAAAACGTGGAGCCACACGAACCAAAGCCTGATGAAGAGTAAGCTACCTCGAAGTACCAGGGAACCCTAGAGAAGATGAGGGTCCCTGCGTAGGTGCAGCAGGCGGTGCAGAAGTAGAAGCTGTCGGTGACACAATAGCTGAATGCATGACAATCCTGTAAGGATCATCAGGAGCCATGGTGATCTGTGCTGGGCGCACAGGTGTAGTAAGAATATCCTCAACAACATCAAACATACGGAAGGCCATAGTCTGTGACAACGGCGTAGGGTAGTGATGCGTGGGAATCGCAATAGGCTTTACCTCTAGAGGGATCTCGACAAGCTTACAACCCCCACCAGGCAGTGTACCTGATCGTTGTAGTATAGTATAGTGACAAGTACCGGGGGATTGATCGTTCAGCTTAGGAATAGTGTCGCTAGGATTAGAAAGCCTAAATTACTAGTTCTAAAGGTGAGGGATGATTATTTTTGTGTTTTTATATTTTTTAGAAAGCAATTAAAATATTGGTTTTTGGAAGAGTGGGCGGAATTAGTTGCTATTCAACTAACCCAAAACTAAGATGCAATCAAAATAAAATACTAAAAATGAAAATAAACTAATTTATACTAAGGTTGTGAGCAGTAATTGGAGAAAATGTGTTTACTTAGATTTCACTACTCCCTAGATATCTTTTACATGTTAATTACTTGTTATAATTGCATGGATGACGGATTGTATTCCTTAATACCATTCATGGGGTGGCATACATAACTCCCCAATTCTATGAGCTCTTATCTCCTCCTACACCATGCCCAACACAACTATAGGGATTGTAAACAGTGGCTCATGCATTAAATACAACCAATAAAGACCTAGTACGCCTCGGTTCATGTTTCTTAAGACGTTCAAGCATGTTACCATTTGGAGATCTGCCAGTTTTCTTAAGCCTAACATATAAAATCATTCATCCAAGACAAGAATAAACAAGTAATCAACACATAATCAATATCTAGGTTTCATTAGATCTAAGCAAACACAAAGGAGATCTAGCCTAGCATAATGGAATTGAGACAAGAACAAGATATAGACAACCAACACATAGACATATTGATTGAATTAGAAGAACACTTATCTCAATTACAATGCAAGGTATCAAGGGTTTGGAACCCTTGAAAAACCTGTAAAAGTTGCACCAAAATCGTCTTTAGGGTTTCTCCCAAAACTTCTCTCTTTTAATGTTAAAAACTAGAAAACTATATATAGGAAAATCGGGGTGACGGCGTCAAGAACAAAGGTGTGACGCCGTCATCTCGCCGCCAAATACTTCCTCGGACGGCCTTGATCTACTTCTGACGCCCTGTGTGACGCCGTCATGTACTGTTCCAGCATGGAAAATTGAGACTTTGCCGTTTTCTTCACTTTTATGCTCCAAAAACGTCCAAAATGGCTTCTTTTCCAGAATTCACTCTCCAAGTACCTAAAATCACAAAAGGAACGATTTAGGGCAATATTTGATCAAATAAATTCGGATTCGGGCTTAAATGACCCCCTAAAAACGGATCATTATTTCTCCAATTACTGCTCACAACTTTAGTATAATTTAGTTTAATTTCATTTTCATTATTTTATTTTAATTATATAATAGCTTTGGGTTAGTTGAATAGCAACTAATTCCGCCCACTCTTTCAAAACCCGAGATTTTACTTGCTTTCATTAAAATATAAAAATACAAAAATAATCATCTCTCACCTCTAGAACTATTAATTAGGTTTTCTAATCCTAGCGACACTATTCCTAAGCTGAACGATCAATCCCTCGGTACTTGTCACTATACTATACTACAACGATCAGGTACACTGCCTGGTGGGGGTTGTAAGCTTCTCGAGATCCCTCGAGAGGTAAAGCAAGGTGCGATTCCCACGCATCAAGTTTTTGGCGCCGCAGCCTGGGGAATAGTTATTGTCTAGGTTAGGATTTCTTTTTATTAGGTATACTTGCTAGATTCCTTTCTAGTAAGATTTTTATTTTTATTTTTAGGTCTTCTTTAGTCTATCTTATTTCTTCGTGCCTTTGTTCGTAACTCTTTACCATCCGACATCATGGAAGGTGGTAACATCTTTGAACCCATCATCCCACCACAACAAAACCCACCATTAGAACCCCTTAGGCCCCGAACCTTAGGAGAGTATTCCCGACCTAGCCACCAAGGCTACCGAAACACCATTGAGCTCACCGGAGCCAATGTGACCCCCTTGCGATCCGACACCATCCGGTTGGTGCAAAGCGGATGTGCATTCCATGGACTTCGTTCCGAAGATCCAAACCAACACCTTAAGGACTTCCTCAAAATCGTAGATTCCATAGACCTATGTGTTGAAACTAGAGAGACTACCCGTTTACGCCTATTCCCATTCTCTCTACGAGATCAAGCTAGTCAATGGCTTGAACGTTTACCCGCGGGATCCATCACCACATGGGACAATCTCGCCAACCACTTCCTCACCCAATTCTTTCCGCCGGAAAAAACTGCAATGCTTAGAAGGGACATTTTGATGTTTGAGCAACAGCGGGGTGAACCTTTCTACGAGGCCTGGGCCCGTTTTAAGGATCTCCTCCACAAGATCCCTCATCATGGCATTAACCTTTGGTTATTAGTTCAAATTTTCTACGACCATGTTGACTATCACACTAAGCGTACCATCGACAGAGCCGCGGGAGGCAAATTGCGTGATAAGAATGCCGAGGAGTCATGGGCAATTATAGAAGAGCTCGCTGTCGATAATAATGAGATTTGGGAATTTAAACATATGGTGGAAGCGGCCATCAATGCAGTCTCGGCATCTGGAGGAACCACCGAAATCCCTGATGAACTCTTATGCAAACTTGAGGCAAAAATTGACTATTTTGAGGAAAGGCAAAGGAGACCCTTAAGTCCTAGACAAGCCACTGTCAATTCTGTCTCAAGATCAACTTCGGCACCATTATCTGAATCACCTTCTAGAGAACATGTCGAAACTTTTCAGAGATACACCCCACCTTGCTCTCCTCCCAAGGAACTTAGCTCGGAATTTGAGGCTAGGATGAGAGAATATATGGCGACTCACTCTGATCGGCTTGCTAGATTCGAAGAAGCAGTTTATAAGCAAAAAGAGGAGATGCAGGAGAAAATGAATGAGATATTGAGTCTATTGGAGGAGTATGCCAATCAGAAAACCCCCGAACGAATACTGCTAAGGAAAGAAAGCGTCACTCCCACCACCCAATTTGTTAACTCAATCACCATTGTCCATAAAGATAACGAGAAGGTAAAAACTCCTGCTAAACAGACCTTAGAAAAACCGCCTGAGTCCCAACCTTTGAGCTACTACCTGAAACACGACATAAACAAAAACACCATAACAAATTGGATTAAGGATGATAGGCGTAACCAATCCTCCGAACAGGTTCCCGAGAAAGAGAAAGAAGAGGAAGATGAGTATGATACGCTTATTGGAGGATCAGTGGTCGAGAGGTTACTGGTACAGAAAGTGGCCACCAAGCAGGTAGCATGTGGGAATTTTGAATTACCAACGAGCATCGGGGACTTGAAACATCTTAGTGCTTTCGCCGACCAAGGATCGGAAGTAAATCTTATGCCCCTGACTATCTACATCCAACTGACATCAAAGATGCCAATACCCACTCGTGTTAGGCTGTCTCTTGTTGGGCACTCGTACATATACCCCCTAGGAATAGCAGAAGATGTATTAGTCAATGTTGCAGGATTCATGTACCCCGTCGATTTTATGATCATTGATGATAAAGGGGATGGATGCATGCCAATAATCCTTGGGGCACCATTCCTCACCACCGCTAGGGCTGTCATTAAGTATGAAGATAGGAAGATTGAGCTTAAATCTGGGAAGAGAAAGATTAGCTTCCACATGACTCCGCGAAGTGGGCATGAGAATTTGAGTTGGAGAATGATTAAAAACAACATTGGCACGACGCCCATTCGTGTTCAGAATAAAATTCTTGCATGGGAGGCAAGAATCAAAAGCTATAAGAAAGCTAAGGATGAAAGAAGAAAAAGCAATAAGGTTCCGATTGAACTCAAACATACTCAACCCGAAAGCAATCATACACCATTTGAGGAAGGGAACTTAGTACTCTTGAGACACTTAGAAACAACAATACCACCCGATAAACCAAGTCCTTGGTGGTATGGGCCATTCACAATCGAAGGATTGAGCCAAGATGGGGTAGCTAACTTGAGAAGCAAGTTAGGTGGGAAGGTGATTGCAAGTATTGATAGATTAAGGCACTACCACCATAACAGTAATGATCGCAATTATATGGGGTACATCATTTCAAATGATGAGATCACGTAGTAACCCACGACTTTGAGTCTAGCTACAAGACTCGTAAATAAAGAAAAGCGCTTCTTGGGAGGCAACCCATGCTTTGTGTGATTTTTATTTGTTTGATTGTTATTTGCTTCCATATGCATGCTTTGTTTTTATTGTTGGTTGATCATGTTTCTCAATTAAAATGTGAAATACTTTATTATGTTGTTTAGCCTAGTCTTAACTTCAACCTAAAGGTATTTTTGCAAAAGATAAGTGTAAGGGGAAACCCCAAATATGTTTTTAAGAAACAAACCGTTCATGATTCTCCACAATATTTAATGAACATGTATATTCGTATTTGTTAGAGTCAAATGCTTGTATTGAGTCATAATGAAGTTTTACAGGAATTTCCAGGAAGTAGGACAAAGTTTTTCCAGAAATTTTCCGGAAACTTAACATAAGAATTTCTGCAGGACCATTCTGACGGCGTCAGGGTATTGCTCTTGACGGCGTCAGGAGTTAAAATCTGGAAATTTTACCGGTTTTGTTTTTCTAACGGAGTCTTATGGTTTTTGTGAATTATTAAGTTTTATAATCTCCAGGAAATCTGCAAACTTCATTCCACAAGCATTATATCTTACTTTGTTTTCTAGGATTTAGTAACTTATATAGGATGCCACCGATTTTACGCGAGGTTGCCTTGTCTACTTTTGTCAGGATTTACAGGTTATTTGTGACAAGAAGATGATTTATATTCTGGAAGGGAAGCTTTGATTGTTCGTTTTCTTGGAAGAAGATTTAACCTGGCCAACTAAAATCCATACCGAGCGAATCAGGGGAGTATTTGATTTCATTCTCTTTACTTTTTAACTTTTACATTCTTTACTTGAACATTGGGGACAATGTTCATCTTAAGTGTAAGGGGAGGGTAAAAAGATGATACCTTACATATGCACTTTCACTTGAGTTTGTTTTGTTTGATAGTAGATGAGTAATAAAACTACGAGAAATACTTGTTAGTGTAATTTTAGCGCCAAATTTAAAATTTTTTACAACATTTAGGAGTGAAACTTTAGCCATAGCAAGCGTCTCATGGATAGGAGGTTGTATGACTAGCACATAACCGTATATTCAGAAAAATTTTCCACCCAAAAATGTGAGGTTCGCCTTTAGATTTGATAGGAAAAGCATTTACTATTAGTGCTTATGAGTGTACCGGTAGCATTTAGATTCTAGAACTTGCGTTAGTGATGCATCCCGAGACCGCTAGTGAGACTACATTCGTGTGGTAGGATTTACTACATGATAAGAGGCATTAGGATCACCCTTGTGTTAAACCCGTATTATAATTACTTGACCATTTAAGTCATATTACTTGGCTAGTTAAGTCAACTAATTTTTCCCACACCCTTAGCGTTGTACTCATTTTTAGTACACGATACCCCTAGTACACCCCTCCGAGCCTATCTTTTAGTTTCTAACTTTAAGCATCTTACTTAAAGGAAGAATTTGTTACACCCCACTTAAATGTACACCCAAATCGCCTTAGCCTTCCGTGTATGCGCTCATTTTTAGTGCATTATTGTTATTTGCTAAACCCTAAGTTAACTTTCTAATTGATTACATGGTTGCTAAGTCGAGTCATATCATTGTACATATTGTTTTGGGACGATTGGGACTCATGGGTAAGTACTTATTTTATGGAGTAATGGGGAAGAACATCACTTATTACCCCCATATGTGCGTTAATCTTAAAAGTGCTCCAAGTGTTTTGATTTTCTTAATTCGAGTCATTAGATTAGTTAATTGTAAAGTATGTAAAGATTCAAGTGTAAGGGAATTGCTCAATCCACTATGATGTATTATTTTGGATGGTAGGGTAAGAGTGTATGCAAAAAAAAAAAAAAAAAAAAAAAAAAAAAAAAAAAAAAAAAAAAATCGAAAAAAAAAATAATATAGAAAAATCAAGAAAAAGAAAAAAAAATAGAAAAAGGAAAAAGAAAGAAAAAACATACGGACTACCATCCCGTCTTCATTCTATGTTTATTTTATGTTTTTGTTATTTTTCATTTATTAGCTTAAGTCGAGTCTAATCTTGGCTTAGCAACGCCATCTTGTACATGTAATTAACTAAGATTGTTAACTCGCCACCAGTAAAACTTCCTTTATCCAACAAAACCGTGTAATTCATATCCCTACACCTAACGTTATAACCCTTTAAAAGACCTCTTTGATAGTTTATCCTAGGTGCTTACGCCATGTGGTGGAGGTTTGATCCTTTCCCAAGCCTATGGTAATCTATTTTGCTATGACAGGTAGTGAGAGATATCTTCCATTTCCATAATGTTATATTACTTTATTACACCCGAGAGATGTGAGTATCTAAACACTATTTGTGAGGTGCTTGTGTATGACCTCCGTGCTTGTCTATTGGTCTTTAGTGGAACGATTATTTGTTGTAATTACTTTTATATTAGTGTTAAATGACCCCTAACTTGTCTTTTGAGTAGAATAAAAGCTCATTTGCTTGAGGACAAGCAAATCTCAAGTGTAAGGGTATATGATGAGGCGAAAAATGATCCGTTTTTAGGGGGTCATTTAAGCCCGAATCCGACTTTATTTGATCAAATATTGCCCTAAATCGTTCCTTTTGTGATTTTAGGTGTTTGGAGAGTGAATTCTGGAAAAGAAGCTATTTTGGACGTTTTTGGAGCATAAAAGTGAAGAAAACGGCTAAGTACCTAATTTGCATGCTGAAAATACAAGGTGACGGCGTCAAGACCATCAGCTTGACGGCGTCAGACATGAAGAATTAAATATCGAAGGTGGTGACGGCGTCAGACGTACTGGTGACGGCGTCAAAGTGGCAAAAATAATATACCGTGGGTGGTGACGGCGTCACATAGGCCGTCATAAGTGGATCAAGGCCGTCCGAGGAAGTTTATGGTGGCGAGGTGACGGCGTCAGAAGTTACTCTTGACGCCGTCAGACTGTTTTTCCTATATATAGTTTTCTAGTTTTTTCATTAAAAAGAGAGAAGTTTTGGTGAAACCCTAAAGACGATTTTGGTGCCTCTTTTACAGGTTTTTCAAGGGTTCCAAACCCTTGAGACCTTGCATTGTAATTGAGATAAGTGTACTTTCAATTCAATCAATATGTCTATGTGTTGGTTGTTTATCTCTTGTTCTTGTCTCAATTCTACTATGCTAGGCTAGATCTCTCTTGTGTTTGCTTAGATCTAATGAAACCTAGATGTTGATTATGTGTTGATTACTTGTCTATTCTTGTTTTGAATGAATGATTTATATGTTAGGCTTAAGAAAACTGGCAGATCTCCAAATGGTAACATGCTTGAACGTCTTAAGAAACATGAACCGAGGCGTACTAGGTCTTTATTGGTTGTATTTAATGCATGAGCCACTGTTTACAATCCCTATAGTTGTGCTGGGTCATGGTGTAGGAGGAGATAAGAGCTCATAGAGTTGGGGAGTTATGTATGCCACCCCACGAATGGTATTAAGGAATACAATCCGTCATTCATACAAGTGTAACAAGTAATTAACATGTAAAAGATATCTAGGGAGTAATGAAGTCTAAGTAAACACAATTTCTCCAATTACTGCTCACAACTTTAGTATAATTTAGTTTAATTTCATTTTCATTATTTTATTTTAATTATATAATAGCTTTGGGTTAGTTGAATAGCAACTAATTCCGCCCACTCTTTCAAAACCCGAGATTTTACTTGCTTTCATAAAAATATAAAAATACAAAAATAATCATCTCTCACCTCTAGAACTATTAATTAGGTTTTCTAATCCTAGCGACACTATTCCTAAGCTGAACGATCAATCCCCCGGTACTTGTCACTATACTATACTACAACGATCAGGTACACTGCCTGGTGGGGGTTGTAAGCTTCTCGAGATCCCTTGAGAGGTAAAGCACGGTGCGATTCCCACGCATCATACTCCATACCTTTTCATGACCTTTTCCATTTGTGCATTGCAAAAATGTGTTCCCCTATCACTGATGAGAGCTTTCGGAATCCCGAATCTTGCGAAAAGCTTTTTCAGGAAATGAATGACTACTCTTGCATCATTGGTCCTAAGGGCTTGTGCCTCAACCCATTTTGAAACATAGTCAATGGCGACTAAGATGTACTCGTTTCCCCCTGAGGATGGAAAGGGTCCCATGAAGTCAATCCCCCAAACATTGAATACCTCACAAACTTGTATAAAGTTCTGAGGTGCCTCATCCCTATGTGATATATTTCCGGCTCGTTGACATGCATCGCACGCCTGCACCATTTCTTTCACATCACGGAAAATTGTGGGCCAATAGAATCCTGCATCGAGAATCTTTCGGGCGGTAACGTTTATCCCATGATGCCCGCCAGAAGGACCAGAGTGACATTCCCTCATAATCTTAACTGCCTCATTTTCCGAAACGCAACGCCTTATAATGTGGTCAGGACACCTTCGGAATAAAAAGGGTTCATCCCAGAAGTAGTATTTTAGCTGGGAAAAGAACCTCTTCCTCTCGTACTTAGTCAGGTGTTCTGGAACAAGTCTACATCTACTTGCGAAGTAATTAGCAAAGTCGGCGTACCATGGCTCCGAATCAATCATTGACATCAGTTGTTCGTCAGGAAACGAATCCCTAATCTCACTTCTATCGTGCTTATCCAAGGGGTTTTCAAGACGAGATAGATGATCTGCGGCTAGATTCTCTGCCCCCCTCTTATCGCGAATCTCAACATCGAATTCTTGTAACAACAAGATCCACCGAATTAGTCGTGGCTTACCATCCTGCTTCGCGAAGAGGTATCTAAGAGCCGAATGATCAGTGAAGACGACTATTTTTGAAAGGACAAGATATTGTCGGAATTTGTCGAATGCAAAAACCACGGCCAATAGTTCTTTCTCGGTGGTGGAGTAGTTCTCTTGAGCGGGATTCATGGTTTTGCTAGCGTAGTAAATAGGTTGGAAAAGCTTGTCACGTCGTTGACCTAATACAGCCCCGACAGCGAAGTCGCTAGCGTCGCACATGATTTCGAATGGTAACTCCCAGTTGGGTGTGATCATGATTGGAGCTTGAGTGAGTTCCCTTTTTAAGAGATCGAATGCATCCTTGCATTCTTGGGAAAAATCGAACGGAGCATCCTTCACAAGTAATTGAGTCATTGGCCGAGCGATTTTGGAGAAATCTTTGATGAATCTTCGATAAAACCCGGCGTGCCCCAAAAAGCTGCGTATTGCCTTAACCGTCGTGGGGTATGGTAACTTAGATATAGCTTCAACTTTAGCTTGGTCCACCTCTATTCCGTTCCCTGAGATCTTATGCCCTAACACAATCCCTTCCTTTACCATGAAATGACACTTTTCCCAGTTTAACACCAAGTTGGTTTCCTCACAACGTTTGAGCATCTTTTCTAGATTAGCAAGACAGCGGTCGAAGGAGTTCCCGAAGACTGAAAAGTCATCCATGAACACTTCCATGCTGTCTTCCATGAGTTCGTGAAAGATTGCGGTCATGCAACGTTGGAAAGTAGCGGGGGCATTACATAGCCCAAAAGGCATCCTTTTGTAGGCAAATGTTCCATAGGGGCAAGTAAACGTGGTCTTTTCTTGGTCCTCGGGTGCTATGGGGATTTGAAAATATCCAGAGAACCCATCCAAGAAGCAATAGTACTCGTGTCCAGATAATCTCTCTAACATCTGATCAATGAATGGTAAGGGAAAGTGATCTTTCCTCGTGGCATTATTGAGCTTTCGATAGTCGATGCATACCCGCCATCCAGTGACAGTTCTCTGGGGCACCATCTCACCCTTGTCATTCTTTACTACAGTCATTCCACCCTTTTTAGGTACAACCTGCACAGGACTGACCCATGGGCTATCCGAGATCGGGTAAATCAGTCCTGCATCCAAAAGCTTGATAACTTCTTTCTTTACTACTTCCTTAATGTTAGGGTTCACTCGCCTCTGGGGTTGCACAGTAGGTTTATAATCTTCCTCCATAAGAATCTTATGTGTGCAAAAAGTTGAGTCAATCCCCTTAATGTCGGCCACACTCCATGCGAGTACCCCCTTGTATTTTTTTAGGACCTCTAAGAGTTTAACTTTTTGTTCATGTTCCAAGGAAGAGTTTATGATTACCGGGAGTTGGTCCTCCCCCTGAAGGAAGGCATACTCCAAATGGTTAGGAAGCTCTTTAAGATCAACGTTAGGAGGTTCGATAATAGAAGGCTTGAGCTTGTTTTTGGGCTTTCGGAGCTCGAGATGCTCCGTTGCCTCTTGTCTGGGGTAGAAGGAGACTGCATTAACATCCTCCGTCTTTTCCACCTCTAGCAAAGGCACAAAACTCTCGTCCCGTAGCCAGCCTTCATCGATTTGTTCATCGACGCAACTATCAATGACATTTGTGAGTTCATCTACTTCCCCGATAAAGTAGAGCCGGTTGGCTGCTTCGAGGGAGAGGTCCATAGAATCCTTAATGTCGAAGTTTGTGCTATCGTCTCCCACTCGTAAGGTCAATTTGCCATCGTAGACATCAATGACTGCACGCGCGGTAGCAAGAAATGGTCTACCTAAGATGATAGGTACCAAGTCATCCTCCTCCATATCCAGGATTACGAAGTCGATCGGGAATTTGAATTTCCCAACTTTGACTAGCACATTCTCGCATATCCCTACGGGGTACTTGACTGATCTATCGGCTAGTTGGATGTTCATACGGGTAGACTTTAATCTAGAATATCCTAGTTTACGGAACATATAGTGAGGCATGAGATTGATACTTGCTCCCAAATCGGCAAGAGCATTCTTGATTGATAGAGGTCCTATGGAGCAAGGCAAGGTGAAGCTGCCCGGATCGTCTACCTTCTTTGGTAGCCCTCGATGGGTCACCACTGAGCATTCTTCCCCCAGGGTCACAAGACCCTCGAGTTTCTTCCTGTTAGCGAGTAGCTTTTTGAAGTATGTGCTATACTTTGGCATATGATAGCAAGCATCAAGGAGAGGTATGGTAACAACTGAGTCTTTTAGGTATGACAAGAACCTCTTGTTATCATTCTCAGTTTTCTGGTTTCTTAATCGGGACGGGAATTGGATTCTCACAGGTTGGTTAGGCAAGGCCGATGGGGAAGGGATCGTTACGGGCGGTTGGTCTGGGGTGCCAATGCCGACCTCCTGCTCCTCCTCCTCAGGTTTGTCTGGATCGGGGGTGACGGGGGACGAGTTTGGGTAAGGAGGGTCCTTGGTTGTCGTTCCAGCTCGTGTGGTTATTGCGAGCATGGGGTCTTTTTTTCTTTCTAATGGCGTTTGGAGGTTATCTAGGGTTGAGTTAAGCTTGTTGAAAAATTCTTCAATACCCTCCTGCTGCTCGTCGAAAAGCTCATTAAGCCCTTTCATTTGCAAGTCTTTTTCTTGAGTGAAGTGACCAAGGTCATCTTCGAAATTGCTCCTGATTTTGAATTCAGGGCCTTCCTCCCCTTTTCTTCTCTTTACCAGATTTCCCCAAAGGGTGTAATCGTCATTTTGGTAGAAAGGCAAAAGGGAGGGATCAGCATAAATGTCCCCTCCTGACAAGCATGCATGTTCAGTTGTGGCTGCTCCTCCGCATTCTTCTACCTCATGCGGGCCTCCACAGTAATCGCAGATCAAGTAAGGATTCGACAGCTGTTTAGGTAATTGCGATCCAGCTAGGTATTCCACTCTTTTGTGAACTTTGCTCAACCGATCCGAGGTGATCTCAGAAATGCTGACAGTCGACTCAGGTTCATCCCAAGTGTCATCCTGTTCTTGAGCATATTCTTCGATCCTATCCCATCCTTCCTCGGCACTAAGATTGGCCAATCTTCCTTTCCTAGATTGGTTAATTCCGTTTCGGTCATTAGAGGAGATATTTTTGTAGAAGATTTGGACCGAGAGTCAAAGCTTAATGCCATGATGGGGAACTTGTCTTATTGAATCTTTGAATCTAGTCCACGATTTATAGAAGGGTTCGTCCTTCTCCTTCCGGAAATGGAGGATCCTATCTCTAAGTGCTGAGGTTTTTCCAGGTGGAAAGAACTTCTCATAGAACTTGGATATGAGTTGCTCCCATGTGAAGATAGATTCAGAAGGGAGTTTGTCATACCATTCTTGGGCTTTTTCATATAAGGTGAAAGGAAAGAATCGCAATCGGGATGTGTCTCTAGTAGCCCCATCCGTATGGATGGTGTCCACTATTTTCAGGAAGTCCTTGATGTGTTGGATTGGATTTTCCTCATCTAGTCCGTGAAATTTACACACACTTTTGACAAGCCAAACATCGTTTGCGTGCAAGACCTCGTTGGTGTGTTCGTTTGGGTAGACAATGGCGTTTGAGAAGCCACGAGAGGTTGGGGAGGAGTAATCTTTGAGACGCTTAGGAATGGGGGTTGCGGGAGTACTAGTGTCGTCGTTGGGTTGGGAGCTAGGAGTTGAGACATGGTTTTCTGAATTTTCTTCAGAGAGAGGTGCATCAAAATTGATAGCAATGCTGGATGGTTCAGGAGTTGAGTGAGTTCGTCTTAACCTACACATTTCTCTTTCGGATTCTGCATAAGGCAAGACAAGGTCTCTGGTGGTACTACGACTCCAGTGATCCTAAGGCTGGAGAATTCGTTGGTTGCCATGATGGAGGACGGTGAAGAGTCACGAACAAAAGCACGAAGAAATAAGATAGACTAAAGAAGACCTAAAATAAAAATAAAAATCTTACTAGAAAGGAATCTAGCAAGTAGACCTAATAAAAAGAAATCCTAACCTAGACAATAACTATTCCCCGGGCTGCGGCGCCAAAAACTTGATGCGTGGGAATCGCAACAGGCTTTACCTCTCGAGGGATCTCGAGAAGCTTACAACCCTCACCAGGCAGTGTACCTGATCGTTGTAGTATAGTATAGTGACAAGTACCGGGGGATTGATCGTTCAGCTTAGGAATAGTGTCGCTAGGATTAGAAAGCCTAAATTACTAGTTCTAAAGGTGAGGGATGATTATTTTTGTGTTTTTATATTTTTTAGAAAGCAATTAAAATATCGGTTTTTGGAAGAGTGGGCGGAATTAGTTACTATTCAACTAACCCAAAACTAAGATGCAATCAAAATGAAATACTAAAAATGAAAATAAATTAATTTATACTAAGGTTGTGAGCAGTAATTGGAGAAAATGTGTTTACTTAGATTTCACTACTCCCTAGATATCTTTTACATGTTAATTACTTGTTATAATTGCATGGATGACGGATTGTATTCCTTAATACCATTCATGGGGTGGCATACATAACTCCCCAATTCTATGAGCTCTTATCTCCTCCTACACCATGCCTAGCACAACTATAGGGATTGTAAACAGTGGCTCATGCATTAAATACAACCAATAAAGACCTAGTACGCCTCGGTTCATGTTTCTTAAGACGTTCAAGCATGTTACCATTTGGAGATCTGCCAGTTTTCTTAAGCCTAACATATAAAATCATTCATCCAAGACAAGAATAAACAAGTAATCAACACATAATCAATATCTAGGTTTCATTAGATCTAAGCAAACACAAAGGAGATCTAGCCTAGCATAATGGAATTGAGACAAGAACAAGATATAGACAACCAACACATAGACATATTGATTGAATTAGAAGAACACTTATCTCAATTACAATGCAAGGTATCAAGGGTTTGGAACCCTTGAAAAACCTGTAAAAGTTGCACCAAAATCGTCTTTAGGGTTTCTCCCAAAACTTCTCTCTTTTAATGTAAAAAACTAGAAAACTATATATAGGAAAATCGGGGTGACGACGTCAAGAACAAAGGTGTGACGCCGTCATCTCGCCGCCAAATACTTCCTCGGACGGCCTTGATCTACTTCTGACGCCCTGTGTGACGCCGTCACGAGCTACGGATTTTAATTCTTGGGGTTTGACGCCGTCATGGGTTAACTCTTGACGCCTTCATGTACTGTTCCAGCATGGAAAATTGAGACTTTGCCGTTTTCTTCACTTTTATGCTCCAAAAACGTCCAAAATGGCTTCTTTTCCAGAATTCACTCTCCAAGTACCTAAAATCACAAAAGGAACGATTTAGGGCAATATTTGATCAAATAAATTCGGATTCAGGCTTAAATGACCCCCTAAAAACGGATCATTTTTCGCCTCATCAGGTAGGTGTAAGTGTTTCAAAACAACTAAACCGCGAACTCAAAATACCGTATCAAAAATCATCATATAATTTCAAATCATATATATATCAAGAAAGATTTGAAATACCGCATTACTAAAATCATTCATAAAACAATTAAGCCATATAATTCCTCAAAACACCATATAATTCCTCAAAACGCCATCATATCGCTAAATCAATAAATCTCAAATCCTCAAATCATCTCAAGAATCCCATATCTAATAATCATCTCAATAATCTCATTCCAAGTCATTATCTCATAATACCTCAATAATAACAATGATGCTTCGGCTTGGCGGGCTGGCGGGCAATGGTCAAGGATCGTTTTCTATAAAATCGGTTATAGTTTAGGTTTCTATTTACCTAGTTCTCTATAACCTTGGCTCTGATACCAATCTGTAACACCCCCAAAATTTGATACAGCAGAAGACTCAACAAGCTTTCAGGGTGTTACGGGGATTGGTATCCATTCAAAGCCATGAAAGAACGAGATAAAGTAAACATAAGAAAAACATAACCACACGGGGTTTTAAAATTTACATTTATCCCAAGAATTATCCAAAGTAAGGCCCAAAAGAAATAAACGTAGGTCCACAATAGTTTATCAGAGTTTTAGAAAAATAGATCCATAACCAGGAGCCATAGCCAAGCCTCCAATCCAAGCATCCAAGGGCATCACTTAATTACCTGAGAAAACGTGCTAAAAGTCAGCTTTTGCTGGTGAGATCATAGGTTTAGATTCATAACTAAATAGAGTGGACATATACGCGAAAACGTCTGCTAGCTAGACTAGGCCTCAATCATCCAACCAAAATAATCCAACCAAAATGTTCCAACCAAATAATCCAATCGAAATCTAACCAACCCTATAGGTGCACGCTATAGCTCAAATCAATCCAATCAATAGCTTACCTAGCTCATGTCTAGGCCTCGCTCTATAACCAATCCAATAGCTTACCTAGTTCGGGACTAGGCCTTGCTCAACAACCAGTCAATAGCTTACCTAGTTCGGGACTAGGCATCGCTCAACAAATAATCAATAGCTTACCTAGTTCGGGACTAGGCCTCGCTTAATCCTACCTAGTTCTATAAGCATAGCCAGTTTTAAAATAAAACAAAGCGATAATAGTCCACATAAAACAATTTGCACGTTTCTCACCCCAAGTATTGAAAACAAAGTTCAAGAGTAAAAGTGGGGCTATGACTCACCTCAAGTCCAGCAATCCGCAAAAGTATCGATAGATGAAAGATGTAAAGCAAACTCAAGTAACGGCAACTACAGACTCGGCACTTCCTAACAACATCAAACTCGTTCAGAATCATTTCCTCAAAATCAAATATTCCCAATCCCGAACGTATTCCATTTTACTTTCCAAAAATATCCATTTCTCGAATTATCTTCATATTAATTTGAAGTTTGACGTTTGGTATCCATATGGGTGGAGGGTCGACACAACTCAAACCAAGAAGCCACAACGAAAATAAATAATAAACCATCTATAGGTCTAATATTAGCCCAATATATTATTTAAATAAATCATCGAAGTTTATCAAATCCGTCGATTTGGTAATCCCCATATTTATTTACGTAATATATCGCTCCAAGATTATACCCAACCTAAACCACATAGCACAAATTCCCTAGATATATCGTCAAGTTTGCCAAATTCGTCAATTTAGCCAACTCCACGAGATATTAAGTAATTTATTATCCTAGTACACATACCACAACCTATGGGCGTCGTGGGAAACGATGCCCATTAATATACTCGTTTTATATAGCTAAATAACTCGATTTAACCCGTCGATTAAATAAGTTACGTAGTTATAGAAAATGGATATATTAATCGTCATATATCCGTGACAACACAAAAGTCACATAATAAAGTCCACTTGGACTTAAGTAACCACAACTCCGTATAACTCGATAAGTTTACCAAATTTATAAAAAGTCATGTTTTATTTATTAATTACCCAACGTATTAGTTCTCGTTATTATTTATAATTATTTATTTATAATAATAACAATAAAATGCCCAAGTCTCAACATCACATAACAACACCATGAATCACAACAAGTAAACATCAAATTATACCAATACCGGGTTGGTTTACCAAGCCAAACCCGAGCCAAATGACCCACTTGGGTCTCGGCTAGAACCACGAGTCACAAGGACTCAATACCAAGGCCACGACATAAGCTCACTCGAGCCATATTAAAACTGCCAAATGGACCCGTTCGGGTCGTGGCACAACCAAAACCACAACAAGCTTCAAATCAACTCCCACTCGAGTCAATAATCAACCAACGGACCAAGGGGGTCACGTTGAGCTCCCAAACGAGCCACATAACAAAATCAATCGGACCAAGAGTCACGTACAAGCTCTAGATCGAGCCAAGATGAAACCACACCGAGACCCTAGGGTCTCGGTTGAGCTCTAACGAGCCAAACACAAACCAAACGCATCCAAAAATCCAATCCGAGCACCAAATCGATCAAAAGTCGACCTCCAAGGATACCAAACTCATCTTTTTATTAAAACCCATTATCATTTCAAATTTTAACACCCAAAATATCAAGATTAAACTTGGGTTCAACTCAAAATAGTCAAACCCGACGCAAAACTCGCGATTTCTCACCTTCTATTCGAATGAAAATCAAGAAAAATTGATGGTGTGGTGGTGTGGGATGGTTGGGTGCGGCGGTATCAATAAAAACAGGTGGGGGTTTGTTTTGAGCGCGTGTAGTATACCAAAAGAAAGAGGAGATGGTGGGGAATCTTTTTATGGTGGCGGTGTGGTAAGGTGGCCGGCGGTGGTGATGGTGTTGGGGTTGTAGGCGGCGGCGACAAGGGAGAGAAGAAAGGGAGGTGTGTGGTGATGATAATATGTGAGGGTTAGGGTTAAGGAAAGGGTATTATACCCGAAATTTACACTAATAGTCCCTCTAGTTCTCTCATTCCAATTTAAGCCACGAATACTTTTAAGTTTAGGTGAATATTAATAACCGGTTCTCCCGTAACACGATCACTTACTTTCATAAACATTAAACATCGCCGAATATATTTTTATAAACCACCATTAACTCCCAAAACATTTCTCAATTCACATAAAATATAAAACGTTCATTTGATCGATATAACGCGACCACTATCCAAAAGATTTAAACTCGTTAGGTTTTTCTGGTGTCAGAGTCAATGTTGTGCAAAATAATCATCTCAAAAATAATTCACCGAGAATAAACCAAACCAAGCCAATAATTAAAATTCAAATTCCATAAATAACGTAGGTTAAAAAAAATCACATTCCAACGTTCACAAAAATCTCATCACAAATAAACTTTTCCAATAATCCAAAAATTATAAATTTTAAAGTAATGCGGGTTTTCAAAATGGCTCCCTAATTTGCCAGTTGTCACACTAATGTGGGTATAAGATGCAATATAGACCCAAAGTGCCTCCTACTTAACCCAAGAGAGTGGATGGAACTAAGAAAAATACTTCTGATGTGGCTAGTTCGAGTGGAACGAAGATTTCTACATCTAACCAGTTTGATGCTCTTAATATGGATGATACGGATATTTTTGGTATTCCTACTAATGACACCAACAAGGATGTGGTTTCTGGTCGTACAATGGAAGTTAATAAGGATGAGTCGTTAAAGACTAGTAATGCATCACAAGATCCTCTTGTGAGTGATATGAAAGTGAAAGAGCAGTATGAGTCTCCTAAGATTAGTATTTCTCCTGCTCCGTCTACCTCTTCTTCTAATAGGGTTAACCCATTTTCTAAGGTGGGTGAGGTTGTGGTTTCTGATAGTGATGATGATGAGGTTCTTAACAGGTTTGACGAATCAGCAAATCTGTTTGGTGATGGTCATGAGCGTGAAGATGAGTTTGATGACTATGATGATTATTCGAAGCAATTTTATGATCTTCCAGGAATTTGGATGCTCTTAATGCCATATATGGCTTTAATCTCTAAGGTCGTAGGAAGTAGTTTACATTTTTGTTAGAGTCTTTTGTTATCATATGGTTAGTGGTTTGTTTTCTTGTTTAGAAGATAGGAAGTATCTTGTTATGTAAGCTTTCGCCTATATAACGGGCTGAGATATGGGATTCACCCATATTCGTTTTACTTAAATGCTTTTTGGAGTAATATATTTACCGGGTCGTTGACCTTTTACCAAAAAAAAAAAAAAAAAAAAAAAAAAAAAAAAAAAAAAAAAAAAAAGATGATATCAAGCACAATGGGCCATGAAATACCAAAAGTTAAGAAACTGATGTAGCATAACATACCGGCATTTACAGAACAATATCTAATTAAACTACACACAACAAAACACAAAGATGCATCTTTTCAACAACACTAGTTATCAGCATACAACTCCAAAATGAAAACCAAAATCAACACAACATCATCACATATATACATTATAAATAAACATAAGGTTACAAACATGATTAAAAATAATTGAATGAACATAGATGATGGTTGGGATTGCTTCTTTTGCTTAACTGCTTATTTTTAAGCACATAAGCTGCTTGGGACACGCTTATCTGAAATGTTAATGTACCTTTTTTTTACCATCAAGTCAAACCTAAGACCCATTATAAGGGGATGTTTGTTTAAGCTTATTTCTCCAGCTTATGGGCTTATTGAACTTTTGAAAAGCTAAATTCTTGGGCTTTAAAGCTTTACCAACTTGAGCTTATGAACTTAATAAGCATAAGCTCATAAGCCAGAGAATTTCAACTTATTAGCTTTTCAAAAAGCTTAGTAAAGCTCATAAGCCGGAAAAATAAGTTTAAACAAACACCATCTTAGAAAAAGATTAAACTGAAAATTTTAAAATGGTCTCAATTGCATTTATATTTACAAAATAAGCAAATCAAAACACTATTTCCTAAAGTACTTACTTTTAGTTAACTAATGAGCTTGTGTAAAATTAAAAAAGTTTCATAAAGCTCATATTTTTGGGCTTATAGCTTTTCAAAAAGTTCATAAAGCTCATACTTTTGGGCTTAAATAAGTAACAAGATCATAAACCAAAAAAGTGTGTTTATGAGCTTTTCAATATTTAATTAAAGCTCATAAGCCCACTAAATAAGCTAATAGAATCACCCCCTTAAGCAGCTTATGAGTTCTTATATATTAACAAAAATAAACTAAAATAAAAACAGTTGGCATAAACATAAGACCTCGTTAACTTTCTGCTGCTGTCTTCTTCTTATGTCTTGTCTAACGTTGAACCTTCTATTATCCATTTCAATTAATAAAATCAATACTTTAACCTGCAAGTAATTACTAACAAATCAATTATACTCAATAACTTTGTTGTAAACTAAATAATTAGACAAAAAGAATCTCAAGATAAATACTAAATCAAACAATGATAATAAGGAACTAAATAGGGGTTTTGTTTGATTAAAAAGCAAAACTTTTTTTTTTATCTGATTGAAAGAAAAAGATGGCCCATCACATAATATTTTCTTTAATGTGTTTATTTTTTCATGTATTTTTCAAAGCATATAATACAAAGTTGAGACATTGAACATAAGTAAACAAATGAAGATAACCGAATATTAACGAATGCATAATCAGATGTTCGAGAACATAATGAGACTATTTTTTATGTTAGTTCTTATAATTAAACAAATGTTAAAGCTTCTTCATGTTCATTCATTAAAATAATAATAATAATAATAATAATAATAATAATAATAATAATAATAATAATAATAATAATAATAATAATAATAATAATAATAATAATAATAATAAACACCCCTTCAAACATGCTCCTTCTTTGCCACATTTACCTATTGATCATCATCGCCTCGTTGCATCTCCTGCTGTGGTTCTTGATATGATTAAAAGTTTCCCTCGTGGCACTTCTTGCGGCCGGGATGGTTTGCGTGCCCAGCATCTTTTGGATTGTTTAAGTGGTGCTGCAGTGGCTATTTCTGATGAGTTAGTCGCTTCTATCACCCAAGTGGTAAATCTTTTTCTTGATGGTAAATGCCCCAGGGCGTTGGGTGAGTATATTGCTAGTGCTCCTCTCACACCGCTGGTCAAGCCGGAGGGTGGTATTCGTCCTATTGCTGTGGGGACCGTTTGGAGGCGTTTAGTTTTCAAGGTTAGTGCTACTATGATTGGCCATTCTTTGGATGGATATTTAAATGATCTACAGTTTGGTGTTGGGGTGTCTGGAGGAGGAGAGGCTATTCTTCATGCTGTGAATCGGTTGATTGAAGAACGTGGGGATGATGTGGGCCTTTTGATGTTGTTAGTGGACTTCAAAAATGCCTTCAATTTGGTGGATCGGGAGGCTATGCTACATGAGGTTCGTCTTTGATGTCCTGATATTTCACGTTGGGTGGAATTTTGTTACTCCAGTCCAGCTAGACTATATTATAGGGAACACATTTTATGGTCGCATCAAGGTGTGCAACAGGGTGATCCACTTGGACCTTTGCTTTTTTCTTTAGTGTTACATCCTCTCGTATGCAAGATTAGAGACTCATTTAGCCTTTCCTTTCAAGCTTGGTATCTGGATGATGGCACTATTATTGGAGATACTTTGGTTGTGGGGAAGGTTTTAGAGCTTATTATGTTGGATGGACCCCGTTATGGTTTGCACCTCAATGTTGATAAAACTGAGGTTTTTTTTGCCTAAGGAGGATCCTAGAAGCAGGCATTTGGGCATTTTCCCACCTAATATTGCTCGACCTTTAAACGGTGTTAAATTACTGGGTGGGCCTGTTAGTGTGGACCTTGATTTTAGTAGTGAGCTTGTTATGAAAAGGGTTGCCAAAACCATTGAGCCTATAGGTGCTATTGCTAAAATTAATGATCCTCAGTGTGAGTTGTTGCTTCTTCGTGCTTGGCCGGTATTTCCAAATTATATTTTGCTATGCGCACTTGTTCTCCCCGGGTCTTTGAGAGTGATCAGATTTCATTTGATGTGGCTCTTCGTTCTTCTTTGGAGCGTATTGTCACTGCTTCTGGACCTGGTTTTGGTGATTGGCAGTGGAGACTTGCCACCTTACCCTTTACTTTTGGGGGACTTGGTGTATATTCTGCAGATGATGTCTTGAACTATGCTTTCCTTGCTTCTAGACTTCAATCTGCTAGCTTACAAACTAAGCTTCTCCGACATACCGGTATTGTGACTTCTGGCCCTTCTTTTGATGATGCTTTATGTACTTTTAATGCGAAAATGGATATGGACCTTTTGAGTAACCCAAGTGAGATCGCTGCCCCCAAACTCATAAAGAAATTGGCAGATATATATTTCGCACGGGTTACCCAAATGGCTGAATCTACCTTTCGCCTATCTTCTCGACAGATGGCGTTATGGAATTCGCAAAAGGAGGACTACACTTCAGATTGGCTTAGAGTGGTTCCAATATCTGGATTAGGACAGACTATGAACGCCAGGACTTACCGATGTGTGTTGTGCTATCGACTAGGTGTTCCCCTATTTTCTGTTCAGATGCCTTGCTCAGCTTGTTCCAAGGTCTTTACTGGGGATATTTATGGGGACCATGCTGTATCGTGCGCGGGTATTATTGGTATTAAACATCGGCATAATGTTGTGCGTGATGTTCTTGTTGACATATGTTCTCGGTCCGGGATTTCGGCACGTAAGGAGGTTGATATTGGGCTTATTGGGGAAAGGGACAAACCTTTACGTCCAGCTGACATGTTACTTTACTCATGGGATTGTGGGCTTGATGTATGCGTTGATCTGACAGGGTCATCGCCCTTGACGCAAACTGGTATGGTTGATTTTGTGCCGGGTCGTGCGGTGATTGAAGCCGCACAACGTAAACGCGTCAAGTACGAGGCTAAATGCTCAGATATAAGATATGGGTTTCTCCCCTTTTCATTCTCTTCTTTTGGAGAACTTGAGAAGGATGCGATGGCATTACTAAAACGTATCCGAAGATTCTCGGTGACTCAAGATATTAGAGCACGTGCTAGTGCTCATATTTTTAGTAGGGTTAGCTTCGCTATAGCTAGAGGAGTGGGGGCACAAATTGTTTCTCGGCTCCTTACTAATTTATTGTAAATCCTATGAGTTTCAAATAAAGTGATGTTTTATAATAAAAAAAATAAATAATAATAATAATAATAATAATAATAATAATAATAATAATAATAATAATAATAATAATAATAATAATTCCGAACAGTTAGTGAAATATTCAATAAACGTGTAGTTCATCAACAACCGTAATTTTGCTCTAATGATAATATATCATTTCTCTGTGATAGTAAGTGTGACTTTTTATCTGTATGACTTTACTTCTGTATTTTTTTATGATCTAGTTATTCATAATCTTTTTCAAAATCAAACAAAAAATCATGTTTATATGAAAAAAAAAGTTGAACGAAGCAAAAATACAAAATCTATACAACAAATGAAGTCTATAAAGTAAATCTTTAAACTTGAAAAGTAAATTTTTCTTAAGAAATAAATTATCTTTAAAAATAAACAAAAAACAAAGAATTGACTAGTCAGCTGAAAACAAAAGATAAACCACCAAACGCACGCCAACTGCCAACAAAACCCACCTGAACCATCAACCAAAAGCACAAATCCATCGAAACCATCAGCCGACAACACCATCAGTGGTGGTGGCAATCGGAAGATAGTAGCATCAAAGGGTCAGTAATAGTGAGAGACCCGTTCTAATCAGGTTGGGGTGTCTTAATCTTGTTTTTAGGCTCAGAGTATGGCTTCGTTTGAGGAAGGGAATCTGCCATTATAGGTTTATATCGTCAAAGCTCTTTTTGAATCTCGTTTCAGAATAGAATAATCTTTTGAATTCGTAGGCGGAAGGACAAACTCGCCAATTGCTTAAGTAGTAATTTCCTGATGTTTCTTCAAAAGGAGACAGATCTCGACCAATGATATGTTTCCACGACTTATAATAACTCAAAGGATCAACGCTCTCTTTGTCTCTATCACTGTACACAGGACTGATTCCACACTCAGTTACCATTGATTGATCAAAAGGCCAACCATCTATTATGGTAACACAAACTTGATCACCTGCTTCAAGCTCTTTGTTCCCAAACATCCAATGGCTTAACCATACTAAATCTTCATCATCATCTCTGAAAGCACCCATATAACTATGATATTCCCAGGAACGATCTTTTGTTATATTCTTTACTTCTATATTTTTTGAACAACACAAACAGTCAGAAAATGCATGCACAAAGCATATATTTATTCCTTCAATCCTTTTATTCGTTGAAGATGATGGCATGGTAAATGATATTGATGACCCATTGCTTCTATGACCAAACCACTTTGGAACTTCTTTTCCTGGAAAATATGTACTAAATATTCCAAATTCGTAACACATCTGCGAATACAAAACCAATTTGCATGACGTTCTTGCATATTTGTAAACATAAAGAGATACGGAAAGAAAAAGACAAAGACTGAGATAATACCTTGATTGAAAGTTTCTTTGAGTGAAGACCTACCAAAAAATTGAAACTCTTCACTTCATAATCTTTCACATAATGTATATCTGTCCACCCCAAACTACATATTATCTCGTTATCAACTTGTGCTAAATCTTGGATTTTAAGAATACCTTCAATATCAGTCAGGGACTCTGATTTATCACAACAGATAAGTGGTGGTGGTGACATCTCTTGATAGAATGTAACTTTCTCAAGTAAATCACATTTGTCAGCATACAAACGTTTGATTCTACTTGAAGGGCATAAAACTGACTTCAACACTGAACATTCTCCAACACTGAGTACCTCAAGCCTACCAAGGCTTTTTAGGCAATCAGGTATGGAATCAATCGGATTACAGTCAAGATATAAGTTCTTCAACATTGACATGCTACTGAAGTCCACCGGAAAGGATTCACTAGATAAATTATTGTTTGTCAGAGACAAGGTTACTAGTGAAGATGGCAAAGAAAGTGAGATCGATTTTTCACTATTCAGTACTAATCTTGTGATGGAAGAGAAAAATGCCTGCAATTTTGTGCAAACACCATCTTTGTTAGGCACATTTAGCAACTTCATACGCTTCCTCTCCTTATCAAATACGCCAGCTCCGCAACCGTCTAATGTTAGAACTTTAACATTTTTTACCTTTCTAATGATGATTGGAAGATTTTTGAGCTTACTGCAATAGCTCAAATTTAAAACAACAAGGCTACCACATTCGCCAATTGATTCACACACATTAGTCAAACTTTCACATCTTGTAAGTATCAACCTCTCAAGTGAAGGTAGCTCCTTAAAGCCACCAACTGTAACAAGCTTGCTATAACTCAGATTTAGATACTTCAATGACCCAAGTAACTGTTGCACGGAGATTAATTAATATCAAGATAAAAAATTACAACGTTGTTATATATTAGACAAGTAATATGCTTGAATTTAATACCTTTGGCTTCCTCCAAAGCTGTTTCAGATTGCTGAATGACATGTCAAGAGCAACCAAATGCTCCATTGGCAAGTCGGAGGGTATATATTCTGATTGGAACCCATGCATGCACAACCCTCTTAAACCTTTTGGAAAATTCTTCAACGGTCCATTGAGTTTAACGTGATTAAGTTGGAGTAAAATTAGCTTTTCCATTCTATTTAATGCATTTGTACTCAATTCGATTTTTCTGCTACAAGAAGATGAGAACTCCAGATGCTTACTGAATGATGGACCAACTCCAAAATTCATGTTTAGATCAATATCTTCGAATTCATAGTCTATCGCACTACTTGATCCACACAACGACGACTCTTTTTTCAACATTTTCATGTCAAAGAAAAGACCATGAATTCTTTTTGTACCCTAGTTATATATAGATAAGGAAAAAGAGTTTATTCATAAATAACTTTCTAGAAACAAACAAACAAGTAAATAAATATGAAGAATTCATTGTAATACCTTATCTTCTTGCAATATATTCAGGGACTCCTCATGATTCCATACTCGGCTACGCTTCCATGGCTTGTCAGGTGATTCTTGACGAACTATATCTCTCCCCATATCTTGAAGCAATTGATGCATCTTCAACTCCTTTCCTAATCCAATTGTGAGAAGACATCTTTCAATGAGCTTTTTGATTCCGTATGATGGGTGAACGCCACAGTCCTTTAATATTGCTTCAGTCACTTCTGTTTCTTTTCCAATGAAAAAACATGCAATATCCTTAAATAACTCTTTGCAACCTGATGGCAAAGAATCAAAGCCAATTCTCAAGACCTTGTGTATATGATTAGTTTGAAATTCTCTTGACTCTAGCATTGTAAATGTATGGCTCCATGTGTCTGCGTCTTCATTAAGTAACAAACTACCCAAAACTTTAAGAGCTAGTGGATGTCCTCCACAATACTTTGAGGCTCGTTTTGCGTCTTCTTCATAACCTTCCTTGGGAGAATATCCACCAAATGCATGCCAACAAAAAAGTTTTAGTGAATGTGTACTACATAAACCATCAAGTGCAAGCTTTGTGTGTTTGGGAGGATACTTTATATGAAGCAATGCTTTATCTGTTATTGACCCATCTTTGGTTGTTATTATGATCCTGCTTCCTGGATGAAAACCTTCTAATCCAACCAACACATGTACTTGCTCAAAGTCATCAACTCCATCAAGAACCACAAATGCTCGTTTTTGTAACATTGCTGTCCCAATCTTAGATGTGCAATTTTGTACATCATCTTCTTCAATCTTACGTTTCTTGAGAATGTCTCCAAGTAGCTTATTCTGTAACAGGAGTAGTGCACTTGATTCTTGTCCACGTCTTTCAATGTCTTCAACAAAGCTACTTCTTTCAAATTCATGGCGGTGCAACAAATAGATATGTTTTGCCAAAGAAGTCTTCCCAATCCCCGCCATTCCCCAAATTGTGAGAATTTCAGTAGTATCTGAGGACCCTCCTTTGAACCAGGACGATATGGTGTCTAAAAATCTCTCCCTCCCAATTAGATGTGGGATTTTACTCTTCATGTGTATATCCAATTTTCTACTGATTTCCTTAACGATTTCCTCAATAAACTCCTTCTCTATGCTGAAAAGTTGAATTAAGTTATATCAACAAGACACCACCGATGTAAATCTAAATTAATAGACGTGATGAACGGTCATTTGCGTCCTTTTATAGTATTTATGGACACATAGACGGATAGACCCTCATATGCATTCTTAGAATTTACTAAACTTGTAAAGAACATGAGAAGTTTATATCTATTTCATAATGATTTGTATTTACAAAATCAGTATTGATCAAAGGTGTATCATGTATAGCTATTTCATGATCAACCACTCGACTTTTCCTTTTAGAAAGACATAAAAAAAAAGTGTAAAAATTATGAGGAATGGTAAGAAAGTTTTACCGGCCATTTACATCCTTTCCTTTTAGAACAGCGACTTCTTTAAGTGCTGCCGTCCATAATTCCAACTTACGAGCAGCTTGACTTTTCTTTTCCTCGTCCTGCTCTGCCTCCATTCTTTGTCTGTGTTTGAATAGTGCCTCACCAAAGCTACTTTCTTGCTTCCTAACATGAGTTGGCTTGACGTGGTAAAAAATAGGTACAACGATATGCTTTGAGACCTTTCGTTGCTCGAGGATCAGTACGAGCTCATCAAGACACCATGTCGAAGATGCATAGTTCTTAGACAAGACAATTATGGAAGCACGAGAGCCTTTTATAGCTCTTGTAAGCTCGGGTTTTAGTTCTTCCCCCGTTTCAACCTCTTGCTCATCAAGAAAGGTAGATATTTTTTCACTCACTAAGGCATCGTACAAGTAATCCGTAAAGTTGAGACGAGTGTCTATTCCTCTAAAACTTAGGAAAACATCATAAGTTTTAGATTCTTGTTGTTGTTCTTCTTCTTGTATTTCGTTGATGATAGCCATGTAAGTCAAAGATTAACTACAAGAGTATGATCAGTTTATTTCTTTTCTTCAATATGTGTTTTGTTGTGTAAAGATTATAAGATGAATGTGTGGTTTTATGATAACATATGTCTTCACTCGTATAAGATTTTTTCTTGGATTTTGGAACAGAAAATTTTCGATCACATATTGGTGAGAAAATTACAAAAATCATAAATAGTCCCCAAAGCAAACGGCAAGAACATGCACCTTACTTTACACCTAATTTCCTAAGCATGTACGACTCATTCTGTATCATGTGAAAAACAATAGAACGAAATTCAAAGTTTGTCAAGTACTACACATTATAAGAAAATTATTTATTTGTAGATTTTATCCGGGTTGAGGACTTGACCTATAAGCGTGTATAACACATACTATACCCAATCCAACCTGACCCGTTTGTTACTGACTTAGGCGGGTTGACTTGTTTTCTACCCAAACTCGTACCGTATTTCTCTACCCCATACCTGATTGTTTTGGTGTCGATTTGGTGTCATGTTGAAATTTGGCACCTTAAATTTAGACCACCTCTCCTCATCACCCTTGTGCCCCCTTTCCGGCCAGTTTACGACACTTGTCTCGTCCACAAATTGTTGGTCTATTCTCTGCTCTTTTTCTTTTCGTAGTCTTAAGGATTCTCCAAAACCTTATTTTCTTTTCTTTCTCCATCAATAGCCGTTAGTGGTTTTTGTAGTGTTTCATAGCTTTCTTTCTTTTAATTAGTACAATCTCCCAGAATTTTCGGCGGTTTCACTAGTAAGGACACCGCCCCCCTAAAACCTCAGGAAACTTTGGCGAGTGCCCTCTACTGTAAAATCTCCCAGAATTTAGGAATGGACTTTGGTTTGTCCCCGCGACAGAAGGCTGTGATGGAATGTCTGCAGCAACCGCACACACATGATTTCCTTACCGTCATCCCCATTGAGGGGCTAGGGCAGCACATGTCTCCAATCGAATATAGGGCGATCCTTAAATATCGTCTAATTATCCCGTTGTTCCCAGTGGACGAGCCTTGTCCTGTGTGTCATAAGGTCGCCTTGGACAAGTTTGGGGAACATGCGGTGCACTGCAAAGAGCTCCCGGGGTTTAAGTACCGTCACGACTTGGTGCGGGATGTGTTGTTTGATGTCCTTCGGAGGGCGGGGATTTCGGCGAAAAAAGAAGCTCCCGTAAATTTCCTTATAGACCCTACTGAGGGGAGGTCCTCTCTGCGGCCCGCTGATGTTTTGGTTTTTGGATGGGCAGGGGGGAAACATGCTTGTGTGGACCTCACTGGTGTGTCCCCCCTCGTGGATCTTCGGGGTCATGGGTTTACGGCTGGGCAAGCTGTTATGAAGGCTGAGATGAAGAAAGTGGACAAACATGATAAAGCGTGCTCCGAGAATCAACACGTGTTTGTTCCTTTTGCATTTGACACTTTTGGTTCTTTAGCCCCTGAAGCTGTGCGCTTCTTGGATCGGGTTCGTAAGATTGTTCGCAGCAATATATCGGCCCCGAGGGGTCACGATTATGTTTTCAGTAGAATAGGGTTTGCTATTCAGAAAGGGGTGGCGGCGCAGCTTGTTGCCCGCTTACCTACCACCTTGATGTAAATCCCAATTTTTATCTTCAAATTTAACCAATAAATTGCCAGCCAAAAAAAAAAAAAAAAAAAAAAAAAAAAAAAAAAAAAAAAAAAAAAAAAAATTAGTACAATGAAGAGCCATCCCATATATAACGTATTACAGTAATTTTTTGGTGAAAATGGGTGAAATATATTACTCCAATCAACAATATTTACAAGCAAATTTTAAGGAGATCCCAAACACCCCTTAAAACTGCACAAAACAAATTACTACATGTCTACATACAACAATCAAACTGAAGAAAACAATTCATGTCAACAGACTATTCTATATTTCACCCATTCGCCTAGCTACTTAGGACATTCGAACACAAGAAACTTCATTTCCCTCTGCAAGATTGCATTTAGAACCAATAGCAGCTGCCACCTCACAATTGGAACTAAAGCCCTATCACAGAACAAGCATCATTTTAAGTGCAGAATCACTAAGATCTTTTAGATCAACCAGTCAATAGCTACATTTCCATTCTTTACTCAAAATCATTTACTTTGAACCATACAGACTAAAATGATCTGAATAAATCCCAGCATCACTATTAACTTGATCCCTACCAAGCACAACATGACTACCCTATGGATATCCTTATTTCTGAAACTACATTTCCTCCTTGTAAGATTATTTCACATACCGTATGCAGCTCCAACCTCACACAAATCAGTATCACAAGGGGGCATCATCCCATAAACAAAGACCACAAAAAGCACTTCCAAACACTGCTTAACAGATATAATCTCAATTGACAAATCATGGTAGCTTCATCTTTCACAGCTCACCTTATTTACCACATTGAAACTAATCTGTTATCACAGCTAATTCATAGCAGACTAAACCAAACACACCTTCAAATATCATTCCCCCCACAATAATGCATCTTCACTTTCCATAGATCTTCAACTTTAAGAACAAAAAGTGACTTCCTAATAACAAGGACCATCAACTTCAATCTAAATAGAACCTCCTAACCATACTCCAAACACTGTTTCCATTAGGCTTGTTAGCCAATTCTTGAACAACATCCTCTCATTCATACGCCTTATTAGAAATGCCCATTTTTCCTTGAATTTCACACCAAACTTGTCTTGCAAATTTGCACTTAAAAAACAGATGAGCATGAAATTCAGAATCATTTTTGCATAAAGGGCAGGCCATCATATCATACACACCCCAACTTCTCAATCTGTCTTGAGTGAGTAATTTTCCTTGTATTGCCATCGATAATATGAACGAGTGCTTTGTGTACACTGAGAATACCAACATAAAGGGCTCCGGTTAACCGTTACCCTGTTTTCTGACATATCAATGTAGGTCTGCTTCACACTGAGGAACAGTAACATTAACAATGTTAGGATACAGAGATCCCCATTCCTCAGGCCAACTCCAATGCCCATTCACAATCATATCTTTAACACGACATCTAGCGGATAGTCTAGCATCATATAGACCTCTATAAGAGAAAGTTTTGCTAATAGATCCCATAGTACTCCAATTATCAAACCACATTGAAACAGTTTCACCATTCCCACATATTATATGCTTTCTCACAATATCCCTTAACATATATATTGAAACGTGTTGTTGCTGGCGAGTTTTTTCCAGTGCCAAAATCCCTTTTTCAATCTTAAGGGTGTGGATATTCAACTTAATATAAAAAATAAATAGAATCGTTTTTATGAAAAGCAATTATACTTTAACAGAAACCAACACTTTATCAGTACTCAGACTCGCACCATAAACAAAACCAAGTTCTTATTATACATTAACCACAAAAAAAAATAATAATAATAAATAAATAAAATAAAAAATCATTATCATTATCACTATTATTTCCACTCATTTTGTACCTCCTAAAAACATGTAAAGAATCTTCAGAACTAAAATACAACATAATAAATCCAAATCTCCTATGGATTAGACATGTGTGTCATCATCATTTGTGTTGTCCTCAAAACTTTTCTAGTTAAATTAGTTCTAACTAAATAAATCCAAATCTCCAATGGTTAGTTACTTCACTCACTTGTAGTTGCATATACCTACATGTCTTTCAACATAACGAACCCATGGTTAGACAAGAACAAGCTCCTTTGACCAAGGTTGCAGTGCGCCTTTTCCTGTTCACGGGTCCAAGCCATTGGGACCATCTAACTCTGCACCGCCTAAATCATTTTAATAAATAAATAGATTAGTGATGGAATTATATAAGTTTGTTTTTTGAAATTTAACACACTGATCATGTATAAAAAAATGGCAAATTTGGCAGGTCAATCCATATTAAAAATTACCCGTTTTGACCAAAATCGTTTTTGACATGTTAATTGTTACCCAACCCATCAGACCCATCCTTTTTGCCATCCCTAGTACTGAATTGTTGTTTTCTCTGGTGAATTTGAGCATGAATGGAAGTGAGAGCTTACAATAATGCGGGATTGGTTAAAAAAAGCAGAGTTCAGTGTAGCCATTGGCGTATGGCAGGAGCTCCTCGACTTCAATCCTAGAGCTAGAGCAGCTCATGGTTCTTCTAAAACGGGTATGGACTAACTCAACCTCAGCCCAAAACAAGCTGTATACGGGTCTATGGTCTGAAAATCTAGATTCGCCACGTACATATGATAACTGATGAAGACCTCTTCCATACCACAAGATACGATCACACCTGCAAACGAGAAATAGAGCCATATTAGTAAACTTGCTTCTGACAGCAAACATTAAATGTTGATATAAACTGTAAACATTATTTTCTTCAAAGATTTACCATGTGGGCGTTCTTGTTTTCTCCTTATGGTGCAAATTATCTCCAGTGTATCTATCTGAATTAGTCAAGTATTTGTAAGTTGGTGGAAAATATATCTTCCCTTCATTCCATCCTTGGAAAACACGACCCCTTCTTTGCTCAATTCGTAACTGCCAGACTTAAAACCATTCAGTTGATCACTATGTTGCTTAGCAACAAAATGGAGGTGTCAAAACGGGCGGGTTGGGTAACGGGTATTGGTTAACTTTTTAGTACGACTCTCGCACACAAACACTTCTTTCGAGTTTCGCCTTATTTGTATATACCTTTTTATAAGTACTTAAATATAAAGCAAAAGAACCTATATACTAGCAATAATAATGGAGTTTGTTTGCTTTGAAACTACAAATTTGGCAATATCATATCATTCTACACTAAAGTGCTAAAGATAAAGTGAGAAAAAGCATATACCATACCTGATCTTTTTCCAACAATGCTCTCCAATTTTGCATCTCCACAAGTGCCTTTGCTGACCGGTAAGAGAGAGCTATTCGGTAATTTAGATCCCCGAGCCATATAATTCGACTGGACCAATAAACAGATTATCAGAATCTTAACAACTACTTGTTATAAGATTCTTATATTTATCAGTTAAATTAACTTAACAGAATTTAAGAACTCAATTTCATAAAGAAATTATATGAATATCCCGATGAGAACAGGAAGCAAACTTATGGTGTAGAAGTAGTTGTCTTACTCGTGCTCAAGTATCGTTTGTGGGGATTTATCATCTTTCACGCCTTGAAAACGTGGAAACCTTGTTTTCTTAACAATTTCCATAAAATCAGAATTCCTTCTTAGTTCATCACCTTCCTTCTGCCCGGAAGTCAAATGAGTACACACAAAGTAAAAGCTTGTTTGATGCAACAACATACTTACAGATACCGATCCCTGCGGATAAAAAAACAAACACTCAATTCACATTAACCGTTCAATATAATTATAAAAAATAGAAAAACAGATGTGATAGTAAAAAATTGTATACCTTATTCCCGAGATAACCCATCAATTTACTTCTTACCCAGACAGTAAGAAAAATGCCAACCATTTGTTTACTTGCTACCAAACAATAGCTTGAATTACCGTTCGTTCTACATCCATCTTCCATACAATAGGTACCACAATTCGACATTGGTGAAAATGAATCCTCCATTGTGCCATAATCATCATCAAATGAACCCCATCTTGAATAATCACTTGGTCTTTAACCATATGCGTAATTACTTGGCCTGTGACTCCCAGAGTAATCACTGGACCTATAATCAGCTGAGTAGTCACTCGGTCTATAACTCGCAGAGTATTGACTCGACCTGTATTTGAGTAATCACTCGGTCTATGACCAGAGGACGAAAAGTCACTTGGTCTATGACTCGAGGAGCAGTCACTTGGTCTTTGACCAAACATGGCTCAGTCACATGCATTGTCTCACCAGTCAAAATGTGGTTCATTTTCATTTTTAGGTACTTGAAAAGACCGGCGACTATAATAAGACTGATTTTTCTGCCTTGTTGAGCCTTCAAAATCATCATATTAAGCAACTGGAGCAATAACAGGTGAAGATGTGAAATTATCATCCCATGCCGAATTATCGATGCTTACTGGAATCATATAACACACACCATGAAGAAAAATACCTTGTCAGTAAATTTATGTGATTTTAAGTCTATAAGAATTTCATTGAACGATTGTTCACATGGTCTTTATTATTAGCAAGTAAACTCATGAAGCTAGTTATTACAAATACATAGATTGGTGATATAAATCTCTTGCTAAACCATTATATACACAACCTACCCATGTTTCATAATCAGCACACAGATCTTCATGAAAAAGACAAGAATGGATGATCTATATTAGAGTTTGTATAAACATGCACTTGTGAAATTATCGATTAACAAAATCAACATGTATCATGGATGTTCAAAATAAAAAACATATAAAAAGTAGAGGAGAATTGACAAAGACTTGTGTGTGTGAGCAGAGACCAAGAAATAAAAGATGAGATAAATGGCAGAAATAAGGACAGATTGGTCATTTTGTGTGGTTTACTTCCTACGTAGCCAGATATTGGGCGGAAGATAATAGCCCCAAGAAACTTCAATGCCCCCCTCACTTTCATCCCTTCCCCCAACCATTCCTTCTTTCAAAAATCTTAAAGAACACATCAAATTTTTAGTTTCTTTCGTTTCCTCTCACTTTCTCTCATAAAACAAGCTCTAGAACACAGTGTACGAGTCTAGTACACAATTCAACAAAGGAAATGCGACCAGCTATCGCAGGTTAAGATAAGGCCAAACATTCGAATCTAGGCCGTCATCCTCAACATCTTCTAAGGAAAGATATGCAGTGGTTAGACTAAAAAGCAACCGATTATCATGACCATTTCAGCACTCATACCCCTATAAAATGTCACCACTCAAGAACAACCATTATGAGCACTCAAAGCCATATATCAAATCAAACCTTAACCCAAATTAGATGATATCAAGCACAATGGGCCATGACATACCGAAGGTTAAGAAAGTGATGTAGCATAACATACCAGAATTTAGAGAACCATATCTAATAAAACTACAGACAACAAAACACAAAGATGCATATTCAACACTAATTATCAGCATACCACTCCACAACGAAAACCAAAATCAACACAACATCATCACATATATACATTAAACAAACATAAGGTCATAAACATGATTAAACATAATTTAATGAACATAGAGGGTGTTTGGGATTGCTTTTTTCGCTTAACTGGTTATTTTTAAGCACATAAGATGCTTGGGACATGCTTATTTGAAATGAAACTTATTAATGTACTTTTTTTACCATCAAGTCAAATCTAAAACCCATTATATGGGGATGTTTGTTTAAGCTTATTTCTCCGCTTATGGGCTTCTTGAACTTTTGAAAAGCTAATAAGCTCAAATTTTTGGGCTTTAGAGCTTACCAACTTGAGCTTATGAACTTAATAAGCATAAGCTCATAAGCCCCAAAATTCGAGCTTATTAGCTTTTCAAAAAGATTAGTAAGCTCATAAGCCGGAAAAATAAGCTTAAACAAACACCCTCTTAAAAAAAGATTAAACTGGTTTTTTTTTAAATGGTTTCAATTGCATTTATATTTACAAAATAAGCAAATCCAAACACTATTTCCTAAAGTGCTTACTTTTAGTTAACTTATGAGCTTGTGTAAAACCTAAAAACTTCATAAAGCTCATATTTTTTGGGCTTATAACTTATAAGATTACCAATTTGAGATTGCAAACTTAAATAAGTAAGAAGCTCCTAAGCCGAAAAAAGTGTGTTTATGAGCGTTTCAAAATCTAATTAAAGCTCATAAGCCCACTAAATAAGCTAACAGAAACACCCCCTTAAGCAGCTTATGAGTTCTTATCTATAAGCAGAAACATAAGCAACCCTTAATTAAACATAAAGTGATAAACTTGATTAACAAAAATAAATTAAAATAAAAAAGAATTAGCAGAAACATATGACCTCGTTAAGTTTCTGGTGTTGTCTTCTTCTAAACAATGATAATTAGGAACTTAAAAGGGGTTTTGTTTGATTAAAAAGTAAGACCTTTTATTTTTATCTGATTGAAGAAAAAGATGGAGACTTGAACTGTTGAAGAAACAAAGTATTATCGATCTGATTGAACCTTAATTTGTTTAATCTTTTAATCACTTTGATTGATTTGGGTTTTTGTTGTGGGTCATTGGGTTAATATTGGTCTGGCCCATTAAGGCCCATCATTTAATATTTTCTTTCATGTGTATTTTTTCAAGTATTTTTGAAAGCATATAATAAAAAGCTGTGACGAATGCATAATCAGATGTATGAGAATGTAAATGAAGACACGAGATGGTTGTTATGTTAGTTCTAATAATTAGACAAACGTTAAATCTTCTTCATGTCAATTCATTTAATAAACAAAAGAACTTTTATTTTGACATACACTTTAAGCTCAAGTTCGGCTTGTTATAGAACTTGAACTCCTTTTTCGAAGCTCGATAAAAGTTTGACTTGAACAAGTCGGGGATTAAGTTTCTAAAAGAAAGTCGACTCATTTGCTAAACCTACCTATAGAATTTACTAAATCTATCAAAGAAAAAAAAAACGTAATATATAACTAGAAATTAAACTTATTTGCATTAAAAACTATGTTAACATAAAAAGAATTAGCATAAACAAATGACCTCGTTAACAAAAAAATTAGCGTAATATCAATACTTTAACCTGCAAGTAATTAGTAACAAATCAATTATACTCAATAACTTTGTTGTAAACTAAATAATTAGATAAAAAGCAAAACCTTTTTTTCTATCTGATTGAAAAAAAAAATGGAGACTTCAACTCTGGAAGAAAGAAGTTTTTATTATAAGGTTGATCTGATTGAACTTATATTTGTTTAATCTTTTAATCACTTTGACTGATTTGAGTTTTTGATGTGGGTTATTTGGTTAATATTGGTCTAGCCCATTAAGGCTCAACATGTAATATTTTCTTTAATGTGTTTATTTTTTCAAGTATTTTTGAAAGCATATACCTAATAAAAAGTTGGGACATTGAACATAAGTAAACAAATGAAGGTAACCGAATATTAAAGAACGCATAATCAGATGTTCGACAACGTAATGAGACTATTTTATATGTTAGTTCTTATAATTAAACAAATGTTAAAGCTTCTTCATGTCCATTCATTAAAATATTAATAATAAAAAATCCGGACAGTTAGTGAAATATTCAATAAACGTGTAGTTCATCAACAACCGTAATTTTGCTCTAATGATAATATATCATTTCTCTATGATAGTAAGTGTGACTTTTTATCTGTATGACTTTACTTCTGTATTTTTTTTACGGTCTAGTTATTCATAATCTTTTTAAAAATCAAACAAAAAATCATGTTTATATTAAAAAAAAAGTTGAACAAAGCAAAATACAAAATCTATACAAGAAATAAAGTCTATAATGTAAGGGTCCGTTTGGTATGAGGGAATGAGTGGGTGTAGAATGAAAAAAATTTCATAACCTTTGTTTGGTTCATTTTTTTTCTTCAAGACAATGGGTATAGAATCATAGAATTGATTCCAACCTCAAGTGATAGGTATCAATAAATGTTACAACTTTTTTGAGTGATCCTCACATGTAGATCAAATATGAGCCACAAATACCAATATTTTTGTTTTTAAAATAGTTTTTTCTCACCTTTTTATTTATAATAAATAATAATTTAAATATAATATTAATTTATAAATTATATATGCTACACATTTCTCTTTTTATCATTTTCTTTCAAACCTTTCTTAAATTCAAATCCTATTTCAATAACCAAAAGCACTCTAAATCTTGAAACTTGGAAAGAAAATTTTTCTTAAGAAATAAAGTATCTTTAAAAATAAACAAAACACGAAGAATTGACCATGTTGAAAACAAAAGATATAACCACCAATTCACCAAACGCACGCCGACAAACCCACCAGATCCACCAACCAAAACCACAGACCCACCTGAACCAATCAACCACAAATCCAGTAGCGGCTGATGGTCGGTAATAGTGAGAGACCAGTTGTTTGTATTTGTGATTTTCTGGTTTGTGAAATTGTTTTTGAATTTATAGGCGGGTTTTTGTTTAGGTTAGGGTGTCTAAATCTTCGTTTCAGGAAGGGGATCTGCCATTATAGGTTTATATGGTCAAAGCTCTTCTTGAATCTCGTTTCAGAATAGAATTCTTTTTTGAATTCGTAGGCATAAAGACATAATTTTCTATTGTTTAAGTCGTAACCTCCTGATGGGAATTCAAAAGGAGACAGATCTCGACCAATGATATGTTTCCACGACTTATAATAACTCAAAGGATCCACGTTCTCTTTGTCTCTATCACTGTACACAAGACTCATTCCACACTCAGTTACCTTTTTATAATTCCATTCATATATGATAAAACTAACTTGATCACCTGCTTCAAGCTCATTGTTCCCAAACATCCAATGGCTTAACCATACTATTCCTTCACCAGCATATCCAATAGCACCCATATAACCAAGATATGTCCAGGAACGATCTTTTGTTATATTCGTTACTTTTGTTGATATATAAGAAATCGAAGAATCCCTTGAACATGTTTGCACAAAGCATAGATTTATTCCTTCAATCCTTTTATTCGCTGAAGCTGATGGCATGGTAAATGATATTGATGACCCACTGCTTCTATGAGCAAACCACTTTGGAACTTCTTTTCCTGGAAAATATGTACTGAATATTCCAAATTCGTATAACATCTGCGAATAGAAACCAATTTGCATGACGTTCTTGCATATTTGTAAACATAAAGGGATACGGAAAGAAAAACACAAAGACTGAGATAATACCTTGACCGGAAGTTTCTTTATGTGAGAACTTACAAAAAAATAGAAACTCTCCAATTCATAATCTTTCACATAATGTATATCTGTCCACCCCAAACTACTTATTATCTCGTTATCAACTTGTGCTAAATCTTGGATTTTCAGAACGCCTTCAATATCAGTCAGGGACTCTGATTTATTACAACAGATAAGTGGTGGTGGTGACATCTCTTGATAGAATGTAACGTTCTCAAGTAAATCACAGTCATCAACATACAAACGTTTGATTGTACTTGAAGGGCATACAACTGACTTCAGCATAGAACATTCTCCAATACTGAGTACCTCAAGCCTACCAAGGCTTTTTAGGCAATCAGGTATGGAATCAATCGGATTACAGTCTAGATATAAGTTCTTCAACATTGGCATGCTACTGAAGTCCACTGGAAAATCTTTACTAAATATATTATTGTTCATTAGAGACAAGGTTACTAGTGAAGATGGCAAAGAAAGCGAGATCGACTTTTGACTATTCGGTACTAATCTTGTGATGGAAGAGAAAAACACCTGCAATTTTGTGAAAACGCTATCTTTGTTAGGCACATTCAGCAACTTCATACGCTTCCTCTCCTTATCAAATACGCCAGCTCCGCAGCCGTCTAATGTTAGAACTTTAACATTTTTTAATTTTCTAATGATGATTGGAAGATTTTTAAGCTTACTGCAATAGCTCAAATTTAGAACAACAAGGCTACCACATTCACCAATTGATTCACACACATGAGTCAAACTTTCACATCTTGCAAGTATCAACCTCTCAAGTGCAGGTAGCTCCTTAAAGCCACCAATTGTAAGAAGCTTGCTATAACTCAGATTTAGATACTTCAATGACCCAAGAAACTGTTGCATGGAGATTAATTAGTATATCAAGATAAACAATTACAACGTTGTTATATATTAGACAAGTAATATGCTTGAATTTAATACCTTTGGCTTCCTCCAAAGCTGTTTCAGATTGCTGAATGACATGTCAAGAGCAACCAAATGCTCCATTGGCAAGTCGGAAGGTATATATTCTGATTGGAACCCATGCATACACAACCCTCTTAAACCTTTTGGAAAATTCTTGAACAGTCCGTTGACTTTAACGTGATTAAGTTGGAGTAAAATTAGTTTTTCCATCTTATTTAACACATTTGTACTCAATTCGATTTTTCTGCTACAAGAAGAAGATGAGAACTCCAGATGCTTACTGAATGATGGACCAACTCCAAAATTCATGTTTAGATCAATATCTTCGAATTCATAGTCTATCGCACTACTTGATCCACACAAGGACGACTCTTTTTTCAACATTTTCATGTCAAAGAAAAGACCATGAATTCTTTTTGTACCCTAGTTATATAGATAAGGAAAAAGAGTTTATTCATAAATAACTTTCTAGAAATAAACAAACAAGTAAATAAATATGAAGAATTCATTGTAATACCTTATCTTCTTGCAATATATTGAGGGACTCCTCATGATTCCATACTCGGCTACGCTTCCATGGCTTGTCAGGTGATTCTTGACGAACTATATCTCTCCCCATATCTTGAAGCAATTGATGCATCTTCAACTCCTTTCCTAATCCAATTGTGAGAAGACATCTTTCAATGAGCTTTTTGATTCCGTATGATGGGTGAACGCCACAGTCCTTTAATATTGCTTCAGTCACTTCTGTTTCTTTTCCAATGAAAAAACATGAAATATCCTTAAATAACTCTTTGCAACCTGATGGCAAAGAATCAAAGCCAATTCTCAAGACCTTATGTACATGATTAATTTGAAATTCTCTTGACTCTAGCATTGTGAATGCATGGCTCCATGTGTCTGCGTCTTCATTAAGTAACAAACTACCCAAAACTTTAAGAGCTAGTGGATGTCCTCCACAATACTTTGAGGCTCGTTTTGCGTCTCCTTCATAGCCTTCCTTGGGAGAATATCCACCAAATGCATGCCAACAAAAAAGTTTTAGTGAATCTGTACTACATAAACCATCAAGTGCAAGCAGCTTTGTATTGTTGGGAGGATGTTTTATTAGAAGCAATGCTTTATCTGTTATTGACCCGTCTGTGGTTGTTATTATGATCTTGCTTCCTGGATGAAAACCTTCTCTTCCAACCAACACGTGTACTTGCTCAGAGTTATCAACTCCATCAAGAACCACAAGTGTTCGCTTACGTAACAATGCTCTCTCAATCTTAGACGTGCAATTTTGGACATCATCTTCTTCAATGATACGTTTATTTGAAATGTCCTTAAGTAGCTTATTTTGTAAATGGACAAGTGCACTTGATTGTTCATCACATTTTCTTCCAATGTCTTCAACAAAGCCACTTTTTTCAAATTCATGTTGGTGCAATCCAAAGATATAGTTCGCCAATGAAGTCTTGCCGATCCCGGACATTCCCCAAATGGTGAGAATTTCAGTAGTATTTGAGGATCCCCCTTTCATCCAGGAACGTATGGTATTAATATACCTTTCCATCCCAATTAGGTGTGGGATTTTAGTCTTCATGTGAATATTCAATCTACTTCTAATTTCCTTAACGATTTCCTCAATAAACATCATCTCTCGGCTGAAAAAAAATAAATCAGATCATATCAACAAGATACCAACTAACCACGTGAATGTGAACTGAAATGATAACTAAATGCCTTTTGCATCCTCTAAGTTCAGTATACTCAGCAAAGACCATCATATGCATTCGTGGAATACTGGAATTTACATAATTTGATAGGTAAGATGGAAAGGTTAATATCTATTTAACAATTATTTTGTATCATGCGTAAAAGAAATACTTATTGGGTAAGCTAAGTAGTTAGCTACTTAGCTCAAAGCCCAAAAACTTAGGTGAAAAACCATACAATAGCCACGTACTTTCTAAAATTGTCCGTCTAGAACCACTTACTTTTTTATTACCTTACTTCACCAATGAACTATCAAATTCTGTTCCGACTTCACCAATATAACCTTGAAGTGACAATTTTACCCTTATCTTCTTTACCCTCACTTGCATCGTTAGTCCTTAATACTAACGTACGTTAGTCCTTTTGCACCTTTTTGTTCGTTTTTTCACGTTTTTGACCGGTTTTGCACATTTTCATACGTTTTTGCACTTTTCATCTGGTTTTACACGTTTTCATCCGTGTTTACACGTTTTGGTGATGAAAACGTGTAAAACCAGATGAAAAGTGCAAAAACGTATGAAAATGTGCAAAACCGGTCAAAAACGTGAAAAAACGAACAAAAAGGTGCAAAAGGACTAACGTACGTTAGTATTAAGGACTAACGATGCAAGTGAGGGTAAAGAAGATAAGGGTAAAATTGTCACTTCAAGGTTATATTGGTGAAGTCGGAACAGAATTTGATAGTTCATTGGTGAAGTAAGGTAATAAAAAAGTAAGTGGTTCTAGACGGACAATTTTAAAAAGTACGTGGCTATTGTATGGTTTTTACCCTTTGGTGTTATATACAAAGTCTCATAACTTAACTGGATTTCAAAAACTGAGCAAATATTCAATTTCATATAGAGGATCAAAAGGTGAAGTCTATTTCTAATTCACTGTGATAAAGATAATCAAAGGCAATGGATTTTTGTCCAACAATTAAAAACCAAATCACACAATTACGTAATGAACCTATCAAGATCGTGATAATATTTTACTCGAACCTTTTGGTTAATGTCCTAAATAGATTGAGGTTCTCATTTAAAAACAAAATGAATAAAAAATGAGTTACCGTAAGAGAAGGTTTTGCAAAATGAAAATTCTTTCTCAATTTGCTTTTTTGATTTCGGATGTAAAAAGCAATGAATATATCTTCCCAGTGAAGATTGCAAATAAAGCATTGACATTAGTTTTACAAAAATATCAAATAATGATATCCTATTCCTTAATTTAAGGATATCACATTAAGTAAAATTTAAAACGAAATTTGATTTATCATTAGTCAAACAAACCTTAAATGATCATTAAATTGGTAAAACTAATATGCGATTTAATGACGTGGAAAGAGTGCCAACATGGCTTAAATGACATGGCAAGTTTTCAAAAAAACTTTTGTTTATTATATATATATATATTAGACGCATTTGCATCAAGTTAGACGAATCATATGTATTTTTCGTCCTCTGTGGGTCTAATTTGTTGCTAGTACTACTTTGCATCGTTTTCACTTCAATATCACTTTCGAAACTAATTGTAATGCATCTAAAATTATTAGAGATGCATCTAATTTAAGTCAATTCATCTCAAATATGCCATTATAATCATTTCTCATTCTTCTTATTTTAAGATTTCTTCTCACTGGATCCTTACCCCAATTAACTAAGCATAACTTTTGTCATTTAGTTATTTTTAGAATTTTTAATTGATACATATATCATATTTAGCGGGCCACTTTTCACAATTTATAATTCTTTTAATTTTAAAATAATGCTAAATTTAAGTTTTCATTTATTTTTTTATTAAAAAATAAATAATACTAATATTTTCTCTCTTCTCATTTTCTTTCAGACCAATCTAAATCAAAATCCGATTCTAAACCCACTCACAAACAAAACGCATTACACACCCTTAATACAGAAGTCCAATTATGTAGCACTATTAAAAATAGCATTTGTTCTAATTAATAAAAATGTGGTGAAGCACTTATAAATCTTATTTAAATGTGACGAAGCACTTTTTGAAACTTAAAACTTCAAACAAAAAAATTATTGTGGGGGAATTAGTGTATCTTTGGAAATTTGTTTTTTTATAATATAAAAAAAAAATATATACGGAGTTTTTTTTAGAAACGCTAAAATATTTATATACGGAGTATTTGTTAGCACTCAGGGTAATTTTCTTTCTACGCCCTTTTAAAAAATTCTTGGATCTTTCACTGTTCGAAACCCACTAAATACACATTTGGTCAGGGTGGTAAGGAAGATACGACAATAATCACGGGATACTTTGGTTAGACCGCGTACATCAGATTCAAAAACTATCCCTATCCGAATAACCCTTAGAAAACACCTCATCCGTTTACCCGTTTGTAAAAAAAAAAAAAAAAAAAAAAAAAAAAAAAAAAAAAACCTTAATCTGCATGCTTTTAGCCTAGCGGGTTATTGATCCAAGATGTATTCACATGTAGGTGTTCATCAACCAACTTGTAGGAACGTTGAATTCGGACAATATTATACTCCTATCAAACAACGTGCGGTCGCAGGGATACCCCAATTAAGCCGGATGCATTCGAGTTAAAAATCCATACTCGTTGGTTAACCAAAATAAAGAAAACCTCAAAGCGATATGTTTTTAGTCAGTGGCGGCAATTAGCATGTGCAAATGGTGCAACCACACAGGACCCCTCATTGTAAGGGGTATCCAATTTAGTATATAATCCATTAATATTTATAGTTTTTATCCATATATTAAGTATATAACGTTTTGAATTTTTAGTATATTTGTTAAATATTAGTATCAAAGATGTGAAAGAATTGGATTAAATATGGGCCACATACAAAGAAATGAAAGACTTAAGGATTGAATATGGGCGATAATGCCGCATACAAAAAATAGAGGAGAAACTATCTCCACATTCAAAACATAACAAAATTGCTTATGTCTTTTGAAATGCAGGATACTTTGAACAATTTGCATAATCTCAAATAACTTTTTATTTTCTATAATATTTAAACTTTTCGTGATTTTTTATGTGGGTCTCATTCGTAATTTCGTACCGGGCCACCCAAATCAATGGGACGACCCTGTTTTTAGTTATTACATGACCTTGTTTGCTTAAAAATAGAATATAAAAGTTTCGGGGAAGTAAGAAAGTTTTACCGGCCATTTGCATCCTTTCCTTTTAGATCAGCAACTTCTTTGAGTGCTTCCATCCATGATTCCAACTTACGAGTAGCCTGCCTTTTCTTTTCCTCGTCCTGCTCTGCCTCCATTCTTTCTCTGTGTTTGAATAACGCCTCTCCAAAGCTACTTTCTTGCTTCCTAACATGAGTTGGCTCGACGTGGTAAAAAATAGGTACAACGATATGCTTTGAGACCTTTCGTTGCTCAAGGATCAACACAAGCTCATCAAGACACCATGATGAAGATGCATAGTTCTTAGACAAGACAATTATAGACGCACGAGAGCCTTTTATAGCTCTTGTAAGCTCGGGTTTTAGTTCTTCCCCCGTTTCAACCTCTTGTTCATCAAGAAAGGTAGATATGTTTTCACTCACTAAAGCTTCGTACAAGTAATCCGTAAAGTTGAGACGAGTGTCTATTCCTCTAAAACTTAAGAAAACATCATAAGTTTTAGATTCTTGTTGTTGTTCTTCATCTTGTATTTCGTTGATGATAGCCATGTAAGTCGAAGATTAACTACAAGAGTATGATCAGTTTAATTTTTTGCTTTAATTTGTGTTTTGTTGTGTTAATTAGATTATAAGATGAATGTGTGTTTTTATGATAACAAAGTCATCATTGAGAGGAGACTAATTAAAGACTTAAGCAGCTTAATTTGACTTGGTCTCCCACTCCTAAAAGATTATTTTCTTTGGATTTTACAGGCAACTTTCACTAACATATTCTTGAGAAAATAACAAAAAAGCATACTGAGCTGAGTCACCGTATGCCCACTTTGTGGAAAAAATAGTCCCAAAGCAAACACCTTTTGCTTACTTTACACCTACCCACCTAAGGCTAAAGCGTGTACCACTCTCATTCATATATTGTTAAAGTATGTTACAATTAATAAGAAATTTATTTACTTCAGTCGTGGCTTGAGATCATCTTTTTCTCCTCCTTTCTATACCTACGAATTCCAGTAGCTATATCGCGTTGCATAATCCATAATGAGTTAGGAATTCATCAAAGTTTGTAGATTTTTCAATATTTATTTTAAGCTATAAATATTTCATCAGTAATATGTTTAGTGATTTTCAGTATTCAACATTGTATTTAGAGGTGTGAATCGGGTGCAGGTAATTGTCCGGTTGAGGAGTTGACCCTGAGTCTTTAACAAATCTAACCTTGTCAATTTATTAAGTGAGTTAGGCGGGATGACTTGTTTTCTACCCAAACTCGTATTGTATTTCTCTAACCCATACGGCCATACTTGATTGTTTTGGTATTGATTTTGTGTCATGTTTGGAAATTGGCACCTCAAATTTAGACCCCCTGTCCTCCTTTGACATGTACATCACCGTTGTGCTGCCCTTTCCGACCTGTTGACGATTCTTCCCCTCGTCCACAAATTTGTTTGTCTATTCTCCGCTCTATTTCTTTCAGTAGTTTGGAGAATTCTACAAAACGCTATTTTCTTTTCTTTCTCCATCAATAGCCATTACTGGTTTTTGTAGCGTTTGATAGCTTTCTTTCTTTTAATTAGCACAATGAAGAGCCATCCCAGCATCAATATATAACATGTATATATTAGAGCGTGTTGTTGCTAGCGGTTTTTTTCAAGTGCCAAAATCCCTTTTTCGATCTTAAGGGTGTGGATATTCAACTTAATATAAAAAATAAAAGAGAATCATTTTTACAAAAAGCAATTATAACAAGATGCTATTATCAAACTAGTTTCTAATAGGTGTTTGTATAATGCAAGGCTTCCTAAGAACATTATGGTGGCTGAAATGATATGTGACGGACAATGGAAATGGCCAAATGAATGGCATGATCTATATAAATATGTGGTGGCCATCAATGTTCCTATTCTTGATCAACTTAAAAAGATAGTGTAGTATGGAAGAATAAAGAGAATGAGATGAAGAAATTCAGCATCAAAGAAGTTTATAATGAGTTGAGAAGAAACACTAATGAGGTCAGATGGAGTGCTCTTTTATGGTTTACACTGAGTTATGATGTAAGAGCATGTCCACTATGCAAACAAGATGCAGTCACATAATCACTTATTCTTCAAATGTTCATACTCTAAGCCTATTTGGGAAGCAATGAAAGTCAAAATGCAGGTGACTACGAATGCAGAAAGCTGGGAGGAAAATTTTGATGAAACTACAAGAAGGCCATGCAAAAACAGTATAGAGATGACAGAACTTGGGAGGTTTTGATGGATCAAATTTGTGAGACCATTAGAATGAAATAATGGGTCTAAAAGTGAAGAATTCAGTGGCTGGCTGTAATTCAGGTTGCAGAAAGATGGAATGTGGTAATGAATGTCCTACAACAAGATCCTACAAATCAGTAAAGAGATCAGGTATGGATGGGAGTGTTAACTGGTTGCAGAATGTGATATGGTACGGAAGATATTGCAGTTTGTGGATTCAATTAATATTGTAAAAGATATGGTGAGTCGTGAAAGATGGGACTACCCTGATCTTTCAAATGTGGTTGGATCCTTGGATTGAAGTTATGGTTTAAGCTTTATGTAATCTTATTTTCAAGGTGATACCTTTTTGTGATAGGACCTTGATACTACATGTGAGGATGTGGCTGCATATAGTGTTCAAGGTAATCTTACAAAAGGGAAATGTAGCCTTGGAATGGAGATATCCATAGAGCTGGGGGTGTTTCTTTTTTTTGTTAGCTAAGGGATGTGTGGGGCCATGTGGGACCCATGATTGTTAGTGAGTCTTAATGGGGAGAGTCTCCCTTATAACACTCACATGGGGATAGACCAAATAAGAGAAAAATGGACCCCACTTACAAAACAAATAATATTAAATTGATGGACCCCACACTTTCTTCGACTAACAGAAAAAAAAGAAACACCCCAGTTTGGTTATGGCAGAGCTCACTTAATGGTGATGCCATTCTTTGTCAAGACATGTAAAGCTGCTGTTCAGTTATGTGTTCTTGATGGAGAGTAATGGAAATGTAGCCTTTGATTGGAATGAGCTAGCTCTTAGTGATTCTACACTCATGATTCTTCTGATAGGACTTACCAACCTTTTGTGAGGATGTGAACCGCAATTTGGTTGTCTAGGTAATCTTACAAAAGAAAATGTAGTCATAGTGTTGGAATATCCTAAATAGCTTGGTGAAATTGGTGAATAAGAGGTGAAGTCAAGTACTAGTTTGTTTAGTTACTGCATGTTAGCAGTAGTATAGATGTACGTGCTTCTTCTTATTTGTTGTAAGCAATTTAAGGGGTGTTTGGGACACGTCCATCACCTTTAAATGATTGTAGATATTGTTTGGGAGCTAATATATTTCACCATTTCACCCAAAAAATATATATATATATATTCATCATTTCGCCAAACTAATGAAAGAACACGAACAAGCTTGTTTAGTTCACTAAAAAGAAAACTGAAAAATGAACCTACTCCTGTTAAATGAATGAGGTTTATTGATTAATACTAGTAAAAAAACCTTTAGTGACACAGAAAAATGAGTTTCTGCAAAGGCTTTTCCCTCCCACCCAATTCAACATTTACAGACATTGAAAAAAAAAAAAAAAAAAAAAAAAAAAAAAAAAAAAAAAAAAAAAAAAAACTTTATCAGTCATCATCAGACTCACACACCCATAAACAAAACCAAATTCTCATTATACTTTAACCAAAACACAAAAGAAAAATATAAATAAAAATCATTATCATTATTATTTCCACTCATTTTGCACCTCCTAAAAACAAGGAGTAAAAAAACCCAACACTTTATCAGTCATCATCAGACACACACCCATAAACAAAACCACATTTGGGCATTTTAGTTGATTCTATCATACTCTAAACATTCTCTCTACTTTGTTAGACATGTGGGTCATCATCATTAGTGTTGTCCTCAAAACTTTTCTAGTTAAATTAGTTCTAACAAAATAAATCAAAATCACCTATGGTTAGCTACTTCACTCACTTGTAGTTGCATATACCTACATGTCTTTCAACACGCCGAACTCATGGTTAGACAAGAACAAGATCCTTTGACCAAGGTTGCAGTGCGCCTTTTCCTGTTCACGGGTCCAAGCCATTGGACCATCTAACCCTGCACCGCCTAAATCATTTTAATAAATAAATAGATTAGTGATGGAATTATATAAGTTTGTTTTTTCAAATTTACCACACTTGATCATATATATAAAAATGGCAAATTTTGCAGGTCAATCCATATAGAAAATTACCCGTTTTGACCAAAATCGTTTTTGACATGTTAATTGTTACCCAACCCGTGACATGTTAATTGTTACCCAACCCGTCAGACCCATCCTTTTTGCCATCCCTAGTACTGAATTATTGTTTTCTCGGGTGAATTTGAGCATGAATGGAAGTGAGAGCTTACAATTATGTGATGGGATTGGTTAGAAAAAGCAGAGTTCTGTGTAACTATTGGCATACGGCAAGAGCTCCTCAACTTCAATCCTAGAGCTAGAGCAGCTCATGGTTCTTCTAAAACGGCTACGGACTAACTCATCCTCAGCCCAAAACAAGCTGTATACAGGTCTATGGTCTGAAAACCTAGATTCACCACATATAAATAGAAACAAATAAAGATGAACGGGCTCAAGTACCCAAGAGTTCAAGCGGCGATGCATCAAAGAAGAGATTAATATAAAACTAACATACGAGATGCAATTGTGAAGGGAAAATAGACAAAATCACGGTTTGTAAAAAGGGTTGACCGGAGCTATTCAGCATTTCAGCCAATGAGCTTCTACGCTTAAGTGCTTAACAGAATTTATGCATGAGCAAACAGATCAAACCATTGAACATTAACTAAATTCTTTGACATTAATTGGAATGAAGTTACAACTTTGTATTTGTTATCAAATCAGTGAATTATTTAAAAAGATGAAACTCATTGTGTTTGACCAAGCATGTTCAAATGCGCTGGTCTAGAAACAATAATTACAACCTTAAACTGCATAGAATTCGATTTAGGGTAATAAGGTTTTGAATTAATGAGAAAGTTAATGAATCAATTGTTTTAATTTAACCAAGTTTTTTGTGTAGTGACATGTAAAACTAAATGACTAGAGAAATGTCGAGTTTTTCATTTATTTGTTACCCATATCTTCAACTTTTGAGTTTTGAAGGTCAAACAAAGAATCTATAAACTAATGCAATGACTCCACATATCCCAAGAAAGCTCAAAGTCACAGCATCCTAAATCTAAGTACCTCATTGAACAAAAAAGCAGCACCTAATCCTTAAATTCAAAGTCTCACCAATCCGCTCGAGACCCAATATAGAAAGAAAAATTTCTACGGTTTGTGCCTCTACTTTAGCACTACGAGTTTACGACACAATTCAACAAAGGCATGCAACCAGCTATAGCAGGTTAAGATAAGGCCAAATAGTCGAATCCAGGTCATCATCGTCAACATCATTCTAAGGTTAATTATCATGACCATTTCAGCCCTCATACCCCTATAAATGTCACTGCCTTAAGAACAACATACCAGTAACTACCATTATGAACACTCAGTCAAATCAAACCTTGGACCAAATTAGATGATATCAAGCAGAATGAGCCATGAAAAACCAAAAGTAAAGAAACTCGTGTAGCATAACAAACGAGTTCAATTGTCTATACTGGCATTCACAGAGCCATATTTATTAAACTACATACGCAACAAAACACAAAGATACAGCTTTTTGAAAATAAAACTATTAGCATACCTTCTCATTCTTTCCAAGATCTTTCCCTTTCCACCCCATTTTTTGAAGAAGCCGAAATCCAACATTTGACGATGGCAATTGCATATCTAGCGATGCTTGTTCCACATGATCAAGGTCCACATTTTCCTTCAGTCTTTGATTTATCAGTAACAGAAATTCATCCACAAATTCGTTCAGTATAGATGCCTCATCTTCCTACACCATTCCACGAAAAACCACATCAATACACAAAATCCTCTACATTTTTACATCGTCACATATATACATTCAGCAAACATAAAGTCATAAACATGATTAAACATAAATGAATTAACATAGAGGGTGTTTGGGATTTCTTTTTTCTTCGTTTAACTGCTTATTTTTAAGCACATAAGCTGCTTGGGACATGCGTATTTGAAATGAAACAAAATTTTATTTTTTTTTAACATCAAGTGAACCCTAAAATCTAATATAAAGCAGTGTTTGTTTGAGATTAATTTTCCGGTGTATGGGCAAAAGCTAATAAGCTCAATTTCTTGAGCTTATGAGCTTATCAACTTGAGCTTATGAACTTAATAAGCATAAGCTCACAAGCCCAAAAATTCAAGCTTATTATCTTTTCAAAAAGTTCAATAAGCTCATAAGCCGGGAAAATAAGCTTAAACAAACACCCTCTTAAAAAAGATTAAACTAAAAATTTTAAAATGGTCTCAATTGCAATTATATTTACAAAATAAGCAAATCCAAACACTATTTCCCAAAGTACTTACTTTTAGTTAACTTATGAGCTTGTGTAAAACCTAAAAACTTCATAAAGCTCATATTTTTGGGCTTATTAACCAAAAAAGTATGTTTATGAGCTATTCAAAATTTAACTAAAGCTCAAAAGCCCACTAAATAAGCTAACAGAAACACCCCCTTAAGCAGCTTACGAGTTCTTATCTATAAGCAGAAACAAAAGCAACCCTTAATTAAACATAAAGTCATAAAAAGAATTAGCATAAACATAAGACCTCGTTAACTTTCTGCTGTTGTCTTCTCCTTATGTCTTGTCTAACGTTGAACCTTCTATTATCCATTTCAATTAATTATATCAACCCTTTAACCTGCAACTAATTAGTAACAAATCAGTTATACTCAATAACTTTGCTGTAACTAAATAATTAGAGGAAAAAAATCAAGATTAATACTAAATCAAACGATGATTATTAGAAACCTTTTTTAATCTGATTGAACTTGTATTTGTTTAATCTTTTAATAACTTCGACTGATTTGGGTTTTTGATGTGAGTTATTGGGTTAATATTGGTCTGGCCCATTAAGGCCCATCATTTAATATTTTCATTCATGTAGAGATGCAAAAAAAAAAACCGGTTTATGAACCGAACCGGAATAAAAAACTGAAACCGATTTTATCAAAAAAACCGGTTTTCGGAAAACCGGTTATAAAAGACCCGAACCGGCAGTTTTGAAACCGGTTATAATTTTTTTTGATTGGCCAGTTTGGAAACCGGTTATAACCGAACCGGCCATGAAAACCGGTTTTTTTTATCCGGTTTGAAACCGCTTTTACGATATATATGTTGACAGCTATTTTTATTGTTTTTAGGCATGCATGTGATGGGTTAACTTTTGGCAAGCATGTGATGACAACTTTTGGCAGGCATGTGATGCTATGCCATCTCAAATCTTTTAAAATATACTATTTATTTTTCAATTCATATCAGTATATTCATGTTTGGCATTCTCACTCCATAAACATATAATCATTTTCACAATCTCACTCCATAACACTGCCCATCTCACAAGAAAAAAAAGAAGAGAGAAGGACCTCAGTTTCAGTCATAAATCTTTAATGATCTTATGTACTTGAACAAATACCCATCATTGGTCTTAAATACAAATCGAAAAACACGAAAGAAGACGAACAAACAACCTACCCGAGACCTCTTTAATGAGATCTTGACGAACCTTTTGTGCTTCAGTTGTTTTCGTTCGAAGATATTAAGTAAAAATCGTTTTTGGATAAAAGAGAAGGACGAATTTTTGGAGATCCGGTTTGGTTGGAGATCTATTTTGAAAGAAAGATACAAAGTTTGTGGGTGGCGTTTCTTTTAAGCTAAAAATTAGGGTTGCGAGTGACTAAAAAAATTATGGATCTTATACAGTCTACCAGCCCAATATTTAGAAAAAAAAACCGGGTTTTGAAACCGGTTTGACATCAACCGGTTTAGACTGGTTACAAACCGGTTCATACCGATTACACATTTTCAATCCCAAAACCGGTTTCAAACCGGACCGGTTTCAGGCAAAACCGATTTTTGACTAGTCAACTTTAACCGAAACCGGTTTTTAAACCGGTTCGGTTTTGAAAAAAACCCGGTTTGTGCACCTCTACATTCATGTGTTTATTTAAATTTCAAAGTATTTTTTAAAGCATATAATAAAAAGTTACGACATTAGAACATAAACAAACAAATGAAGATAAATGAATATTAACAAACGCATGGTTAGCTACTGTAATTTTACTCTAATGCTAAAATGTTATTTATGGTTTTGCCATACACTTTAAGCTCAAGCTCGGCTTGCTATAGAATTTGAACTCGTTTTTTAATGTTTGATAAAAGTTTGACTCAAACAACTTGGGGCTTAAGTTGCTAAAAAGAAGGTCGGCTTATTTGAAAACCCTACCTATAATTTACTAAATCCATCACAGAAAAAGAAAAGATCGTAATGTGACAATGTGTAGCTAGAAATTAAACTTGTTTACATTAAAATTGAAAGAGCAATAAAGTCATTTATTTACAAAAATAAATAGAAATCGCTTAAGAATCAATAATACTAGCCTAGTACTTGCGCTTAGCGGCAGTGGTTTACACTTTCAACAATATTTGTTTTGGCGTTGATTTGTGTGTTTTTTAGTTGTGTATCGTTTAAGAATAGAAAATTTGTGTTGCTAGTAAGGTATCCACGTACAAGAGTGGCGGCAAATTTCGATGTGTATCCTCTACTTTAAAGCAGTCGAGCCATGCATATTTAAAAATTTTATACTCTAGCAACATGTGTATCTTAAATAAAACAACGACTATCAGTAATAGTTAGAAAACATACATCACCTTAGCTTAAAATGCTTGTGATTAATTTTTTTTTCAAGTCAAAGAGAATAAGGCAATTGTGATAGGTAAGCTAGAGCAATGGGCGATGTACCATCGCTAAGCCGACGTGTCTTTCGTCAAAATGCTTGCCACTGCAGTAAGGAGAGGTTTTGCCAAACCACATGCCAAACTCTTGGCTTGTGCCAGTTTTATTTTTTAATCGGGTTTTGTGTTTTAATTGGACATGGTGGGTCTCAAAAGTGAGGTTTTGGCTTAAGTTATCGGGTGTTTTTGGATGTGTGGGTGAAAGGAAAGTGAAAAGGAGAAAAACTAATGTGGCGGTTTAGCTTAAGTCAATGCACCTGACGCTCTTATAAATGATTTTTTTTTCTTCTCTTATTTATGATGACGATTGAACATCAATTTTCTACTTTTCATGATATTCATGCCGTCTTTACAGCTCTATTTCACAGTATTCCAAACTTATCAAATCACTAATACACTAAATCCACCATCAAATAACTTCAATTGTTTTCGCAATTCAAATTAGAAATGAGATCAATATAAAACACAAATTCTTTAAAAAATCAACAAATAAATATTGGTACACATGATTTGTTATTTTAGAAATTATGTGTGATTTTATAAATCACATGGGATTTAATAAATCACATGTGATATAAAAATAACAAATCACGTGTGATTTTTTAAGATATATATCTCAACACTCAACAAAAAAGTTCGTCAAAATTATATAAAAGTGTCTCTTTATAGAAAGATGATTTAATTTTCACGGCATTTATATTATTCGCTTCGATTAACGATTAACAGTTTGTAAAATATTTATTTTCTTTAAAAATGAAAAGGTTTTTTTTTTATGAAAACTAAATGCCAAAGATTTATTCATTGTATTTGTAAAAATTTTATGTTTTTATTGAACTTTTCTCTATGATGATAAGTGTGACTTTTTATCTGTGTGATTTTACTTATGTATTTTTATGGTCTAGTTATTCATAATTTTTTCAAAATCAAACAAAAAATCATGTTAATATGAAGAAAGGAAAAAAAGAGGGCAAAAAATCATGTTAATACGAAGAAAGAAAAAAAAAATGAAAACGAAGCAAAAATACAAAGTCTATACAAGAAATAAAGTCTGCAAAGTAACTTTGAAAAGGAAATTTTTCTTAAGAAATAAAGTATCTTTAAAAATAAACAAAACACAAAGAATTGACCATGCCCACTACAGCTGAAAACAAAAGATATAACCACCAAACGCACACCAACGGCCGACAAACCCACCAGAACCATCAACCAAAACCACAAATCCATCAGCCGACAACACCATCAGTGGTGGAGGCAATTTCCGAAGATAGTAGCGGTAGATGGTCAATTCGAAGGCTCTTTTTGAATGGGAAATTCCAGTAAAGGTATATGGTCAAAGCTCTTTTTGAATCTCGTTTCAGAACAGAATGATATTCTGAATTCTAAAGGATGACGACAAAATTCTCTATTGTCTAAGTAGTAATTTCCTGTTCCGAATTCAAAAGCAGACAGATCTCGACCAATGATATGTTTCCACGACTTATAATAACTCAAAGGATCAACGCTCTCTTTGTCTCTATCACTGTACACAAGACTCATTCCACACTCAGTTACCTTTACATCCTTGTACTCACTCATGGTAACACTAACTTGATCACCTGCTTCAAGCTCATTGTTCCCAAACATCCAATGGCTTAACCATACTATTTCTTCACCAGCAAATCCAACATCACCAATATGACCATCATATCTCCAGGAACGCTCTTTTGTTATATTCATTACTTCTGTTGATATATAGTAACTTATATAAGAATTGCTTGAAAATGTATGCACAAAGCATATATTAATTCCTTCAATCCTTTTATTCGCTGAAGATGATGGCATGGTAAATGATATTGATGACCAAGGCCGTCTCATGGATTTCGGTGGCCCCGTGCCACACCACAAAGAGGCCCTTAAAAACACATACAAAATAAACATATATCACTAGTGCATGAACTAATTAAACTCAAGCGTCATGTTGTGTATATACATATATATTAAAGTGCATAGAATTTTGTGGCCCTCGTTAAGCGGTGGCCCTGTGCAATGGCACCTCTTGCACTCCCTTAAAGCCGGCCCTGTTGATGACCCACTGCTTCTATGACCAAACCACTTTGGAACTTCTTTTCCTGGAAAACATGTACTGAATATTCCAAATTCGTAACACATCTGCAAATACAAAACCAATTTGCATGACGTTCTTCATATTTGAAAATATAAAGAGATACGGAAAGAAAAACACAAAGACTGAGATAATACCTTGACCGGAAGTTTCTTTGAGGTAAAACCTACCAAATAATTGATACTCCCCACTTCATAATCTTTCACATAATGTATATCTGTCCACCCCAAACTACTTATTATCTCGTTATCAACTTGTGCTAAATCTTGGATTTTCAGAACGCCTTCAATTTTAGTCAGGGACACTGAATCCTTACAACAGATAAGTGGTGGTGCTGACATCTCTTGATAGAATGTAACTTTCTCAAGTAAATCACAGTGATCAACATACAAACGTTTGATTGTACTTGAAGGGCATAAAACTGACTTCAGCATAGAACATCCTCCAACACTGAGTACCTCAAGCCTACCAAGGCTTTTTAGGCAATCAGGTATCGAATCAATCGGATTACAGTCTAGATATAAGTTCTTCAACATTGACATGCTACTGAAGTCCACTGGAAAATCTTTACTAAATATATTATTGTTCATTAAAGACAAGGTTACTAGTGAAGATGGCAAAGAAAGCGAGATCGACTTTTGACTATTCGGTACTAGTGAAAAATGCCTGCAATTTTGTGAAAACGCTATCTTCATTATCAAATACGCCAGCTCCACAACCGTCTAATGTTAGATCTGTAAGATTTTTTAACTTGCTAACGCTGATTGGAAGATTTTGAAGCTTACTGCAATAGCTCAAGTTTAAAACAAGAAGGCTACCACATTCACCAATTGATTCACACACAGGAGTCAAACATTCACATCCTGTAAGTATCAACCTCTCAAGTGCAGGTAGCTCCTTAAAGCCACTGATTGTAATAAGCTTGCTATAACTCAGATTTAGATACTTCAGTGACCCAAGAAACTGTTGCATGTAGATTAATTAGTATATCAAAATAAACATTTACAACCGTTATTATATGTAAGACAAGTAATATGCTTGAATTTAATACCTTTGGCCTCCTCGAAAGCTGTTTCAGATCACTGAATGACATGTCAAGAGCAACCAAGTGCTCTACTGGTAAGTCAGAGGGTATATATTTCGATTGGAACCCATGCATACATAACCCTCTTAAGCCTTTTGGAAAATTCTTGAACTGTCCGTTGAGTTTTACATTATTAAGTTGGAGTAAAATTAGTTTTTCCATCTTATTTAATGCATTTGTACTAAATTCCATTTTTCTACAACCAGAAGATGAGAACTCCAAAAGCCTACCGAATGATGGAGCAGCTCCAAAATTCATGTTTAGCTCACGATCTTGAAATTCGTGGTCTATAGCACTACTTGATCTACACAACGACGACTCCTTTTTCAACATTTTCATGTCAAATAATAGACCTTGAATTTTTACCGTGCCCTAGTTATAAAGACAAGGAAAAAGAGTTATTCATAATTAACATTTAATAGATCAAAAATATCAAAAAGTGAATACATATGAATAATGCAATGTAATACCTTATCTTCTTTCAATATATTGAGTGACTCCTCATGATTCCATACTCGACTACGGTTCCATGGCTTGTCAGGTGATTCTTGACGAACTATATCTCTCCCCATATCTTGTAGCAATTGATGCATCTTCAACTCCTCTCCTGCTCCAATTGTGAGAAGACATCTTTCAACAAGCTTTTTTATTCCATATGACGTGTGTTTGATGGAGTCCTTTAATATTGCTTCAGTCACTTCTGTTTCTTCTCCAACGAAAAAACATGCAATATGCTTAAATAATTCTTGGCAAACTGATGGCAAAGAATCATAGCCAATTCTCAAGACCTTGTGTACATTATTGATTTGAAATTCTCTTGACTCTAGCATCGTAAAGGTATGGCTCCATGTGTCTGCGTCTTCGTTAAGTAGAAAACTACCCAAAACTTTAAGAGCTAGTGGATGTCCACCACAATACTTTGATGCTCGTATTGCGTCTTCTTCATAACCTTCCTTGGGAGAATATCCACCAAATGCATGCCAACAAAAAAGTCTTAGTGAAGCGATACCATGTAAACCATTAAGTGCAAGCATGGTGTGTTTCGGAGGATGTTTTATTAGAGGCAATGCTTTATCTGTTATTGACCCGTCTGTGGTTGTTATTACGATCCTGCTTCCTGGATGAAAACCTTTTCGTCCAACCAACACATGTACTTGCTCAAAGGTATCAACTCCATCAAGAACCACAAGTGTTCGTTTTTTTAACAATGCTGTCTCAATCTTAGACGTGCAATTTTGGACATCATCTTCTTCAATAATATGTTTATTTGAAATGTCCTTAAGTAGCTTATTTTGTAAATGGACAAGTGCACTTGATTGTTCATCACATTTTCTTCCAATGTCTTCAACAAAGCTACTTTTTTCAAATTCATGTTGGTGCAATCCAAAGATATAGTTTGCCAATGAAGTCTTGCCGATCCCGGACATTCCCCAAATGGTGAGAATTTCAGTAGTATTTGAGGATACCCCTTTGATCCAGGAACGTATGGTATGGATATAACTTTCCCTCCCAATTAGGTGTGGGATTTTTGTCTTCATGTGAATATTCAATCTACTTCTAATTTCCTTAACGACTTCTTCAATAAACATCATCTCTCGGCTGAAAAAAATAAATCAGATCTTATCAACAAGACACCAACCATGTGAATTTGAATAACTGAAATGATAACTAATTAATTTAAATGCCTTTTGCATCCTCTAAATTCAATATACTCAGCAAAGAGCATCATATGCATTCGTGGAATTTACAGAACTTGATAGGTAAGATGGAAAGGTTAGTATCTACGGAGTATTTCACTATGATTTTGTATCATGCGTAAAAGAAATACTTATTGGAGAAGTAGTTAGCTCAAAGCCCAAAAACTTAATAAGAAATCCAATTATGTAGCACTATTAAAAATAGCATTTGTTTTAATCATACTATATTATAATGGAGGAAGACCTTCTAATATTAGACTACTTAAAATTAAGCCTTACAAGTTAATAAGCTTAAAGTACAAGTGATTCAAACACAAATGTTACTTCTAGAAATTCTCCTCATATTTAATTCCAGCATACAATTAATACTAACATTAAATACAATAAATAAATCATTATGTACATTAAATACAATTAATTAACTGGTCAATAAATACAATTAATGCACTTATTAAAACACCCCTTACATAAGAAAAATACAAATTATCAAGCATATTGTACAACCAACTTAAACACAATTCCTGCATTAAATGTCACTAATACAAATAATAAAGCATATTATACAAATATTCAAGCCCAAACGGGCAATGGGCTCGAGCCCGAACGAGCACGGCTCAAACGGGCTCGAGCCCGAACGGACACGAGCTAAACGAAATTTTTGATATCCGTAAATTTATTATCAAAAAGAACATACTAAACTAAAATATGTTCATATCTTTACTCCTTTATAAAGAGGGAATATCCCCTTCCTAAAACCGAGCCTCTCTCCGAACCAAAATATTAAGATTCAACAACCGAGCCTAAATCATATATAAACTAACCTAAAAAAACCCACAAAACAACACACTCCTTCTCTTCTTTTTGCCACACACACAAAACACATAAATCTTCTTACCTCTCTCTAAACTCACTGCTAAAGCATATATATGGTTTATGATTTAGATCTGACGCCGGACATCTGCTCAGCCAACCGGAATCTGGTGGTATCAACGGAAACCGAAACCATGATTACAAGATTGGTAAGAACCACGACCGAACCTAATAACGAGCTTAAATTTTAAGATTCAGACACCCGGACCTATTTCATATATATAAATTAGAAAGAGACACATATCTGACAAACAAAAAAACACACATATTCTCTCTATTAACCTAAAATTCAAACTAGCACCCTCTCTCTTAACTTCCACCGCCACCACTATGTAAATCCGCCGCCGCTGCTGCAAACAATAAATCAACTAACCACAAACCAACTAAAAAATTGACACCGAATGAGGCTAAAACACGGTCCAAAGGTACTTTTTTTTATGAACATCTTCGTATGATTTTTTTTTAAGATCTAAAAATTCTTATGGTTTATGATTTAGATCTGACGCCGGACATCTGCTCAGCCAACCGGAATCTGGTGGTATCAACGGAAACCGAAACCATGATTACAAGATTGGTAAGAACCACGACCATACGTTGTTAATTTTTTTTTTCAAATTTTAAGTTATATCTTTTTTAAGGTTTTGTGATATTTGTGTTTCTTTTACGATGGGCTGGAAATGATAGAAAGAACTTTTAATCTCATGAAATAATTTAAACACAAACAACTTATTTTTTTTTAATTAATTAATTTATTTATTTTTGGCTGCTACTAATAGTGTTTTTCTCTTTATTTCAGGTAATAGAGAATACAGAGTGAACTTTGAAAGACTTTGGGTATGGTAAAGTGGTGTTGAACTGTTGATGCAACTTTACAAAAAATAATAAAAATGTGGTGTTGAATTGTCGAATTAATCTATATATTTTTAGTTTCATACTCTACTTTTTTTAAAATCAATGAATCTGGTATTTTTTTGACTTTTTCATCAATCTGATTTTTTTTGGTTTTTTAGCTTTTATTTGTAAGTTTGATTTTTTCGAATGAATATGAGTTTTTTCTTTTTTTTATATATAAATCATTATTGTTAAGAAGTTAATATTTGTTGTTGCTGTTATCTCGCTTGCTGTTGCTGTAGCTTATCACCGCTTACCGTCGCATGTTGTTGCCGTAGCCGCTATTATCTTGCCGGAAAAAATTGCCGTTGTCGCCGGAAAGGTTGTTGCCGCCGTTGGAAATTGTTGCTATAGCTGGAAATATATAGTAGGCTTTACTTTTGTTTTTAAGAAGTTAATATTTGTTACAATGATTATTGTGTAAATTTTGTTATAAAGTTTATGGTTGAAATTTTGTTATAAAGTTATACGTGGTATCTTGGTTGAATTATTGATATGGGGAAAGATGGATAAGTTAAAAGGGCTTTACTCATGTTTATGTTTTGGTTGTTGGTTTGTTAGTTCTTTCCGATTCTGTTACGAGGTAGTCATGTTTGTGTTTTAATTGTTGGCATCTTTTTAAGCTAGATCTTGTATTTTCTTGATATAAGTTGTTGAGTGTGATTTCCTATTTCAAATATGAAAAGAAGGGGAAAGTCAAAAGCAAATTAATATAACCTCATAGTGTAAAATACATTCAAATGGAGCAAAAAAGCCGCTATGGATGTTTGAAATATGAAATTTGGAATCATGGATAAGGTGATGATAGTAAAACAATACTTTGAACAAATATATTAAGGCAAAAGTAGATAGTGACAACTAATGCAAAAATGTGATTCGTGAGATTGAAAGACACGTGCAAGAACCTTGCAACTTTGAAATTTTAAATTTTTTGAAATTTTGATATGAAAATAAGTTTCACACAAGTTTCAATGCTAATTGCATAGGTGAAAATATTGATAAAAAATAGGTACACAAATAAGTTGTCAAACAAATTCTACTTCCGTCCCATATTAAGTGTTCACTTTCTTAATGCACAAAGTTTTAGGAGATTCCACTAACTAAACTCTCCACCAATCAAATATTACTTTTACCCACTAAACTCTCATCTTATTGGTTGAAAGGTACAAGTGGACACTTAATTTGAGACATCCAAAGATTCCATTATGGACACTTAATATGGGACGGATGGAGTAGCTTTCAAAAATACCGTAATGTCTATAAAAATTAATATAACAAATAATTTTCGTTTTTCGTGGTATCACACTCACACAAACATTGATGCAAGTGGAATTTGTTGAAACTATACACCACCAAAGAGCCACGAAACTACTAAAATATACCCAATATAACATGAGATCTGATTGGTATCTCATGTATTTGTATATAAAGAGGGGATATTGCCTCTTTATAAAGGAGTAAAGATATATATATATATATATATATATATATATATATATATATATATATATATATATATATTTGTTAGCACTTAGGGTATTTTTTTTCTACGCTCTTTAAAAAATTCTTGGATCCTTCACTGTTCAAAACCACTAATTACACATTTGGGGTGATAGTGGAAGATACGAAAATAATCACGGGATACTTTGGTTAGACCCTGTACTTCATAGTCAAAGACTCTCCCTGTCCAAATAACCCAAGGGGGTGTTTGGTTCGGGGATATTGGGGGCATTTGCATTTTAATTGCCCCCAAATATCGTGTTTGGTTGACAACTTTGAGAAATTTGGAGGAATTTACAATTCTACGAATTGCCAAAATAGAGAGAATTAAAATGACTTTAAAAAGTAAGGAATTTTAATTTACTTGGAAAAATTTTTTATAAAATTTTTTTATAAATTTTTTTTCTTATTGTTTTTTATAAACTTTTAAATAGAATATTTATGAAAAAAAATTATAAACTTTTTTTACAAATTTTTTAAAATTTTTTTTTATAAATTTTTTTATAAACTTTTTTATAAAATTTTTATTAACTTTTTTTTATAAATTTTATATAAACTTTTTTTTATAAATTTTTTGTAATCTTTTTTTATAAATTTTTTATAAACTTTTTTTATAAATTTTTTTTATAAATTTTTTATAAACTTTTTTTTTAAAAATTTTTTATATATTATTTATAAACTTTTTTTATAAATTTTTTATTAACTTTTTTATAAATTTTTTATAAACTTTTTTTATAAACTTTTTTTATAATTTTTTTATATAAACTTTTAAATAGAATATTTATGAAATTTATATTAAAAAATAAAAAGAAAATTATAAATTTCTGTCAACCAAACATGACAAGATATTTTAAATTCTCATAATTCCGGAATTTCAAATTCTCCAACCAAACGCCCAACCTCAACCATTTATCCATTTGTAAAAAAAAGAAATTCTTAATCAGCATGCTTTTAGCCTAGCGGGTTATTGATCCAAGATGTATCACATATACGTGTTTCATCAACTAACTAGTAGGAACGTTGAATTCGGACAATATTATATCAACCAACGTTCGGTCAGGGATACCGCAGTTAAGCCGTATGCATCCAAGTTAAAAATCCATACTCGTTGGTTAACCAAAATTAAAAATAATAATAATAAAAATAATAAAAATAATAAAATAAAAAAACTCAAAGCGATATGTTTTTAGTGATTACATGACCTTGTTGCTTAAAAATAGATATAAAAGTTTCGAGGAAGTAAGAAAGTTTTACCGGCCATTTACATCCTTTCCTTTTAGATCAGCAACTTCTTTGAGTGCCTCCGTCCATGATTCCAACTTACGAGCAGCCTGCCTTTTCTTTTCCTCGTCCTGCTCTGCCTCCATTCTTTGCCTGTGTTTGAATAGCGCCTCTCCAAAACTACTTTCTTGCTTCCTAACATGGGTTGGCTCGACATGGTAAAAAATAGGTACAACGATATGCTTTGAGACCTTTCGTTGCTCGAGGATCAGTACGAGCTCATCAAGACACCATGTCGAAGATGCATAGTTCTTAGACAAGACAATTATGGAAGCACGAGAGCCTTTTATAGCTCTTGTAAGCTCGGGTTTTAGTTCTTCCCCCGTTTCAACCTCTTGCTCATCAAGAAAGGTGGTTATGTTTTCACTCACTAAAGCTTCGTACAAGTAATCCGTAAAGTTGAGACGAGTGTCTATTCCTCTAAGACTTAGGAAAACATCATAAGTTTTAGATTCTTGTTGTTGTTCTTCATCTTGTATTTCGTTGATGATAGCCATGTAAGTCAAAGATTAACTACAAGAGTATGATCAGTTTATTTCTTTTCTTCAATATGTAAGTCAAAGATTATAAGATGAATGTGTGGTTTTATGATAGGCAAATGATATGTACACGGATCAATATGATATGCACACTGAAATTTTTTTTGTGAAGACCATTATGCCCTTTTAGAACTTTTAACCCTTCATTTATTTACCCTAATTAACGTGTTTTGCTTCATCCTCACTTTCATGCCGCCAGTTCTTCACTTCCCCACAAATAATCTAAAGCTTGGCTTTCTTAATCAATCAGGTATATTGGCTATTAAATCATCTTTTTATGAATTAACATACCTTTTTTTTCTTCATAAGTATGGCCTACTTAGATATATATACACGTATAGTACTGTATGAAATTACCTTATGATATGATCTTTTTGACAAAGAACCTGAATTGTATAATAGTATTTTTCTTAATGTTTGAGTGTTTGATAAAGAGTAGGTAATTTGTTAGTTTAGTATGTCATCTGTGTGGTTTTTTAGAACCATTGGGGACCTATATATATGATAGAAATACCAGTGGTACATGTTTCGTCCTACATGTGTTATAGCTTTAGAACATGATAAATTGTATACATAATAAGTTTTGATGTTTTTTTTAGTTTCATTCAACAGATGAACTCCATCGACTTGTCAAGTCCCATAATTCAAAATGAAGAACTTTATCTGAGTAGCTCTATATTCAAAATGAAGAACTTCTACAACAAGAGATCCTTCAAGATTTGAATACGTTGAATCATTGAACACACACAATCCCTCAAGTTCTACTCATGAAGACAACCTAATTGATTTGAACGCATATCCTGATTTTTGAAGTGCTGTCATGGCGTTGGAGGAGTTGAATCTAAATGGATCAAGTCTTCTTTGTCGGATGATTTGTTTTTGTTTTCTAGTCAAAGAACTAAGCTGTTGCATTTGTTACGAATTTCTTTTGAAACTTTTCAATTAAATGTGCCCATGTTTTCCTTTGGATTCTTTTATACACTTTTTATCACTCCATCTTACCTGCTTATAACCACTTATATGTGACCCACTGTAAACTATGAACCATCTAGTACTTATTGGAATCTTAAAAGGCCGCAAATTTTCTTTCGCGATGGTCCTTAAGTCCATATTAGCCAATCATGTTGTATCGTTGATCCCCGTCCTTGAGTTTGATTCCTTTAGGATACTAATCTATATCCTAATGAGGTTTACTGCAGTAAATAGTGATATAAAGGTTTCCAGGTGTACCTTATTAACAGCTTATGTAAGTATCAAATTCTCGTCTCAATTTCGATGTTGGTTTGGCCATGTTTGGGTCTACTGTCATGTTTGCTATGTATAAAACTTAAGTTACAGGTTTGTATACTTTGTAATACCTAATATCAACATATTGATTTATAATTAAATATGAGAAAGTGGAGACGTGAAATTAGGGTCAAAAGGAACAAGAGTCAAACGGTTGGAAAATATGGAGTAATCTGTTACAAAAAGGCAATAAAAAAGAATTAATTGGCTAAGGGTATAATAGTCTATACACAAAAGAATTATGTGTGCGGATCAAAATGATCCGTGTACATATCACTTGCCTTTATGATAACATAGTCATTATTGAGAGGACACTAAAGACGTAGGTAGCTTAATTTGACTTGGTCTTCACTCGTATAAGATTTTTTCTTGGATTTTGGAACAAAATATTTTCGATCACATATTGTTGAGAAAATTACAAAAATCATAAATGTGGTAATTAAGTCTCCCTAGCTATATGCCCTACCTTGTGGAATAAATAGTCCCCAAAGCAAACGGCAAGAACATGCACCTTACTTTACACCTAATTTCCTAAGCATGTACGACTCATTCTATATCATGTGAAAAACAATAGAACGAAATTCAAAGTTTGTCAAGTACAACACATTATAAGAAAATTATTTACTTCAGCTAGTGGCTCGAGATCCGTATATTGCATTACATAAGTCCATAATGAGTTAGGGTTCATTAAAATTTGTAGATTTTTCAATATATATTTTAAGCTATTAATATTCCATCAGCAAGCTTACTATGTTTAAGGATTTTCAGTATTCAACATTGTATTTAGAGGTGCGAATCGGGTGCGGGTTATATATCCAGGATGAGGACTTGACCTATAAGCGTTTATAACTCATACTATACCCAATCCAACCTGACCCGTTTGTTACTGATTTAGGCGGGTTGACTTGTTTTCTACCCAAACTCGTACCGTATTTCTCTACCCCATACCTGATTGTTTTGGTGTCGATTTTGTGTCATGTTGAAAATTGGCACCTTAAATTTAGACCACCTCTCCTCATCACCCTTGTGCCCTCTTTCCGGCCAGTTGACGACACTTGTCTCGTCCACAAATTGTTGGTCTATTCTCCGTTCTATTTCTTTTCGTAGTAAGTATTCTCTAAAACCTTATTTTCTTTTCTTTCTCCATCAATAGCCGTTAGTGGTTTTTGTAGCTTTCATAGCTTTCTTTCTTTTAATTAGTACAATGAAGAGCTATCCCAACATCAATATATAACATATTACGGAGTAATTTTTTTTGGTGAAAATGGGTGAAATATATTACTCCAATCAACAATATTTACAAGCAAATTTTAAGGAGATGAACATATCCCAAACACCCCTTATAACTGCACGAAACAGTTACTACATACAACATTCAAACTGAAGAAAACAATACATGTCAACAGACTATTCTATTTCACCCATTCGCCTAGCTACTTAGGACATTCGAACACAAGAAACTTCATTTCCCTCTGCAAGATTGCATTTAGAACCAATAGCAGCTGCTTGGAACTAAAGCCCTATCACAGAACAAGCATCATTTTAAGTGCAGAATCACTAAGATCTTTTAGATCAACCGGTCAATAGTTACATTTCCATTCGTTACTCAAAATCATTTACTTTGAACCATACAAACTAAAATGATATGAATAAATCCCGGCATCACTATTAACTTGATCCCTACCAAGCACAACATGACTACTCTATGGATATCCTTATTTCCTAAACTACATTTCCTCCTTATAAGATTATTTCACATACCTTATGCAGCTCCAACCTCACACAAATCAGTGAAATCCTATCACAAGGGGGAATCGTCCCATAAACAAAGATCACATAAAGCACTTCCAAACACTGCTTAACAGATATAATCTCAATTGACAAATCATGGTAGCTTCATCTTTCACAGCTCACCCTATTTATCACATTGAAACCAATGTTTTGAAAACCGGGTACGAAATCGACCCGGTCGAGTCACCGGGCACCGGGTCAACCGGTTCGACCGGTTGGACCGCCGGGTCAACCCGGTTTTCAATTTAATATTTTTTTGTTTTTTTGACCGGGTCAACCGGTTCGACCACCGGGTCGACCCGGGGTTTTTATTAAAATTTTTTGAAAAAATGAAACCCGGCGGGTCAAACCGGTTAACCCGGTTTTAAAAACCCGGGTTGTTTTGACCCGTTTTTTCGGCCGGAACCAGTCGAACCGGTTAACCCGGCCGGGTCGACCAGGGTTTCAAAACCTTGATTGAAACTAATATGTTATCACAGCTAATTCATAGCAGACTAAACCAAACATACCTTCAAATATCATTCCCCCGACAAAAAGTGACTTCCTAATAACAAGGACCATCAACTTCAATCTAAATAGAACCTCCTACCCGTACTCCAAACACTGTTTCCATTAGGCTTGTTAGCCAATTCTTGAACAACATCCTCCCATTCATATGCCTTATTAGAAATGCCCATTTTTCCTTGAATTTCACACCAAACTTGTCTTGTAAATTTTGAACTTAAAAAACAGATGAGCATGAAATTCAGAATCATTTTTGCATAAAGGGCAGGCCATCATATCATACACATCCCAACTTCTCAATCTGTCTTGAGTGAGTAATTTTCCTTGTATTGCCATCCATAATATGAAGGAGTGCTTAGTGTACACTGAGAATACCCACATAAAGGGCTCCGGTTAAATGTTACCCAGTTTTCTGACATTATTAGTTCTCCACTTTACCTTATCTTCTGAATTAACATCTAATTGAGGAACAGTAATATAAACAATGTTAGGATACAGATATCCCCATTCCTCAGGCCAACTCCATTGCCCATTCACAATCATATCTTTAACACATCTAGCGGATAGTCTAGCATCATATAGACCTCTATAAGAGAAAGTTTCGGAAAAAATAGCTCACATAGTACTCCAATTATCAAACCACATTGAAACAGTTTCACCATTGCCAATTTTCCATATCATATGCTTTCTCACAATATCCCTTAACATATACTGTATATTGAAACGTGTTGTTGCTGGCGGTTTTTTTCCAGGGCCAAAATCACTTTTTCAATCTTAAGGGTGTGGATATTCAACTTAATATAAAAAATAAAGAGAATCCTTTTTACGAAAAGCAATTATAACAAGAGGCTATTATTTACAACAATATCAAACGAAAAAATCGATCAAAAAAGACAATAAGGTACAATGACAGTGAAACTTACAATTGAGAAAAACAAAAGTTTTAGAAACAATCCCTTTATCCGAATTCAAGAAAACGCATAAGCACCAAGGGCAATGGAAAAACTTGAGACAGAAGGTAGTATGCGTGTGTACACCCTCGCTGAGTACCATTTTTATGTAATTTATTTAGAATTTAACACCAAGTGCATGCTCATTGTCGTTTTAAGAAAATGCACATCCTTAGACGGAAACCAAGATACACTCTAAAACCTCAAGCCAAACAATTTCAGCCAAACAGTCATACGGAGTGGTGAGGCGAACGGAGGAAGTGTTGATAGACCCTCGCAACTAATGCTGGAATTTAGGCTGCAAATATTGTCAGTTCCTTGTTTGTTTTAGAATTTCAGTATTGTTGCTAGTATGGAGTGTTTGGCATGTCAACACTCTTTAGATGGAATGTCGTTTGTAATTTGTTTATATTGGTTGGCGTAATATATATTCACCTTTTCACTAAACTAATGAAAGAACACGAACAAGCTTGTTTCGTATTCACTGAAAAGAAAACTTGAAAATGAACCTCCACCTGTTAAATGAATGAAGTTTTTCTATTAATAAAAAAACCTTGAGTGACACAGAAAAATGAGTTACTGCAAAAGGCTTTTCCCTCCCACCCATTTCAACATTTACAGACTTTAGTGTCCTTTTCCACCGAGACATAAAAAATAAATAAATAAATAAAAAATAACATAAACCAAGGTGCTCAGACTCGCACCATAAACAAAACCAAGTTCTTATTATACTTTAACCACCACACCCCCCCAAACCCCCCCCCCCCCCCCCCCCCCCAAAAAAAAAAAAAAAAAAAAAAAAAAAAATCATTATCATTATCATTATCATTAACACTATTATTTCCACTCATTTTGCACCTCCTAAAAACATGTAAAGAATCTTCAGAACTAAAATACAACGTAATAAATCCAAATCTCCTATGGATTAGACATGTGTGTCATCATCATTTGTGTTGTCCTCAAAACTTTTCTAGTTAAATTAGTTCTAACTAAATAAATCCAAATCTCCAATGGTTAGTTACTTCACTCACTTGTAGTTGCATATACCTACATGGCTTTCAACATAACGAACCCATGGTTAGACAAGAACAAGCTCCTTTGACCAAGGTTGCAGTGCCCCTTTTCCTGTTCACGGGCCCAAGCCATTGGACCATCTAACCCTGCACCGTCGAAATCATTTTAATAAATAAATAGATTAGTGATGGAATTATATAAGTTTGTTTTTTGAAATTTAACACACTGATCACGTATAAAAAAATGGCAAATTTGGCAGGTCAATCCATATTAAAAATTACCCGTTTTGACCAAAATCGTTTTTGACATGTTAATTGTTACCCAACCCATCAGACCCATTGGCGTATGGCAGGAGCTCAGTGTAGCCATTGGCGTATGGCAGGAGCTCCTCGACTTCAATCCTAGAGCTAGATCAGCTCGTGGTTCTTCTAAAACGGCTATAGACTAACTCAACCTCAGCCCAAAACAAGCTGTGTACGGGTCTATGGTCTGAAAATCTAGATTCACCACGTACATATGATAACTGATGAAGACCTCTTCCATACCACAAGATACGATCACACCTGCAAACGAGAAATAGAGCCATATTAGTAAACTTGCTTCTGACAGCAAACATTAAATGTTGATATAAACTGTAAAAATTATTTTCTTCAAAGATTTACCATGTGGGCGTTCTTCTTTTCTCCTATGGTGCAAATTATCTCCAGTGTATCTATCTGAATTAGTCAAGTATTTGTAAGTTGGTGGAAAATATATCTTCCCTTCATTCCATCCATGGAAAACACGGCCCCTTCTTTGCTCAATACGTAACTGCAAATTAAAACCATTCAGTTGATCACTATGTTGCTTAGCAACAAAATGGAGGTGTCAAAATGGGCAGGCTGGGTATCGGGTAAAAAATTGGTTAACTTTTTAGTACGGTTCACACACACAAACACATCTTCCGCCTTATTTGTATATACCTTTTTATAAATACTTAAATATAAAGCGAAAAGAAACTATATACTAGCAATAATGGGTTTGTTTGCTTTGAAACTACAAATTTGGCAATATCGTATCATTCTACATTAAAGTGCTAAAGATAAAGTGAGAAAAAGCATATACCATACCTGATCTTTTTCCAACAATGCTCTCCAATTTTGCATCTCCACAAGTGCCTTTGCTGACCGGTAAGAGAGAGCTATTCGGTAATTTAGATCCCCGAGCCATATAATTCGACTGGACCAATAAACAGGTTATCAAAATCTTAACAACTACTTGTTCTAAGATTCTTATATTTATCAGTTAAAGAAATTATATGAATATCCCGATGAGAACAGGAAGCCAACTTATGGTGTAGAAGTAGTTGTCTTACTCATGCTCAAGTATCGTTTGGGGGGATTTATCATCTTTCACACCTTGAACACGTGGAAATCTTGTTTTCTTAACGATTTCCATAAAATCAGAATTCCTTCGTAGTTCATCGCCTTCCTTCTGCCCGGAAGTCAAATGAGTACACACAAAGCAAAAGCTTGTTTGATGCAACAACATACTCACAGATACCGATCCCTGCAGATAATAAACAAACATTTAATTCACATTAAAGGTTCAATATAATTGTAAAATATAAGAAAAAAGATATGATAGTAAAAAAATGTATACCTTATTCCCGAGATAACCCATCAATCCTCTGCCAACACACGACACTTTTATGTTACTAACATGCTCCCTCAATTCACTTCTCACCCAAACAGTAAGAAAAACGCCAACCATTTGTTTACTTGCTACCAAACAATAGCTTAAATTACCATTCGTTTTACATCCATCTTCCATATTATTGGTACCACAATTCGACGTTGGTGAATCCTCCATGGTGCCATAATCATCATCAGATGAACCCCATCTTGAATAATCACTCGGTCTTTGACCACATGAGTAATTACTAATTACTTGGTCTGTAACCAGATCAATAACAGGTGAAGGCGTGTATGTGATATTGTGATGTGGGTTATTGGTTAATATTGATATGGGCGATTAAGGCCCACACCAATAACAGGTGAAGGCGTGTATGTGATATTGTGATGTGGGTTATTGGTTAATATTGATATGGGTGCGTTTGGTATCTAGGAATTGAGGAATATAATGAATGTAAGTGTTGGTTAAGATGAGGGGCTCACATTATCTTAACTACATTATAATGCATTTAGGTCATTCCTAAAAAGGAAGTCTTAAAAAAATAAGACCAAAAATATTTTTTTAATTGGAAGGATTTCACACTAATACATATATATATGAATAGGAGTTAAGTAACATTATGAATTTTAATCTCTTTAATTGTAGGAGCCACTAATATTTATGAACCTCGTTAACTTGCAATAGTCTATTTAATCAATGTGATATAACAGCCCAATTAACTACATTTTAATGCATATTTTATATATATAAAGCCTACAAACTAACCCACAAAAGTTTCATCTCAGCTTCTAAACACACATTACACTATTAATAATTTAAATGCTCTAATTTTGGAAAACATATATCTACTACGTTTTAAAGTATTTGAGAATATACTAAATAAGGAAGGTTTAAAATAAAAAATATTTGCTCGCCACAAACACTCACCCGATACCCGCCGCCGCATTGCGCGGGTACCCTTCTAGTATGGGAATAAAATATGGATATTATCCATACTTCATAGGAGTTCAAGAGGGGAGGTATAAATCTATCATAGGTGTGGGCCCACCACTACTATCAAACTCATAGCCATTGTGATTCACGACAGCATACCAAACGCACCCTTACATTTATTATTACGGATAATTCCATATTTACCCAATCTAAATATCAAAATTCCATATTTACCCAAAACACAAGTTTTTAGTGCATATGTACAATGCTTTTAAAGCATGTGTTGGAGAAATATGAAATTATGGGGTTTAAGTTGGGTATATATGGAATTGTCCCTATTATTATTCGAAGTTTGCTCAGGCTATATAAACAAAAAGTTGTGATCCCTTAAAAGAGAAAAAGTCTAAAAAGTCTAGAAAGCCTATCATATAGTGCCACGTGTCCCCCATCCACTCCCTCCCTTATTTCTTATTAAATTCGGTTAGGGGCAATTTGGTTCTTTTAACCCTTTTTTAATTTCACCCCAAAACTTTAAACGTAAATAACTTTCAAATGACAAACTTTCATGAAAAACCGATTTCACCATAATTTTTTAAATTCAGGGTCCGTTTGGTTTATAGATGGGTTTAGATTAGGATTTGAATTTGAATGTAAAGTTGTAGATTAAGATTTGGATTTGGATTTAAATAGGAGAGAAAAAATAATATTTAAAAATATATTATATATTAAAATATAAATTTAAAACTATTTATATTAATAATTGAGGGATAAAAAGAAAAATATGAGGATAAGAAAAGATGGTCCCACATTTTTTGTAAAACCCATCTAATACATAACTTTAGCACACACCCCTATATTTGGGATTAGAACCTAAACCTCAATCTAAAAATTTCAACCAAACAATTAAATTTGACTTTTAAATCCTAAACCCAAGAAAAAACACCAAACCAAACGGGCCCTCAATTCTCTTTAATTTGATATGCATTATGATATATGAATTGCAACTTTTTTTTCAACTTTTTAAGTGGGTGTTGATTTTTTTAAAATTTTCGACATTTTCGGCTCTAAATTTTGTCTAGTTTAAAGACCAAATTTTGTAAAACTTAAAACACGAAAGTCGTAGCTTTTTGGCCAATCTTTACTCAGAAATTTGAATCACTTAAATCTGATATGATATGAGTGAGATATCGTACGTTAAAGATGAACAATAACTGATGAACATTATCGAAAATAACCGATGAACGTTATAAAAAATAACTGATTAACGTTATAAAAAATAACTGATGAACGATATGAAAAATAACTAGTGAATGTTATTTTTCCGTAAACTGCTGAACATTATAAAAAATAACTAATGAACTATATCAAAAATAACTGATGAACAATATAAAAAATAACTGATGAACATTATTTTTTCAAAAACTGTTGAACATTATAAAAAATAACTGATGAACGTTATCAAAATAACTGATGAACAATAGAAAAAATAACTGATGAACATTATTTTTTCAAAAACTGCTGAACATTATAAAAAGTAACTGATGAACGTTATAAAAAGTAACTGATGAACTGATAAATATTATGTTTTTATTAGAAAATTAATGAACTGATGAACAATAATAACTTGAACTGATTAACATTATCAAAAATAATTGATGAACGCATTCTTTTGTGAATATCTTAATGAATATTCATACGATGGACACTAAAATTTGTGGCCATTTATAAAAAATAACTAATGAACAATATAAAAAATAACTGATGAACATTATTTTTTCAAAAACTGTTGAACATTATAAAAAATAACTGATGAACGTTATCAAAAATAACTGATGGACATTAGAAAAAATAACTGATGAACATTATTTTTTCAAAAACTGCTGAACATTATAAAAATAACTGGTGAATGTTATAAAAATAACTGATGAATTGATAAATATTATGTTTTTATTAGAAAATTAATGAGCTGAAGAACAATATTAACTTAAACTAATGAACATTATCAAAAATAATTGATGAACGCATTCTTTTGTGAATATCTATTAATCTAAAATTTGTGGCATTTCATTTGCAAACATGCGTATATTGCTTTCTTCTCACTTGCAGTCTAAGACAATCTCACATGTTTTATGATTTACCTATCTTTCTTCAAATGTCACTAAGGACCGGTGGCTTCTTAGTTTTTCCAAAATCCATATTCTCTCTCTTACTAAACATGAAAAAAAAAATAATAATAATAAATAAATAAAAATAAAAATAAAAAAAGTAAGTAACTCACAGATATCAGCTTGTGTAAAGCAATATAATAACATATACTAAATATGAATATTGGCTCCAATTTGCTTCTTGTGGTCCCCTTCGTTCACCGAATGAATATCAATCAAAAAGTCACACATTATTGAAACACGCTTATTTTACCTCCAATTTTCACAATTACCAGTTTCAAATTACTCACAATCGTTGACAAATCTCGTCTCACCGTATCCTATACTAGTTCAGTCAAAGAATTCGGTGCAGATCTGAATCTAGTCAAACTCGTCGGCGCCGCCTGAGCATGTGTTTTCGTCGGTGGAGGGGGAGGAGTGGCGGTGGAGGGGACTATTGGAGAGATGTTGGATAGGATGAAAGGGAATGAATAGATGGGATGCATTGTGTTAGATGTGATGATAATGATGGTGGTTGGAGGTTACCGGAAGAAATGTGACTTTTGACGTAATGACCAATATGCCCTTATATGTATATGTCTTTTTTGAATTCGATCAGATTTGGTATTATGATCCAATGGTTGTAAATACTTTTTAGACTTTGTAAAATAATCACATTTTTTAAATGATCCTCTACCTATAAAGAAATTGGACGAACGTTGTAGCCTTGTTTATGTCCATTCGTTTAAGTTTAACTATTCAAATAAATCGATATAGATATTTAAAAAAAAATAGATTCTTTTTCCTTATTCGTTCATTAGAAAAATGTGTTTGTTCCGTATTTAGTTATTGAGAACTTTAACGAACGTAGTTGAACGAACATAAATTAATATATACAAAACAAGCTTAAAATATTCAAAACACACATAACATTTGGTTTAATGTGTTTATTTGTTAAACTATACATTTTTTATTGAAAGCATATAATAGAAAGTTACGATCTTAGAACATAAGCAAACAAATGAAGATAAACGAATATGAAAAAACGCATAATGAGATGTGCAACAACGTAAATGAACAGACGAGATTGTTGTTTATGTTAGTTCATATAATTAAAAAAACGTTAAATCTTCTTCATGTCTATTCGTTAAATAAATAAACAAACTTTCTTTCGGACACTTAGTGAAATATTCAATAAACATACAATTCGTTAACAACCGTAATTTTACTCTAATGCTAAAATATTATTAATGGTTCTGACATACACTTTAAGCTCGCTTGGCTTGTTATAAAGTTTGAACTCCTTTTTCGAAGCTCGGTAAAAGTTGTCGAACAAGCCGTGGCTTAAGTTGCTAAAAAAGTTGACTCATTTGCTAACTCTACCTATAATTTACTAAATCCATCAAAGAAAAAATAATGTAATATGTAGCCAGAAATTAAAATTATTTGCAATTAAAATTGAAAGAGCAATAAAGTCATTAGTTTACAAACATAAATAGAAATCGCTTAAGAAGTATATTCCAGATGTCAATCAATAATGCTAGCCGAATACTTGCGCCTAGCGGCAATGATTTATAGTTTCAACAATATCCGCTTGCATTGATTTGCGTGTGTGTTTTTTGTAATTGCATGTCGTCGAAGAATAGCAAGTTGTGTTGCTGGTAACTTATCCGCGTATAAGATCAGCGAAAATTTTTAGTGTGTACCATCTGTTTTAAAGCGATCGATACATATGTAAATGCTTAAGCCATTTGTATATAGTCTGGCATCAATTGTAGTAATAGTTAGAAAACATACACCACCTTAGCTTAAAATGGTTGTGATTAAGCTTTTGTTTTAAGTCAAAGAGAATAAGGAAATTGTGATAAATAAGAGCGCTAGGTGCACTAAAATCTTTGAACTTTTATAGGCGTCGTCACGTCAGATTGTGCCTTATAACACTCCTATAATATAAACACTCTCCCATTCATATAACGCACCACTAAAAATATCCCACTCACTAAAAAAAAAAAAAAAAAAAAAAAAAAACCTATAACACGAAACACCTGGTGCAATATAACAAGTATAGCGGTGCCATAGGTGCCATTTTGGCACCTATAACATTTTATAGGGTCAGTACAACGTGGCCTCTAAGCTTAGACTTAGATGATTTTTTGTTTTTTCTTGTTTCGATATTGATTGAACATCAGTTTTGATTTTTCTTGATATCCATGCTATCTTTAGCAAGTTTATTCACGGTATTGTAAATTTATCATATTTTCAAATTCCTAAAACACTAAATCCATCGCCAAAAATTTCAATTGTATGTTTTCAAAATTCAAATATGATAGTAAGTGTGACTTTTTTATTTGTATGATTGTACTTTTATATTTTTATGGTCTACTTATTCCTAATCTTTTTCAAATCAACTTTTTTTAAGTGACAAAAAACTACCATTTGTCTTTAGGTTTTCACCTCTAAATACATAATCAAAATTCGGAACTCAAGTCTCAGGGTGGTTAAAACTTAAAAAAACAAACACCATCTTGTTAACATGCTTACTTACGCGAGAATTTTCGACCTTGAAGTTGGTCAACGTTAGGCCAAATAAAATCATAAGCCAACTTTATGAAAACTCAATGATTTCAAAAAATAAATAAATAAAAATAAATAAATAAAATAAAATAAAATCCCTAATATGGAAAAAAGTTGAACGAAGCAAAAATACAAAAATCTATGCAAGAAAATAAAGTCTATTAAGAATAATCTTTAAACTTGGAAAGGAGAAATAAAGTATCCTTATAAATAAACAAAACACAAAAATTGATCGGTATAGCCGAAAACATAAGATATACTAACAAGTGTCTAAACCACCAAACACACACCAACAGCCGACAAACCCACCTGAACCATCAACCAAAACCACAAATCCACCGAAACCATCAGCCGACAACACCATCAGTGTTGGTGGCAATTTCGAAAGCTAGTAGCGGCAGAGGGTCGGTAATAGTGAGAGACCAGTTATTTGTCAGGAATAAGACAAGATTATCCTAGTATGATATTGTCAAAGCTCTTTTTGAATCTCGTTTCAGAACAAAATAAGTTTTTGAATTCATAGGCACCAGGACAAAAAATTTCATTGTTTAACATGTAATTTCCTGATGTGGTTTCAAAAGGAGACAAATCTCCACCAATGATATGTTTCCACGACTTATAATAACTCAAAGGATCCACGCTATCTTTGTCTCTGTCACTGTACACATGACTCATTCCACAACCAAGTTCATGTTTGTCTTTGTCACTGTACACAGGACTCATTCCGAATGCCTTCAATTTCAGTCGGGGATACTGAATTATCACAACAGATAAGTGGTAGTGTTGACATCTCTTGATGTAATGCTATTTTTTCAAGTAAATCACGGTCCTCAACATACAAACGTTTGATTGTACTTGGAGGGCCTAAAACTGACTTCAACGTAGAACATCCTCCAGCACTGAGTACCTCAAGCCTACTAAGGCTTTTTAGACAATCAGGAATGGAATCAATTGGATTATGGTCTTGAAATAAGCTCTTCAACATTGACATGCTACTGAAGTCCACTAGAAAGGATTCACTAGATAAATTATTGTTTGTGAGAGACAAGGTTACTAGGGGTTAATGGCATGTAATAGTTATGAACTTTCCCAAGTGTTCACATTGTTAGAAAAGTGACTTAAACATTAGGGGTTGTTTGGTAAATTGTGACTTGTCCTGCAAGTTTGATTCGAATTTGAAAACTAATCTATAATGGTTAGTTTTGGCTATAAATAGGGATCATTGTCATTAGTTTTCTTTGTACATTTTGAATTAGGGTTTGGTACCTTTGAATTAGAATTTGTCTTTTGAATTTGATTTTGTAATTTGGTTTGGTATTTGAATAAAGCTTCCGCTTCGTTTGTTCGTATTTATTTGTTTGTTTCGTTGTTTGAATTACCAACACACATGTTAGTTATGAACTTTCTAAAATACAACAATACCCATTAAACTTTCAAATTTTGGATCCTTATCATATGTTTTAGAATCATCTCTTTGCACTTAGAGTCATCTCTTTGCACCGTTAACGTTAGTCCTTTTGACTAACGACCGTTGATAATTAACTCAAAAATATGTTTTCTTTTTCACATTATATGTTTTCGTCAATTTTTATACGTTTTCAAATGTTTTTGTCTGTTTTCATAAGTTTTCGTTCGCTGTTATACGTTTTCCTCCATTTTTATATGTTTTTCATACGTTTTTATCCGTTTTTATATGTTTTCATTCGTTTTTCTTACGTCTTTATCCGTTTTGCCCATTTTATACGTTTTTGCCTGTTTTTATACGGTTTTGCCCATCTTTATACAGTTTTGCCCATTTTTATCAGTTTGTGTCCATATAAAAACGGGCAAAAACGTATAAAAACGGGTAAAAACAAATAAAAACGGGCAAAAACATATAAAAACGGACAAAACGGATAAATACGTAAGAAAAACGGATAAAAACGAACGAAAGCATATAAAAATGAGGAAAAACGGATAAAAACGTATAAAAACGGACAAAAACTTGTTAAAACGGACGAAAACGTATAACAACAGATGAAAACATATGAAAACAAACAAAAACATTTGAAAACGTATAAAAACTGACGAAAACATATAATGTTAAAAAGAAAACATATTTTTGAGTTTATTACAAATGGTCGTTAGTCAAAAGAACTAACGGTGCAAAGGGATGACTCTAAGTGCATAGAGATGATTCTAAAACGTATGATAATGATCCAAAATTTGAAAGTTTGATGGTTATTGTTGTATTTAAGAAAGTTCACAACTGACATGTGAACACTTGAAAAAGTTCATAGCTATTACATGCCATTAACCCCTAGATAAATTATTGTTTGTCAGAGACAAGGTTACTAGTGAAGATGGCAAAGAAAGCGAGATCGACTTTTGACTATTCGGTACTAATCTTATGATGGAAGAGAAAAACGCCTGCAATTTTTTGCTAATGCCATCTTTGTTAGGCACATTCATCAACTTCATATGCTTCCTCTCCTTATCAAATACACCAGCACCACAACCGTCCGTTAGAACTTTAACATTTTTTAACTTTCTAATGATGATTTGAAGATTTTTAAGCTTACTGCAATTGCTCAAATTTAGAACAACAAGGCTACCACATTCACCAATTGATTCACACACATGAGTCAAACTTTCACATCTTGTAAGTATCAACCTCTCAAGTGCAGGTAGCTCCTTAAAGCCACCAACCGTAACAAGCTTGCTATAACTCCGATTTAGATACTTGAACGACCCAAGAAACTATATTAATTAGTATATCAAGATAAACAATTACTACGTTTTTATATATTAGATAAGTAGTATGCTTGAATTTAATACCTTTGGCTTCCTCCAAAGCTGTTTCACATCACTGAATGACATGTCAAGAGCAACCAAGTGCTCCATTGGTAAGTCAGAGGGTATATATTCCGATTGGAACCCATGCATACACAACCCTTTTAAGCCTTTTGGAAAATCCTTGAACGGTCCGTTGAGTTTTATGTGGTTAAGTTGGAGTAAAATTAGTTTTTCCATCTTATTTAATGCATTTGTACTAAATTCCATTTTTCTACAACCAGAAGATGAGAACTCCAAAAGCCTACCGAATGATGGAGCAGCTCCAAAGTTCATGTTTAGCTCACCATCTTGAAATTCGTGGTCTATAGCACTACTTGATCCACACAACGACGACTCTTTTTGCAACATTTTCATGCCAATTAGAAGACCATGAATATTTTTTGTACCCTAGTTATTTAGGTAAGGAAAAAGAGTTTTTTCATAAATAAATTTTGATAAATCAAACAAACAAGTGAATAAATATGAAGAATTCATTGTAATACCTTATCTTCTTGCAATATACTCCCTCCATCCCAAATTATAAGTCCACTTTTATATTTTACAAAGTTTAAGAAAAGTGGGACCCTTAAAATACTAACCAATAAAAATTTATTCTCACCCAGTTACAAGCATTCTCATTGGTTGAAATTAAAAGTGGATATATAATTTGGGACAACCCAAATTGACAAAATGAACTTATAAAATGGGACGGAGGGAGTATTGAGGGATTCCTTGTGATTCTATACTCGACTACGCTTCCTTGGCTTGTCAGGTGATTCTTGATGAACTATATCTTTCCCCACATCTTGAAGCAATTGATGCATCTTCAACTCCACTTTTTCTACTCCAATCGAGAGAAGACATTTTTCAATAAACTTTTTGATTCCGTATGATGGGTGAACGCCACAGTCCTTTAGTATTGCGTCAGTCACTTATGTTTCTTTTCCAACGAAAAAACATGCAATATGCTTAAATAATTCTTTGAAATCTGAGGGCAAAGAATCAAACCCAATTCTCAAGACCTTTGATTGGTCCCGAAAAGGTCAGATATTATTGACTAAGTCAAAGACAGCCTCATTCCAATTCTCCGATGATAGTATAGTGTGTCCCCGGGTCGTTAAGTCCGAGCGAGATTGAAATGATGTTTTTGGAAATCGTTTTTGGGAATGAGTGGCACTGAGGACAGTAGCCAAGATGATATGGAATTGATTTTGCTACTGATATTTTGGTATTTGCACAATGATATAATATTCGCAAATAACAGATATACAGATATATGCACAAATTCACAATTAGGTAACAGACAGAAAAGTGAGTTTTATCAGATTAAAAACTACAGGGGGTGCAAGTGAACTTTTGAAAACTTAAAATTAAAAGAAAATTTAAAATGAAAATGAAATTATAAAAATGATTATTTTACTATTTAAATATTATTTAATTAATTAAAACTATTTAAAATGTAATTTAAATCTAATTAATAATTATAAAGATTACAAATTAAACTAAAAACTTGCAAAACTAATTTCTAAACTTAAAAATGAACTTGAAGAAAGTATAAAAAATGAAAATAAATATTTTTGTCTTTTTATGAGTTTTTTATTAATTAAAAACTATTTATCTTAATTAAACTAATTAAACTATTTTAAATTAATATTAATACTAAATTAACTTAGAAAATTATGGAAAAATTTATAAAACTATTTAACCATCACAGGAATCCTATAAAATTATAAAAACTTCTAAAAATTATATTTAGGCTATTCTACTAATTAATTACCTTTTAATTAATTTAAATGTAATTTAAATAATTAAAATAATAAAATTGGAAAATTAACAGTAGAAACTAAAAATATATTTTCTAAAAGTCTTAACTAATTTATAAAACTTAGAAAAAATATTAAAACCTACTGTTGTTAATAAAAAATTAAGAAAACTAATTAATAACTAATATTACTTATTTAATCAATTAAACTACTTTTAAATCTAATAAATAGTAAACAGTTTAGGAAAAATCTAAGAAAATTATTTTAAATACTTAATGGTACTAGGAAATTAGGAAAACTATAAAAATGGAAAAGTGCTTATAAATAAGCTGAAATGAAAAATGAAAAATATAGATTCTATTAAATAGAAGCTATCACTAATTTTATGTTTGCTTTTTTGGTGTTTTTCTTTTTGACAGCTAATAATTAGATGAAAATAGGAAACTTTTGTGAAACAACTTTTTATTTAGCTTAAAAATAAGCTGTGTGCACCCCCTTATCCAAAACAGTTTGACTTTCTTTGACTGAGTAGGCAAATAAGCTCAAGTGACAATATGTGGGGTCCACTGATGTAAATTAAAGTACAAATAAGTTACTTGGACTTAAATAAGCTAAAAACAACAAGCTATGAGCACTGATAAGCTAATAAACAACAAAATAAGCACTTGATACTTTGAGCTAAACTCAGAAATGGGACAATCTTAAGCAATGAATCCAGGTGGGGTCCACTAAGCCTAAGGTCAAACAAATGATCAAGGCTTGAAGCCCGGTAGGAGGGGGATTGGGAAAACCCAAGGTGAACCACTGGGACCCACTGAGGTGGCCTACAACAGCCACCAAAGGTGGTGGTGTTGTGGTGGTCTGCTGGTGCAGGGGAGGTGTTCTTCCCTGCAGGTTTGTTCCAGGGGAAAAATAGTCCACAAATAAAATTCACAAAAATGTAACAACTATGGAAATCTCAAGTTCTACTGATAAATATTACACCCAACTAGTTTCAAGGCTCAAAACCAAACACAAAAATCATGGAAATTCATGCCATTTTGGAGAAAAAACTGACTATGCACTTTTGACTTTTTGAGTAAACCTGCTTAGTTGACTTTGATGAGTTTTGCTTGATCCTAAGTGACTGAAAATAAGTTAATAAGCTAGACTAAGGTTGATTTAAGTTGAAATAACACTCTAAGCTAAGTTATGAAGAACTTTTGGACTCCAAATCTCACACAGTTGACTGTGTGAGTGGGATCTTTGTAATTTTGACTTTAGACCAAAACACTTCTTGGTTTTATGCTCAAAATGATACAATGAGTACTTATGGATGCTGCATAAACTAATTTGGACCAACAAAACACAGAGATCAAAGTTGAACTTCACTAATCCAAACACTCTTATACTTAACAGTTTTGAAGATTTTCACTGAGTTTAACTTATTTCTTCCACAAATCTGTTTCCAAATGTTCTATTATGATCTAAATAGGTAAGTTAAGCTTAGAAACACAGGTAATAGCCACTAATACATAAGAAGATAATATTAAAGCTAATATGGCAGTTTTAAACAAAGAGTATAAGTAACAAAGAAATCTAAGTACAAACAACTAATTTCAACACACAATCTTAACTAACTGCACCTAACAAACACAAAGAACACAGAATAACTAGCAAGCTACAGAGATTATAAGGAATTGAGATTTTTAGAGGAAAATCAAATTAAGCAAAGCTTACTAATCACCCTTAGCATGAACAAAGGGTTTTCCATAGATGCCTATCTTTAGATAGGCTTATTCCACTCCTAAGCATGCCCTTCAATGCCTTAGAAACCTGAAATCAAACTCAAAACAAACACAGTTGACTTATGTTGACTTATTTTATGTTTTTGATTCTTTTCTACTAGCACTGAGTTTTATTGTCTCTACAAGCTTTAACAAGCTTAAGGGAGCCTAAGTGAGCTTATATCAGTCCATGAACCTTGATACAATTGACTACTAATATTATTGATAAATTCAGAAAATTGAGTAAATTGCAATAACAAAATCAGAACTGAAACCTTGATTTTTATTACTTAAAAAGATTTAGAGTACAACCTAAACAACTACTACAATACTTGAAATGAGAAAATTACACTGAATTTGAAATTTTAATTTAAGTCAACATAAAATTAAACTAAAATTAACTACTTGCTTTTTTCTTGCATTCTTCTCTCTTTTATAGCTTGAATTAGGGCTCCCAGTTGTCTTCTGAATATTTCCCATCAACAATCTTAGCCATTGGATGACTGAAATCAATCTCAACCGTTCAAATCTTTTTCGCGCCAAAAAATGATAAGAGCAAATTGGACTGTTAGCGTGTAGGGGGAGGGAAAGCATTTATTGTGGGTTGTCTAGTTGGGTGAGGGTGGTGGGGTGGTGATGGTGTATTTAATGCAAGTGGAGGGGTGGTGGAGTTTGGCAGGTTGTGAGGGAGGGGGGAAGAAGAAGGCTGGGGTGGTGTTTGACTGAAGGTTTGACCAAGGGATCAAACTTTGACCCCGTTTTATTAATAAAAGGTGTGGGTGGGCTGAGATTGTTTGGGCTTAGGATAAAAGGAGTGGGCTGGGATTGGGATTGGACTTGTATTTGGTTTAGGTAATAGTATTAAGGTCCGGTTTGGTTTTAGTTTCACAAGGACCAAATTTGTAATTTGCCGAAAGTTGGAGGGTGAAACTTGGCATTCTTTCTAAGTATTTCAAGGGGTATGTTATGCCAAATGATGAATAGTATGAGGTCCAAGGTTGACTTTTCCATTTAAATTTCACCAGGGACTAAATTTGCCAAACTTTCAAACTTCAGGGACCAATTGTGTAATTTCACCAAACTTTTCCACCAAGGACCAATCCTGCCATAAAAGATTAGTGCAAGGACAAAATTTATTTTTCTCAAAGTTTTAATATCCCAGGGACCATTTTTGACAATTTTCCAAACTTCAGAGACTAAACTTGACATTTTGTGAAAGTTTGCACCAAAGGACTAATTGTGTAACTTTTTGATTTAAAAGGACCTTTGGTGACTTTTTCAAGTTTTTAGAACAACCAGGGACTGGATTTGACAACTTTTGAAAGTTGAGGGACTGAAACTGCCAATTTTGCAAACTTTGTACGTTTTTCATCTGTTTTTGATTATTTTGCATTTGAAACATATAAAACCCATTCCTGGGATATTTTCACTATTTTGATTAAATATTGAGTGTTTTTAGATGTTTTGGCAGCTCAGAAAAGGTAAAAATGATGAGTATTTACACACTCATCAATCCCCCACACTAAAACATTGCTAGTCTCTAGCAATCTTTTGAGAAAAACTTGATGGATTTGAAAATCTCTTTACCAAAAGCCATCACTTCTGGAGTAGCCAGGTGTAAGAACTGTGGTACACCTGATAACCGTGTGATTTTGAGCAAACCACCAGCTGTCAATGGATTTGATTAGTCTTTACCAAAAGCCGTTTGCTTCTGGACTAGCCAACTCTTGATGGACTAAGTCAACATCTTGGTGAGCTGATTACCAATTATAGATTTTCCACGGCCTTTACCACAAGCCATAATCTTGTGGGCTAGCCAACTCATTCGCCCTATGGGATATGGCGAGTTGATTTACCATACAATTTTTGGCAAATTGCAAGCCATCAACGTGTTTGAGATGTCTTTACCAAGAGCCGTTTGCTCCTGGACTAGCCAATCCATTTGTCATTTAGACTTTGGCGGACTGATTACCACAAAAATTTTGAAATAAAGTGAAAAAATTTTGAAAAATTTAGGCCTAAAATGGGGGTACTTAGAAAGTATTTGAGGTAAAATTCGTAAGAATTCCGCCCCCCCCCCCCCCCCACTAGAATTGAATATTGTCCTCAATATTCAAAGTTCCGGCTATTATGCCGAATCTCTGAACGGAAAAAGCTAATATTCGAAACTAACTGTGGAAATATCGATTTTATTTTTCACTTTATTTATCTGTACATATAAATATTTTCATCATTTTTTTTTGAACTGAAACTTATATACATATTTACTTTTCAAAAGGTGGGGGACGGCCACTCCCCCACACTTGAGTGGTAGAAAGTAGAAAGAAGTCAGAAATACGGGTGAAAACCCATATATTTTGCTAATTTTTGTTCACCGAGTCACTAGCTTGACTCGATCCCCGAATTCATTGGTCCATGGGGAAAGTTTGGAGATCAGGGACAACCATGGGTGGTATGTCCTCTCCAAAATAATGTTTCAAACGATGACCATTCACTTTGAAGTTGGGACCTTCGGGTTGAGATAACTCAACAGTCCCGTATGGATATACTTTAGCAACAGTGAATGGTCCAGTCCATCGGGTTTTTAATTTCCCCGAGAAGATCTTTAATCTTGAGTTGAAAAGAAGGACTCTGTCACCGACATTGAAAATGCGGTTCTTAATCTTAGAGTCGTGAATCTTCTTTGTCTTTTCTTTGTAGATCAAAGAGTTCTCGTAGGCTTGATCATGAAGTTCGTTTAATTCATTGAGTTGAACCTTACGGTGATCACCCGCTTTATGAAGGTCGTAGTTTGCATGTTTCAAGGCCCAGTAGGCTTTGTGCTCGAGCTCGATCGGTAAATGACACGCCTTCCTGTATACAAGCTTGTAGGGAGTACACCCGATGGGTGTTTTGTAAGCTGTACGGAAGGCCCAGAGTGCATCATCTAGTTTATCCGACCAGGAAGCACGGTTTTCACCTACGGTCCTCTCAAGAATCCGTTTAATACCACGGTTTGAAACCTCCACCTGCCCACTTGTTTGTGGGTCATACGCGGTAGAAAGACGATGAGTAACACCGTACTTTAGCATGACTTTTGCAAATTGATCATTGCAAAAGTGAGTACCGCGATCACTAATGATGGCACGGGGAGTTCCAAAACGAGCAAAGAGGGATTTCAAGAATTTCACAACAACTCAAGCATCGTTAGTGGATAAGGCCTTAGCCTCAACCCATTTTGACAAGTAGTCAATAGCCACGAGAATGTATTTATTTCCACGAGAAGATGGGAATGACCCCATAAAATCAATGCCCCAGACGTCAAAGATTTCACAAACTTGAATGGCATTTTGTGGCATTTCGTTCTTTTGTGAAATATTCCCGTGACGCTGACAAGCATCACAAGCTTTGACTAACTCGTGGGCATCCTTATAGACCGTGGGCCAATAGAAACCGGAATCAAACACCTTTTTGGCGGTGTAGTTAGGACTATGGTGGCCCTCGGTGGGTCCAGCATGGCAAGCCTTGAGAATATCAGCGGCTTCCTGTCCGTATACACATCGCCTGATGACTTGATCGGCACAGATTTTGAAGAGAAAGGGGTCGTCCCAGAAGTAATGTTTAACGTCTTTGAAGAATTTGTTCTTCTGTTGGGAAGTCATCCCCTTAACGATGAAGTTACCCGCATGGTAATTTGCAAAGTCGGCAAACCATGGGGTAGTAGAATCACCACGAAAAGCAACCGCATTGAGTGTCTCAAGAGGAAATGTTTCATTTATTTCCTTTTTCTCGGACACATCCTGATGAGGGTTTTCAAATCGTGAGAGATGATCAGCAGCAAGGTTCTCGGCTCCTTTTTTTATCACGGATAATGATATCAAATTCTTGGGGGAGGAAAACCCAACAGAGTAGCCTCGGCTTTGCATCTTGCTTTGCAAATAGGTACTTCAAAGCCGAGTGATCCGTATACACCACGTATTTAGTCAGGATTAAGTATGGCCGGAATTTTTCAAAGGCATACACCACAGCTAGGAGTTCTTTTTCAGTGGTGGTGTAATGACCTTCAGCCTCGGCCATAGTTTTGCTTGCGTAGTGTATAGGCTGAAAGTATTTTGCTTTACGTTGCCCCAAGACCGTACCTATGGCAAAATCACTAGCATTGCACATAAGCTCAAAAGGTAGGTCGCAATTGGGGGCAACAAGAATCGGTGCCTCGGTAAGCTTTTTCTTTAATGTTTCAAAAGCTTCGATGCACTCAGGAGAGAAGATGAAAGGAGCATCCTTCTCGAGGAGATGGGTCATAGGCCGGGCAATCTTAGAGAAATCTTGGATAAACCTACGGTAGAAGCCGACATGACCCAAAAAGCTCCTAACACCTTTAACGGTGGTGGGATGAGGTAATTTAGCAATGACATCGATTTTGGCTTTGTCAACCTCAATTCCGTTCTTTGAAATTTTATGGCCGAGGACAATGCCCTCTTTAACCATAAAATGGCTCTTCTCCCAGTTGAGACTTAAATTCGTTTCTTTACAACGTTTAAGCATTTGTTCCAAGTGGGAGAGACAAGACTGAAATGAATCCCCGATGACTTAAAAGTCATCCATGAATACCTCCATGGTTTTCCCGATCATTTCGGAAAAGATAGACATCATGCACCTCTGGAACGTGCCTGGTGCATTACATAAGCCGAAAGGCATACGTCTGTAAGCAAAAGTTCCATAGGGGCATGTGAAGGTAGTTTTCTCTTGATCCTGTGGATCAATGGGGATTTGGAAGTAACCCGAAAAACCGTCGAGGAAGCAGTAGTTTTCATTCCCCGCAAGTCTTTCGAGCATCTGGTCCATAAAAGGGAGAGGAAAATGGTCTTTACGGGTGGCTTCATTTAACTTTCGATAGTCAATACATACACGCCAACCCGTGACCAAACGAGTTGGAATCAACTCGTTTTCCCCATTGGTGACAACGGTTATGCCACCCTTTTTAGGAACACAATGAATTGGGCTAACCCAAGGACTGTTAGAGATAGGATAAATCAATCCCGCATCAAGAAGTTTAAGAACCTCTTGTTTGATAACTTCGTGGATTTTGGGATTTACCCTTCTCTGTTGTTGCACTGCTGGCTTAAAGTCATCCTCCATTAAGATTTTGTGTGTACAAATGTCCGGGCTTATGCTCTTAATGTCGGAGAGTTTCCAAGCAATTGCTTGTTTGTTTGCCTTAAGAACCTTTAGGAGTGCTGCCTTTTCCTCATCTTTTAAGTCTTTGGAAATAATGACGGGCAATTTATTATCACCCTCCAGAAATGCATATTCTAGATGAGGAGGCAAGTCCTTGAGCTCAACCTCATGAAAGTCTTCAGTTATTTCAACATTTTTGACTTCCGCTTTATGAAGTATTTTTGGAGACGGAGAGGGTGAAGGATCGTCATTTAACAATCTTTCAAGAAGAAGAATGTGCCCCTCCGGGTCAAGATAGTTTTCATCAACCCCATTTGGGATTGAACTATCCTGAGCAAGAAAAGCCTCGACCTCTTCCAGAAGGAAGTCACTTCCCTCAAACGGAGTGAGAGAAGGGGAAGAGTCAGAAATGATAGGATCAGTAGAAAGAGTGGTACTGCCACTTGCTGAGAAACCAAGGACTTCTTGAGAATACTCCTCAGACGCAACATCGATGATGTCAATTCGGTTAACCGTTTCAGCGTCATAGTTGGAGGAGTATCTTGAAGTCTGATCAAGATTGAATGTGATGGCTTCACCACCAACACGTAGAGTGATTTCTTCTTCGAATACATCGATTAAAGCGCGAACCGTTCTTAAGAACCCCCTCCCGAGAATGAGAGGAACTCTTGGGTCAGCATCGAAATCAACAATCACGAAATCTGCCGGAAAATGGAACTTTCCTACTTTCACGAAGATATCTTCGGCAATGCCGAGAGGACGGGATATAGTACGGTCTGCAAGCTCGAGAGTCATGCAGGTAGGAGTGAGAGCAGGAAGAGAGAGTATTTTCCAGACTGTGTAAGGCATTAGGTTAATGCTTGCACCGAGATCGGCCAAGGCAAAGCATTCAACCATCCCTGGGAAAATACAAGGAATGAGAAATTTCCCGGGATCTCCAAGCTTTTTGGGAAGCTTTTTCAAGAGCACTGCTGAGCAATGATCATTAAGAGGAGTTTTTGCCATCTCACAGAGTTTTTCTTTGTTGCTTATCAGATTTTTGATTGTTGAAGCAAATTTAGGCATGAGAAGAAGAGCATCCGCGAAGCTAATATCAAAGTGTAACTCTTGGAAATTTTGATAAAATTTTTCCATCTGATGGTTAGCTTTTTCGCGGTTCTTTTGATCATTCATACGTGAAGGATATGGAATTGAAGGCTTAGGATCGTTCTTTGGAATTTCATCAGAACTCACAGGAGGATCAAATACAACTTTCGGCTTACGAGCCGGGACCGGGACAACTTGAGGGTGGACTTTGTTGGTACCTCCGTTATTAGTAGGAAGTACCGTGTCCGTGGTAACCTCAGGTTCACGTTCCGCTACCTTAGTAGGAGGAGAAGAAGAGGTAGAGGGAATCGCGGGTCCGTTGTATGATACCCCACTTCGGGTAGTGATCGCTTTGACATCGCCCCTCGGGTTAGCGATCGTGTTGCTCGGAAGTGTACCCGGGCCCGAGGGTCGATCATTTAAAGACTTCTGAAGCTCAGAGATCTTGCTGATCAATAACCGATTCATTTCCTCTTGTGCTTTCATGAATTGTTTTAGCACTTCATCGGAGGAAGACGAGGGTGGAACAACGTTTTGATTTTGATTAGGAGGATTTTGAACACCATTGTTTTGAAAATTCCCTTGATTTTGATTGTTTTTACCCTGAAAATTGTTTCTCTGATTGAAATTACCCTGATTGTAATTTCCTTGATTTTGGTTTCTTTGAAAATTTCCTTGAAAACCTTGATTTTGATTGCCATTTTGAAAATTGTTTTGATTAAAATAACCTTGATTTTGATTCGGGTTTTGGAAATTTGAGCTTTGACCTTGGTTAAAATTCTGATTCGAGTTACGGTTTTGATTTTGGTTAAAACCGGGAGGTCCGAGAAAATTGTTGGAACGATAGCTTAAGAGATTACGGTCCCCTTGTGGTTGGTAAGAATTACCCCCCGTGTTGTAGGAACCGTGAGCAACATAAACGTTCTCTTGAGGAAAGCCAGCAGTAGCTGGACACTCGGAATAAAGATGTGGGCCCCCACAAGTTTCACAACTTCGGGCCACGGCTTTCACTTGTTGATTTTGAACCTGATTTTGCATCGTTTGGTTCATTCTCAACACAGCCGTAGAGATATCATCCATCTTTTTGGTGAGAGCAATTATTTCAGGAGATGATGATGAAGGAATGATTGATTTGCATGACTCATCCCTCTCCGCAGAGGAATCCCAAAAGTTATGGTGGGCAGTCATGTTCTCAATCAAGTCATAGCACTCTTCGGGACGCCTTTTCATAAAGGTCCCACCAGCAGCAGCATTGAGAATATCCCGGTGCCTCAATGTCAGACTATTATAGAAGGTATCTATGATGGTAACTTGTAACATATTGTGGTTAGGGCACCGATCAATAGCTAGCTTATAACGTTCCCAAGCCTCAAAAAGAGACTCATCGGGACGTTGCCGGAAGTTGCTGATATCATTTCGTAACTTGGTAACCGTGGAAGGTGGAAAATATTTTGCTAAAAACTTGGTTACCATTTCATCAAAGGTACGAATAGAATTCTTTGGGAGTCGGTCAAACCATGCAGTGGCATGATGAGTGAGAGAATAGGGGAAGAGATACAGCCGGAGGGCATCATCGGTGACACCATGCTGTTTCATGCTTTGGGTGACCGTGAGGTATTTATCAAGATGCTTGTTAGCATCGTCACCCGGTAATCCGTGAAATTGACACGAATTCTGGACTTGTTGGATCATGTGGTGCTTGAGGCCAAAGTCCGTAGCCTCAATAGTGAGTGGTGCAATAGGCCCGCCCCTCCCTTGCATGGTAGGCTGGCACAACTCCTCCATCGTTCGGAGATCGGGAGCTGGGTCATCCCTAGGAGGGTCAGGGGGTGGTAATGGTGGTGGTGGCCCATCGGCCATTTCGGTTTTTGGTTCTTCTGTAACAGTACGTAGCTCGGGTACGTTTTTCTGATGTTTACGTTTTGTTTGTGACCGAGTGCGCATGCACTAAAAACAATTTTTCAAAACAAGATCGAGGCAAAACCACAGTGAACTTAAACCAATTATCACAAGTGAATGACTTCTTTAAAAAAAGGTACACCACTCACAGGGATATAAAGGCAAGTTTTTGTCTTAAGTTTGGGAACTTATTATGTCCACACCCCCAGTTGGTAGGTGTTCATCCTTGGTTTGCGATGGTTAGATTTTATGTATTTATTAGTTTGAAAAACTGTTTTTGGGCTTATGGGTGTGTGTGCAGAAAACTTTGGGAATATATTTTTAGAACTGATTTGTTAACCGAAATCGTTCTTTTAAGATTACTCGCAGGCTGGCGGGAGGAAGTAAATAGGTTTCCTCTTCAGTTCGCAATTTAATGTCAGAACTTACCTTAAACCAACTGTTTCAGGTTGTAATCTTAAAGAAAACGAAGTAATTTAACTTCACAGTTTGTTTTGTTGTTTTTGATTTTTTTTGGTGTTGTTAACACTTCAGGAAAAGTGTTAATGAACTTTTTTGATATGATTATATTTTTACAAAAACTTTTTACAAATTGTGTGAAATTTGTACAGGGAGGGTTTTGAAAAACCACTAAACTTAAAACGATTTTTAAAACACGCAACAACCTCCCCGGCAGCGGCGCCAAATTTTGATTGGTCCCAAAATGGTCAGATATTATTGACCAAGGTCAATAAGTCAAAGACAGCCTCATTCCAATTCTCCGGTGATAGTATAGTGTGTTCTCGGGTCGTTAAGTCCCAGCGAGATTGAAATGATGTTTTTGGAAATCGTTTTTAGGAATGAGTGGCACTGAGGACAGTAGCCAAGATGATATGGAATTTATTTTGCTACTGATATTTTGGTATTTGCACAATGATATAATATTCACAAATAACAGATATACAGATATATGCACAAATTCACAATCAGGTAATAGACAGAAAAGTGGGTTTTATCAGATTAAAAACTATAGGGGGTGCAAGTGAACTTTTGAAAACTTAAAATTAAAAGAAAATTTAAAATGAAAATGAAATTATAAAAATGATTATTTTACTATTTAAATATTATTTAATTAATTAAAACTATTTAAAATGTAATTTAAATCTAATTAATAATTATAAAGCTTACAAATTAAACTAAAAACTTGCAAAACTAATTTCTAAACTTAAAAATGAACTTGAAGAAAGTATAAAAAATGAAAATAAATATTTTTGTCTTTTTATGAGTTTTTTATTAATTAAAAACTATTTATCTTAATTAAACTAATTAAACTATTTTAAATTACTATTAATACTAAATTAACTTAGAAAATTATGGAAAAATTTATAAAACTATTTAACCATCACAGGAATCCTATAAAATTATAAAAACTTCTAAAAATTATATTTAGGCTATTCTACTAATTAATTACCTTTTAATTAATTTAAATCTAATTTAAATAATTAAAATAAGAAAATTGGAAAATTAATAGTAGAAACTAAAAATATATTTTCTAAAAGTCTTAACTAATTTATAAAACTTAGAAAAAATATTTAAACCTACTGTTGTTAAACAAAATTTAAGAAAACTAATTAATAACTAATATTACTTATTTAATTAATTAAACTACTTTTAAATATAATAAATAGTAAACTGTTTAGGAAAAATCTAAGAAAATTATTTTAAATACTTAAAGGTACTAGGAAATTAATAAAATTATAAAAATGGAAAAGTGCTTATAAATAAGCTGAAATGAAAAATGAAAAAGATAGATTCTATTAAATAGAAGCTATCAGTAATTTTATGTTTGCTTTTTTGGTGTTTTTCTTTTTGACAGCTAATAATTAGATGAAAATAGGAAACTTTTGTGAAACAACTTTTTATTTAGCTTAAAAATAAGCTGTGTCCACCCCCTTATCCAAAACAGTTTGACTTTCTTTGACTGAGTAGGCAAATAAACTCAAATGACAATATGTGGGGTCCACTGATGTAAATTAAGGTACAAATAAGTTACTTGGACTTAAATAAGCTAAAAACAACAAGCTATGAGCACTGATAAGCTAATAAGCAACAAAATAAGCACTTGATACTTTGAGCTAAACTCAGAAATGGGACAATCTTAAGCAATGAATCCAGGTGGGGTCCACTAAGCCTAAGGTCAAACAAATGGTCAAGGATTGAAGCCTGGTAGGAGGGGGATTGGGAAAACCCAAGGTGAACCACTGGGACCCACTGAGGTGGCCTACAACAGCCACCAAAGGTGGTGGTGTTGTGGTGGTCTGCTGGTGCAGGGGAGGTGTTCTTCCCTGCAGGTTTGTTCCAGGGGCAAAATAGTCCACAAATAAAATTCACAAAAATGTAAAAACTATGGAAATCTCAAGTTCTACTGATAAATATTACACCCAACCAGTTTCAAGGCTCAAAACCAAACACAAAAATCATGGAAATTCATGCCATTTTGGAGAAAAAACTGACTATGCACTTTTGACTTTTTGAGTAAACCTGCTTAGTTGACTTTGATGAGTTTTGCTTGATCCTAAGTGACTGAAAATAAGTTAATAAGCTAGACTAAGGTTGATTTAAGTTGAAATAACACTCTAAGCTAAGTTATGAAGAACTTTTGGACTCCAAATCTCACACAGTTGACTGTGTGAGTGGGATCTTTGTAATTTTGACTTTAGACCAAAACATCTTGGTTTTATGCTCAAAATGATACAATGAGTACTTATGGATGCTGCATAAACTAATTTGGACCAACAAAACACAGAGATCAAAGTTGAACTTCACTAATCCAAACACTCCTATACTTAACAGTTTTGAAGATTTTCACTGAGTTTAACTTATTTCTTCCACAAATCTGTTTCCAAATGTTCTATTATAATCTAAATAGGTAAGTTAAGCTTAGAAACACAGGTAATAGCCACTAATACACAAGAAGATAATATTAAAGCTAATATGGCAGTTTTAAACAAAGAGTATAAGTAACAAAGAAATCTAAGTACAAACAACTAATTTCAACACACAATCTTAAGTAACTGCACCTAACAAACACAAAGAACACAGAATAACAAGCAAGCTACAGAGATTATAAGGAATTGAGATTTTTAGAGGAAAATCAAATTAAGCAAAGCTTACTAATCACCCTTAGCATGAACAAAGGGTTTTCCACAGATGCCTATCTTTAGATAGGCTTATTCCACTCCCAAGCTTGCCCTTCAATGCCTCAGAAACCTGAAATCAAACTCAAAACAAACACAGTTGACTTATGTTGACTTATTTTATGTTTTTGATTCTTTTCTACTAGTACTGAGTTTTATTGTCTCTACAAGCTTTAACAAGCTTAAGGGAGCCTAAGTGAGCTTATATCAGTCCATGAACCTTGATACAATTGACTACTAATATTATTGATAAATTCAGAAAATTGAGTAAATTACAATAACAAAATCAGAACTGAAACCTTGTTTTTTATTACTTAAAAAGATTTAGAGTACAACCTAAACAGCTACTACAATACTTGAAATGAGAAAATTACACTGAATTTGAAATTTTAATTTAAGTCGACATAAAATTAAACTAAAATTAACTACTTGCTTTTTTCTTGCATTCTTCTCTCTTTTATAGCTTGAATTAGGGATCCCAGTTGTCTTCTGAATATTTCGCATCAGCAATCTTAGCCATTGGATGACTGAAATCAATCTCAACCGTTCAAATCTTTTTCGCGCCAAAAAATGATAAGAGCAAATTGGACTGTTAGCGTGTAGGGGGAGGGAAAGCATTTATTGTGGGTTGTCTAGTTGGGTGAGGGTGGTGGGGTGGTGATGATGTGTTTAATGCAAGTGGAGGGGTGGTGGAGTTTGGCAGGTTGTGAGGGAGGGGGGAAGAAGAAGGCTGGGGTGGTGTTTGACTGAAGGTTTGACCAAGGGGTCAAACGTTGACCCCGTTTTATTAATAAAAGGTGTGGATGGGCTGATATTGTTTGGGCTTAGGATAAAAGGAGTGGGCTGGGATTGGGATTGGACTTGTATTTGGTTTAGGTAATAGTATTAAGGTCCGGTTTGGTTTTAGTTTCACAAGGACCAAATTTGTAATTTGCCGAAAGTTAGAGGGTGAAACTTGGCATTCTTCTAAAGTATTTCAAGGGGTGTGTTATGCCAAATGATGAATAGTATGAGGTCCAAGGTTGACTTTTCCATTTAAATTTCACCAGGGACTAAATTTGCCAAACTTTCAAACTTCAGGGACCAATTGTGTAATTTCACCAAACTTTTCCACCAAGGACCAATCCTGCCATAAAAGATTAGTGCAAGGACAAAATTTGTTTTTCTCAAAGTTTTAATATCCCAGGGACCATTTTTGACAATTTTCCAAACTTCAGGGACTAAACTTGACATTTTGTGAAAGTTTGCACCAAAGGACTAATTGTGTAACTTTTTAATTTAAAAGGACCTTTGGTGACTTTTTCAAGTTTTTAGATCAACCAGGGACTAGATTTGACAACTTTTGAAAGTTGAGGGACTGAAACTGCCAATTTTGCAAACTTTGTACGTTTTTCATCTGTTTTTGATTATTTTGCATTTGAAACATATAAAACGCATTCCTGGAATATTTTCACTATTTTGATTCAATATTGAGTGTTTTTAGATGTTTTGGCAGCTCAGAAAAGGTAAAAATGATGAGTATTTACACACTCATCAACCTTGTGTAAATTATTAGTTTGAATTTCTCTTGACTCTAGCATTGTAAATGTATGGCTCCATGTGTCTGCGCCTTCATTAAGTAAAAAACTACCCAAAACTTTAAGAGCTAGTGGATGTCCTCCACAATACTTTGAAGCTTGTATTGCGTCTTCTTCATAACGTTCCTTAGGAGAATATCCGCCAAATGCATGCCGACAAAAAAGCTCTAGTGAATCTGTATTACATAAACCATCAAGTGCAATCTTTGTATGTTTGGGAGGATACTTAATATGAACCAGTGCTTTATCTGTTATTGACCCGTCTTTGGTTGTTATTATGATCTTGCTTCCTGGATGAAAACCTTCTTTTCCAACCAACACATGTACTTGCTCAAAGTTATCAACTCCATCAAGAACCACAAATGTTCGTTTTTGTAACAATGCTGTCTCAATCTTAGACGTGCAATTTTGTACATCATCTTCTTCAATCCTACGTTTCTTGAGAATGTCTCCAAGTAGCTTATTCTGTAACAGGAGTAGTGCACTTGATTGTTGTCCACGTCTTTCAATGTCTTCAACAAAGCTACTTCAAATTTATAGCGGCACAACAAATACATATGTTTTGCCAAAGAAGTCCTCCCAATCCCCGCCATTCCCCAAATAGTGAGAATTTCAGTAGTATCTGAGGACCCTCCTTTTAACCAGGACGATATGGTATCTAAAAATCCGTCCCTCCCAATTAGATGTGGGATTTTACTCTTCTTGTGTATATCCAATCTACTATTTCCTTAACGATTGCCTCAATAAACTTCTCTCTGCTGAAAAGTTGAATTATCAAGTTATATTTAACAAACGTATAGTTCATCAACAACCGTAATTTCATTCTAAGGATAATATATCATTTCTCTATGATAGTAAGTGTGACTTTCTATCTGTATGATTTTACTTTTGTATTTTTATCGTCTACTTATTCATAATCTTTTTCAAAATCAAACAAAAAATCATGTTTATATGAAAAAAATGTTGAACGAAGCAAAAATACAAAATATATAGAAATAAAGTCTATAAGACTAATGCTAATGGGCGTTGGTTTTCACCAAGAAACCCCAAAAGCAACGCGCCTCTTCCCCTAGCTCTCCCCAATGCAATGCGTCACTTGATGATTTGTTCTAAAACTCTGTTGGTGATACAACCGAAACAATTGTGGGGTTGCTCTTGTGATTTTTGAGGGTTGGGGAGTAAATGTGGTAGTTTTGGGGTTGCTTTTGTGGTCACTACTAGCTAATTGTGGTTGGGGTGGAGTTGTGGAGAGAGAAGATAACAGGATTTCAGCTGTAGTTTATTGGACGTTAGGTCGTGGCGTTGACGTGACAATGTTGCTTGAGTGAGAAAGTAGTCACCACTAGCATTCGCCTAAAGTAATCTTTAAACTTGGAAAGGAAATTTTTCTTAAGAAATAAAGTATCTTTAAAAATAAACAAAACACAAAGAATTGAACAGTACAGCTGAAACAACTGCCGACAAACCTACCAGAACCATCAAACAAAACCACAGATCCACCGAAACCATCAGCCTACAACATTATCAGTGGTGGTGCGAATTTCGAAATATAGTAGCAGCATAGGGTCGGTAATAGCGGGTTTTTGTTTAGGTTAGGGTGTTTGAATCTTGTTTTTAGGTTCGGAGTATCATGGCTTGGTTTGAGGAACGGGTATATCATCAAAGCTCTTTTTGAATCTCGTTTCAGAATAGAATAATCTTTCGAAATCGGAGATAGTAGGACAAAGTTCATAATTGCTTAAGATGTAATGTCCTGATGTTTCTTCAAAAGCAGACAGATCTCCACCAATGATATATTTCCATGACTTATAATGACTCAAAGGATCAACGCTCTCTTTGTCTCTATCACTGTACACAGGACTCATTCCACACTCAGTTACCATTTTACAACTACCTTTGTAATCTCGCTCTCCTAAGGTAACCCTAACTTCATCACCTCCTTCAAGCTCATTGTTCCAAAACATCCAATGGCTTAGCCATACCAATTCTTCACCTGCAGCACATCCGGCAACACCCAATTTACAAGAATATAACCAGGAACGATCTTTTGTTACATTCTTTACTTTTATACAGTTTGAAAAAATCAAACAGTTAACTGGATATGCTCGCACAAAGCATATGTTTATTCCTTGAATCCTTTTATTCGCTGAAGATGATGGCATGATAAATGATATTGATGACCCATTGCTTCTATGAGCAAACCACTTTGGAACTTCTTTTCCTAGAAAACAAGTACTGAATATTCCAAATTCGCAAAACATCTGCGAATACAAAACCAATTGAGTAAATTACTTAAATGAACGTTTTATTCAACTAGTTTACAAATATAAACATCCCACATAAAATTATCCAAAATGAACATTTCACATATTATTCGTTAGATGTATTACTAAATTAGTTTCTAACCGTTAGATGTAGTAAAAGGAATACTAGGCGAGGTGCAGGCGAGGCCTATGTGATTTAGAAAGATAGGAGGGTTTAGGCGAGCTATAGGCGAGGGTTTAGGCGAGGTGAGGCCTTAGGCGAGGCCCTAGGTGAGGTGATCAGGTGACGGGTGGCTTTAGGCGAGGCCTTAGACGAGCATGCTGGGCGAGCGAGAGTGCTGGGCGAGTGCCTGGGCAAGCATGCTGGGCGATCGAGTGCTATCAAGTTCAAGTTAAACCGGGTGTGAGCTTTGGTGGTTGTTGTTCAAGTTCAGTTGAAGTCATTTGAACTCTGGATGGCAGTGTTTGAGGAAGAAGTAAAAATGCAATTATAGTGCAACGCAAAACATTTTAGTTTTTCATTGGATGTGGCGTGTGTGAGGAAGTCAGGAAGAAGTAAAATAGAGAAAATTGTTAAAAGAGATGAGAGTTGTGTGGACGAAGAAAAAGAGATGAAATAGTAATGCAACCCAAAATTTTTTATTTTAACACTATGGTGTGGTAGGGGACCACTTAGAAGATTACAATGATATATATCCAAAGCGAGACATGTAGAAATACGTGTTAGTTCATTTTGGTAATATCCTAAAAAGTGTTCAGTTTGAAAAATGGGGCAAGGAAATGGTTCAATTTGGTATTTAGTTTAAACCAGTTTGCATGACATTTGATCTTTTTTATTGGGCCTACAACTTCTTGCATATTTGAAAACATAAAGAGATACGGAAAGAAAAAGACAAAGACTGAGATAATACCTTGACCGAAATATTTTTTGTGTGAAAACCTACCAAAGTATTCAAACTCTCCATTTTATAATCTTTCACATAATGTATATCTGTCCACCCCAAACTACTTATTATCTCTTCATCAACTTGTGCTAAATCTTGGATTTTCTGAATGCCTTCAATTTCAGTCAGGGACTTTGACTCCGTACAACAGATAAGTGGTGGTGGTGACATCTCTTGATAGAATGTAACTTTCTCAAGTAAATCACAGTTATCAACATACAAACGTTTGATTGTACTCGAAGGGCATAAAACTGACTTCAAATTTGAACATCCTCCAACACTGAGTACCTCAAGCCTACTAAGGCTTTTTAGGCAAGCAGGTATGGAATCAATCGGATTACAGTCTAGATATAAGTTCTTCAACATTGACATGCTACTGAAGTCCACTGGAAAGGATTCACTAGATATATTATTGTTTGTTAGAGACAAGGTTACTAGTGAAGATGGCAAAGAAAGCGAGATCGACTTTTGACTATTCGGTAATAATCTTGTGATGGAAGAGAAAAATGCCTGCAATTTTGTGCAAACGCCATCTTTGTTATTCAGCAACTTCATACGCTTCCTCTCCTTATCAAATATGCCAGCTCCGCAACCGTCTAATGTTAGAACTTTAACATTTTTTAACTTTCTAATGATGATTGGAAGATTTTTAGGCTTACTGCAATAGCTCAAATTTAGAACAAGGCTACCACATTCACCAATTGATTCACACACATGCGTCAAACTTTCACATCTTGCAAGTATCAACCTCTCAAGTGCAGGTAGCTCCTTAAAGCCACCAATTGTAACAAGCTTGCTATAACTCAGATTTAGATACTTCAATGACCCAAGAAACTGTTGCACGGAGATTATTAGTATATCAAGATAAACAATTACAACGTTGTTATATATTAGACAAGTAATATGCTTGAATTTAATACCTTTGGCTTCCTCCAAAGCTGTTTCAGATTGCTGAATGACATGTCAAGAGCAACCAAATGCTTCATTGGCAAGTCGGAGGGTGTATATTCCGATTGGAACCCATGCATACACAACACTCTTAAACCTTTTGGAAAATTCTTGAATGGTCCACTGAGTTTAACGTGATTAAGTAGGAGTAAAATTAGTTTTTCCATTCTATTTAATGCATTTGTACTCAATTCGATTTTTCTGCTACGAGAAGATGAGAACTCCACATGCTTACTGAATGATGGACCAACTCCAAAATTCATGTTTAGATCAATATCTTCGAATTCGTGGTCTATCGCACTACTTGATCCACACAACAACGTCTCTTTTTTCAACATTTTCATGTCAAATAATAGACCTTGAATTTTTGCCGTGCCCTAATTATAAAGATAAGAAAAAAGAGTTTATTCATAATTAACTTTTAATAGATCAAATAAACAAGTGAATACATATGAATTGAAGAATGCATTGTAATACCTTATCTTCCTGCAATATATTGAGGGACTCCTCATGATTCCATACTCGACTACAGTTCCATGGCTCGTGAAGTGATTCTTGACGAACAATATCTCTCCCCATATCTTGAAGCAATTGATGCATCTTCAATTCCTTTCCTAATCCAATTGTGAGAATACATCTTTCAATGAGCTTTTTGATTCCGTACGATGGGTGAACGCCGCAGTCCTTTAATACTGCTTCAGTCACTTCTGTTTCTTTTCCAACGAAAAAACATGCAATATGCTTAAATAATTCTTTGCAATCTGATGGCAAAGAATCAAAGCCAATTCTTAAGACCTTGTGTACATTATTGATTTGAAATTCTCTTGACTCTTGCATCGTAAATGTATGGCTCCATGTGTCTGCATCTTCATTAAGTAGAGAACTACCCAAAACTTGAAGAGCTAGTGGATGTCCTCCACAATACTTTGTGGCTCGTTTTACGTCTTCTTCATAACCTTCCTTGGGAGAATATCTACCAAATGCATGCCAACAAAAAAGTTTTAGTGAATCTGTACTACATAATCCATCAAGTGCAAGCTTTGTATGTTTGGGAGGATGTTTTATTAGAAGCAATGCTTTATCTGTTATTGACCCATCTTTGGTTGTTATTATGATCCTGCTTCCTGGATGAAAACCTTCTCTTCCAAGCAACACATGTACTTGCTCAAAGTTATCAACTCCATCAAGAACCACAAACGCTCGTCTTTGTAACAATGCTGTCTCAATCATAGACGTGCAATTTTGTACATCATCTTCTTCAATCTTACGTTTCTTGAGAATGTCTCCAAGTAGCTTATTCTGTAACAGGAGTAGTGCACTTGATTGTTGTCCACGGCTTTCAATGTCTTCAACAATGCTACTTCTTTCAAATTCATGGCGGTACAACACATATATATGTTTTGCCAAAGAAGTCTTCCCTATCCCCACCATTCCCCAAATCGTGAGAATTTCAGTAGTATCTGAGGACCCTCCTTTGAACCAGGACGATATGGTATCTAAAAATCTCTCCCTCCCAATTAGATGTGGGATTTTACTCTTCATGCGTATATCCAATCTACTACTGATTTCCTTAACGATTTCCTCAATAAACTCCCTCTCTATGCTGAAAAGTTTAATCAAGTTATATTAACAAGACACCACCCATGTAAATCTAAATTAATAGAAATGATGAACGGTCATTTTCATCCTATGGACACATAGACCCTCACATGCAGACTTATAAGGAACATGAGAAGTTTTTATCTACTACTCCTAGTATTTACATAAGAGTAAATTACATGGATGTCCTTGTGTTTTGTCCAAAATTTAATCTACCGTCCCTGAGATGTTTCAAGTTGCATTCATCTTCCATAAGTTTGCAAAGAATAACACAGATGGTTCTTTGTCTTAATGTCCGTTAGTTTAATCCGTTAAGTCTCCTCATGTGCAAAGCACACGAGGATATGATTGTCATTTAAGCTCATCTTTTATTTCAATGTCATTTTCTAATAATAAATATATAACAAACAAACTTTTTTAATCCTCACTCTCTCTTTTAGTTTTGGTATACTCACTCTTTGTTTCTTTATCTCTCTTTACAAAAAGTTCTCATAATTACCGGTTAGTCAAGAACACAAGACCCTAAGAGCAAATGGAGTCGTAACACCCAACCGGCGTTATCATCCACGTGACCAGCGTTGAAAGGCGTTTTCCACTCCAACCATTGCTAAGTTAGAGCCGCGTTATAATTTGAGTTGCTATGGTAACTTGCTTTGAAACGCAAGATTGAATAAAAAAATTCAAATCACTCCCTCACACATCATTGTCCAACGGCTATTTTTGCTTTTAAAAAAAAAATAAAAGAAAAGTAAATAAATAAATAAAAAAGAAAACAATCAAACCGTTACAAACGGTAAGATTTCAAAAAAGTTAGACAAATATATATATATATATATATATATATATATATATATATATATTTTTTTTTTTTTTTAATACCCACTTCACTATACTTCTATTCTCACAAAAAAATTACTCATACACTTCTATTAAAAAAAAAAGTACGGATATGACGAGAGTTTTTTGAACTTAATGGGTTTTGGAAATGTTTCCCCTAACCCGAACGTCGGATCTTATTCAAACCCTAACCAAAACCCACTTAATTTGACACCCGAGCAACAACAACAATTGATGTTGATGTGGCAACAAAATTTCCAACAAAACACACCTCAATTCGAGCAACAAACACAAACACCACCACAAACCCAATCCTTACAAGCGCGTCTGTCGACCCCGAAACTACGTCTCCACGAAAACACAAATGTGGAGGTAAACGTATGTAATGTTAGATAATGTAAAACCGTAGGAGATACGTTTTATTGATACGATATATATAGAGGCAATACATAATGAAACCCTAATGGATCCAACCCCACATACCGGGCTTGGGCCTTATTTATCATCTAATACTCCCCCGCAGTCGACTTGTAACAAAATCGTACCAACGGTCGACTTTAGTCGACTGGTAACAACACCGTACCAACGGTCGACTTTAGGGACTGACACCAACGGTCAACTTTAGTGGACCGGTAATAAAGCCGTACGAACAATCGACTAATAAACAAACATAAAATAACAATAACTTTTTTTTTCTTTTTTTTTTTTAATAATAAAACTACTAATCTTTGTCACCATCTTTATTCCAGCAACCTTCAAAGATTCCACCAATTCTGAGACTTCATAGCTTGAGATAATTGACTAACACAAGTATTTTGTTGACCTTTTTATAAGTGCCACCATCGCTAGCAAGATAAGATAACTCCAACACACAAGGACTTTGAGTGGCTACTCCACGTAGCACTTGAACAAAATTTTAACCGATCAATAAACAATTGGTTTTACCAATTGGTAATTAATGATGGTGCTACAAGTATTGAAACAAAAACCACACGTGAAAAGCTAATATAGAGTCTTGTGAAAACAATTAAATATGAATCACTTTGACAATTGAGTAAACGGAAGCAAACTGTGAAACTTGACGGCAGGAAAAAAAAGATTGGGATAGGCGTGTTTTTGTGATTAGGGTTTGACGGGGTGGCGGCTTGATGACCGATTAGGTCTCAACATCATACCTGCTCATGATACCATGTTAGATAATGTAAACCCGTAGGAGATACGTTTTATTGATACGATATATATAGAGGCAATACATAATGAAACCCTAATGGATCCAACCCCACATACCGGGCTTGGGCCTTATTTATCATCTAATATATAAAAGAAAGCCAAAGAACACGAGGTGTATGATGAAAAAAATCCCGACGTGAGTGGTACTATGTTACGTTAGACACCGGATGAGGAAGTTTTATATACCAAATGTTACGTGGCCGTTTCCGAGGATAAGAATGTGGGAGTTTCTCAAAAGGGCATCACGTTTTGGTATCGGGTTATGAACGAGTTCAACAAGTTAAATTTTCAAGTTCTTAACAAGGATATGATAACAAGCAAGTGGCTTACGGTGAACGGAAGTTGCCAAAAGTTTCAAGCGGTTTACAAACATGCTAAACGTTTGGAAAAAAGTTGTGAAAATAAAGTGGATAAAATGAGGGATGCTAGACAAATGTATCGTGATGAGCATAACGGTGTTTCATTTGCTCAAGAGGAAGCGTGGGAAATTTTGAAGGCGTATCCAAAATGAGAGTCGCCAAAACCGATTGACTTAACCGGAGACGTCCCTGGTGCAAGCAACCAAGAGTTATTCAGTGATGATGTACGACCATGTCTGGCCGGAAAACCACACGCCGGAAAAAAAAACAAAAATCCGATACCACGACTAGCACCGGGGGGAGTGCGTCAAGCAATTTGGAAGCTATGTCATGCGAGATTAAACTCAGACGGGAAGCGGCCCAAGCGGCGTATGAGGCGGCTAAAGAGAAAGACCAGACGATAATGCGTTTGGAAGAATTTAAATTTCTCGGTATTAAAATGAGTGAGATGGATCCGGCCACTGCGTATTGGATCGAATTGGAAAAGAAGAAAATTGCCGAAAAATATAATTTGCCACCACCGCCAACCAAATAGTTTTATTTATTTACTTATTGTATTTTATTTTGTATTTTTCATTTCTTAGTTTTCTTTTGTAATTTTTTAGGCCGTTTTTTGTTATTTGCAACATTTTTATTTCTTATTGTAATGTTTAATTTTATTAATGAATTATTAGATTGTTTAATAAATGAAATTGTTGAGTGTAGAATTTGTAAATTGTAATTTTTAAAGAAAGTTGGTCCAAAAAGGTGGTGTTATGATAACGGGTGATTTTTTGGTGTTATGTTATTTGGCGTTGAAATGATGTAGCGCTTACGTGGCAAAAAATTTGGTGTTATTTGTTGTTATGGCTCCTCATGCTCTAACTCCACCACCACCTATCATCTACGACCTCTCCAACTAATTCACCACAACCAATCATCTAACCACAAATGAGAAACCAAGTCAAGAACAAAACACACATATAAAGGCTATGTTTGGCGCAGAGCTTTTTGAAGCTTTTTTGAGCGATGAGCGGTGAGAAATGAGCTTTTTGATTTTTATTGTTCGTTTGGAAAAGGAGCGGTGAGCTTTGCTATTTTTTTAGAAAAACTCATTTTTCCATTGCTTCTTTAAGAAGCTGTGAGCTGTGGCTACTGCTCACAGCTACAACTCACAACTCACTACTCACTGCGACTTTTACCAAACACATCCAAAAAGTGATTTCCTTTTATGAACAAAACTTGATCTTACTTTGGTTTAGAAAAGAAATTGACATGTGACTTCTTTTGATCTTTTACAAACAGGAAAGTGGTAAAAAGTGTGGAAGTTCGACAATCTAACATATAACAAACACATTATTTATGGAGCGTTGAAGTGATGGTGGTGTGACAGTGGACCAGAGATTACTATAGCAAGTTATTCTTTGAGTTTTTCATTTGTGTGTGAGGAATATTTGAAGTTATGTAGATATTACTATAAACATTGCACCGTGTATTTGAGTTTTTGGAAGACGTTAACTAAGGGTGTGTTTAGTTGGTGAGAAAATCTATATTAGGAAAATTTTCATTGGAAATTGAAAAAACAGAAAATCCGTTTAGTCATACATTTTTGAGAATTTTTCCTGAAAGAATGAAGATCTTATTTTTCAAATTATAATTAGAATTTAGGAAAGAGCTAGTTACTTTTTCCTATATTTTTCCCGCTGTTTTTTTACATCCCCTTGCATTTTTCAATTTTTTGAAAAATATCATCTAAACGCACTTTCTAGTTTTATAGCACGTTTCTAAGGATAAAAACGTTTTCTTGTTTTTAAAGAAATTGAAATAAAAAATTAAAGAAAATTTTCAACAATTAAACGCAGCCTAAATTGTCCAGTGAAAAATGAAAACCATAAAAATGGTATTTTGAGAGAAAAAAAAAAAAAAAAAAGACTATATGAGACCAAAAAAAAAAAAAAAAAAAAAGTGTTATGACTAATTTACCCTCATATGCTAGGCACATGGGTCATTTAACTAAAAAAGTTAATGGAAGTTAAAACCATGGATCGTAGGTGTTATTCTTTTTTGAGTTAAGGATTATGGATTGTAGGTGTTATTCTTTTTTGAGTTAAGGATTATGGATGCAATTTAAAACTCTCACGAAAGGTAGATGCAGTTTTGGAAAAACCACAATGACCATCCATGTAATTTACTCATTTCATAATGATTTGTATAATACAAAATCAGTATTGATCCATGGTGTATCAATTACCATATATAGGTATTTCATGATCAACCACATGGCCCATGGCCGCTTATGTGTCCAAGTCCCAACTCGGAAAAAAATATATGTAAAAGTGTGCGACTTTTCCTTTTAGAAAGACATAAAATGTAAAAATTATGTGGAATAGTAAGAAAATATTACCGGCCATATACATCCTTTCCTTTTAGATCAGCAACTTCTTTAAGTGCTTTCGTCCATGATTCCAGCTTACGAGCAATCTGCCTTTTCTTTTCCTCATCCTTCTCTGCCTCCATTCTTTGTCTGTGTTTGAATAACGCCTCTCCAAAACTGCTTTCTTGCTTCCTAACATGGGTTGGCTCGATGTGGTAAAAAATAGGTACAACGATATGCTTAGAGACCTTTCGTTGCTTGAGGATTAATACAAGCTCATCAAGACACCATGTCGAAGTTGCATAGTTCCTAGACAAGACAATTATGGAAGCACGAGAGCTTTTTATAGCTCCTGTAAGCTCGGGTTTTAGTTCTTCCCCTGTTTCAACCTCTTGCTCATCAAGAAAGGTGGTTATGTTTTCACTCACTAAAGCTTCGTACAAGTAATCCGTAAAGTTGAGACGAGTGTCTATACCTCTAAAACTTAGGAAAACATCATAAGTTTTCGATTCTTCTTGTTGTTCTTCTTCTTGTATTTCGTTGATGATAGCCATGTAAGTCCAAGATTAACTACAAGTGTATGATCAGTTTATTTCTTTGCTTCAATTTGTATTCTGTTGTGTTAAGATCATAAGATGAATGTGTGTTTTTATGATAACAAAAACATTATATTGAGAGGGGACTAAAGACTTAGGTTGCTTAATTTGACTTGGCCTTCACCACTACAGTATAATATTTTTTTTTCCTTGAATTTTACAGGCAACTTTTCAATAACATATTCTTGAGATAATAACAAAAAAAGCATACTTCACTACTACACTAAAACATTTTTTGCTTGGATTTACCTACCGAACCTACCTAAGGCTAAAGACTTGTTGGTCTTCACTCTTCAGTATAATATTTTTTTCATGGATTTTATAGGCAACTTACAATAACATATTCTTGAGATAATAACAAAAAAGCATACTTCACCACTATAGTATAATATTTTTTTTTCTTGGATTTTACAGGCAACTTTTCAATAACATATTCTTGAGATAATAACAAAAAAGCATACTTCACTAATCACTACTATAGTATAATAACGGCAAGAACATACACCTTACTTTACCTCTAATTTCCTAAGGCTAAAGCATGTACGACTCCTTCTATATCATGTGAGAAACGATAGAACGAAATTAATAGTTTTTTAAGTATTACTCGTACAAATTATAATAAAATTATTTACTTCAATGGCTCGAGATCATCTTTTTCTCTTCATTTCTACGCCTATGAATTGAAACCACTCTCAGTTCCACTAGCTATATCGCGTTGCATAATTCCATAATGAGTTAGGGTTCATTCGAGTTTGTTGATTTTTCAATATATTTTTTTTAAGCTATAAATATTTCATCAGTAAGCTTAAAACGTTAAAGGGATTTTGAGTATTCAGCATTGTATTTAGAGGTGTGAAACTGGTGCGGGTTATTTATCTGGGTTGAGGAGTTGACCTGTATAAGTGTATAACACATACTATACCCAGTGAAACTTTCTTACAAGAAGCATTTTTATTTGTAAGAACTGCGAGAACCACTTTTTAACCGTTGGATTAGTTGATCAAGGGTTAAAATGACTTGTGCCACAAATGTAATAAAGTGAAACATTAGATTAACTTTTGAAAATGGTCATAAGATCTGAAAGGGCATTGAAGTAATTTTAGGTTATCCCCAAAATAAACCGTCTTATTATTTTTGTTAAATATGTACGTGATTTGAAATCAGTTATCTTCATATATATCTCTCTACTTCTCCCTCACACATAACTAAAAACCTACCCGCTATATTCCATAAATCACGGCCTTCATTTTTATCACCATCGTCACTTTGAAGAAAAAAGAGTGGATTATTGCACATGTTATTTGAATCCGTGTATCATTGCCATTTTAATCTATTGTATGAAGATAAAAAAAAATAAGTCTACCAGGTTCGCTGTTTATTTTAGGATTTTATACCATTTTGTTATAATTTGATGTCAACTATCAGTAATGTTTTTGGCTTAACTTATTAACTATCATAAAACCACTAGTGAATGAATCAAAATTCTTTGTCACGAGTTACTATATTTTTTCTTTTTTAATAAGGGGTGTTTACGATGGAATTAAAATGTTGTGTGGAATCTTAATTGGTGTTGAAAAGTATAATATAAACTAAGAGGGTGTTTTGATTTTGAATATATGTTTTAATAATTTTCTTACGCTTCAATTAATGGTGGAATTGAAATTATTTGATTTGAATTTTTCGTTTTAATCTCCATCGTCTTGAATAATTTCAGTGGATATTATAGTTGTTTCATCTTTCAATATGTGATTTATATTGATATAACTTTTATGTTTTTAAATGTTTTTGGATTTCTAGGCTAAATAGAATCTAGCTAATGGTAGAAAGGGTAAGTGCACACATGTTTCGTATGTACATATGCGTATGACGAACCGTTTGCACCTGGTCTTTGTTACAATAAGGTTTGAATATGAATGTTTATTGGCTCGAGTTTATAGGATAACTAAATATGTTTGTGCAGAGCTATTTTGTGTTTTGATTTAGTTCAGTATAAATTGTTTTCTATGCGAGTATGTTTTAAACAATTGCCTATAAACATGTATTCTTAAAATATGTATGTTTTAAAAATATATGCTTAAAACATGTATGTTCAAAACATACATGTATTCTTAAAACATGTATGTTCAAAACATACACGTTCAAAACATATATGTTTTAATTAGTGGGATCTAACTAATGAAAACCTTATATGTTTGTGTAGAATATCGATAATCAAAGCATGTATGGTTCTTGTGAATATGGATCAAATAGTAATAAGAGAAGTAGAGAGATGAGGAGAAGTTGGGAGGAATTCCTAGAGAGAGAAAGTGTAGAGAGAAAAAGAGAAATATTAGATTGAGGTGAAATGGAAGCTCCCACCCTCTCCACATGTGGAGAGGGGTATTTATACTTACAATATAACGCCCACTCCCGGGCTGTGGATCAGGCATACAGTGGGTGAAGACCCGTCCTTCTTTCACGGTGTTATTTAAACTGATACTAATTAACTAATAGACAAACTAACTACGAGCTAACTTAATGCTATTACAATCATTAGGTGACCGAGACTTTTACAGGAATATTTGTATTCCTAACAATCTCCCCCTAAGCGAGGTCACCTTTGAAATTAAGATCTTTGGTCTTTAAGCATTCTTTAGTCTTTGTAGCTCGTAGGATCTGATTCTTCTCTTTTCAACACACTTTGTACTTCAAGCAAGAGAACTTGTGATTTGAATTCCTTTGAGATATGTGATCTTTGAGCTTCTTTGAGATCATCAGCCAAAGTAAATCTCCAAGCTCATCCATAGTTGTATTGCCTTCATGTGATGTAGTGACAAGGGACCATCATGCTCACACCCTTCTGTATCTGGAGACGTTGCATTGGGGTTTGTGAATCAGGAGACTTTTTCATAAGAGTTGCGGAAACGTTGTTAGAAGTCTCTCAATATTTTGTTGTAGCAAGTCTCTCATCTTCATTGATAGTGTGGAGGATGTGTGAGCATGATGTATGGATTGACCCGATTCAGCTGGAAACTGGAGCCATCAACGCCATCTTTATATGTGTCCCTGAAATAAAATAGTTAGCAATAAAGATAGAGAACGAATATGGCTTTGTCATTCGTTCTGTGAGGACAGACTACCCTCCAGTTTTGTGAAAACCGACCTGTGATCAGGTAGAGTCTCTATTAAATAAGACTCTCCTTGACAAGAATTTCCAGCTTGTAGTAATGAAATTTCCAAAGAATCCACTTTGGAATCTTCATACTTAGCATGTTCTCATACCAGAACGTCTCAAAGCAGACAGCACGATAGAGTGAATCGGTGAATACACATTCACGGATTGATGAGAAATAGATTTACAGAAATCACTCGCGTGTCCTATGATAAACATTTTTGAGACACGACGAGAGTTTTATACTTTGAATCACATTTCCATCAAAAATACTTTTGTTTGAAAGATATTACACAATCAATGTGCTCGAAAATAAGTTTGTGAGCACATTGAAAGGTTTTTGCAAAAGTATCCGTCAATCCATATCCTGGAACAAGTTTGATTCAATGTTGAATCACACCATCGTTGCTTTCTAGTTGTCACTTGATCATTGATCCATGATGGATCTCACATGTCACCTACCAAGAGCTTGAAAGATGTTCGCTCTAGAAGGATTTCCATCGTCATTGTGAATATTTTCATATCACTCGGATGTTCTGGCAATACCACAAGGATAATGCGTAGGACTCTAAATATTTTATCTTATTTTCCACATTTTGTGAAACAATAAGCATATTTGGAATGTGTCCTAGTGAGATTTATGGATGATCTCTTTGGCTCTAGACTCAATAGTGCGTTTTGATCCGCTCCTGGAGACTGGGGAGGCGTCTCCTATTTTAGGTATCAACATAGCTCACAATGAGCGGTCGATACATTGCACAGGGTTCCCCGTGAGAATGAAACAAGCTCTTTTAAGAGAACTTGAGTGGTTGAGAAGTTTAGTGTAGTGCGTCACTGGGTCCATGACGTCTTGTCTTCAATACTAGTGTTACTTTAGTAACCACTAGTAGATTATGAATTGAACCCGGTTTCTGCCCTAAGGTTGAATATTTGGAGGGCTATTTCTTTTCACCCTTTCTAATTTCATTTCTTTTTCATTCTTCAACCCCTTCAGTGCTTACCGAGACTTCACCACTAGAACCTTGTTGGGTTTGTTCCAGTCCTAGCTCTATCTCAGTCCGCACTCTTCCCTTTCTCACTTTACTCCTTTTTTCAATCATTCCTAAGGACTTCTAATCTATCTATGGATTGTCCCTGGGAAGATCCTTCCGGTTCTGGTGGATCATGGGAACTTATACCTAACCTTAACCAACCTTATAACTCCGTGCATTAAAGTAAATGGTTTGTCTTAGGTATTACTTCCACAAACGCCTTTTGCTCCCCCTCAATATGTGCATCGATATTCGAAAGTGTTTTGCTCATATGTGGGAGCCTATTATTGAGTCGAAAAGATCACATTTGATATCAGATTGCATATTTAAATCACATTCTCTCCCCCGATCAAAAATTTCAAATCTTTCGAGATTTTTGATCTCAATTGATTTAAATAATTTAGAAAGCGTTTTGGGAGAGAAATGCGGTCAATTTTAATATTTTCTGATAAAAAGGAACTTTTTCTTGCTCCCCCTCAAACTGTGAGGGAGATTGTTATGTGTCAGATTTGAAGAGTTATCAAAATATTCGAAGTTTTAACGAAAACTCTTTGAATGTATACTCATTCTGACACATAACCATCACAAATCTTTTTGTTGCAAGGTTTTATGTACGAAGTGTAGGGAGTTTTGATGATACATAAAATTTTGAGAAATCACTCTCCCCCTCAATCAATGACGGATGTTAAAGCATAAATATTTTCATAAACTATTAACGTCATTGATTGAGTGAAAATTTTATCAAACTTTTGAGTTCAATTTGATTTTCATTCAAAATTTCATGGTACCACCAAGTTTTGCACAAACACTTTCCGGAAAAATCATAGAAGGGAAAGTATTTGGCGATAAAAAGAAGATTTCTCTTCTTTATCAAGAAATAATGCACTGAAGCGTACATTAGATCGAGGGTGCATGAATATAAATTAATTCACGCTCGGATGAACGGCACCCTTTGTTAGGAACAACCGTCTTTTTGGCGACGTGTTTTCCTTAATTTTGAAAACCGGGTTGCTATCTGAAGTAATAGCAAACCATAATGTTTAAGACCGGGTTACAGCCTGAAATGACTGTAAGCCATAGTTTTGAAGAATGTTTTGAGAGACGACATGTTTTAGAAAAAAAAAAAAAAACTTTATTTGAAACCGAAAAACTCTTGCTCAAGCATATGTATGATTCCGTGTCATTATTGAATGACATTTCTAGAAACGTACATAATATTGATTACACAAGAGACATGTCGTGAGAAGAATATTTTTGTATTTTAAATGATTTTTCAGATTTTTATGGTTTTTATAGGTTTTATATTTTTCTATTTACTATTTGGTTTTTAAAATATGTACAAAGGATATTAACCAAAATCATTACTCCTCAGCTTCCAGACTTATCTCCGCTTCCATCATTTGACATGCTGAAGAGTAACGTGAGCACATTTGACCAGGGAATAATTCAGGCATTACACTCTCCCCTAATTAGTGCTCTCCCCCAATCCTGACAACCTTTCCGATGAACACCCACAATATGAAGAGGTCTTTAGATAACCAAATACATGCCGTCTTTAGTCTTCTACTCACATAGCGGAGAATGTAGAGAAGACAGTAGACACGACCTACTTCAAGATTGCCCAATATGGAGGAACAGAATACCAACCATCTTCAACTCACCAAATGCCTTCCAGTAACCTTACATATAACCCATCAGCCCGCAGCACACACATGAGACGATAACACCCAACCGAGAATAAAGAATAGACTGACGACTCGACCTTCTTCAGTCTTTAGTATAACACCAAAGTAACAAGTTGAACCACTGATCATCAATAGAATGTATCCATCCTTGGATATTAAGCCCTGATCAGGTAGACCTGTTGTGCGTCCTTGATGTACACATTCTCTCTCCCCTGATGGTTACGATTAATCATACCATGACGTAACAGTGAAACGTTAATACCAAGGTGACAAGTTGAACCACTGATCATCTCTGCGGCTTTTCAACACCGGAATACACGATTAAGCCCGATCACGTGAACCTTTTATGCGTCCTTGATGTACACATTTCTCTCCCCCATGATGGTTACGATTAATCGGAATCATCATCATTATGTGTACATGTAGCCTGATGACGTATACATGAAGCATTGACTAGAAACCCTTTGTTACTGATTGAATCAGCCCGTGAGACGATGTCGATTAGCATTCCATGACCATGTTCTTCAACACCGTGATAGAGAGGAAGAAGTAGTGTTGGAGAACCATGCATACCATGACCATGTTCTTCAACACCTTATTAGAGAGGAAGATGTAGTGTTGGAGAACCATGGTTTGTACGACTCCTGAACTGACGTATTCAGGAGTCGTATGACCATTTCTCAATCATCATCCAACATGTAGATTAATATTCACCCTTTCCCCCCCTCAAAAATTGCATATGCCAGCCAACTACAATTTTTGATGATTGAACTAGTGAATATGAATACCATCAACGGTAGGAAGCTCCACTTGACGGTTCTTGAGGACTGACATGTTGTTTATTCACCCTTTCCCCCCCTCAAAAATTGCATATGCCTGTCGAATGCAAGTTTTGGTTGAATAAGTGAATAATAGAATACTCCAATATGCGCCGATTCACTTGAAAACAGAATAAGCACGGAAAGAGCATGAACTTGTTGATGAGAATGGCCATAAATAAGAAGATTCCTCTTCTTTTGAAGATAAAGTGCACTGATTCGTACACCTTTCTTTTCATTGATGAGCGGGGCCTGAAGTGTTGTCAGCAGACGCCATAGTGATGAAGTTGAGGACCGAGGCTTGAACTGAGGTGTTCAAACGTCATAGTCGTTGAAGAACGAGGCCTGAACTGATGTGAACAGACGTCATTGCAGACATACATCAACATTGACATTCCAGACATCCTAAAGCAGGAGATAAACTTGCTTTAGGCCTCCAGACTTTGAGTCTCCTGATGTAGTGAATGATCGATGTACCTGCAACTGAGTAAGGACTACCTGCACTAACATTACAAGCTTGATTGCATATATATGGGTTAGTGACAAAAGTATCCAAACCCTTGGGGTTTTCACGGTCAACCATGGTATTGCCATTGGTAAGTATCTTTCCGGTAGGTATCCACTTAAGTCCAACATCCTTAAAAATTCTACCAGTTGGAATCCACTTATGGCAAGGTCTAGGATTACTAAGCTTCTTATGCATAGTGGAAGGCTTATCAATATTCCTAGTCTCCAAAGATTTAGTAGTTTGTGTCCACCTAGGAGAAGTTTTAGGTTTGTTTTGCTTCTTATGCATTGTAGATGACTTTCTGTAAATCCTAGACTTAACAGGTTGAACATTAGCATTGTTCCTCAACATCCTAGGAGGGATCATACCAGGTTGAGAACCTAAGATTCCATCCTTATGAAGTAGTGCCCTTTTCCTAGCATTTTCTAGATCATAGTTCTTGTACAAGTCATTTATATCATAAGTGTTTTGAACCTTAATGTTAGGTTTCGACATTGTCTTTGAACTAATCCTAGAGGAGCTGGGAGTAGGAGTAACTACTTGTTGAGGCTTAGCAGAACTAGAAGCAATAATCTTAGGCAAATAATTTGTAGTGACTGGTTTTGTCAAAACTTGTTCCGCATCAACTTGGGAGGCAAACCGTGTTTTTGAAAGTTTTGGTCGTTCAGATCTAAATGCAGTCGTTTGCCTAACAACGGATTGGTTTCTAATTGATTGAGAAACTGGTTTCCCCAAGATTGATGGTTTTGCAAACTTAGTGTTCACACTATTCCCTGTTGCTTTTCTTAGCTCATTCTTTAATGCTGTTATTGTGAAACCCTTTTCTTGAAGTTGAGCTTTGAATTCATCATTTTTGGCAGTCAAAGAGATTGTTTGTTCTATCGACTTAGCTTTCATTTCTTTGATTGACTCATTCAAGTTTTTACAATGCTTGTTCAAAGACTCATTATCCAAAAGTAGTTTAGCCACTTTTTGTTCAAATTCAATTGTATCACAATCATGTTTAGCCTTAACTTCACTACACATATCACACATCTCAGTAACACGTTTTTTCAGGTTGTTGATTGTCAAGTTCTTGGTTTCTAGCTGAGCTTTCGAGTCATTAATCATAAAGTATTCACGGAAATCAGGAAGTTCCGGATTTTTACATGGTTGATTAGTTTGAAGACGTTCTTCCTTTTGTTGCATTACGATTTCAAGTGAAATACAATGTTTTTCAAGTTGTAAGAATCTCTTTGAAAGTTCATTAAACGTTTCTTTATCAACCATATCATTTGATTTGAAACACTCAGCTGTGAACAAGGAACTTGACTCATCATCACGTTCAGCATCCTGATCACTTTCTTCCCCTTTATGATTCATATTTGTTGAGTCAGAAGTGATATTTCTATCATTCTTTTCCAACAAATATGTGTCATAAGTGGGCATAACTTGATCAGTATGCTGCTGTTCATAAGAGACCACATTATGATGTTTAGACAGGGGTACCTCAGCACATGGCACTTGTTTGTTTACTGATATGACATCTGGATCCATGTCAAATGTGATAGGAGTCACTGAACTGATGGTAGTATCAAGCTTATCTGTCTCTGATCCTTTGCATATCGTGACAACTGACCCAACATCCGATGCTTTACCCGAATCACCAGTACCCTCACATGATTCCACCCATGATGCCTTCACCTTGTCGTTATGCATCTGTTCGTGCTGTGCTCTTTCCTCAATGAACATCTTCACATTACCCATGAGTTGGATTAGTGTATCTGTGAACGTGTCAACCTCAATTCCCGTGTGATCAACAAAGCACTTTTTCGTTATCTCACTATAATGGTCATACTCCAGAGTGAATTTCGAATCAAAGAATACTTGGAGTTGTTTGTTGATCACACAAAGGGCAGCCATGGATCCCATTTTGGAAAATTCTCCTCGGTCAAGTTGTTGTTGTAGTTGATCTAAGTTAAGAATCATTGTGCATGTGAAAGTGTGAACATCTTGACCAAAGAGTGTTACAAATGCACGTTCGAATCCCATCTTGAATCCAGTTCCCTCTAAAAGTACCGAGAGATGTGAATGAAGTTGTCGAAAACATTCTATGCAGCTTTCCTTTGCATTGTGAAGCACTTGTTATGGCTGAAGCAACTCTATCCCTTGCGAATTAGAGCACAAAGATTCCATATTAGAAATATTAGAATCAAACACCTTTATATGATGTACAAGGTTGGAAGATTTTGAAATGTTGTGATCGTTCACGGGATTTTACAATTCTATGATTTAAACCGAGAAATAGATTCTTTCGCGGGATTTTACAAAATCAAGAATAAACCGTGAGACTTCGAAGAATTGATTTGGTTGGTTGAAGTGAGTATGAGTGATGAATTAGACAAGTCACAATGAATTTCAGACAAAGTTCGTGTATTTGATATCCGAATAAACCCCGTGATAAATCCAATAAACCCGAAGAATATCTCAACTCAAAATTGTTCTCACTCACGGATTCTTGAGGCTCACTCAAAACCGTTGTCAAAAAAATATATCCTGATAGATCAGCACCAAAATAATTTTCATCCCTTGATAAACAGACAACGCACACGGCTCAACTGAAAATTAGTGCAAGTCCAACGGCAACAATAATAACTATGCAGCCCACAATTAAAACACAATGGAACATGCGGCCCAAGTCTGGTAATAAAGAAACCCTTCTAACAATACTTGGCCCAATGAATTTTCTCGGCCCAATAAACAAAATTACACAAACCCTTGCCCTAATTATTAGTATAAAACAGATACTACCCTAATCCTTCACGCTTAACAAAAAAATCTGGAACCTAAACTTGCGCCTCTCTTTATCAGTTAAACGCACCATCAACCAATATTACGTCCCTTGTTCATATCACATCTAATCCGAATACAAACACCTGCTACGTGTCAGTTAGAATCAAATAAAGACCACGATTACAAGATCTTGATAACAGTGGTCACGGGTAGGTTATGCAATTGGATTCTTCTCTTGTTTTGTTATATATTAAACCGAACGAAAAAGGGAGATCAAAACACAAGTTGTTTTGGTTTTTCCTTTGAAGGTTTTGGATATTAAAACAAAGGAGTGTATCCTTCATAAATCAATCATGAACTCGTGAGTAAATCTTTGAACGATTTTGGTATTTTTTTTGGCCTAACACGAGTCTGAGATCAAGTGTGGTTCTTCTTTTTGTTGTTTTGAATAATGAAGATGAAACAAGGTTTCTCACAATGATCTATGATGTAAATCTCTTTTATACACGTTTTAATAACGAAGCATTAATATCGGATTGAGATATATTGAGCTCGTTGATGATTTCATAATCTTGTTTCTTTGTTACGTTTCTGTTTTAAGACGGATGAAAGAAGAGTATGGAACCTTTTGGTTTTGAGTTTTGACCTTACTTTGTGAATCGGACAGTATCAAAAGCTTCAACAAGATCGATGATGTGTTAGTTATCACGTGTAAGAATGTCTTATCGGTTCTGAAAATCTCATACGAGATGCACGTGATAACCAGTCTGAGATCTTTGTGATAGTTGTGAGACGTGAGAAGTGGGAAAAGTTGAACGCAATAACAAAAGTTAAACGCAGCGTTTGGTTTGGGTTAAACACAAAACAAAATAATAGCTACTTAAGATAACCACAATAGCAAAAGTTAAACGCAGCTCAGAGTTAACCACAAAATCAGACTCAATCGCAAGATAGGAACTAAACACAGGTTATTTGAGGTAACCGCAGTACCAGAAGAAAACAAACCAGTCAAAGTCGATTTTTTTTTTCTTTTTTTTTTTTTTTTTTTTTTTTTTTTTTTTTTTTTGTCTTATGCCCGTTTTTAAGTTAACCTCAACCAGGGATATACCAGTCACAAACCAGAAGAAAACAAACCAATCACAGTCGATTTTTTGTCTTATACCCGTTTTTAAGTTAACCTCAACCAAGAATATACCAAACCTCTAATAAGAACCTTAAAGAAAAAGAAAAAAACCATACGAATTACAAATAGGCCCAACAAAAACTTATAGAATATACAAAATAAGCTCATAACCATTCGAACCAAAATAAAAACAATAAGAACCAAACTAACAATCCGAAAATAAACAATCCCAAGATGAAACCTTGGCTCTTGATACCAATTGTAGAATATCGATAATCAAAGCATGTATGGTTCTTGTGAATATGGATCAAATAGTAATAAGAGAAGTAGAGAGATGAGGAGAAGTTGGGAGGAATTCCTAGAGAGAGAAAGTGTAGAGAGAAAAAGAGAAATATCAGATTGAGGTGAAATGGAAGCTCCCACCCTCTCCACATGTGGAGAGGAGTATTTATACTTACAATATAACGCCCACTCCCGGGCTGTGGATCAGGCATACAGTGGGTGAAGACCCGTCCTTCTTCCACGGTGTTACTTAAACTAATACTAATTAACTAATAGACAAACTAACTACGATCTAACTTAATGCTATTACAATCATTAGGTGACTGAGACTTTTACAGGAATATTTGTATTCCTAACAGTTTGAGAACATGATTTTTTAAACATGTATGTTTTAAACAGGTATGTTAAAAAAATGATTGGCTATAAACATGTATGCTTAAAACATGTATGTTTTAAAAATATGACTAAAAAGTTCATTTCCTATTTAGTTGAGGTTTAATTGTTTTCTTGTATGTTTGTACCAGATTAATGAAGATTGTGATAGCAATGAAGATCTAGAAGCTGATGCACACATAGATACATGATGATAATATGCGGCGTTTGAAGAAATACTATTATTGAAGGCGCGTGCATATATGTTCAACTTCTAAAAATGTTGATAACAATGAGTTGCACATATGTCCGTTTGCGTTAAATATTATTAGTGTGCATACATGTATAGATCGATTAGACTAAAGTTTTTTTTTTTTTTTTTTTTTTTTTTTTTTTTTTTTTTTTTTTTCCTTTTAAAAATTTGTATTTTAATTGTATTTCAATCGATATCGACTTTTGTGTTTAACATATATGTTCTTAGTTTGTTATAAATTTACATTATAAAAAAAAACTAAATAAAAATAAAAATAAAAATAAAAAAACATATGCACTTTACTATTTGAAAAACATGCATGTTGTAAAAATTTTGCATAAACTAAAATAAAAAAATTAATTCGTAAAAACACATATGCACTAATAATTTTAAAAATAAAGCATGCTGGCAAAAAAAAAAAAAAAAAAAAAAAAAAAAAAAAAAATAAAACTCGAAAATTAAGGGTTTTAAAAATACATAATTCTATTAAAAAAAAAGTAAAAAAGTGTCATTTACTATTATACCCTTATGAATTAATTAAAAATCTTTAATACTTTAAAGAATCTCATTGGTCTAGAATGGTTCTTGCAGTTCTTGGAGAGAATGTGGTTTTCGCAAGAAAGGGACCCACTATACCCCATCCAACGTCACCCATTTATTAAATGAGTAACGCGGGTTGACTTGTTTTCTGCCCAAACACGTACTATATTTCTCTAATCCATACTGTTTTTGTGTCGATATCGTGTTACAGACTTTATCAGTACACAAGAAAAAGACAATAAAAATAATTATCCTTATCATTATTATTTCCACTCATTTAGTACCTCCTAAAAACAAGTAGCAAATAATCTTCAGAACTAAAATAATGCTCCATCATCTGCCAACATTTGGGCATTTTAGTTGATTCTATCTAACCCTGCACCGCCTACATTAATAACAAAAATGGATTAGTGATAGCATTATATAAGTTTTTAATCAAATTTAACACACTGATTATATATAAGAATTCCAAATTATGCGGGTCAACCCATATACAATTTACCTGTTTAGACCAAAATCTGTTTTGACATGTTAAGTGTTACCCAACCCGTCCAACCTATCTATTTTGCTATTCGGTAATTTAGATCCCTGAGCCATATAATTCGACTAAACCAATAAACAGATTATCAGAATCTTAACAACTACTTGTTATAAGATTCTTATATTTATCAGTTAAATTAACTTAACAGAATTTAAGAACTCAATTTCAGAAAGAAATTATATGAATATCCCGATGAGAACAGGAAGCTAACTTATGGTGTAGAAGTAGTTGTCTTACTCGTGCTCAAGTATCGTTTGTGGGGATTTATCATCTTTCACGCCTTGAACACGTGGAAACCTTGTTTTCTTAACAATTTCCATAAAATCAGAATTCCTTCTTAGTTCATCGCCTTCCTTCTCCCCGGATGTCAAATGAGTACAAACGAAGCAAAAGCTTGTTTGATTCAACAACATACTTACAGACACCGATCCCTGCGGATAAAAAAACAAACACTCAATTCACATTAACCGTTCAATATAATTATAAAAAATAGAAAAACAGATGTGATAGTAAAAAATTGTATACCTTATTCCCGAGATAACCCATCAATTTACTTCTTACCCAGACAGTAAGAAAAATTCCAACCATTTGTTTACTTGCTACCAAACAATAGCTTGAATTACCGTTCGTTCTACATCCATCTTCCATACAATTGGTACCACAATTCGACATTGGTGAAAATGAATCCTCCATTGTGCCATAATCATCATCAAATGAGCCCCATCTTGAATAATCACTTGATCTTTAACCACATGTGTAATTACTTGGCCTGTGACTCCCTTAGTAGTCACTTGGCCTATAACCCCCATAGTAATCACTGGACCTATAATTAGTTGAGTAGTCACTCGGTCTATAACTCGCAGAGTAGTGACTCGGCCTGTATTTGAGTAATCACTCGGTCTATGACTCGAGGAGCAGTCACTTGGTCTTTGACCAAACATGGCTCAATCACATACACTGTATCGCCAGTCAAGATGTGGTTCATTTTCATTTTTAGGTACTTGAAAAGACCGGCGACTATAATAAGACAGATTTTTCTGCCTTGTTGAGCCTTCAAAATCATCTTATTCAGCAACTGGATCAATAACAGGTGAAGGTGTGAAATTATCATCCCATGCTGAATTATCAATGCTTACTGGAATTATATAATGTTAGATTATTGACATTATTTTAGTAGTCGTATGTTAGGATCGAACTCGAGATCACGGGATTGCACACAATACGTATGAAGAGAAAGAAATAATTATTTATAAATGTTATACGTAATTATTAATTACACAAAACTAGTAACGACCGTTAGTATTTAACGGAGAATGACTAACGACCGTTAGACGAAGATTAGGAAAGTAATACTAATGAATATTTGGAAACAAGGGAAGGTTCTAGAATCCCTTGGGGACTCTCCAAACCGATCGGCCAAGGAGGTTTTCACACCTCCTTTGTGCCTTGAGCTCCAAGTTTCAATTAGTATATATACAAACCCAAGATGTATTGTTTTCTCATAACTTGTACACACACATCTTGGTGTTTTCTCTCCTTCTCTTTGTCCCATTGTTGATCCATCAAACAATCCCATAAGGGATTTGATTTTATTGATCAAACTAAGTTTTGTGTTTAATTTACTTGCATAAACTTTTTCTTGAATTAGTACGTGTGTACGAGAACGTGATTCAAACACATTATTGTTTGATTCTTGGATTGAATTACAAAAGAGGTAATGGGTAATTCTTATAATCCACATAAACCCTAATTAGGGTTCTTGATTTGAAGATTGCAATTGATTCTTGTTCGGGCTAGAATCACAAAGGTATGTTTACTATTTATTATTGATTAATTAATTACATGTTATATGATCATGTTATAACGCTTCCACATATGCTCTCTTGATGTGTTTGGTTTATTTATATGATTGTCATGATATTATAATTCCAACAGTGGCATCTAGATCCGTTATAATATGTAATTAATTATCAAAACGCATAAAAATTGAATCTTGATTCGTTTAGTTACATGTTTTTAGGGTTTTTGATTCCTAACCCTATTTTTTTTAATTGGGTCGATTTAGACCTTTTAGGGTTTTAGGGTTTTGTTTTTGATTTTTTAATATGGTTAGAAACCCTAGGATGTCATGTAATTGGTTATGCGTTTTAGTAAACGATCTTGGTGCAATATGTTAATTGTTAAGCATAATCCATGAAAAAGTGCATATTTGCATGGATTTTATTGTGTGATAATTTAAATGGTTTAAATTGGATATATGAATTAATTGTTAAGTTATATTGAAACATGTAAATTTATTAATAGATGTCGAATTGGGGAAGACTCCAATATTAAGTAATCAATTTTGTGCTATGTGGTATTTGTTTAGTTTTGGCTTACGCAATCGATTTATCGATGTATGTGGCTCTTTTTCCTAGAAGAAGAAAGCCTTAATTGAATAAATACGTTATACACTTAGATTTGATTATTAATAGGACTATTGAATAAGATTTGCATGTGGCTACATGTTTTATACATATTTAATTGTTATGATTATGTATATGTTTATTTGGTTATTTTATTTTTTTATTATGTATTACTTGTTTTTTGTTTATTATTATGTTAGACATGTTTATAAACGAAAAAGGGTAATTTTGAATAGAAAAATAATATGGACTAAATAAATGGCGAAATTGTTTTGGTTTTAAGAGTAAATTTCAAAGGATTGGTTGATTGATGTTTTTGTACATAGTGTGCGAAAGGCGGACCGAAGGTAGCCATCCAATGTACTTGTAGAGAGGGGTTTTTAAAGCTCATGCACCTACCGGTTCTCTACAACTGCTTGGTTGCCGACTCTAGACTTACCTATATCACTATATTACGTACATTGTCATCTTAAGGGTGAATTCACCACAATTCCACAATGATTATCCGAAACACTAAGCCTTAGGGCTTATGCAAAAGTACGATATAGTGGACGATAATTGTTGGTAATTCTTTAATTGGTGAACCCGATACCTCAATCAAAACTTTGTTATTTTACTCTTAACAAATTGGTAATAAAAATGTTTTGTAAAACAATGCATGCTTCTTCATAAATTATTTTGATTACACGTCAAAATTTAATACCCTTATAAAATTAAGTCGAATGCCATCTAATTAAGAACACTTAAAGTTGTAATTTACGTCATGTGAGAACTTGGCGAGATTGCAATGGAGAAGTAAATTTCATAAATTCATTGCTAGCAGATCAACTGATGTGATGGATTTATGAGTTTGCAGTTTTTAAGTTAGACGACTTAAATTGAGTAGGAAGTGAGATCTTGGACTCAAGGCATTAAGATGGGGATCAAACATGCTTACATTACAAAAGTTTTGTGATTGTAAATCCCATAAATCTAGGAATTGCAATATGATATTGGCAATTATTGTTCGACAATTACCTTGTTGAATACTATCATTACTAGCAGATCAACTGATGTAATGGTACTATGTCAATTAGGATCCTAGCTTTAAGAAAATACTATGGTTTATATGAATATTTACCAATGGGTATTTTATTTTCTTAAATACCTAATTATCAAAAATACTGAAATTGAATTTTGTAATTCGTTTTAATGTATTAATGCAACGTTCAAACCGTAAACGCACTTTGGGCTTTGGTAAATTGATCAAGTTCTGTTTTCAAACAAATGTTTGATTAAGAAATATTTACTTAAAAGACAAAAGAAGTCTCCTTTCTATGAAGGAAGAGTGAGACACAATCCTATTCCTTTTCATGAATGAGAAAGGATAATATGAATATTAGATATGTCTAAATTCTAATATAACTCATAGCAAATTTTTAATAGTTAAGAAAATTGCGAACATTTTCCATAGGGATTTCATCATCCTTAATCGGTGATTAAATTCTTAGTAACAAATATGATATTTGGTTAACATAAAATTATGTATGACATTTTATGAGTTATTATAATTAGAATATAGACTAATTACTGCAAAATGTTTAAAGACAAACTAGTTGTTTTGACTATTTTAAAGGTGCTACATACATTGTAGGATGGTAGACCTGTTGAGGAAGAAATTGCATGCCCAATTTTTCAAGTTAAAAGCATTTGGTGGATAGTCCATCATTTACGTAGTAGAATACTCTTTTAGTGCATAAGTAATTATTACGTATGGACAATTAAAGGTGTAGGAAAGTTAAAAGAACACTATTTTCTTTCACTGGATATGAAACATTTTAAATGTTGTCAAATTCAGTGGGAGTATTTGTTGGATCGATATACTCTGACCAAACTACTTTGTAGCTTGTAAGGGTTTAACAATATTGAGTAAACTCAACACTATTAATATTGAAACACTGTTTTATCTTGTAAAGTATGCGGAATCTACTAACACAAAGCTTAAGAACTTTTATATTAACCAAACTTTGAACCTGCTTTGTTACACATATTCATTAACAATCCCTAACTATTTATCAACTTTGATTGACTCTAAAACTTATGAGAACTTCTATCTAAAACTTGTATCGACTAATACCTCTTAAGGCTCTTTATATAGATAACCTTAAGTCGGTTTACAACATATAATCCTTGAACGACAAGTCATTATCCCTAACTAATTCTAGAATATTCATTCAATATTACACATTAATCCTTATCTAATATTGCACATCTGTCCTTGTTTCCTTCGAAGTACTTTAAACATTCTTCAATAACAGCAGTACTTTGACTTTTTCCTTCAGCAGTACTTTGACTTTATTCTTCATGCAGCAGTACTTTGACATCCAGAAGTACTTTGATATTTTATATCCCAACAATCCTCCCCTAACTTGAACTCCACTTGCTTGATTTCAAGTTTCTTTGTTATCTTTAATCTTCAAATCTTTAATCATTTAGAAAGATTGTTTCTTTATTTCTTTGTCTTCTATCTGTCATGTGTCAAAGTACTCTTCATCAGCATCTTGTCTTTCAATATATCTTCTCAGCAACATTTTGGTACAGTGATCATCAAATCTTAAAAGTTTCATACTATTCTCATCACTTTCAGGTGTGTTAACTCCTGTGAGAGGTGAATCATTGAAAATTATGATTTTTAGCAAATCATCGGCTATCAACGGATTTGATTAGTCTTTACCAATAGCCGTTTGCTATGGACTAGCCAACTCTTGATCACTTGGAGTATGGTTAGTTGATAACCATATAGTTTTTGGTAAACTATCAACCATAAACGGATTTGATTATCACATCAGAGCCATACCCTTATGATGAGTCAAACTCTTTCTTGTCTGTTAAACATGGTGAGTTGATTACCATTTGTTGTGCAGTATAAATACAAACACCATGTGTTGCTTTTCAAATCCTTTTTCCTTTTCTTTTAAACATCAAAACATTTTATTTTTATTTTAAAGGACTTATACTAGTTTATATCAGCAAGCAGTACTTTGTTAAAATACTGTTTGTTTTTGCAGTACTTTGAAAAATACTTTATTTTACAAAACAAATCATACCAGTATTATGCAACATTACTCTTCAGACTTGACCCATCTGATAAATAGCTTGATAACATCCAAAGCTACTTTAGATTCATCTTCAAGTTCCATTCCATGATCCAGCATTCTGAGCATAATTTCTCTAATCAATGGATATCTCCTCTCAGCCAGCATATGAATCATGGTACCATCTTCCATCTCTAATGTATGAACTCCTGATGACTCAAAGAATCTCCATCTTGTTATTTCCCAATTCTCTTGATCATTCCACAGAGAATCAACACTTGTTTCTTCAGTTTCCCAGATGGTAATTAAGTCTCCAAGCAAAATTAATCCCACTTTTGAAGCTTCAATCTCTGCATAGTATGTCTGCACTTGCACATATAAGTCATACAAATCTGCCCTTGTAATACAATGCAACACATCCCATAACATATTGAATGTTGTGAAGCTTTCATCTTCTCTGTGAATCATAAAATAATTCCCTTCTTTTGATTCAACCACAGAAAATGAGATTATCTTGGACTTCTTTCCAGAATCTTCAATCTTCTTATTCTCAAAGTCTACAACTCTGAAATAATTTCTAAGTTCATCAACTGTGTCTTCATGAATCATCTTCAATCTTTTTGACAGCTGATCATCTTGAACTAATTTCTTTCTTTTCAATCTCCTTTGCTCAGCTTGTTCCTTTCTGATATCTTCTAATTTCTTCTTTCTATCAACTTCCATAGGCACAAAGTTTTCTACTTCTTTTCTGATATCTTCTTGTACTTTATCCCACAGAGCTTTCACTTCTGGATACCTCTTTTTGTGTAAATTCTTGTATCCTCTTCTTTTCAAGAAACTTATCATCCAGTTCCTCTCCTGAGAAATAGTCATTGGCTTCTTTGTAATTGGCCTACTAACTTCTGCCAAATACTCAGCATCATACTCAGCTTGTTGCTTCTTAGCAAGCTCTAAATCTTCTGCAATCTCTAATTCTCTAATCTGAGCAATAGAAAATTTCTTCTTTTTCTTCTTAACATCTCTCTGAACCTTGATCCCTTTCCCTTTATCTTTTGGATCTAGCTCTTCTGATTCAGAAGTACTTTTAACATCTTTTTGTGCAGGCTCAGAAATATGTATTCCTCCAGTAGGTCTCCTCAAATTAATCATAACTTGAGCAATTGTTTCATCATCACTTGCAGTATGTACTCTTACTTCTTCTTGATGTACAAGAGTAGAAGGACCAGCTTCATCTTCATAATTCATTGTAGAAGGTCCAGCTGCAGTGACTCCACTTTCATCAATATTCCTAGAAGAAGTACCTTGCTCAGCAGTACCTTGCAGACTTATGTTTTTTGCAGCAGTACTTTGAACACCAGCACTTTGAATGTTCTGTGCATCTACATCCTGCTTAACAATTTCTTGCTCAACATCTTCTTACTCATTATCTTTCTCTTGTGCAATATTATTATCTTCTTCAATATAGCTTTCTGGTTCAAAAGTCTTTGGACTTTCTGGATATTGCCACAAATGAGCATCTTCTGAATATTTAACTTCAACATCATCTTTATCCAAATTCTCATCTTGATTCCTCCCCAATTTGGTAAATGATGACCTCCTATGCTTCCTCTTGGATTTAGAAGACTTCTTTAAAGATTTTGACTTTGGCTTCTGAGACTGCTTCTTTTCTTTCACATAAATCCTAAAATTCTGAACAAGAGGCCAAACAAATTTCTTCAATCTTCTGAACTTCCTTCTTAGTTTTTGATTTCTGCAGCTTGAGCATTAATAGTTGTCTTCATCTTCTCCAATTCCTTAGCCAAATCAGAAGTACTCACAGCACCTTCAATTCCCTCATCTCCTCCAGGTGTTTGAAGCCCACCTGTGGAAGTATAATCATTGGGAGTAGGTACTTGTGAATCCTCTGAAGCAGTACCTTTAGAAGAAGTACTTTGTGGAGAAGTACCTTGAGCAGAAACAAATTTATCCAAGGAAGCTGACACTGAGGGAGTCCTTTCACTTGAAACAACATGCTGAGGTGAAACAATAGGTGGTGTAGGGGTATGTACTGAAGTAGAATGCTCAGCAGAATCAGGTTGATCATCATTATAAGAAAGAACCACTATTGTCTTCTTCATCCCTAACAGCTTAAGCAACCTCTAACATATAAGCATTTAGAGGTGTATTGCCCATTTACCTTTATTTTGCTTATAAAAGCAACTTTACCAACAACAACTTGCAATCACCTTTTCTTTCTTTAGCATAATACAAAAACTAGTAAGCACAATGAGTCACATTCCAATTGTGAACATCTCTTCAGACTCAGATGGCACCACTGATTCAAAGATAAGTTACTACTCTGATTCTGAGTTTGAAGATCCAGGATGGTTAGATTATTTTCCTCCTCATGTACAGTGGATGGGACTCCAAGAATCTTCCTCAACAATAAGTGCTGCCAACTCTACCATAACTGATGCAGGTAGTATTACCAACAAAAAGCCCAAGAAGAAGAAAGTTGTCCCTGGTTCATCTCTGGCTAATGAGCTTCCACATGCTTTGACTCAAGCCCTGGAATCAGCAATTCAGAACATGAAGTGGCCTGCTCCAAGGAAAGAGAGACCTCCCAAACAGGTTCTTGGCTTGGCTTGCCCAAGAAAGCAGGCTTCTTTTGATGACAAGAGAAAAACTGCTGAAAAGTGAAAGCATAACTATAAGGGCAAGGGAAAAAGGCCTATGGAGTAGGTGTGTGAAGCTTGGTAGTAGGTTGTGATAGTTGGTGGTTGGTGTAGTCTTGTGTTTTCTGTGTCTTGGTAGCAACAATGATGATGTAGAAACTTTCTGAATGGTTGTTGTAATAACTTTGTTGAATGATGAATAAACTTTTGTCTTTTGAATGATACATGTAGCCTCCCCTCAAATAATGACTAACTAATAACTACTAATGCCTCCCCTAAAAAATAGCTTACATATTAATCATGCCAATACTCACAACCAAAAAGGTAAATCTTGAAACATCAAAGCCCTTTGTGAGTTGATCTGCTACATTATCATCAGTATGAACTTTAACCACATTGATAAGCCTGTGTTCATAGCAATCTCTTATAAAGTGATGTCTAATCTGAATGTGCTTGGTCTTGGAATGATACACTGGATTCTTGACAATACAGATAGTACTCTCATTATCAATGTTGATAGGAGTATTCTTGAAATTGAATCCATAATCCAAAAGCTGATTCTGCAACCAAAGTACTTGTGCACAACAACTTGCAGCAGCTACATACTCTGCTTTAGTGGAAGAAGTTGCTGCAATTGTTTGCTTCTTACATTGCCATGACACTAATCTGCTTCCAAGGTACTGGCATCCTCCAGTTGTGGATCTTCTGTCATAGTTATCTCCAGCATAATCACTGTCTGAAAAAGCTTGGAGATGGAAAGGTGAATCTCTAGGATACCATAAGCCTAGCTTAGTTTGTTGCCTAAGATACCTGAAAATTCTCTTGACAGCATCAAGTGTGATACCTTTGGATTAACTTGATGTCTTGCACATAAACATACAGCAAAAGTTATATCAGGTCTTGATGCAGTTAAATACATGAGACATCCAATCATAGACCTGTATAGGGTGACATCAACATCTTCTCCTTCTTCATCTTTTCCCAAAGGTTTGTTAGTATCCACTGGTGTTGATGTAGGCCTAACAGTTGTGAAATTGAATCTCTTAAGAATATCTGCAACATACTTATCTTGACAAATATATATTCCACTGCTTGACTGTTGCACTTGAAGTCCCAAGAAGAAGGTTAATTCTCCCATTGAACTCATCTGAAACTCTTTCTGCATAAGATCTTCAAATTCTTTGACCATAGATTGCCTAGTAGCACCAAAAATAATATCATCTACATACACTTGGACAAGCATGATATCCTTCTTATCTCTCTTGATAAACAAAGTCTTGTCAATAGCTCCTCTTTTATAACCATGTTGTAGTAGAAAATTGGAAAGTCTTTCATACCATGCTCTTAGAGCTTGATGAAGGCCATACAGAGCCTTGATTACCTTGTAGACTTTGTTTGGATGTGCAGGGTCTTCAAAACCAGGAGGCTGTTTGACATAAACTTCTTTTGTGATTTTGCCATATAGAAAAGCACTTTTAACATCCATTTGATATATAGGGAATCCCATATAAGATGCAAAAGCCAAAAATATCCTGATGGCTTCAAGCCTTGCCACAGGAGCAAAAACTTCAACATAGTCTACTCCTTCTTCCTATCTATATCCTTGAGCCACTAACCTTGCCTTGTCCTTGATAACATTCCCTCTTTCATCTCTTTTTACCCTGAATACCCATTTAGTTCCAATCAGTTTCTTTCCATCAGGTAAATCACATAATACCCAAACTTCTTGAAGCTTAAACTGTAGGAGTTCTTCTTGCATAGCTTCCACCCAACTTTCCTTGGCTAATGCTTGTTTGATATTCTTGGGCTCTTCCTGAGATAGAAAACAAGCAAATAAACACAACTTCTTATCCTTGTGATTCACCCTGTTTTGCTTGTAGATAAAACTAAGTAAAGAAGTATGTTGTTGAGACATATTCTTAGCCTTAGTCCTTGTGAGCATCCCTGAAGCTGAGGGTCCAATTATGTTGGTAACAGGATGAGTTTTGTGAATTTTGAGAGTAGGAGTTGGTGAGACTTCAAGATTATCTTCCAAATTAGTTATATCAGGATCTTCATTAGAATCTGAGAAAATGCCTTCTTGATCCAATTCATCATCAGTATCTTCTAAAGTAATCTTGTTTGGATCATCAGTATCTTCTAGGTCAGGCATATTAGAATCATTAACAGCATCAGTATTTATCCAATTTGAAGTATCTAAAGGTTGAAAAGTACTTTCAAATGGATTAGCAGTACTTTGGGGTAAAGTACTGGCTGTTTCTTTTGCCTTCTTCTTTTCTGCTTCATAAACTCTCCTTTGTTCATCTTCATATGACTTAGCCATTGTTTCTTGAAAAAGCATCCTAGAAAGTTCATCTTGAATGGCTTGATCTTCTGCAAATACTGGGATTTGTGGTGGAACAATACTTTGAGGATCAACAGTACTGTTAGGTTTAGCAGTACCTTGAGGCTCAAAAGTACTCTTCTTCTCATCATTGGCATTATCATTTGGCTCATCTTTAGATCTTAAATTAACATCGTGAACAATGTACTGTGCTTCTTCTTCGGTGGGAGTAGCTTGATTTTCTTCCCTTACAGGTACATAATTCATTGATGAAGACATTAAATCAAGATCAAACATCCAATCAGGACCTTTTCCTTTAGAATTTTCTTGTTCTTCCAGAAAATCAACATGAAGACATTCTTGAACCTTTTTGGTAGCCCTGTTGTACACTCTGAATCCTTTGCTATTGGTACAATATCCCAATAAATATCCTTCATCTGACTTCCCATCAAATTTGCCCAAATTATCAGCAGTGTTTAAGATGGTTAGGGGACATCCAAAAGGTTTCATAAACTTGATGCTTGGCTTCTTTCCCATGAGTAACTCATAAGGTGTCTTCATTTGAGGTTTAGTCACTGATACTCTATTCAACACATAACAAGCAGCACTTACAGCCTCAGCCCAGAATGGAACAGGTAATTGAGAGTCTGCAAGCATTGTCCTTGCTGCTTCTATAAGAGTTCTATTCTTTCTTTCTGCAACTCCATTTTGCTGAGGAGTTCTAGCAATACTGAACTCTCTTTTAATTCCTTTCTTGGCACAAAATTCATCCATTAGCTGATTCTTGAACTCAGTCCCATTATCACATCTAATGCCTCTAACCTTGAGTCTTAACTGATTCTCAAGTGCTATTATAAGATCATGAATAGCATCAAAAGTTTAATCTTTAAAGCATAAGAAAAAGACACAACTAAATCTGTTACAGTCATCTGTTACAACCAAGCAGTACTTCTTCTTGTTCAGACTAACAACTGAAACAGGTCCAAACAGATCCATGTGCAGCAATTCCAAAGGCTCTCTAATGGTTTTCTCATCAATCTTCTTACAAGAAGCCTTGTGTTGTTTACCCTTCTTACAAGCAAGACATGAGTGATCATTCTTGAATGTTTTAGAAGGTAAACCTCTAACTAAATTACCTCTGACCAGCTTATTGATGTTCTTAAAATTGACATGCCCCAATCTTCTGTGCCATTGATGTGCTTCTTCCATAGTTGCTCTTGCAATCAAACATGTTGCTCTTTCAGCAGAGTTGACATTCTTTAAGTCTATGATGTACACATCATTAGTTCTTGGTGCTCTCAGCAACACCAAGTTTCTATCTTCTAACTTGAAATCAGGAGAAAGTATAAGACATTCTGTGTCAAAGAATAACACAGGGTACTTCTTATATCAAATCTGAGAGACTGACAAAAGATTGAATTTGAGCTCCTTCACATATCTAACATCTTTAAAATCAATGTTTCCTGCCTTAATAGTTCCTTTGCCAGTAATTTTTCCTCCATCAGGATCATTCCCAAATGTAACTTTTCCTCCAAAATAAGCTTTAAAATCTGACAAGAGCTCCTTTTCTCCTGTCATACTGCCAGAGCAACCACTATCTACAATAAGATGATCTTTAACTCCTCCTCTGGGTTGCCCTGCATTCACATGAAAAAGGTTAGTTATTTTTAGGAACCCAAGCCATTACTGACTTGTGTTCCCCTTGTGGAGTGACATACTCAAAATTTTTGAGTATGTAATCACCACTATCTTTGAAAGCGTGATCAAGAATTAAGGTTTTTGTTTCCAAAACTGTTGGTTTATCATGATCAATTTTCCCTTTTTCACCCTTAACCTCTGATAGTACTGGTTCTACCCCAGCAGTACTTTCTTTCTTAACCTATTTAGTTGTAACTTTAGGAGTTAGGTTCTGTGTTCTAGCATCTTTTCTTGTGTTGTAAGGCCTTCTAGGGTTGTAGTGATTGTACCTCCTAGGTCTTACACTTGAGTGTTTGCTAGAGACATCTTGGTTAGGGAACTTTCTATCAGTACTTTGTGAAGGTACTGAGGGTTTGGAGTATGACCTTTTCTGATGAGGATACCTATAGTCTTTTGAGAAATTACTTAAGTATTCTGAATGATAATCATAGTCTTTAATCAAATGATGAGGACTATAACATACATAGCAGACCTTTGGACCAATATCCCCAAATCCCCTTCCATAAGATTTTCTAAAATTAGCAGTATTTTGAAAGAATTTTCTTTGAGGTACTGTTGAGTGATCAGCAGTACTTCGAAAAGTGTTTGGGGGTGCTGCTTGTTTTGAAAACTTGGTCTCTTCAACCTTAGGTACTTCAACAGACTTTTCTAAAGTTTCAGGGTTTGATTTATTTTTAAGCTTTTTCCTAAACTCTAGATTATCTACACCATAACAGTCAACATCTTTTCTAGGTGGTTGAAAGCTACCTAGGGGGGGGGGGGGGTGAGGAACTGCATTATATCCCTTTTCTTTCTTAAATTCAGGAGGTGTTGGACTAGGGTATTCCTCATCACTAGAAGTGTTTTCATCTAGACTAATGAACTCTTCATCACTAGTGGAGGTATCTACTGTAAGATTTAGTTCCTTGCCCTTAAATGGAATGCCTTCATTGCTATCATTATCATAACCTAGGCCTGTCTTAATATTAGATGTTCTTTGCTTTTCAACAAATTAAACATGTGACACACCAGCCTCATTCCACACAACAAGTTTTTCTAACAAGTTATCCCTTTCAGCAGTTACTTTCTCTAGTTCAGACACCTTACAACCTAGTTTCCATTCACTTAACTTAACTAGGTAATCCTGTTGTTTATATGTTTCAAGCGATGCTACTTCATTGTTTTCATGTGTAATGATTTTGGCCTCCATTGACTCTAAAGTCAATTGATAACCAGTTATCTCAGCCCTAGCCTTTTAAAATTTATCTCTTTCAGCTACATATTCACTAAGTAACTTTTGATACATATCATTGCACTTAGAGCATACCTCAGAGTTAGTGGATGAACTTGGTGAAGCAGCTACCATAGCAAGCTGAACAGGTGCTTCTTCAAACTCCATGCTCCAATCAAAGCTTCCTAAACCATCTCTTGACTCCAAAGTAGCATATCCAGGCTCTTCATCAAATGATGTGCTCCAGTCTTCCAATGCAACCATTGAATAGGTTACAGGTTCATCATCAAACTCATTGAACCAATCAATCTCTGACAGATTCTCTTGAGCAACCAAAGCTTTTGGTTTTGGTTCAGTAATTGGAATCTCTTTTCTTTCAGGCTTGGGTGGTTCAATCATCTTGTTTGCTTGATACTTTGCAAATTTGCACTCCCTTGCAAAGTGACCAGTCCTTTGACAGTTGAAACACTCAATCTTGGACTTGTCAAATGTTATTCCTTGTTTGGCTCTGAAATTGATGCCTTTTCCTGTCTTATTCACATACTTCTTGATCCTTGCAGTGAGCATGGCAACTTGCCATATGATATCAATTTCTTCCAAAGCATCATCATCTATTTGCAATACATCTTCTTGATAGGTGACAGGTAGAGATGCTTGTTGAGCAAAGAATGAACATAGAACTTCATCTGAGGTGGGGGTAAGTGATTGTGATGAATTGGTGGTGACCATTGTTGTACATGGAACCTGTGTTTCAGTCACAGTACTTTGAACAGGATAAGCAGTACCTTTGTTAGAAGTACTGCTTCTGTTTTCAGAAGAGACAAAAGCAATGTTTTGAGGTTTCTGATGTGTGCTTGAAGCTGTAGTACCATTCATCTCATGCTCATACACCTTCAGATTGTTGTAGAGATCATCAAAGTCCATAGTATCCAGCCCTGGTTGTCCTCTGATCATAGTAGCAACTACATGCCATGCTGATGGCAAACTTCTCAAGAAGTTCAAGTTAGCATCTTCAACTGATGCCTCAACATCATATAGTTCTAGCATACCCAGAAGATGTTGGAATCTTTCATAAGCAGAATCAAGACCTTCTCTTTCTCCAACAGTGAAAGTTTCAAATTGTTGCTTCAGCAAATTCCTATGCATCTTCTTGGAAGCATCATTACCTCTAAACTTCTTCTTTATTGCAGCCCATAGTTGTTTGGCATCCTTGACATCATGAAACTTTAATAAGTGACCATCATGAATAGCAGAAAGCAGTATGTTGAGAGCTTTGTCTTGATTTCTTTTGGTAGCAGCAGGTACAGTAATTTTAGGTGGTGTTGGTTGTCCAGGTACCTCTACTGGTTCATCAATTTGCATGTTACCATTGACAATCACATCCCACAGTGCATGGTCTGTGATGGCAATGTACTGCCTCATCTTCATGACCCATAGGTTGTATTCTCCCTTTTTAACAATAGGGATTCTAACAGCAGTGATTGAGGGAGCAGGTGCAGCATCTGTCGACATCTTGAAGGGTTTGTAGTGAAATCGGTTTAAAGGTTTAAAGGTTTGTCTTCTTAATCAGAGTTTCCAACACAAGCTCTGATACCACTTGTTGGATCGATATACTCTGACCAAACTACTTTGTAGCTTGTAAGGGTTTAACAATATTGAGTACACTCAACACTATTAATATTGAAACACTGTTTTACCTTGTAAAGTATGCGGAATCTACTAACACAAAGCTTAAGAAGAACTTTTATATTAACCAAACTTTGAACCTGCTTTGTTACACAGATTCACTAACAATCCCTAACTATTTATCAACTTTGATCGACTCTAAAACTTATGAGAACTTCTATCTAAAACTTGTATCGACTAATACCTCTTAAGGCTCTTTATATAGATAACCTTAAGTCGGTTTACAACATATAATCCTTGAACGACAAGTCATTATCCCTAACTAATTCTAGAATATTTGTTCAATATTACACATTAATCCTTATCTAATATTGCACATCAGTCCTTGTTTCCTTCGAAGTACTTTAAACATTCTTCAATAACAGCAGTACTTTGACTTTTTCCTTCAGCAGTACTTTGACTTTATTCTTCATGCAACAGTACTTTGACATCCAGAAGTACTTTGATATTTTATATCCCAACAGTATTGTGTACTTATTATTGAATAAGAAATTATTGTAATGATATTTAATTCAATGGGAGTTACAAGCTTTGACATCTTGGTAGCTAAAGATAATTACTTTCCAAGTGTAGACACTCATACTTTTAAGGATAGTCTTGTACGTTTCCTTACTAGACATTGTTGTTCTACATCTACTTGTTATGTTAAAATCTATGACACAATCATATTGATCACATAAACAAATGCATGGCGTGTTTTTTTATCAACTATATGAGGTTGTTCCATGCACAAGTGGGAGAAATGTTATATTTAATGTGTGCAAGAAACAACTCATAAAGATATGATTTAATGGATTCTCTTGACTACAAGGTAAGATAATAATGTTCTAATATGAATTATACTAAGTTAATTCTAGAAACACTTGTGTTACAATTTATGTTATGTGAGAGCTTAGCTAGATTGTAACAACAAGGTGAATTTCATATTTCATTACTAGCAGATCAACTGATGTAATTGAACTATGAGAATTTTCAGTTTCTAAATTAGAATAATGTTCTAAGATGAGTTATACTAAGCTAATTCTAGAAACACTTGGTGTTACAATTTATGTTATGTGAGAGCTTAGCTAGATTGCAACAACAAGGTGAATTTCATATTTCATTACTAGCAGATCAACTGATGTAATTGAACTATGATAATTTACAGTTTCTAAATTAGATACCTATTAGAACATGTGTCAATATGATATCAAGACTACTTTAATTAGTATATTTATGAATTCAAGGAATGACATAAATTAATTAAGTAATCTAATGCTACTTCAATCTGAATATTTATGTGTTCTTTGAATGACATAAATAAATGAAGAAATAATGTTATTTACATTATTATGAAGTAATAAATTAACTTGAAATTACTATTGAAACCAAAAGATGGTGTTCATAATTACTTTAGTTAAACATGTTTATGTTTCATTGTAAAGATATAAACATAAAGTCTTTTAATTGTTACAAGACTTATAATAAAGTAAGACGTTATCTTGTTGTGTTTTTTAATTAAGACATATACATGAAATTATTAAATTGTTAAATGACTTATAACGTATAGTGGGATTATAACAGTTTATGTTTTCTTATAAAGACATCGACATGAAGTGACTTTGTAAAAAGTACTTGTGTTATAAAGCATGTAATTGGCTTGAAAATTATTATACCATTAAAATGAATTAGTTGGTAAATAGACAAGTTAAAAAGAAATATGGTTATCTTATATATTGTTAGATTGTCTTACAATATTAATACTAATGAAATACCAAATGTTTATGGTATGTTCAGTTAGGAAAATCAAACTCTAGTTATATTGTTTGATTAAAGATAACTATGACTTCTTTTCTTCCAAAAGTTATCAAGGTTAGAATGTTGAGTATGACTTGGACATATTTAAGTAAACTCCAACCTAGAAGATTAATAAGACATTATCATATGATGGAATGTGATGAATGTGATGAATTACATTAAGTCTTAAATTGAAGTTCTAAATTTGTTTAACTGCTTATGAAGAGGCTGTTAACAAAGTAAAGTCAGGAACTGTCAATATGTATTTGTAATATCCCAAAAGAGAATATTGTCTTGTTGCTTTATTTGCTAAGTATTTAAAGATAGTCTTTAAATTGCTAAAAGCAAGTGGGAGTTTTGATCTTTAAAAGATAAAATTACAAGATACATAATCTTCTAAAATACACTAGTAAATATCATGATGAAGTTTGACATTTGAATGTTAAATCTCAACATGATAATAAAGTTTGACATTTAAATGTTAAATCTCAAGATGATGGAATTATCATTCATAGAATAGTAATATATCTCAGATATTTGATTAATATGCTGAGGGCTATGATTTACAGGATTATTGTAAACCTGATAATCATTATGATACATTACCAAATATGAAATTGGGTATAGTATACATGATATGAATGATTAAGATGCTGTCCATAAAGATAATCAATTTTAGAAACTTGGTTTATCTTAATAGTTAGACTAGAAAATGAAGATGAGTTTCTTCAAAGATAAAGTAACCTATGTGGTTTAAATCTTTGTATAGAAATCATATGGACAATATTGTGCACGTATTTAATGCATGTTTTATGACAAGAGTATTAATCACACTTAAGCAATTAACTGTGATTGAATATTATTTTCTAAATACATTAAATATATAAAGATTATGATTGTCATATTTATGAAATTGACAATGGAATATCAAAACTCTTTCTTGAGTGATTACTTGAGCGAGGACGATAAGTAATCAAAAGGAGTTTATGAATTCAAATAAATCTTTGAAAGTGTACAAGGTGCAATAATCCATGGATGGATAAATGCATGCATCTAGAAGATTACTCTTATGTTTAATTATTAAATTCGTGTTTTGATTTATAATTGAAATAAGATAATTTCTAAGTATTCCTAAAAGCTAGTGGGAGTATTATGTTTAATTTCTTAAATCATATATGTTGTACAACATATAAAAAGTAACATTCCATATAAGTTAAAAGTTAAGTCTTAGTTTGGAATGGAACTTTAAAGATTTAGAAAATAAGACATACAACCTTGGAATTAATGTTTATTGTTGAAACATGTGCGGTAAATGAATCTAATATAACATGATATATCATTTAGAAATCCTAAATGAATATGTATGACATGAATAAAATCTAAGTATGACTTAAAGATTTTTCATGAACATCATGTTTTGTTGTATCATGCTTGATTACAAGATGATTTGGCAATATTAATATCCAATTAAAAGTTATTAGATAACTTGTGTAATATTCTAAAAGAATATGTTTGATTATAGAATTACATCCTAAATCTGGAACAGCTTCCAAATTCTATAGATGAACAATTTTTCAATTGTTGTGAAAATTGTCATAGCCAACAAACTTGAAAGGTTGAAGGGCATCAAACATTACACAATAGATATTAATGTTTACGGGAAGTTTTAAATAGCATATTGTTGTTGCATACAATCATGCTAATGAAATTGAGATGACACTCAATACTAGTTATGGTAAGGATTTCATCCTTGACTATATATACTGATGGATCTAAACACCTTGAACTTGTGTTAGATTGATACTTTGAATTATATCACTAAGTATGCGGAATCTACTTAGTAGCATTTAGAAGTTTGATTGTGAGTAAGACAGTTATATATGAACAATGTATGTAAACAAACTACTAGCTCCAATATTATTAATGATAATAATACGAGTGATCTTGATATCACTAGGGTTACACCTTGAAGCTCTAGAAACATATATGACAACTTATGTAAAACCTTTAACCTAGGATCTCCTTTTATAATACAAGGAGTCCTCTTCTACAAGATAAGTATAAAAATAATAGAATAAGATATACACAAGATCTATTCTATATTTATCTAGACGCGTTTCCTAACAGTTATCTAATAAGCAGTGGTAATATATTGTTCTTGCAGTGGTAATGAGTTTCCACTGCAAGTACAATCTTCTGCAGTTGTAACACCTTCACTATCCGTGGTAACTGTTAGTATAATTCCCAACAATCCTCCCCTAACTTATGATTAATACATAAATCAATAAGTTTCTTCAAGTATTCAGTAATCATGAGGATATGGGAATTCTTCCAAACACTTATCTTTATCTTTTTAACTCTTTATCAGCTCTCACACTTTGATCATAAATTCTTTGTATCAAATCATCTATGACTCCAGTTCTTTCCCAACATCTAAGCTTTTCTGTCAACATCACTTTCAATACTCCAGCTCTCAATGGATATTCTTTCTCAACTAGCATAAAAACATCAACTCCATCTTGAGTAGAAATATGATGCACAGAACTTGAATCATAGAATTTCCACAAAGTTCTTGTACCATGAGCTTCAAATCTCCAATACCTATCACTTGGGTCAGGTTCATATAATCTTCTGAAGTGAACCCATAACTCCTTAGCTTTGACATCAACAAGTTCTTCCTTCTTAAACTGATCTTAAACAATTCTCCACAAAGTATTCAAATATTCTCTATCACAACATCTAACAATATCTTCAAAGTCTCTGCAAATGTTTGTGACACTTCCAGTTCTGATGATCTTCCAAGCAACACCAAAACTATCAGAAAAGATCTCCCAATTAACAACTGGATAATTTGCTTGTAGAGGTTCAATATTAAGTACATCAGTCTCTATAAACAACATATTTGAAACTTGCTCTTCAGTCAACTTTCTAGGACCCTCTGTTGCTTGAGACAATCTCTGAGTCTTCAACTTCTTTGTATCTTTAGATTCAAGACTCACTCCAGTTCTTTTTGTCTTCATAGATAATAGTTCTTGATCCATTGGAATGAATTTACTATCTTGTCTTTTGATTCTGTAGTAAATACCTTCAACCTGTTCATGTGACATTCCTTTGAATTGAGCCATCTTCATGTTACCAACATGACAACAAAAGTCTTCATCTCAGCAATAATCTGTGCCTTTGTAAGCTTTCTTGGCTTCTTTTGACCTTTTCTAGCATCCCCAATGATTTCATCAAGAGCCTGCTGATTCTTCATTTGAATGAAATCTTTAAGTTAAGCAGACCTTTGTTCTTCATTCAAGTTTGCATTTGCAATAAGTTCAATAGCCTTCTTCCTGATTATCTGATCATTATTAACCAAGTAGTCAATCTCCTCTTCTGTAGGCACATAAGTGAACAATGGAGGTTTCTCATGTATGATAGTTGGTGAGATACTTGAAATAGGTTCTGCCATAACAGCTTCAAGTTTATCGAACCTAGTTGCTTCCATAAAGCTAGCAACTTCATCTTCTTTAAGCTTTTTCTTTCTTTCATTCTCTTCAGCTTGTTGTTGCTCTGCTAGTCTTGCATCAAAGTTGATCTGAGCTTGTTCTTTCTTAGAAATTTTTCTTATTTGCTCTTGATCTGAAGCAACCACAATAGCTTTTCCTTTAACTAATCTTATTCTGGCAGCTTCTTCCTCTGCAGTGGTAAGTTCTTGAGTAGCAGTGGGAACATTTTCACTTGCAGTAGTAATATGTTGATCAGTAGGAACATGTTCTGCATCAGTGGAAATTGGTTGAGCAGTTCCAACTAAATCATCAAAGTTAAAACCTGCATCAGTATCCATATCTTCAAAATCCAATTTCCTCCCCTCAGTCTCAGCATCATCATCTTTTGCTTGAGCATCATCAGAATCACTTAACTCAGCAAAATCTTTTCCAAAGTTTTTACTTCTCCCCTTAAGCTCTGCATCAATTTTCCTCCCCTGTTTGGAAGAATCTCCCAAAACTTTAGTAGAACTTGCAGAAAACTCATCTTGAGGTGAAGATGATGATGATACAACCTGAGATCTTTGCTTCTTGAGATTCTCCACTTCATTCTGCAATTTGTGAATCTCATCCTTCAATGTCTTCAGCTCTGTGGCATGTTGTTCTTTGGTCTGTGCCAGATCTTTCTCTAGAGCTTGAACCTGCTTGACTAACTTGGTACAAATGTCCATCAATTCATTTTGTTGCACACTGCCTTTATCACTTCCAACTGTGTAACCTGCTGGGAGAGGTGAATCATGAGGCATGGTTTCAAGCTCTTCCCTAGTTGGACTGGGAATAAGCCTTAAACCACCACTGCTTGGTCTGAAGCCAAAAGGCTCAGCAACATGTAATGTTGAGATGAGAGAAGTTGGCTGTTTAGACCTTCTCTCATAAGTGTGAGTGACTGCAGGAGTATGTTGAATTTGTGGAACAACAATATTGGGTGTGTTTTGAGATGCAGCTGGGATTGTTGCATCCTCACCCTGTACTTGAGAAATTTTAGCAAGCATTTGAGGCAAAAGTGGATGAACCTCCCCATTCCAAAGTTCTGAAGCCTTACACATGTTTTGAAAAACTTTTGGCTTAAGAGTGGAATATTCATAAATTCTATTGTGAGGGTGCAGTTGAAACTCATTTAACACTGCTTGCACAAACCTTGGATACATCAAAAATTTATATTGACTCTTTACATTGCCTTTCATATTATTGAAAATAAACTTTGAAAAATTGAAAGTCCTATCTGTTGCCAAACAAACCAAAGGATAAGCCATGGTTGATGCAAATTGTTCATAAGATGTTTTCTTAGGACTTAGACAATGTAAAAGAGTATGAATCAAAAATCTCCAATGGGGACAAAAACATCCTTTTCTAAAAGTGACTTTTTGTTCTGATGTATCATACCTCATTAAAGCAATATTAGTGAAAATTTCTGAATTAGGTAATGTGATGATACCATTGAGATCATCCAATTGGAGAATTCTCCTCAAAGATGACTCAGTAACATCAATAGTTACCCCATCAACTGTGGCTCTTAGAGCATCCACAGATTCTTGTGTGTCTCCCTGTTCAAGAGTTATGGACTCCACAGTGTTCCAAAACTGTTTGATATGAGAGACATAGATTGTGGGATTAATAGTTAAGGCATACCTTATATGAGTTGTGTTTAGAAAATCCACAATCAGATGAAAAACAGGGTCACTCTTCTCGTTTGACTTTTGTAAGTAGGCCACTTGGTTGTGCTCCTCGACAAATTTTAGAATCGCCATAATGTTTGTGAAAAAGAGAATGAAAGTGTTAGTAATCAAGATAAAAAGCAAGCCGTATAATAATCAATTTATACTAATAGGGTTTGAGGAGGTTGCGCAATGTGAATTATCTTTGGAAAAAGAATAATTTAAAATAAGTAAGTAGATAATTCACAAAAGATTTTACCCTATTAATAAGGAATGACTGTTATTTTTACAACGGCTAGTAAAAAATAGATTACTGACATAACAGTTGTAACGGCTAGTCATCAGTGGGAAAAATTACTCTTGCAGTGGTAACTGATGAACTAGCAGTGGTAATATTTTCACAAAAATATCAAAGAGCAGTGGTTAATAAAACATGAAAATTTGTTGCTCTTATCATAGTTTTTAGCAAACTACCAGCTATCAACGGATTTGATATGTCTTTACCATTAGCCGTTTGCTATGGACTAGCCAACTCTTGATCACAATGATGTATGGTGAGTTGATAACCTAGTTTTTGGTAAACTATCAACCATAAATGGATTTGACAAGTCTTTACCAGTAGCCGTTTGCTCTGGACTAGTTGATTCTTATGTGGATTAGACATGGTGAATCAATAACCATTTGTTGTGTGTTCATGATACTCACCTTATTACTCCAATGATATGGGTTGAATACTGCAACACAAAACAAACCTCAACTTAACCCATAGGGATTAACCCAAAGTAACTTTTTAACCAAGTTACTATTCACAAAAATATCTTCACAAAAGTCAACTCGATAATAACCAAATTTACTCCTCCAACCTACCAAAATAAGTAGGAGTAAATATCCTTCATTAATTAGAATTCGACCTTGACTTTGCATATAAAAGGGGTCTCAACATCTTTTATCTTTCATCAACAATCATCTTTAATAAACACAAACCCTATACATCATCATGAGTCAGTTTCCAATAATCTATATCTCCTCTGATGATTCTTCTGATGAGGAAATCAGCTTTCACACAGACTCTAAAGAACTTTCTTCTGGATGGAGTGGATATTTTCCACCAAATACTGCAACTGCTACATCTTCAATCATGAAACCCAATAAGAAGATATCAGCTGATCCTGCTCCATCTCTTGAGTTTTATTCTAGCTCTTCATCAGATGATGACAATGATCCAACCTTTGATCTTTCCAAGGAACTTCCAAAGGCTCTCACCACAGCATTGACAACTGCAATAAACAACATGAAGTGGCCAGCTGTAGACAAGCCTACTCAAACACCAAGGCCCCCCAAGCAAGTTCTTGGACTTGCTTGTCCAAGGAAACAACTCTCTTTTGATGACAAGAGAAAGAAAATTTCCAAAGGCAAGCATCAGTATGAGGGCAAAGGAAAGAAACCTATGGAGTAGGTGTTAGGTTGTAGGTTTATGTCAGATGTAATGGTTTTCTTGTTTGGTGACAATCTTTTGTTGATGGATGTGATGTACTTCTTCTTAATAATTAATAAAAGTACTCTTTTCTGCTTGTTATTATCACCAATCTTTCCACTGTTGTATGTTAATTACCACTGAGCTCTTGATAACTATGCATACAGGTTAGTAGAAAACCATACATACAATACAAACAATATTAGTACCTAAAAGGTATCCTGCGACACTGAAAAGTATTTAGACATCAAAAGTTTATGGATTAAGCATTCCAATACCTGTTACCAAGTATTGAAATCTACCCACATCAAGCCCTTTTGTTAATAAATCAGCATAATTGTCATCAGTATGAATCTTGACAACATTAATAAGCTTTTTCTCAAAACAATCTCTAATGAAGTGATGTCTAATTTCAATATGTTTAGTTTTAGTGTGTTGCACAAGATTTTTAATAATGCATATGGTACTACTATTGTCTATATAGATAATGGTGTTCATGAAATTGTACCCATAGTCCAATAATTGATTCTGAAGCCAAAGGATCTGAGCACAACAACTAGCAGCTGCAACATATTCTGCTTCAGTGGTTGAAGTAGCCACCATAGTTTGCTTCTTGCACTGCCATGACACCAATCTACATCCAAGAAATTGACATCCTCCAGTAGTTGATCTTCTATCTAAACTTGCACCAGCATAGTCACTATCTGAGTATGTGATCAATTCCATTGGAGAGTCTCTTGGATACCATAATCCAAGATTAGGATAAGTCTTCAAGTACCTAAAAATCTTTTCCACTGCTGTCATATGTGATGTCTTTGGAGTCACTTGAAATCTTGCACAAGCACATACAACAAACATAATGTCTGGCCTTGATGAAGTAAGATACATCAAAGAGCCAATCATAGATATGTAAGTGTGAACGTCAACATTAGCACCACTTGCATTCTTCAACAATAAGTGAGTGGTTTTGTCAGCAGGGGTATTGGAAGATTTTGCATCAGTAAACTTGAACTTTTTAATAATCTCAGCCATATACTTGTCTTGGCTGATAAATATGCCTTCCTTACTCTGTTGTACTTGTAGCCCCAAAAAGAATGTAAGTTCTCCCATAGAACTCATTTGGAATTCATCTTTCATCAGCTTCTCAAATTCATTGCACATCTCTTGTTTAGTAGACCCAAAGATAATATCATCAACATATACTTGCACAAGTAGGATATCACCCTTGTCTTTCTTGATGAACAAAGTTTGATCAATCTTACCTCTATGAAACCCATTATTCAACAAGTAAGTTGCTAAGGTTTCATACCACTTCCTTGGAGCCTGATGTAAGCCATAAAGAGCCTTAACCACTTTGTAAACTTTATTTGGGTGTTGAGGATCTTCAAAGCCTGGAGGTTGAGAGACATAAACCTCCTCATCAATAGTTCCATACAGAAAGGAACTCTTAACATCCATTTGATAGACTGTAAAGCCCATAAATGATGCATAGGCTAAGAACAATCTAATAGCCTCAATCCTTGCAACAGGAGCAAACACTTCTTCATAATCAATACCCTCCTCTTGAGTGTATCCTTGAGCAACCAATCTAGCTTTGTTCCTGATTACAATGCCTCTTTCATCTTTCTTGTTTCTGAAAACCCATTTAGTACCAATGACCTTCATACCATCAGGCAAATCACAAAGAACCCAAACCTTTTGAAGTTTAAACTGCAACAACTCTTCTTGCATAGCTTCAACCCAGCTAGATTCTCCTTGAGCCATATACACATTCTTAGGCTCCACCTGTGAGAGAAAACAGAAAAACAAACACTCATTCTTCTTACTATGTTTCTTGGACTCATATACTTCACTTATGAACCCATGAATATCATCTTTCTTTGTCTGTCTTCTAGTCTTTACACCTGATTGAAGTTCACCAATAACATTATCAAGTGGATGCACTTTGTGAATGGTAGACTGTGATGTGCTAGGAATATCATATGTTGTAGGCATGTTTGAGATCTCTACATCATCACTTGATGATTCCTGAGAAGTATGGTTCACATTTGGGCTTACAGTGGAAACTTCTGGTATAGCAGTGGGAATTGAGTTACCACTGCTAGTAGGAATTTCTTTATTCACACCATCTGCATCACTTGGTCTTTCAGAATTATCACCAAAGTCCCAAAGTGGCATAACAAGTTGATCTTCATCATCTTTGCAAGCTTCATATTCATCAATGAATTCTTCTGAATCTTCAAGATCTTTGTCTCCAGTACTTGAAGTGAGAGGAACATAATTCATTGTATTTGATAATGTTTCAAGATCAAATAGCCAATCTGGTCCTGAACCTGCCATGTTTGCTTTATTTTCAAGAAACTGAACATGCAAGTTCTCTTCAATCTTCTTTGTTCTTAAGTTATAGACTCTAAATGCCTTGCTAACCATAGAGTATCCAACAAAGAAGCCTTCATCTGACTTTTCTTCAAATTTTCCCGGATGATCAATGGTATTGAGAATAGTAACATGACACCCAAATGGTCTCATAAACTCCAAAGTAGGAGGTCTTCCTCTGAACAACTCATAAGGTGTCTTGTTCTTTGTTTTGACCACTAAAACCCTATTCTGAATGTAACAAGCAGTGTTAACTGCTTCAGCCCAAAAAGTCACTGGAAGCTTGGAATCAACTAACATGGTTCTAGCAGCCTCAATTAGTGTTTTGTTTCTTCTTTCTGCAACTCCATTTTGTTGAGGAGTTCTTGCAACAATAAATTCTCTTTTAATACCTTTGTCTCTGCAGAAATCATCCATAACTTTATTCTTGAACTCTGTCCCATTGTCACACCTGATGATCTTGATTTTCTTTTCAAATTGATTTTCAACTTGAGTGATGAATGTCTTAAGAATGCCTATTGTTTCATCCTTAGTACTTAAAAAGAAAACCCATGTGAATCTACTGAAATCATCAGTTACAACTAGACAATACTTCTTCAAATTGATGCTGCTCACAGAGGTAGGACCAAACAAGTCCATATGCAGCATAAAAAGTGGATGATTGATTGAATTGAATGCCTTGGTCTTGCATGAAGCTCTGTGTTGCTTTCCTTTGAGACAGGCAACACAAGTTTGGTCATTTTCAAATCTTTTCTCTGGTAGTCCTCTGACAAGTCCATCTTTCACAATCTTGTTGATGGTCTTGAAGTTAACATGACCAAGTCTTCTATGCCAAAGCATTGATTCATCCAAAGTGGCTTTAGCAAGCAAGCAAGTAACATCATTATTAGCCACTATGTTCTGCATGTCAATGCTATACAAATTTCCTTTTCTAGGGATTTTAAGCAAAATGTCACATTCATCTGGAAGCTTATAATCCTTAGATAAGATATAGCATTCTTCTTCTGTGAATAAAACTCTATGCTTTTTGTCACACATCTGTGACACACTAAAGAGGTTGTACTTGAGTTCTTTCACATACTGCACATCTTCAAAATCAATGTTTCCAGCCTTGATTGTTCCTTTGCCAGAAACTTTGCCACCAATTCCTCCTCCAAAGCTGACAAATTGTCCATCATAAGGTTGAAAGTCTGAAAGATAGGACTTATTGCCAGTCATGTGCCTGGAACATCCACTGTCTGAGTATCCTTGATCATTAGTAGTCTTTGAATGTCCCTGCATACAAAATAAAGGAATTAGTTCCTTTTGGGGACCCAAGCCACAAATGACTTGGATTTGCCTCGTGTATCAATATAATTAAATCTATCAAAGGTCATTGATACACCATTGGGATGGTCTGAGGTGATGGTTCCTTTTGGTTTCCATTCCCAACGAGCTGAGGCCTTAACAGCATTTCCCACATTTACCCTTTTCTTGTTAACAGACCTACCAGTGGTAACCTTTGGCCTTGCAGTGGTAACTGCTGCCTTAGCAGTGGAAACTGCTGGCTTAGAAATTTTAGGTACCCACTTCTGATTATGGTTAACTTTCTTTTCAAAATTGATCTTTTTCCCTGTTTGAGTAGATTTAACAAAAGTAGTAACAGGGGGCTTAGGGTAAACTCTGGTTTTGTTTTTGGCAGTGGCAACTGCTAGTCTAGCAGTGGAAATAGGTTTAATGCCAGAATGAAGCAAAACAGACCTGGGAATCATCTTGCTAAGTGGATTTGGGTGAGTTAAGTTATTAACATTGTGTTTATTCACCCAAGTATTCCCAAATACTTCCCTTCTTCCTAAGTGGTAGGTACAACCTTTAGCTAAATGGTCAAAGCTACCACATATATGACAGGGTTTGTTATTGAACACAAAGTCACTACCAAATTGCCTAGATTTGACATGATTCCAACTCCTCATATTGCCTTTAGGAGTTGGTGACCTACTTCTGTACATCTCTGCATATCTAGTAGTGGGCCTAGTGAAATTAGGTTGTGACCTAGGCTTCTCTTTGACAACATCAGGAATACTTCTTTTAACCTCCACTTTAACATTTTCAGGAGTACTAGGTTTAGACTCAACATTCAAATTATCATCTTTAAGAGATGAGTCACTAGCACTATCAAATACATCAACCTCAACCTGAACCTTTTCAATTTCAATTGGTTTAACAAACTTTGGTCCATAGGTCATAGGTAGATCCTGAAATTCTTCTAAACCTGTGTGAGCTAAGTCAATGCCAGGAGGTGATGGAACACCTCTTAGAGGTGGTGGAACAGTTTTGTATCCAAGACCTGATTTAGCTTTGCTCACAATTTGGGCTTCCCAAATTTTATCAATACACTTGGATTGATGATCCAGTGTTTGCTTAGTTATCATTATATTCTCACTAGCCACTTTAACCTTTTCTAGTTCTTCTCTAAGAACCTTATTAACAACAACCTGATAATCTAAGTCTTTTCTTAATACTGCAATATCATCATTGAACTTAGATTCATTTTCCCTATAATGCTCTAATTGTGTTTCTAAAACTCCTAGGCCTCTTTTATGATTTGACAAGTTATAATTAGTATGAGTTAACTCTATGTGTTGCTCATTGAATTGTGCTTTAAGTTTCTCATACTCTTTTAAGGCCTTACGAGATTTAGAACAAGCATTATCAATTTGTACCTCAGAGTCAGAAAAAGCCATTAGTGCAACCATTGCAGACTCTGAATCATCTTTTTCTTCCTTAGTCATAAAGCTCCAATCAAAGCTCACTCCATCAATGGCCAATAGCCCCTTTGGCTCATCAGTAGTAGGTTCCTTTTTCTTGTCCTGCTTGTACCAAGTTGACCTGTTGTCAGACTTCCTTGGCTTTCTACACTCTCTGGCAAAACCTACTGTTTCATTGCCACTGATGTTGATCTTTCTTCCAGTTTTCTTCTAAAACTTCTTTGTCCTCAAGCTTAGTAATGCAACTTGCCATTTGATGTCCATCTCCTCCATATCATATTCATCAATTTGATCCAGATCCTCATGATTGAGGATTGAACCACCCATTTGACTTGATATAAAAGCATAAAAGGTAGTATCACTAAGCCCTGCAATCTGTCTCTTTGAGCTACCAGTGGAAACACTTCCACTACTAGTGGAAACAACAATGTTAGCACTGTCATCATCACTATCACTATCTTCATCTGAACTATCATCAAGAGATGATGATATAAGTGCCACACTTCCTGAACTTGAGCTTATCTTGCCAGCTTTCTTCAATCTTTGTTCAATAACCTTGAAGTTATTGTACAAGTCATTAAGTTTCATGGTCTCCAACTCTGGCTTATCTTCCCACACAGCAACATTGGTTCCAAACTCAGAAGGTAAGCTTCTTAAGAACTTTAGATTGAGGTCTTCCTTTTCCACCTCAATTCCAAAAACAGTGAGTTGAGAAACAATCTTTTGCAGCCTTGCGAAGATGCTATCAAGAGATTCATTACTTGATGATCCAAAGTTTTCATAAGTTTGCTTCAGCAGAGTCTTTTGAGTCTTCTTGGTAGAATCATTACCACCAAAAACTTCACAGATCTCATCAAAGAGAGTATTTGCAGTCTTGAACTTGCTGAATGCTACAACTTGATCTCTTGGAAGTGTCATCAGCAACAGACCCCTGGCCTTCAAATCATTCTTTAGTTGAAGTCTTTCATCATTAGTAACAGGTCCAGTGTTGACCTTAATTACTTCCTTGCCACCAACCATCTCTGAAGTAGAGCTTGGTTTGAAAGAATTTCCAACCATGATGATCTCCCAAAGTGTGTAATCTTGGACCATAAAGAATTGTTCAATCATTAGCCTCCACATCTCAAAGTCATTCAACTTAAGCTTTGGAAGCTTAGCAGCAATGTTTGAGTTACTGGTTTCTGTCTCCATTGATTCTTCTGAGTGAACTTGAGTCTTCTAAATCAAAGTATCAAAGCCTGGCTCTGATACCACTTGATGGATCTAAACACCTTGAACTTGTGTTAGATTGATACTTTGAATTATATCACTAAGTATGTGGAATCTACTTAGTAACACTTAGAAGTTTGATTGTGAGTAAGACAGTTATATATGAACAATGTATGTAAACAAACTACTAGCTCCAATATTATTAATGATAATAATACGAGTGATCTTGATATCACTAGGGTTACACCTTGAAGCTCTAGAAACGTATATGACAACTTATGTCAAACCTTTAACCTAGGATCTCCTTTTATAATACAAGGAGTCCTCTTCTACAAGATAAGTATAAAGCTAATAGAATAAGATATACACAAGATCTATTCTATATTTATCTAGATGCATTTCCTAACAGTTATCTAATAAGCAGTGGTAATATATTGTTCTTGCAGTGGTAATGAGTTTCCACTGCAAGTACAATCTTCTGCAGTTGTAACACCTTCACTATCCGTGGTAACTGTTAGTATAATTCCCAAGATATACTAGTTGTGCTTACTAAAATCATAGTTGCATTATACATTAAGAGAACAAGAATACTTTAAACTTTAAAATATTTGTAAGTTTGATTATCATAAATTTGTTGTTAAGGATGTCACACATTTATGAAATATGGCATTATCAAAACAGTTGAGTATGCATATACAAGAACTTCAATAGTTGAGTTCTTGAAATAAGTATTCTTAAAATTCCGATAGATCAAAGTTGTATGATTTATGTTTTGTCAACAAGTATGAATGTTATTACTTGAGACATAATTCATCAACAAGAGTTATCATGCATTGATCTATTTAGTATTTGGATAAGGGATGTTAAACAATTATTATAATAAATTTAAATACATGGTATGTTTAATTTATTATATATTGTATCCTATATTTGTATGTTTAATCCATGAATAAATGTTATTCTAAAAATTGTCCGTTGTCAGTTAATAATATGGGAATATTATTAAATCAAGACAAATCTGAAGGTTGGTATAATATACTTAAAGTATATTGATGCGTAGTCATGCCATTTCAGATGATATTCAATGATACCGAATATAGGACTTATCCCAACTACATGATGTTACTTTATGGATTTAGTTATTAAGTAAATCATGAGAAGTTATCCTCAGACTTGAGATGCAAGATAAGTGTCATGAATGTAGTACATTTTTGTGGAATAACTTAACGCTATACGTAACTGATAGTCATAAGGGTTGTTTTCGGAAGTGTTACAAAGTTTGTGGGTTTTACTTGTAGTCAAGATAGAATTTGTTCCTTCAAATTTATTTTTGGAGTTTAATACTGTTGGGCCCCTCGTAGGGTTGGTAAGATGTATGTGTGGCCACACCCAAGATCTCCCCTGAATATGTTCAGAAGATTTGGTAATCTTGATCAATCTTAAACAACGAGAAACAGAATGGTTAATTAAGGAATGACTTTAATCCATATCCTTATTGACGTGGTATTAGAAAAAAAAGGATAATAATAATGATAAATCATTAAAAGGTTTTTCCAGGAGCCTTACTCGAGATCGTACTAGAGGCATCAGCGTGTTGCAAGACGCTAACCGATGTGATTACACTATTAAAATATGTCAAAGTGGGAGCTGTTAGATTATGGTCATTATTTTAGTAGTCGTATGTTAGGATCGAACTCGAGATCACGGGATTGCACATAATACGTATGAAGAGAAAAAGATATAATTATTTATAAATGTTATACGTAATTATTAATAAACACAAAACTAGTAACGACTGTTAGTATTTAACGGAGAATGACTAACGATCGTTAGACGAAGATTAGGAAAGTAATACTAATGAATATTTGAAAACAAGGGAAGGTTCTAGAATCCCTTGGGGACTCTCCAAACCGATCAGCCAAGGAGGTTTCCACACCTCCTTTGTGCCTTGAGCTCCAAGTTACAATTAGTATATATACAAACCCAAGATGTATTGTTTTCTCATAACTTGTACACACACATCTTGGTGTTTTCTCCTTCTCTTTGTCCCATTGTCGATCCATCAAACAATCCCATAAGGGATTTGATTTTATTGATCAAACTAAGTTTTGTGTTTAATTTGCTTGCATAAACTTTTTCTTGAATTAGTACGTGTGTACAAGAATGTGATTCAAACACATTATTGTTTGATTCTTGGATTGAATTACAAAAGAGGTAAGGGGTAATTCTTATAATCCACATAATCTATAATTAGGGTTCTTGATTTGAAGATTGCAATTTATTCTTGTTCGGGCTAGAATCACAAAGGTGTGTTTACTATTTATTATTGATTAATTAATTACATGTTATATGATCTTGTTATAACACTTCTGCATATGCTCTCTTGATGTGTTTGGTTTATTTATATGATTGTCATGATATTATAATTCCAACATATAACACACACCATGAAGAAAAATACCTTGTCAGTAAATTTATGTGATTTTAAGTCTATAAGAATTTCATTGAACGATTGTTTACATGGTCTTTATTATTAGCAAGTAAACTCATGAAGCTAGTTATTACATATACATAGATTGGTAATATAAATCTCTTGCTGAACCATATAGACACAATCTACCCATGTTTCATAATCAGCACACAGATCTTCATGAAAAAGACAAGAATGGATGATCTATAGTTAGAGTTTGTATAAACATGCACTTGTGAAATTATCGATTAACAAAATCAACATGTATCATGGCTATTCAAAATAAAAAAACATAGAAAAAGTAGAGGAAAATTGACAGAGACTTTTGTGTGTGAGCATAGACCAAGAAATAAAGATGAGATAGATGGCAGAAATAAGGACAGATTGGTCATTTTGTGTGGTTTACTTCCAACGCAGCCAGATATTGGGCGGAAGATGCCCCAAAAAACTTCAATGTACCCCTCCCTTTCATCCCTTCCCCCAACCATTCCTTCTTTCAAAAATCTTAAAGAACACATCAAATTCTTAGTTTCTTTCGTTTCCTCCCACTTTCTCTCATAAAACAAACTCTAGAACACAGTGTACGAGTCTAGTACACAATTCAACAAAGGACATGCGACCAGCTATAGCAGGTTAAGATAAGGCCAAACAGTCGAATCTAGGCTGTCATCCTCAACATCTTCTAAGGAAAAAGATGCAGTGACTAGACTAAAAAGCAACCGATTATCGTGACCATTTCAACACTCATACCCCTATAAAATGTCACCACTCAAGAACATACTAATAACTACCATTATGAACACTCAAAGCCATATGTCAAATCAAACCTTCCTAAATTAGATGATATCAAGCACAATGGGCCATGAAATACCAAAAGTTAAGAAACTGATGTAGCATAACATACCGGCATTTACAGAACAATATCTAATTAAACTACACACAACAAAACACAAAGATGCATCTTTTCAACAACACTATTTATCAGCATACAACTCCACAATGAAAACCAAAATCAACACAACATCATCACATATATACATTATAAATAAACATAAAGTCACAAACATGATTAAAAATAATTGAATGAACATAGATGATGGTTGGGATTGCTTGTTTTGCTTAACTGCTTATTTTTAAGCACATAAGCTGCTTGGGACACGCTTATCTGAAATGTTAATGTACTTTTTTTTTACCATCAAGTCAAATCTAAGACCCATTATAAGGGGATGTTTGTTTAAGCTTATTTCTCCAGCGTATGGGCATATTGAAATTTTGAAAAACTAAATTCTTTGGCTTTAAAGCTCACCAACTTGAGCTTATGAACTTAATAAGCGTAAGCTCATAAGCACCAGAATTTCAATTTATTAGCTTTTCAAAAAGCTCAGTAAGCCGGAAAAATAAGCTTAAACAAACACCCTCTTAAAAAAGATTAAACTGAATTTTTATTTTAAAATGGTCTCAATTGCATCCATATTTACAAAATAAGCAAATCCAAACACTATTTCTTAAAGTACTTACTTTTAGTTAACTTATGAGCTTGTGTAAAACCTAAAACCTTCATAAAGCTCATACTTTTGGGCTTATAACTTATAAGATTACCAAGTTGAGCTTGCAAACTTAAATAAGCAATAAGCTCCCAAGCCGAAAAAGTATGTTTATGAGGTATTCAAAATTTAACTAAAGCTCAAAAGCCCACTAAATAAGCTAACAGAAACACCCCCTTAAGCAGCGTATCAGTTCTTATCAATAAGCAGAAAAATAAGTAACCCTTAAATAAACATAAAGTGATAAACTTGATTAACAAAAATAAATGAACATAAAAAGAATTAGCATAAAAATCTGACCTCGTTAAGTTTCTGTTGCTGTATTCTTCTTATGTCTTGTCTAACATTGAACCTTCTATTATCCATTTCAATTAATAATATCAATACTTTAACCTGCAAGCAATAAGTAACAAATCAATTATACTCAATAACTTTACTGTAAACTAAATAATTAGATAAAAGAAAATCTCGAGATTAATACAAAATCAAACGATGATAATAAGGAACTAAATAGGGATTTTGGTTGATTAAATAGGGAATCGCACTAGCCTTTACCTCTCGAGGGATCTCGAGAAGCTTACAACCCCCACCAGGCAGTGTAGCTGATGGTTGTAGTATAGTATAGTGACAAGTACCGGGGGATTGATCATTCAACTCAGGAATAGTGTCGCTAGGATTAGAAAACCTAAAAACTAGGTCCAAAGGTGAGGGATGATTCTTTTTGTATTTTTATATTTTTATGATAGCAATTAAAATCTCAGTTTTCTGGAAGAGTGGGCGGAATTAGTTGCTAATCAACTAACCCAAATTACTAAAGATGCAATCCAAATAAAATAACAAAAATGAAAATAAAGCTAATTAAACTAGTGTGGTGTGAACAATGATAGGGAAAGTTGTGTTTACTTAGGTTTCATTACTCCCTAGATATCTTTTACAGGTTGATAATTTGTTACAATTGCATGGATGACGGGTCGTATTCCTTAATACTAGTCGTAGGGCCGTGTACAATATTCCCTAACTCTATAGGATCCTACTTCACTCCTATGTCGAGCCGTTAGAAACTCCTAACAAGGGATCATTAGAATTCTCCTACGCATTAAATACAACAAAAAATCGTAGTACACCTCTGATCATGTTTCTTAAGACGTTCAAGCATGTTACCAATGGAAGTCTGCCAGTTTTCTTAAGCCTAACATCGAATACAATCATCCGTAACAACTATAAACAAATAATCAACCCATAATTAACATCTAGGTTTCAATACATCTAAGCAAACACACAAGAGATCTAGCCAAGCATGTTAAATTGAAGACAAGTGTAAGATATATTCAAGCAACACATAGACATATTGATTGAATTGAAAGAGTACTTATCTCAATTGAACATGAAAGGTTTCAAATGGTAGAAACCCCTAAAAAAGTTGTGAAAATCGGACTAGGGTTTATCTCCAAAGTTACACCCTAAAAGTTACACCCCAATGAATGAAAATTGCAAAACTATATATAGATTTTACAGAGTGACGACGTCAAGAAGAAAATTCTGACGCCGTCAACTCGCCGCCCATAATGAAATCGGATTGCCTAGATCCACTTTTGACGCCGTCATGTGTAATTCTACTCTGGGCCGTCACTAACAATTCCACCATGACGGCCTATGGTGACGCCGTCATCTCCATAGTACAAAACTCTTCTGGATCATCACGGACTTTATCCACTTCCACCTCTTGTATTACTCTTGACGCCGTCATTAAGAAATTGGTGACGCCGTCAGGTACTGTTCCCACCAAGGAAAATTAAGACTTTGCCGTTTTCTTAACTTTTATGCTCCAAAAACGTCCAAAATGCTTCCTTTTCCAGAATTCACTCCAAAAGTACCTAAAATGACAAAAGGAATGATTTAGGGCAATATTTGTTCAAATAAATTCGAATCCGGGCTAAAATGACCCCCTAAAAACGGTTCATTTTTCACCTCATCAAATACCCTTACACTTGAGATTTGCTTGTCCTCAAGCAAATGCGCTTTTATTCTAATCAAAATACAAGTTAGGGTTATTTAACACTAATATAAAAGTAATTACAACAAATAATCATTCCACTAAATACCCTTACACTGAGATTTGCTTGTCCTCAAGCAAATGCGCTTTTATTCTAATCAAAATACAAGTTAGGGTTATTTAACACTAATATAAAAGTAACTACAACAAATAATCGTTCCACTAAAGACCAAAGACAAGCACGGAGGTCATATACTAGCATCTCACAAATAGTTTTTAGATACTCACATCTCTCGGGTGTAATAAAGTATATATCACAATATGGAAATGGAAAACATCTCTCACTACCTGTCATAGCAAAATAGATTACCATAGGCTTGGGTGTGACAACTGGCAATTTAGGGAAACTATTTACAAACCCGCATTACTTTGAATTTAATGATTTTTGGAATATTTGAAAAGTTTATTCGTGATGGATTTGTAAACGTTGAACCGTGATTTTTAAACTTTATGATATTTATGGAAGTTGAGTTTTAATTATTGGTTTGGTTGATATATTCATGGTGATTTATTTCTGAGATAATTATTTGGCACTACATTGACTCCAGCACTAGGATAACCTAACAAAATTTTATATATTTTAAATGTTTGGTTCGATTATTATATATTTCTGGAACGTATCGTGAGATTTTGAATGGGAATGATCTTGGTTCGAGAGAGTCGGTTTATTTTAAATGAGTTTCGGGTTTGGTCCGTGTAATTTACATCGGGTTACCTCACCCACTTTTATAATAATATTCTTATTATTATTAACATTATTATTAAAAATTTATTATTTTTTATTATTGTGGGCTTGGGGCTGGTTTTTGGTTTTTGGGTATAATCATCCACGCACCACACAAACACAAACACAAACACAAACATAAATAACCATCACCCTCACCATTTCACATCTCTCTCTCTCTCTCTCTCTCTCTCTCTCTCTCTCTCTCTCTCTCTCTTGTTCATCAACAAACCCTAGCCGCCACATCTAGGCCGGCCACCATCATCAACCGCCGCCCTTACCAACAAAACAACACCACCATCTTAATCTTCATCTCATTCTCTTTCTATTGGTATATCATATGCACCTTAAAAACCCCCTATAACACCCTTTTTCATCATCAATCCAATTTCAAACCTGTGGGTTTTGTAAGATCCGTGTGTTTCAAGGTTCAAGAAGGTGAGCTAGTGTCCAAAACAAGTAGAAACTTGTCTTGGTTCCCTCGATCCGTGAGATACGGAGTATATATCGATTTGGTTTTGGGTTTTCTTTGTTTATTTTGAATAAAAATGAAATGAAATAAGTGGGTTTTTGATATAATGGATGAATTCATGAGTTTTGTATCCGGGTGGTTGTGTTCCTTGTTTGGTCGAGACTTACCCGAGAGCTAATGCTCTCGGTTTGCGCCATTGTTGGTTTATTTTTGGTTTCTTGATGATTTTGATCTTTGGTACTCGATTTGGAGCATGTTTGGATGTTATTGTTGTTGTTTGGAACTACGGCCGATGACCCAAGGGTCCGTTTGGGTTTGTTTGAGCTCGTTATGAGCAAGACCGTGACCCCTTTGGGTCCGATCAAATATGGTTTTGGTTTCAGGTTCGACTCGACCACTATGGTCCATTTGGTTTGGCTCGTATGGAGCAAGCCGAGACCCTAGAGGTCTCGGGTGTGATCATGATTCTTGTGGTTTCATTTTGACCCGGGTTGACTTGGTAAATCAACCCGTAAGTGTGATATATTACTTGGTTGTTTTATATAATTGTCGGATTAATTTTTGTTGTCGTGTTGTTATTATTTGATCATGGTTATATTCGTGTGTGAAGTGGTACATTTAGACTTGTGTTATTGATTATGGAGTTGTGTTGACGAAGTGGTATTGGGAACCGATTGTGAGACGGTTAAATTAGATTGACGGAGATAGGTTAGTCGGGTGCCGTAGTCGGACCCTATTGTTGTAGCATGTGATTTGGGATTTGATTTGGACGGAGTTGGATTGCTTGACTTTGAATTGGTTATTTTATTTTGGACTTGGACAATGAGCCGAGAGCGATGACTCGGACATGTGACCATTTCGTATGACTCGATAATTATTTATAACCAAAAATTAATAATAAAACTCGTAATAATATTATTGGTAATATAACCGTTTATATAAGTATATAGACGTGAAAAACGTATATATAAATATATAAATGCATATATTAAAAATAAAACGATCACGAGTAATATATTATAATAACGTGACGATAATTATTATACTATGAGAATAGCGTAATAAATGTCGGGAGCGTTACTATAAATAAACAACTATAAATAATGACGAAATCTCTTACGTTGGGTAATTATTAAATAAAATATGTCTTTTAATAAACGAGGAAAACTATCGAGTTATACGGGGTTGTGGTCACTTGAGTCCAAGAGGACTATATTATTATTATGTGACTTTTGTGTTTGTCACGGATATGTGACGATTAATATATCTATTTTCTATAACTACGTAACTTATTTAATCGACGGGTTAAATAGGATCTATTTAGTTATATGAAACGAATATATTAATGGGCATTGTATCCTACGACGCCCATAGGTTGTGGTACGTGTACAGGAATAATGAATTACTACATATCTCGTGGAGTTGGCTAAATTGACGAATTTGGTGAACCTGACGATATATATAGGGAATTTATTAGACTTCGATACTAACCATATAGTACTCTATATGCTATGTGACTTAGGTTTTGGGTATAATCTTAGGACGATATATTACGTAGAAAAATATGGGGGATTATCAAATCGACGGATTTGATAAGCTTCGATGATGTATTTAAATAATATATTGGGCTAATATTAGACCTATAGAGTGTTTATCTTGTTCTTTTTCGTTGTGGCTTCTTGTTGTGAGTTGTGTCGACCCTCCACCCACATGGATACCAAACTCCAAACTAATATGAGGATAATACGAGAAGTGGATTTTTGGAAAATAAAATGGAATACGTTCGGGATTGGGAATATTTGATTTTGAGGAAATGATTCTGAATGCGTTTATATTGTTAGGAGGTGCCGAGTCTGTAGTTGCCGTTATTTGAGTTACTTTACGTCTTTCATCTATCGATTTCTTTTGCTGATTGCTGGACTTGAGGTGAGTCACAGCCCCACTTTTACTCTTGAACTTTGTTTTCAATACTTGGGGTGAGAAACGTGCAAATTGTTTTATGTGGACTATTATCGCTATGTTTATTTTAAAACTTGCTATGCTTATAGAACTAGGTAGGCTATAGTGCGAGACCTAGTCCTAAACTAGGTGAGCTATTGATTTAGTTATAGAGCGAGGCCTAGTCCCGAACTAGGTAAGCTATTGATTGGTTGCGAGCGAGGCCTAGTCCCGAACTAGGTAAGCTATTGGATTGGTTATAGAGCGAGGCCTAGTCATGAGCTAGGTAAGCTATTGATTAGATTGATTTGAGCTATAGTGTGCACCTATAGGGTTGGTTAGTTTTGGTTGGTTTGTTTTGATTGGATGGTTGAGGCCTAGTCTAGCTAGCAAGCGTTTTGCGTATATGTCCACTTGATTTAGTTATGAATTTAAACCTATGATCTCACCAGCGAAAGCTGACTTTTAGCGCGATTTCTCAGGTAATTAAGTGATGCCCTTGGATGCTTGGATTGGAGGCTTGGCTTTGGCACCTGGTTTATGGATCTATTTTCTAAAACTCTGATAAATAATTGTGGACCTATGTTTATTTCTTTTGAGCCTGACTTTGGATGCATTTGGGATAAATGTAAACTTTAAAATCCCGTTTTGGTTGTGTTTTTCTTATGTTTACTTTATCTCGTTCTTTTATGTCTTGTGTTGGATACTAATCCCCGTAGCACCCCGAAAGCTTGTTGAGTCTTCCCCTGTACCAAATTTTGGGGGTGTTACAGATTGGTATCAGAGCCAAGGTTATAGAGAACTAGGTAAATAGATACCTAAACTATAACCAATTTTTATAGAAAACGATCCTCGACCAATGCCTGCCAGCTCGCCAAGCCGAAGCATCATTATTTATATTAAGGTATATTGAGATGATTAGTAGATATGATATTTTTGAGACGATTTGAGGATTTGGGATTTATTGATTAAGTGATATGATGGCGTTTTGAGGAATTATATGGCTTACTTGTTTTTATAAATATTTTAGTAATGCGGTATTTTTAAATCTCTCTTGAACTATATGATTGGGATTTTTTTTTATGATGGTTTGATACGGTATTTTGAGTTCGCGGTTTAGTTGTTTTGAAACACTTACACCTACGCTATGCCGTTGTCATAGACTATGGCCTCCCGTATGTTCGACGTTGTTGAGGATATTCTTACTGCACCTGTACGCCCATCACAGATCACCATGGCTCCTGATGATCCTTACAGGATTGCCATGCATTCAGCTACTGCATCACCGACAGCTTCTACTTCAGCACCGCCTACTGCACCTACTACGCAGGGACCCTCATCTTCTCTAGGGCTCCCTGGTACTTCAAGACAGCTTACTCTTCATTAGGCTTTGGCCCGTGTGGCTCCATGTTTTGCCCACCGAGCTACAGCACGTATGTCGGTACGCCCTGCTTCACCACCTTTGCACTTTGATGTTCACACTCTTCTGTCAGATGCACCACCTACATCATTGCGTCGTCATCCTAGATCACCTACCCCATCACCACATGGTTCACCTATTAGGAGATGACGATTGATGGAGTATTCTTCCGAAGAGGAGGAGGAGGAGTACGAGGGTGAGGATGAGGCTGATGACCCACCGAAGGCTGAGCAGGGTGATGATGACCATGAGGAGGAGGATGATCCTCAGGAGGAGGAGGTGCCTGATGATGATGGTTTGCTAGCACCGCCAGCTCAGGCTGAGGAGCCTGATTCGCCGATACATCTGATAGAGCCTGTTTCATCTGATCACCCATTTTTGTTTGAGTTGCCACCTGGTAGTCCTGTTGAGTCGGGTGCGCCATCTGAGGTTTCTGCTGAGCAGGCAGAGTTGGGTGAGACTGGTAGGATGTGGGCTCAGATTACTGCTTTAGGTGAGAGGGTTACACGTATGTCTGAGCGGATTGATAGAGTGACCATTGAGTTCATTGGAGAGTTGTGGATTGACATGGTTACAGCTGAGAGGAGAGTTACTGAGATGAGGAGAGGCATGATGGAGATTCATGAGCATATTGAGAGCTTACAGCGAGGTTTCATCACAGCTCGCAAGGCTGATCATAAGTTGTGGCAAAGAAACACCGAGCTAGAGAAGGAGGTGGCAGACCTCAAGAGAGATAGCGACACCCATAGTGTGGAGTTGGGATCATTGTGGAGAGAGCTAGATTGTTTGAGGCAGGAGTTGAGGAGCCTACGCCAGCATCGTGGCTAGATAGTTGGATTATGTGGTTATGTTGCTTTCTACACCGAGGAGTGTTTGGCTAGAAAAGCTAGTTAGAAAAGCTAGTTATCATATTTTGATGTATTTTCGTTGGTTATTCGTCTCGTTTGGAACGATTTATATCTTTTGTGTTTTCTGTAGTTGGAACGATGTTGGATCACTATTGTATGGATGATGGTTATTATTATATGATGTTATGTGACTTTTAGATATTATAGAAATTGAGTTCCTATTCGCCTTATTGCTGTCTTATCAATGGCCCCACGACGAAACCCTGTTAGAGCCACCAGAACTGGTCCTGCAGTGACTACCCCTGGTCGCCGAGGACGCCGTCCTACTCGAAATGTTGAAACCCTACTCCTGATAACCTGGACACTACTAATCACAATAACAGGAATCAAAATGTTGAGGTTCAGGGAGACAATGATCATGTTCCACCTAATGCACCTACTGTGGATCAAGCAATGATCAATCAACTTGTGGAGCAATGAGTTGCTGAGCTACTAGTTGAGTCAAATCATTCCAACAATTCTACTGGAACATTTCCACCTGTTCGTGCTAATGGATGTAACTACAAGGAGTTTTGAATTTGTGGACCTATTGAGTTTGGTGGGACTGAAGGAGTGGTCTACTTGGTCAGGTGGATAGAGAAGACTGAGTCAGTGTTCAATGTCAGCAACTGTGCGGAGAATGCGAAGGTAAAGTTTGCTTCTTTTACTTTCAAGGATGAAGCTTTAACTTGGTGGAACAATTACCGAAATTCGGTTGGGAGTGATGTGGCTTATGCTATGACTTGGGAGCAATTTAAGTCTTTGCTGATTCAGACTTACTGCCCAAGGAATGAGGTTAAGAAGCTGGAGATTGAGTTCTGGAATCACAAGGTGAAAGGTACCGACATGACAACATACAATCGCCGCTACCGAGAGTTAGCCTTGCTTTGCCCAGATATGGTTAGGACTGAGACTCAAAGGATTGAGCGGTATACCGATGGGTTGCCCGTAGCTACAAGGAACGATGTGATTCCTGCTAAGCCTGCAAATATCCATGAGGCTATCACAATCGCTCAACAATTGATGGAATCGTTGGTATTGGAAGAAGCTGAGAAAGACAAGAATGGAAAGAGGAAGAGGGACAATCATTCTAAGGGTAATGATCACCGAAACAAACGACATACAACTACTAGAGCTTATGCTATGGGAGATGGAGATAAGAAGAGCTACAATGGAGATACACCCAAGTGTGGCCGATGTTACAAGAATCATTCTGGACGATGTAATGTGGTGTGCAAGAATTTCTCTAAGATAGGACACATAGCTAAGGACTGTAGAGCTCAACCACTTGCTATGGTTCAAGCTACTCCTGAAGCTATAAGTAAGGCAAATGTTACTTGTTATGGATGTGGAAAGAAGGGACACTATAGGAATGAGTGTAGGGAATCATGGAACCGAGGAAATCAAGGATCGGGTGGTAATGGGTACATGTCACAACTCATAATTTCAGGTCTTTTTTTCAAACGTCGAAATTTCATTATTCATCTCGAAAAGTTACTATTCATCCATTACTATTCATCATTTACTATTCACCGATCACTATTCATCATTTTACTATTCATCGTTTTCGGAGTTAGTTTGAGATTCCGAGAAGTGTTTGAAAAATTTTACTATTCATATGACACTATTCATTCCCGGAAGGAAATCACTATTCACGATTGTTGTTCATCATTTCGTAAATCCAGTTTACGGGTATTCAAATTCGCGGAACCAATTAGGTTTAGCTGCGAATTTATGCATCATCAGTAGGGACACGTCATATAGACTGGAGTAGTCTACATATCATCAGTAACGTCATCAGCACTTTAGGCCCTACACGGATATGCATTATTTAAATTTACGTATGCTTAATTTGTAATTAACGTTACCACTCAGTTTTTACTACTAATATATACCCGATACTCCCGACTATGATCCTAAAATATTTTCACACTCATTTTAATAATATAAAAATTATATTATTACTTTACCCGGTGTTTTGAAACCATTTGCTATATTTTCCGGTAAACGACTATAATTACGTCGAATCATGATATTTCAACCCGACAATTATTTTAATACCCGATTCTTATCAGGAATGTAATTTCACAATTTTTACAACTTCGTCATATTTTATTTCAACACGACACGATTTATTTTTGGTTAACTCGGTACCCGGTAACACCTAAACTACACAATAACTAACTAAATATACACAAAAGTCTTGCAAATCTTCTCCTCCCATTTAATTTCCTCCCCTAAAATGTGGATCTTGCCCCCCATTTTGTCCAAGAATACTTGATCACAAATACAAAAATATCTACACCAATAATATATTTCATATACTTCATTTTTAGTCAACACTTAAAATCAACTAGCAAAGTTTCTCTTCTCTCTTTTCTTCTCCATATGGATCAGCCATGAGCACAACAACAAGAAGAAATCATTAATTTTTCAAGATCCAAGTGTTTATCAAATCTTAATAATGATCTAGTTTGAGTTTTGAAATAAAAACCACAAAGATCAAATGGGTTTTCATCACCATCTCTTAATAATTATCACAAGTAAGTTACTAATCATTTTTCTACTCTTTCAAACTATTACTTGATGTATTTTTATGAGCTAGTGACAAAACATGCAAGTATATTATGATCCATACCACTATAATTGATTTTTACTACATATAATGGGTTTTTGATTTTCCTATGATTATTCCCATGAAACCCACCAAGGTAGGTGATGTTTAGGACCCCATGACACCCTAAGAAGGTGTATGGTAGGATTGAGTACTTGTGGAGTTGATTTGAAGTAGTTTGGTTAAGATTTGAACAAGTTACAAACTAGGAAAATCGATTTTTTAAACTATATATTACCTACTGTCCTTATTTTTAAAACGTGGGAAAATCAGCTGGTTGTGGGTAATTTTAGACCAAAGATTTAGAAAATACTTTCAAAAACAAAGCCGTGGGCGAAAGAACGGATTAAAACGAGTTTATAACGAAGGAGATATGATTTTTGCAAGTTTAACGACGAAAACTATTTTCTGAAAATGTACTTGCTGTTGGACGAATTTCGACGGACAAAAAGAGGCGTTAGACGTAATCTATAGGAGCCGACCTACTGAAAATATATTAGTATACATTAATATGATTCCTGGGATATAAAGAAAGTAGAAAACGAGCTTATAACGACCAAGATATACATGTTTGAAACCCGACAAAACTTATAATAAATTGACAGCTTTTGGTAATAAAAGTTGCTAAGTGTTGAAAACTATATTTTCAAGTAACGACATTGAAAGCCATATTTCTTAACCGCCGAGACCCGTATGGTCAAAAGTTAAATGACATGACTTCTAGATAGTGTTACAAGGTTTTCAAAAATGTCGAGTTTCATCACTAACACTTAACGTACGATATTTTGTGACTAGTTTTGCGAAGCAATTTGGGCATATTTTCAAGTAATGAAAATGTTATTTTACGACGAAAATACTATATTTACCGATAAAACACCAAACGAGGATCGTGGAGTACCGTTTCAACGTATTTACATGGAAAGTGGTTATTAACTTAATGAGACGTCAAAAATGTATTTTTTGACGATAAACGTTATTTTCAAGTTTCACGAGTGGTATCGATAACATACGTATTTGCATGTGTAACATCATTTCATTTCTTACATTAGATCATATCATTCATATTAGGTTGCGGTTAGAGATCGTGCCTCGTTTTCAGTGTATCCACTTTTGTCATCGTAGCTATCGCTCCAGGTGAGTCATAGCCCCTACTCTTTTAATTGTTTTGTAAACTCTTTGGGGGAGAATACATGCTCGTTTTACTTAAACGCATTACTCGCTTTACATGGTTGATTATTCAAATATTCTCAGCTTTACCTAAATATATGTTTGATCACCTGCATTTCATTGGTATGTTTGATTACCTGTATTTCTTTGGTATGTTTGATTACCTACATTTCATGGGATTTGTCATCCTTGTTTATATGACCTCATGGTCACCAATTGTTCATATATTTCAAATGTAATATTGTGGTTTCCCCACTTGGCTGTGATGTCAAACGTATTGTAGTTTCCTCACTTGGCTGTGATGTCAAACGTAATATTGTGGTTTCCCCACTTGGCTGTGATGTCAAACGTAATATTGTTGTTTTCCCTACTCGACTGATTTATCTATCTGGCGACATTGTCAGGATTGTCAAAACTGTTTATCTGGCGACATTGTCAGATTTATTTTATATGACCTCATTGTCATCATTGTTTATCTGGCGACATTGTCAGACTTGTTTATATGGCCTCATTGCCAATGATTGTTTATATAGCGGTATTGCTACACTATTCTTTGAATTCAGATACAAGTATTACTTTTGTTCACGTAAACCAAATCATATTTGGCAGTGGGTCGTAAACATACAGGTTACAAGTCTCTTATGGCGGGACTTGTAACTGAGTGGATTTATGATGCCTTTGCTGGGAAATCTTCATTCATATGCATTACATTCTTTTTCACTAGACTCTATGAACTCACCAACCTCGTGTTGACACTTTAGCATGTATTTTCAGGTATTAAGCAATGGCACGCTACAGGAGGTTTTGGCAGGGCAGGGCATGGTCATAGAAGACACTGATTATTCATTTGGGGACCGTTTTTAACTATTTTAAGGGCCTACTTCCGCACTACTTTTAATAATGTAAATTCAACACTTTTGGTTAAACGATTTTATTCTAAATGATTGAAATGAAAACCATTTTTGAACTTGTGTTGTAATACCAATTGAGTTACACCCCAGCTACATGTATGCTTCCGCTGGACCCGATTTTGGGGGTGTGACAGTACAATCATGGAAACCGTGGAGCTGGAGGAAACCGTGGACAACAAGACAATGAGGACCAACGTGTGAAAGCAGGAGCTGCTTATGGGAGAGTGTATGCACTTGGGAACGAGAGAGGAGAAGATCCGAACGTCGTTACTGGTACGTTCCTTCTCAATAATCGCTATGCTTCCATACTATTTGATACTGGTGCCGATAAGAGTTTTGTGTCCACTACTTTTGCACCCTTACTAGAGAAACCCCCGATGGCCTTAGGGATTGGTTATGATGTAGAGTTAGCTAATGGGAACATAGAAAGGATTAGGACTATCATTCGTGGTTGCACGTTAAATTTCCTGAATCGTCCTTTCAACATAGATCTTCTACCCGTCACGTTAGGAAGTTTTGATGTCATCATTTGTATGGATTGGTTGTCGAAGTATCGTGCTCATATACTTTGCGATGAGAAGATCATGCGTGTGCCTTACGAAAAGGAGATTCTAAATATAAAAGGAGATCGAAAAGGTTCGAGGAGCCCATCCCAATTAGCGGTCATTTCTTGCACTAAGTTACCGAAGCTAATGGAAAAAGGATGTTGCCTTTTCTTAGATCAAATCTCTGAGAAAGGAGGGAAGGAGAAGAAAGAAAGATGCATTGGAGATGTGTCTATAGTTCATGATTTTCCCAATGATTTGCCGGGAATTCTGCCTACTAGACAAGTGGAGTTTCAGATTGAGTTGATACCTGGTGCTGCACCCGTGGCACGAGCGCCTTATCGACTTGCAACTACTAAACTGGAAGAGTTGTCGAAACAATTAGCGGAGTTAGCCGAAAAAGGATTTATACGACCAAGTTCTTCACCTTGGGGAGCCCCAGTTTTATTCGTAAAGAAGAAGGATGGATCATTTCGTATGTGTATTGACTACCGAGAGCTGAACAAATTAACAGTGAAGAATAGATACCCGTTACCGAGGATCGACGACTTGTTCGATCAGCTTCAAGGATCGAGTGTGTATTCAAAGATCGATCTGAGATCGGGGTATCATCTGCTTAGAGTTCGCGAGGAAGATATTCTGTAACACCCCCAAAAATACCGCAGCGGAAGACTGTGTCATAGGGGTGCTACTTCATAATACAAAGTACAAGTTATAGAAAACGAACTCTAAATGAGACGTTTTGAAAAGTTACCATTCGATTAATGAATTCAAAGTTACAAACATGAGATTCCAAAGTATGATACATAAATGTATACAAAATGTTTTGAATGATAAATGATAAAAGCGTAAGTCTTCAGAATATGCAGCTTGACTCTAAGTTCCACGCACTAGCTATCGCCTTACTAACCTGAGATAAACATGCTAAAGTGTCAACACAATGGTTGGTGAGTTCATAGAGTTTGTCTTAAAACAGTTGAAAAAGCCTTAAAAGAATGTTCACACAGCAAAGGCATCGTGAATCCACTCAGTTACAAGTCCCGCCATAAGAGACTTGTAACCTGTGTGTTCACAACCCACTGCTACAATATAGTATGATAAAGACATGTATAAGTTCATCAAAACAATTAAGCAATTAGTCGTGAGTCTACACTTCATCTCCGAAGACCTCACGTTTATGATGTATCCAACATTCGCAAATGTTAGGATGTATCAATAGCCTCAATGGTCATCCAAGGTCTTAATTTGGAGCCACCGGAAGTCTCAATGATCATCCAGCAACTTAATCTGGAGCCACTGGCAGTAACACAATCAAGTATAACGCAGTTAAGTATAACACAATCATGTATGTATGAAATCAAGTATAATGCGATCAAGTATAAGACAATCAAGTATAGAACAATCAAGTATAATGCGATCAAGTATTTGTACAAGTAAGCAAGTAGTTGTGCATGTATCCCCCCCCCCCCCCCAAAGAGTTAAAACAAGTATGAAAAAGTAGGGGCTATGACTCACCTTAAGCTTATGTAATGAGAAATGAAAGTGGTAGTCGAATCGCGAAAGTCTCTAAGAGCAGCCTATAATAGAACGTTGCGACTTAGGTTTGGAGTAACGTCTAAGAATACGAAGAATTGCCTATATATTTCTTGCATAATGTTCATGATGTAGTACTTAGTATATAGTGTAAGTCTTTGAATATAAATGGTTTATGAAACATGTATACGTTGTACATCTCTTACTACCGTTCAGGCCGACATAATTCAGAAGTCATGGAGTAAACGTTCGAGGAGCCAGGACACTTTAACTCGTAAATCCACAACTCGTCTCGACGGCTTACTTAATGAACTCCTCACATGAGGCTCCCTACTATTGTAGTATTTGATAACATATATATATATATATATATATATATATATATATATATATATATATATATATATATATATATATATATATAAGCTTTTTGATCTTTAAAAGTTATATGGTCTTTAGCCGTGGCTTTGCCGTGACCTTGGTCATGTTACCGTGGTCTTGAGACTCAACCTTGGCTTTAGCCATGGTTGTGGTCTTGGCTTTAGGTCATTAGACCTCTTGGTCTCATCTAATTATAATGATTATATAGTAACTTTGGTCTAAAAATGGGCTGTTAAGAATTTGAAGAAAATTATCACTCAGAAAGCATTTTCAGGGCTCGAGCTTCTTTATTCCTGAACCAAAACGGCGTTCCGGACAACTTTCGTGTTTTAACTTTTTGATGAATCGGACCAGAAGTGGGACTTTCAAAATCACAGAATGCAAAATAGTAGGGTGTTGGCAGTTTCGGCGTTTTGGTTTCGCTAACTTCTTATGGCCATAACTTTTGACTCGTGTACTCGTTTTAGGTGATTCAAATTGCTATGTTTTCCTTTTGAAGTCCTTTATAACATTAAGTAAGTTCAAATATCATAGTTATACTATTTTGGTCGTGGTTCTCCATAAAAATCACTAGTTTGCTTGTTTACTTGTCATAAGTTAACATATGTATATCAATACTTGTTTTATCCATTTTTAAACATCATGAACACAATACAAAGACCATATATAGCATGAAAGAAACATAATAAGCATGAAATGATATTGAGCAAGAAAGTGTATAAGGGTTTGCTTACAACTTTTGGCTTTCTAAAGAAAGGAAGTCAAGTATAGAACTAGGACACTAAACCTAAGCTTGTAAACCCTTCACCACAACTCTTGTAACCCTTGCTAGCCTTGATCTAACCCTTGTGAAAACCATTTAACTTCAGCCCTAGTAACCTTGTGTAGCTCCTAATTCAACCATGGAATCACCAAACAAACTTAAGAACTAGGTAGAGAATACTAAGACCTTGAACTTTGTAGTGTAACTTGTAGTTTGAAGATCAAAGGATCATGGTGCTAGGATTAAAGGGTGTGTCGTTTTGGTTATGAAGAAAGGAAGGAATGAGCTCTCTTTTATACTAAAAATGAGGAGGTTAGGAAGGTAACTAGGAAAGCTACAACACTTGGAGACCAAGTTTAGGATTAGGAAGCTTATAATGGAAGTTTAGACACTTGTAACCATCCTAGAGTTCAATGGTTAAGATTTCACCACACATGGTGACTCCCCCCCCTCCTAAGTCGGTTTTCCAAGGATAAGGGTGACTAGATGAGTAGTCATGGTCTTTGGATGATAATATCCTAAGTATGTAGCTAGTTTTGACTCCGTAAGTTGCTAACCGTAAGTTGTTAAGTCACGAAACGTAAAACCGGGTATCCTAAAAATATGAAACTTATAAATATGCTATAACTTATCAATATACTCCATAATAAAATATAAAATGAGTGGTAGGATCTATCGGGTGCTAAAACCCTGCTAAAAACTAGAAACACGGGTCTAAAACGCGCAATTCGCGTAAAACGCTGAACTGGAAAACGTAAAATTCCAAAACTTTTGGAATTGTCCTAAAATGAGAGAAAATCATATTTCTATTGTTTATAATGTTTTATGGACATATCGGGATGCTGGAATGACGTTTAAACCTAAAAGTAAATCTCGGACACGGCTTTGTGATTTTTGGAGAAATGATCCGACGAGCGCCAAACTTTCGGATTATCGTTAAAATAGTTTAACTTACGAGAATATGAAATAAAAATTTTTGAGATGAATAGTGAAAAGTGAATAGTAAAAGTGAATAGTGAAATTTTCGGGTATAAAAGTTAACCTGAAATTGCGAATTGTTACAGTCTCTACCCCTTAAGGAGAACTTCGTCCCGAAGTTCAGTTGATGTTAACTACTTACGGTGTGTCTAAGGGAATTCGGGATTTCAGGATCTCTAAAATTGTGGTGTTCACTCTGATTCGTCTAAGGTTGTGGTTAAGGAGTCGTATCGGCTACAATTAAGCCCACTTATTTATAACACATTACTTACATAAAGAGGCGTCCAAATTTATGTAAGTAAGGGATCATAAACTTATGGTTCGGTGATATACAATTTCTTTATCTAAATGAAGAGGCGTCCCAATCCATTTAAATAAGGAGATTCTAAATCATCCTACTTAAGAATTTCCGACACAAAAATCCGCCTTCTGAGGCCGATGGTAAGATAATCAAGTCATCAAATCCCTAAAGCTAAGCAATAATATTATTTAACTCAAATCTTGTGTCTCATCAAACAAGAACTGTCACAAGATCAAGTTAAATAATTAGTTATTACTGAGCTCCATGTTTTTAATGACTCGGCTAATCTCTAGGGTTCCTTACAATACTAAAGTCACATCATCTAACAGCGTGGAACTAAACCAACAACTACCAAAAAGCATAAGTGTATGTAGTGTGTGTAAGGCGAATAAAGAGGAGAGTCTTAACGTATATAGCAGTTATAGTCTAGGCACTAAATGCAACCTAGTTCTCTATAACCAAGGCTCTGATACCAATCTGTAACACCCCCAAAATACCGCAGCGGAAGACTGTGTCATAGGGGTGCTACTTCATAATACAAAGTACAAGTTATAGAAAACGAACTCTAAATGAGACGTTTTGAAAAGTTACCATTCGATTAATGAATTCAAAGTTACAAACATGAGATTCCAAAGTATGATACATAAATGTATACAAAATGTTTTGAATGATAAATGATAAAAGCGTAAGTCTTCAGAATATGCAGCTTGACTCTAAGTTCCATGCACTAGCTATCGCCTTACTAACCTGAGATAAACATGCTAAAGTGTCAACACAATGGTTGGTGAGTTCATAGAGTTTGTCTTAAAACAGTTGAAAAAGCCTTAAAAGAATGTTCACACAGCAAAGGCATCGTGAATCCACTCAGTTACAAGTCCCGCCATAAGAGACTTGTAACCTGTGTGTTCACAACCCACTGCTACAATATAGTATGATAAAGACATGTATAAGTTCATCAAAACAATTAAGCAATTAGTTGTGAGTCTACACTTCATCTCCGAAGACCTCACGTTTATGATGTATCCAACATTCGCAAATGTTAGGATGTATCAATAGCCTCAATGGTCATCCAAGGTCTTAATTTGGAGCCACCGGAAGTCTCAATGGTCATCCAGCAACTTAATCTGGAGCCACTGGCAGTAACACAATCAAGTATAACGCAGTTAAGTATAACACAATCATGTATGTATGAAATCAAGTATAATGCGATCAAGTATAAGACAATCAAGTATAGAACAATCAAGTATAATGCGATCAAGTATTTGTACAAGTAAGCAAGTAGTTGTGCATGTATCCCCCCCAAAGAGTTAAAACAAGTATGAAAAAGTAGGGGCTATGACTCACCTTAAGCTTATGTAATGAGAAATGAAAGTGGTAGTCGAATCGCGAAAGTCTCTAAGAGCAGCCTATAATAGAACGTTGCGACTTAGGTTTGGAGTAACGTCTAAGAATACGAAGAATTGCCTATATATGTCTTGCATAATGTTCATGATGTAGTACTTAGTATATAGTGTAAGTCTTTGAATATAAATGGTTTATGAAACATGTATAGGTTGTACATCTCTTACTACCGTTCAGGCCGACATAATTCAGAAGTCATGGAGTAAACGTTCGAGGAGCCAGGACACTTTAACTCGTAAATCCACAACTCGTCTCGACGGCTTACTTAATGAACTCCTCACACGAGGCTCCCTACTATTGTAGTATTTGATAACATATATATATATATATATATATATATATATATATATATATATATATATATATATATATATATATATATATATAGCTTTTTGATCTTTAAAAGTTATATGGTCTTTAGCCGTGGTTTTGCCGTGACCTTGGTCATGTTACCGTGGTCTTGAGACTCAACCTTGGCTTTAGCCATGGTTGTGGTCTTGGCTTTAGGTCATTAGACCTCTTGGTCTCATCTAATTATAATTATTATATAGTAACTTTGGTCTAAAAATGGGCTGTTAAGAATTTGAAGAAAATTATCACTCAGAAAGCATTTTCAGGGCTCGAGCTTCTTTGTTCCTGAACGAAAACGGCGTTCCGGACAACTTTCATGGTTTAACTTTTTGATGAATTGGACCAGAAGTGGGACTTTCAAAATCACAGAATGCAAAATAGTAGGGTATTGGCAGTTTCGGCGTTTTGGTTTCGCTAACTTCTTATGGCCATAACTTTTGACTCGTGTACTCGTTTTAGGTGATTCAAATTGCTATGTTTTCCTTTTGAAGTCCTTTATAACAGTAAGTAAGTTTCATATATCATAGTTATACTATTTTGGTCGTGGTTCTCCATAAAAATCACTAGTTTGCTTGTTTACTTGTCATAAGTTAACATATGTATATCAATACTTGTTTTATCCATTTTTAAACATCATGAACACAATACAAAGACCATATATAGCATGAAAGAAACATAATAAGCATGAAATGATATTGAGCAAGAAAGTATATAAGGGTTTGCTTACAACTTTTGGCTTTCTAAAGAAAGGAAGTCAGGTATAGAACTAGGACACTAAACCTTAGCTTGTAAACCCTTCACCACAACTATTGTAACCCTTGCTAGCCTTGATCTAACTCTTGTGAAAACCATTTAACTTCAGCCCTAGTAACCTTGTGTAGCTCTTAATTCAACCATGGAATCACCAAACAAACTTAAGAACTAGGTAGAGAATACTAAGACCTTGAACTTTGTAGTGTAACTTGTAGTTTGAAGATCAAAGGATCATGGTGCTAGGATTAAAGGGTGTGTCGTTTTGGTTATAAAGAAAGGAAGGAATGAGCTCTCTTTTATACTAAAAATGAGGAGGTTAGGAAGGTAACTAGGAAAGCTACAACACTTGGAGACCAAGTTTAGGATTAGGAAGCTTATAATGGAAGTTTAGACACTTGTAACCATCCTAGAGTTCAATGGTTAAGATTTAACCACACATGGTGACTCCCCCCCTCCTAAGTCGGTTTTCCAAGGATAAGGGTGACTAGATGAGTAGTCATGGTCTTTGGATGATAATATCCTAAGTATGTAGCTAGTTTTGACTCCGTAAGTTGCTAACCGTAAGTTGTTAAGTCATGAAACGTAAAACCGGGTATCCTTAAAATATGAAACTTATAAATATGCTAGAACTTATCAATATACTTCATAATAAAATATAAAATGAGTGGTAGGATCTATCGGGTGCTAAAACCCTGCTAAAAACTGGAAACACGGGTCTAAAACGCGCAATTCGCGTAAAACGCTGAACTGGAAAACGTAAAATTCCAAAACTTTTGGAATTGTCCTAAAATGAGAGAAAATCATATTTCTATTGTTTATAATGTTTTATGGACATATCGGGATGCTGGAATGACGTTTAAACCTAAAAGTAAATCTCGGACACGGCTTTGTGATTTTTGGAGAAATGATCCGACGAGCGTCAAACTTTCGGATTATCGTTAAAATAGTTTAACTTACGAGAATATGAAATAAAAATTTTTGAGATGAATAGTGAAAAGTGAATAGTAAAAAGCGAATAGTGAAATTTTCGGGTATAAAAGTTAACCTGAAATTGCGTATTGTTACATATTCCGAAAATGGCTTTCGGGACCCGTTACGGGCATTACGAATTCCAAGTGATGCCATTTGGGTTGACTAATGCACCGGCGGTATTCATGGATCTCATGAATCGGGTGTGTAAGCCTTACTTAGATAAGTTTGTGATCGTGTTCATTGACGATATTCTAATCTATTCGAAGAGTGAAAAGGAGCATGAGAAGCATCTAAGACTTATCTTAGAAATGCTCAGGAGGGAGAAGCTGTATGCCAAGTTCTCCAAATGTGAATTCTGGATTTCGACGGTATAATTTTTGGGTCATGTGATTGATAGACAAGGAGTTCATGTAGATCCTGCTAAGATTGAAGCGATTAAAGATTGGGCTGCACCGACGACCCCAACGGAAGTTCGTCAATTTTTGGGTTTAGCCGGTTATTACCGAAGATTCATTGAGGGATTTTCGAAGATAGCAAAACCGTTGACCAAATTGACTCAAAAGAGTGTTAAATACGAATGGGGAGATAAGGAAGAGGAAGCATTTTAATTACTTAAGGAGATGTTGTGTAGTGCTCCTATCTTAGCGTTACCTAAAGGTAATGAGGACTTCGTCGTCTATTGTGACGCTTCCCATAAAGGTTTGGGAGCTGTGTTAATGCAACGAGAGAAAGTGATTGCTTATGCTTCCCGACAGCTCAAGAAGCACGAGAAGAACTACACCACCCATGATTTAGAGTTAGGTGTTGTGGTTTTTGCTTTGAGAATATGGAGACATTACATGTATGGAACCAAGTGTGTTGTATTCACTGACCACAAAAGTCTACAACACATCTTGAATCAAAAAGAGCTCAACATGAGACAACGACGTTGGATTGAGTTGCTAAGCGATTATGATTGCGAAATCCGCTATCATCCTGGTAAAGCAAACGTCGTTGCTGATGCTCTTAGTTGAAAGGAGAGAATACCACCATTACGAGTTAGGTCATTGGGAATGACTATCGTATCGCCGTTAGTGTCTTAAATATTAGAAGCTCAAACGGAAGCATTGAAAGCAGAAAACCGACCTGCTGAGAACATATTTAGGATGGCTGAAAATGAGAAAGGATTTGTTAAGCGTTCTGATGGAGTATTGGGTTTTGGAAACCGAAGTTGGGTACCATTGTATGGAGGAATTCGAGAGTTGATTATGCATGAGTCACATAAGTCAAGGTACTCTATTCATCCTGGGTCTGACAAGATGTATCAGGATTTGAAGAAGTTATATTGGTGGCCAAACATGAAGGCAGATATAGCATTGTACGTTGGTAAGTGCTTGACATTCTCTAAGGTTAAGGCCGAACATCAAAGACCGTCAGGATTATTGACGTAGCCAGAACTCCCGGTTTGGAAATGGGAGCGGGTTACGATGGACTTTATTACCAAATTACCGAAGACAGCTAGCGGTTGTGACACTATCTGGGTAATTGTGGATCGATTGACTAAGTCTGCTCATTTCCTGGTGATTAGCGAAGATGATAGTGTCGACAAACTTGCGAGGTTGTATGTGAAAGAAATTATTTCTCGTCATGGAGTTCCGATATCAATTATTTCTGATCGCGACATTCGTTTCACGTCAGCTTTGTGGCAATCACTTCAAACCGCTTTGGGGACGAGACTTGATATGAGTACTGCATATCATCCCCAAACCGATGGTCAAAGTGAGAGGACTATTCAGACTTTGGAGGATATGCTTTGTGCATGCATAATAGACTTTGGTAAAGGCTGGGAGAAGTATCTACCCCTTGCGGAATTCTCCTATAACAATAGTTACCACACAAGTCTCAAGGCTGTACCATTCGAAGCTTTATATGGCCGTAAATGCCGTTCGCCTATTGGTTGGGCTGAAGTTGGAGATAGCCAACTCACTGGCCCTGAGCTTATCTTGGAGACTGTGGAAAACTAGAAGGGGGGGTTGAATAGTTTTACGTCTTTTTAATTTTATTATGAAAACTTAGTTTAGTTTTAAAACCTTGTTTGCTTTTAAAACTTTGATTCAATCTTATGTGAACTCAAATCTTGAACAATATGAACAACTATATCTAAGTATGAACAATAATAATATAAGCTAAGTATGTGAAATCAACACATGCACAATATAAACAATTATAGCTATATACGAGAGATAAGTAAGCAATCGTTTATTTTATAATCCTTAGTTATATTTTGTATGAAAACTTTACTTGATCGAAATGATCAATTATATGTATGTTACCTTTTTAGTTTGATTGTAAAAACTTTGTTTTGTGAATGAAACTTTCGTTTGATCTTTAAGTAAAATCAATACTAGCACTATATGAGCAAATATATATATACGTCTACGTCTACAAAAGTAATAACGATATAAGCAAGATAATAAGTAAGATATGGAAAGATCTAACCACGAGACAAAGGATTTATAGTCGTTCGGCTACAAGGACACCTTCCTTGCCCTACTCCACTCCTCGAGTCACCTACTCGAGAGTTTTCTTCACTATGTCAACAAGCTCCCTTATGGCGGAGAAAACCTTACACACCAATATACACCCACAACTTCGTCACAGCTTATTCACACCTTCAACACAACTTCTTCACACCTAGTCACTACTTAATCACAATACTACTTCTTCACACCTACTCACAACTTAATCACAACACTACTTCTTCACACCTAGTCACTACTTAATCACAATACTACTTCTTCACACCTACTCACAACTTAATCACAACACTACTTCTTCACACCTATCTATCTTCACACCTAACTACTTCACAACAATCTTCTTCACAACTATCTACTTCCCAACTTCTCTACTTCACAACTATCTACTACGCACTCACTCTATCTACACACCTTGCTAATCTATCTTCTATCAAATATTCACAACTAGTTACACAAAGAAATAGATATAATGGATGATGATCTAACAACTTGGATGTGGAGGTCACAACAAGTTGTAATACTTCTTCTCTTGAAGGATTGAAGTATTCTTCTCTTGCACTTGAAAGGTAGAGGTTTGGATTACTTTGAAACAAAGATTTATGTATGTATGATCAAAGGATTTTAGAGAATAGAAATGAGATCTAGAATAGAAAATTTTGGGGTGCAAAAGGTGAGAAAAATCTGTGGAATGAACCAGTATTTATAAGGGGAAAAATAATATTTGGGAGCATGGCCGGTCCCCTTAATTGGGTGCCGGTCCCCTTAATAATTAAGGGGACCGCCTAGTATAATTAAGGGGGCCGCCTAATAAAAAAAACATTTTTTCTTCAGATTTTTTTGTCTTTTTGTGGGGGAGGTTTTTCCTGAAGAATGTAGCCGTTTTTTGGGTTTAAATTTGAATTCAAACTATTTATTTTGAACAAAACATTTCTTATAAATACAAAATTGTTTTGTATAAGTTTAAAAATGTTTGTCCCACTTTAATAAAATGTAAGGTTTGTAAAAATAAAAATTCCTTTGATCATAAAATGCATTAGACACTTTGTTTATTCATACCTTAAGTGATATGGATGCTAAAGTGAATATTTACGACTAAATACTTGTTTACGTCATAATTTGTAGTTCAATGAGTTTACGTTTTGTGATTATCAAAACATAGAGATATCAATATATGTTAATAATAATGTTTTTAGGCATTATTTATATCAACAATCTCCCCCTTTTTGATGATTACAAAACCTAAACTCATTAAGTCTAAAAATTAAATTTTTTTTAGACAAGTACTTAGTGAGTTTATATTCACTTCTCCCCCCTTTTTGTAGAATCAAAAAGGTTATGCCGGCTAGCTTCATAAATGAAGTTAGACGGGATGAAAGTTCCCCCTTGATGTGTGCTCCCCCTCGTTCGATGGCACCAAGGGATCGAGATATGGAATGCTCGCAAGAAAAATATTAGAAGCACAAGCATATATAGAAGAATATGCAATATACAAATAACAAGCATAGTAAACAAATATTAAGGATACATAACAATTAATTCAAAGAGATTATGTTAAAGATCCTAATTTGCCAAAGAGAGCCATCGGACTTGCTTGTAACAAAAGGTTGGTTGATTCGTATTTGAAAGTGAAAATCATAAGCATATAGTATGCTTAGATGGTTGATGATGGAGTGTTTGGAATGAAAATGGTTGAGTTAGGGTAAGGTTGTTGGATTAATGGAGGTATATGTTTGGGTCATGAATGTTGGAGAGTTTGGTTGTGGAGAGCTTGTAGCGGAAGAGGTTGATTAAGGTTTTGGATGTTGTTCAAGTGAGGGTATTGGATGTGATCTAGTGAGAAGATATTCAATCCAAGTGAAGTGTTCATTGAATGCAATGGTTTTTAGGAGAAAGATGCAACAAGGTCAATTGTTGACATGCTTCTCAAGTTGATTTATGTTGTGTGGTGATTAGGGTGATCTAGATGAAGGTGGATCCAAATTGCATTGAGCAAGATGTAAGGCTAAAAGAGCACTAAGCTCATGGGATTCTTTTAGCGCCTCAACGAACATTAAGTCTTCGGAGGAAGGTGATGGTGGTGGAGCATGATAGTTGTCTTGGGTGAGGGTTTGAACATGCAACATTGGAATGGCATGTGAAGTTGTAGGATGTGGTGGTGATACTCTTGGTGGTGGAGACATGTTTGAGCTTGGGTAATCATGAAAACATGATATGGGTGGAAGAGATGCTTCATGAGTGGATGGTGTTTTTGTTGAATGAGCAACATGTAAAGTGTTGGTAATGAGGTTGGGATTATTGTTTTGGGATTGTGCATGCTCATCATAAGAAGGAGCATTAGTGGAAGCATGAATGGATGATTTGTTGTTAAATGGATCATTTGTGTGAGAGTGAGGTTTAGGTGTTGGTTGATTATGAACAACATCGCTTGAGTTGTGAAAAGATTATGAGGTTTGAGTGTAATGTAGAAGGATATGGGTGAGTAAAGTTTTTTGATATGTAATGTTGGTGAGAAGGAGAGTGAGGTGTTAGGTATGTAATGTTGAAGACATAGGAGGAATTTGGTGTTGGATGTTTGACAACATCATTTGGTTTGACGGGCTTTTAATGGAAGTTAGGCTTTCTTCTCCAAACGGGTTATTTGGTGGTTTTGGTTTAATGGGAGAGGTCATGAAGAGATGAGTATAGATTGAGAGGAATGAGAGTGTTTATAATGTAGGATTGGTGGGATTAAGGATGTATAAATTTTGATAGAAGGTTTAGGATAAAATAGGTTTATGAATTTTGGGAAGTGTAGGATGAAATGGGCTAAAAAGTAGAAAAAGGAAACAACACCTTCGACCATCAGATGGCCGGCCCCCTTAATTGGAGGCCGGTCCCCTTAATAATTAAGGGGGCCGCCTTATGATTTAAGGGGGCCGCCCATCTGGTGATTCCTAGATTGCCAGAAAAGGGTTTTTGGTAGTGAATTGCAGAAAGGTTGTGTTTTTGGTTTCAAACAAGTCCAACTCTTTGAGGCAATTAAGCATATACTAATTATGTAGGCAATTATGTAGCCAAAGCATGTTAATCAAAGAGATTAAGTAAACAAGCAATTTCATCTAGCATGCAAACATACTCATCAAGCAAGTAAAGTATAAGTGCTAGGAAATGATGAGGCGAAAAATGATCCGTTTTTAGGGGGTCATTTAAGCCCGAATTCGAATTTATTTGATCAAATATTGCCCTAAATCGTTCCTTTTGTGATTTTAGGTACTTTGGGAGTGAAATTTGGAAAAGGAAGCAATTCGGACGTTTTTGGAGCATAAAAGTGAAGAAAACGCCAAAGTCTTAATTTTCTATGCTGGGAACAGTAGGTGACGGCGTCAAGAGTAATTTCCTGACGGCGTCAAGAGAAAAATTCCATGACGACCCAGTACAGATTTGACAGCGTCACGGGCGTCAAGAGTAAAAGTCATGACGGCCTGGAAATGATTTGGTCTTGACGGCATCAAATGTAGATCAAGGCAGTCCGAGAATAGTTTTGGCGGCGAGGTGACGGCGTCACAATGTTTGTCTTGACGCCGTCAGACCTCTTTTCCTATATATAGTTTTCTAATTTTTCACATTAAAAGAGAGAAGTTTTGGGAGAAACCCTAAGTACGATTTTGGTGTAACTTTACAGGTTTTTCAAGGGTTCCAACCCCTTGATACCTTGCATGTGTAATCAAGATAAGTGTTCCTTTAATTCAATCAATATGTCTATGTGTTGGTTGTCTATATCTTGTTCTTGTCTTAATTCCATCATGCTAGGCTAGATCTATTTTGTGTTTGCTTAGATCTAATGAAACCTAGATGTTGATTATGTGTTGATTACTTGTTTATTCTTGTCTTGGATGAATGATTTATATGTTAGGCTTAAGAAAATTGGCAGATCTCCAATTGGTAACATGCTTGAACGTCTTAAGAAACATGAACCGACGCGCATTAGGTCTTTATTGGTTGTGTTTAATGCATGAGCCACTGTTTACAATCCCTATAGTTGTGCTGGGCATGGTGTAGGAGGAGATAAGAGCTCATAGAATTGGGGAGTTAAGTGTGCCACCCCATGAATGATATTAAGGAATACGATCCGTCATCCATGCAATTATAACAAGTAATTAACGTGTAAAAGATGTCTAGGGAGTAGTGAAATCTAAGTAAACACATTCTCTCCAATTACTGCTCACAACTTTAGTATAATTTAGTTTATTTTCATTTCTAGTATTTTATTTTGATTGCATCTTAGTATTGGGTTAGTTGAATAGCAACTAATTCCGCCCAAATCCTTCAAACCCGAGATTTTAATTGCTTTCTAAAAAATATAAAAACACAAAAATAATCATCCCTCATCTTTAGAACTAGTATTTAGGCTTTCTAATCTGAGCGACACTATTCCTAAGCTGAACGATCAATCTCCCGGTACTTGTCACTATACTATACTACAACGATCAGGTACACTGCCTGGTGGGGGTTGTAAGCTTCTCGAGATCCCTCGAGAGGTAAAGCCTGTTGCGATTCCCACGCATCAAGTTTTTGGCGCCGCAGCCCGGGGAACAGTTATTGTCTAGGTTAGAATTTCTTTTTATTAGGTCTACTTACTAGATTCCTTTCTAGTAAGATTTTATTTTATTTTTAGTTTTTCTTTAGTCTATCTCATTTCTTTGTGTCTTTGTTCGTAACCACCCGACATCATGGACAACGGGAACATCTTTGAACCCGTCATCCCACCACAACAAAACCCACCATTAGAACCCCTTAGGCCCCGAACCTTAGGAGAGTATTCCCGACCTAGCCATCAAGGCTACCGAAACACCATTGAGCTCACCGGAGCCAATGTGACCCCCTTGCGATCCGACACCATCCGGTGGTGCAAAGCGGATGTGCATTCCATGGACTTCGTTCCGAAGATCCAAACCAACATCTTAAGGACTTTCTCAAAATCGTAGATTCCATAGACCTAGATGTTGCAACTAGAGAGACAACCCGATTACGCCTATTCCAATTCTCTCTACGGGATCAAGCTAGTCAATGGCTTGAGCGTTTACCTGCGGGATCCATCACCACATGGGATGATCTCACCACTCGTTTCCTTGCTCAATTTTTCCCACCGGGGAGAACTACTAAGCTTAGAAATGACATCTTGATGTTCCAACAACGTCAAAATGAATCTCTTTATGAAGCATGGACTCGTTTTAAGGACTTACTCCAAAAAGTCCCTCATCATGGCATAGATCTTTGGCTCCAAGTCCAAATCTTTTATGACCATATCGACATCTCCACGAGGCGAGCCATTGACCAATCGGCAGGTGGTAAGCTACGTGATCTTAGTGCGGAACAATCATGGGAACTCATAGAAGATCTTGCTCTCTATGACAACGAAAGTTGGAATGATCCCCATGATTTGAACAAAACGGTCAAGGCAATATCTTTGCCTTCGAACAATTCTAGCACTCCCGACCGTAGGATCATGGAACTTGAGGACCAAGTCAAGTTTCTCATGAAATCTTACGAAGCTCCTAAGCCTTCAATCCAAGTGAACAAAATCACTTCTTCATGCGAATTATGTAGTGGTCCCCACGACACTCGTGATTGTATGGAACTCCCCGTAACAGCTTTTGCGGACTACGCATCCTCGCGTACTGACGAAGTAGGAGATAAGTGGTACACTTTCAAGCCCGAGCCAAATACTTACGGTGACTCATACAACCCCTCATGGAAAAATCACCCAAACCTTAGGTGGAAACAAAATCAGCCCAATTCTTCAAATCCGCCTAATCGTTACCAACCAAACGGTCCACCATCCAACCGTACTTTCAACAACAATCCTTTTAACAACTATGGTAGTACCAACAATCTTGAAGGATTGATGTCAAAGTTTATGGCATCTCAAGAAGCTCGCATAGCTAGGTTCGAAACCGAATTCAACCAACAACAAACGGAGATGACCAACAAGATTGACAACTTGTTGAAAGCCCTCAACAACCAAGCGTTAATCACACCTAGGAAGGACACTAGGGACACCAATAGTGGAAGCCAAATTAAGGACCCCTCATCATCCAAACATGTCCACTTTGTCAATGTTGTCACCATTAAGCCAATAGATAAGGAGATAGAAGAGAGTGACAAGGATGAAGTTAGAGTAGAAGCCGAGATTAAGGATGAGAGTAGGGAAGTTGAGGTTAACAAGGAAGAGGAATTAGAGGAGGTAGAGCCTATAGAAAAATACTTTGACAAGTTGCCCACCAAGGAAGAACGGGAATACCATAAGGATTTATTCGATAGTCCCGAGAGACCATATATCCTTGGCACCCCCCTTATCAAAATGGGAGACCCCTCTAACATTAACATCCCATGCAATATCGGGCACATGCATATATGGAAAGCTTACATCGACCTTAGATCCCCCGTGAACATCATGACTAGGACTTATTACAATTGGGTGATGAAGAAGCAACTTGATTTTAGGATGATGCCCGATAAGAATCTGATAAGTAATTTTGCAGGAAGGGTGAAGGGACTGCATGTGATTATAGGAAATCTCACCTATGAGATCGATTTTATGATAGTTGAGGACACTCGTCCGGTGATAGATGCTTGCCTAAGTCAAATAATATTTGGAAAACCATTTGTTGAGGCCACTAGGATGAGTTATGATCCGACTTTAGGGATAGTTAGATTCAAGGGAGAAAATGATGAGGTTGCCTATCAAATGCCCTACAAAATTGAGCAATACCGCCTTCTCTCTAATTTCGAAAAGGAACACAAGCAAGCGGCTTATTATAGGAATGAGGAGGATAGACGTAGAGGAGTAGAGTATGTAAAGAATAGAATGTTTGGTTTCTACAAAGAATGCTTGCAACTAGGTCCGGAATACAAAACTGGTTTAGAGGACGACCTAGAGAGTGGAACCAATGATGAGGTCACATAGTAACCCATGACCTTGAGTCTAGCTACAAGACTCGTAAATAAAGAAAAGCGCTTCGTGGGAGGCAACCCATGTTTTGTGTGATTTTATTTGTTTGTTTGTTATTTGCTTCCGTATGCATGCTTTATTTTTATTGTTGGTAGATCATGTTTCTAAACTAAATAGTGGAAATACTTTACTTTGTTGTTTTGGCCTAGTCTTAACTCCACCTAAAAGTATTTTTGCAAAAGATAAGTGTAAGGGGAAACCCCAAATATGTTTTTAAGAAACAACCCGATCATGTTTCCCCACAATAATAAATGAACATGTATATTCGTATTTGTTAGAGTCAAATGCTTGTATTGAGTCATAATGAAGTTTTGCAAGATTTTCCAGGAAGTAGGACCAAGTTTTTCCAGAAATTTTCCGGAAACTTAACATAAGAATTTCTGCAGGTCAATTCTGACGGCGTCAGGTGTAAAAATCTGGAAATTTTACCGGTTTTGTTTTTCTAATGGAGTCTTATGGTTTTTGTTAATTATTAAGTTTTATAATCTCCAGGAGATCTGCAAACTTTATTCCACAAACATTATATCTTATCTTGTTTTCTAGGATTTAGTAACTTATATAGGATGCCGCCGATTTTATGCAAGGCTGTCTTGTCTATTTTGTCAGGTTTTACAGGTTATATATGACAAGAAGATGATTTATATTCTGGAAGGGAAGCTTTGATTGTTCATTTTCTTGGAGGAAGATTTAACCTTGCCACCTTATTATCCATACCGAGCGAATCAGGGGAGTATTTGATTTCATTCTCTTTACTTTTTCACCTTTACATTCTTTACTTGAACATTGGGGACAATGTTCATCTTAAGTGTAAGGGGAGGGTAAAAAGATGATACCTTACATATGCACTTTCGCTTGAGTTTGCTTTGTTTAATGGTAGATGTGTAATAAAACTATGAGAAATACTTGTTAGTGCAATTTTAGCGCCAAATTTAAAATTTTTTACAACATTTAGGAGCGAAACTTTAGCCATAGCAAGCGTCTCATGGATAGGAGATTGTATGACTAGCACATAACCGTATATTCAGAAAAATTTTCCACCCAAATATGTGAGGTTCGCCTTTAGATTTGATAGGAAAAACATTTATTATTAGTGCTTATGAGTGTACCGGTAGCATTTAGATTCTAGAACTTGCGTTAGTGATGCATCCCGAGACCGCTAGTGAGACTACATTCGTGTGGTAGGATTTACTACATGATAAGAGGCATTAGGATCACCCTTGTGTTAAACCCATATCATAATTACTTGACCATTTAAGTCATATTACTTGGCTAGTTAAGTCAACTTATTTTTCCCACACCCTTAGCGTTGTACTCATTTTTAGTACACGAAACCCCTAGTACACCCCTCCGAGCCTATCTTTTCGTTTCTAACTTTGAGCATCTTACTTAAAGGAAGAATTTGTTACACCCCACTTAAATGTACAACCAAATCGCCTTAGCCTTCCGTGTATGCGCTCATTTTTAGTGCATTATTGTTATTTGTTAAACCCTAAGTTAACTTTCTAATTGATTACATGGTTGCTAAGTCGAGTCATATCCTTGTACATATTGTTTTGGGACGATTGGGACTCATGGGTAAGTACTTATTTTATGGAGTAATGGGGAAGAACATTACTTATTACCCCCATACGTACGTTAATCTTAAAAGTGCTCCAAGTGTTTTGATTTTCTTAATTCGAGTCATTAGATTAGTTTATTGTAAAGTATGTAAAGATTCAAGTGTAAGGGAAATGTTCATTCCCTATGATGTATTATTTTGGATGGTAGGGTAAGAGTGTATGCAAAAAAAAAAAAAAAAAAAAAAAAAAAAAAAAAAAAAGAAAAAATCAAGAAAAAGAAAAGAAAAAAAATAGAAAAAAGGAAAAAGAGAAAAAACATACGGACTACCATCCCGTTTCATTCTATGTTTATTTTATGTTTTTGTTATTTTTCATTTATTAGCTTAAGTTGAGTCTAGTCTTGGCTTAGCAACGCCATATTGTACATGTAATTAACCAAGAGTGTTAACTCGCCAACAGTAAAACTTCCTTTATCCAACAAAACCGTTTATTTCATATCCCTACACCTAACGTTACAACCCTTTAAAAGACCTCTTTGATAGTTTATCCTAGGTGCTTACGCCATGTGGTGGAGGTTTGATCCTTTCCCAAGCCTATGGTAATCTATTTTGCTATGACAGGTAGTGAGAGATATCTTCCGTTTCTATATTGTAATTTACACTTTATTACACCCGACAGATGTGAGTATCTAAACACTATTTGTGAGGTGCTTGTGTATGACCTTCGTGCTTGTCTATTGGTCTTTAGTGGAACGATTATTTGTTGTAATTACTTTTATATTAGTGTTAAATGACCCCTAACTTGTATTTTGAGTAGAATTAAAGCGCATTTGCTTGAAGACAAGCAAATCTCAAGTGTAAGGGTATATGATGAGGCGAAAAATGATTCGTTTTTAGGGGGTCATTTAAGCCCGAATTCGAATTTATTTGATCAAATATTGCTCTAAATCGTTCCTTTTGTGATTTTAGGTACTTTGGGAGTGAAATCTGGAAAAGGAAGTAATTCGGACGTTTTTGGAGCATAAAAGTGAAGAAAAAGCCAAAGTCTTAATTTTCTATGCTGGGAACAGTAGGTGACGGCGTGAAGAGTAATTTCCTGACGGCGTCAAGAGCAAAATTCCATGATGACCCAGTACAGATTTGACGGCGTCACGAGGGTAGGGCGTCAAGAGTAAAAGTCATGACGGCCTGGAAATGATTTGGTCTTGACGGCGTCAAATGTAGATCAAGGCAGTCCGAGAATAGTTTTGGCGGCGAGGTGATGGCGTCACAATGTTTGTCTTGACGCCGTCAGACCTCTTTTCCTATATATAGTTTTCTAATTTTTCACATTAAAAGGGAGAAGTTTTGGGAGAAACCCTAAGTACGATTTTGGTGTAACTTTTCAGGTTTTTCAAGGGTTCCAACCCCTTGATACCTTGCATGTGTGTCACAACCCGCTATTTCCCAGGTCAATACTATTTTCTAAACTCGAATTTAAATCCTTGACTCTTAATTTGAAACATTTTACGTGAGCCCTTTTACTTGAATCGACGCGAATTTTTAACTAAATTCTAAGTACTCTAGGACTTAGACTAATTGTAGTCCACAACGCTCCGGTACCTTGCTCCTTCCCCAATTCACAATTTTATACAACAACACAAATTCCTATTCTCTAAATACTTACGGTTTTTAAATTCAACAAACGTAAATTTTTATTCAAAAATGTAACACTCGACATACCCGACTTTCTCAACAATTATTTTTTGGGTATTTTTATACTTCCAAAATTATTACAAAAGTCCAAAAAATATTTTCCGATGTCCAAGTTAAATTCCTTACACCTTACGTTTAATTACGTATAACTTCCGTTAACTACCAAACTAATACCCAATACATATTTTTACTACCCAATACATTTAATATATACATTTTATTAAAAAAAATTACATCTATTTTCTTCCAATTTTTCCCTATGGCCGCCCCCCCCCCCCTATACCATGTCTTAAAAATGTAATACAAAGACTTAGCAAATCTACCAAATTTTCAAACCATGAGACAAGTTATTAATGAAGGTGGCTAGAGCCCCATTCTCGCCCCCTTTTTTCCCCCTAAAACTCGGCAAAAACAAGGACCAATGTAGAAGATATTTTTGACCCTTTGACCCAATTGGTTATATATATACATAGCCTATTAACCCATTTCTAGTTACAAGAAAAATAAAATACACCACCTCTCCACTTATATATACAATTCGACACACATAAGGAGCAAGGAAGAAGGAGTTTGTTGGTGACTATCTAGAGTACTTAGGGTAGATTAACAAGGGTTTGACACTAATCTTTGGGGTTACACAAGTGCTTTACAAATCTCATCTCACTAACCTCTTTGTAAGTGATTTTACACTACCTATACTTAATGATTTTTTTCATGAGTTTCATGCTTGTCTAGTATATATACTTGGTTATCACTTGGTGCATGTTGAAAAATCTTTACATCCACTTTGATCTCTTAACAAGAAAAGATGTTTGAACAAGTTTTGATTACAAGAAAAATTGTTGGTAAAAATCTTTACAAGTAAATGATGAAATCTTTATATATAACTATATGTTATTTGTAATTTTAAATATACTTGGATGATCTTGTACATGGATCTTGAATATTGATTAAGTTATGTTTAGATCACTATATACTAGTTGTGAAGTTGATGGATGAACTAGGACTAGATTTGGAGTTGTTGTTAAGTGATAATAATAAATAAAACACTAGGAAATATAGTTTGACATTATTAAATATTGGATGTGTCCTATTCGACCCTTCACAGAAAAATCAGTACCTTGGTGACCACATTAGGCTAGAAATATAGAAAATAGACTTAATAACGAAAACATAGCCGCTTGAACGGGTTAAAACGGACTTGTAACGAAAAAGATATGATATTTTCAAGATTGACGATGAAAACTATATTTTCTGAAATTATGGTTCTGTTCCGATTTTCTAGCTAGGAAAACTGAGGTTAAAGGATATCTAGACTAGCCGAGACCTTGAAAAACCTAAAGTATACTTGAATACCTTCGCGGGAATATATAGAACTTGAAAAACGGAACTACGACGCAAAAGTTATGGCCTAGGAAAGTTGCGGCAAAACACTAAAATGTTGACAGCTTTTGTGCTATATTTAAAAGCTGATGGAAAATATTAAAATGAGTTTTTGGACACTTTAGAGTATAGTTTGGCTAAAATGACGTAAATAAAAATGGTAGAGTATTACGTATACTTATTAGGTACGTTAGAGATTTTCAAAATATATATTTACAAGACGACTAGTATTTGGTCGTGGGATTTACAAGCTATGTTTTCTAAAATAGTGGATGACTTAAATACGAGATTACTTTGATTACCTACGTTTTTGACAATAAAAATTTCAACAACATGTACAAGTGATAATATAGTGTATGACTTGCATGCTTGACCTTGTTTTCGAACCTAAGACATATGCATTATTTAGGTCGCGATTAGAGTACCCGGACCTTATTTCTAACTACTACTTTGTCTATCGGATATTGCTTTTGCTAAGGTGAGTTTTCATAGCCCCGTTTTCAATTACTTATTTGATTTCAAATCCCACGGGGGAGAATACATTGCATCAATTATTTTTGTACATGCCCAAGTATTAAATTCCATACATTGCTTAAGTTGCCTTACTACCAAGTTAAGTCCCCTTTATTATCATGGACCGTTAATTATATTGCCAAGCGAGAGTGAGTGGATAGATCTATTGAGGGTGACGCCTCCATTCGTGTTTGGGTTGCTCCAACGGGACGAATGCATTTCATGTCTTAACAATTTGAGTGTCTGGTAAACACTCTGGTGGGGCCATTACAAAGTCTAGCTTCGGGGTCATGAGCTTAAGAGACAATGTAGCATTTTTGACATTTTTGTCGGTTTACTTTATACTTGTGGCTTATGTACATACGATTTAACTTACAAACCTATGATTATTCACCAACTTTATGTTGACCGTTTTCGCAATGTATTTCTCAGGTTATTAAGGTAGCTCATGTTGCATACATTTGGACCTTCATGGAGTCGCGGAGTCGACGCGTCTCACTATATTTTCTGCACTTATGATACGTTTGATCTTGTTGAATTTGTTTTATCTAAATTGGCAACATCTTTTGGGACCTAAGTTTTGTAAACTTTGAATGTTTTAATGATCAAACGATGTATTTTTCCAAACGACACTTTAGGTCGTTCAATATATCCTTGTTGTGATGCTATGACAGTTACACCCTCAGGCATTCCATTCCGCTGCAAGTCAGGTAAATTGGGGGTGTGACAGATTGGCATCAGAGCTAAGGTTATAGCGAACTAGGATGTATCTTGGACCCTAAACTATAACCTCATCATCATAGCATCTCATCATTTCATCATAGGTGCATATTCATTATACATGTTGTTTCATGCACACACTGTGCGAGTTATTTATACCCATACTCATATATATATATATGATTATATTGACCTGGTTCACAAGTGACATGTCCTTAGATACCCACCCTGTTATCCTTTCGTCGGAGTTCGACATTGAAGATGCCTTGTCATCTTCCACTACCATTGTACCGACAGTTACACTTACGCCGCCATTAGCACCATTGAATTGTTATAGGAACGAGGTTTTCCTAACATCCAGCCCATACATAGAATGCCGTTTGGTAGGATATTCAGACTTAATTTTAATGGACCTATTAGGATGCTTATTGCAAGGAAGATAGTATGTTTTCTTTCCTTCACTAGTAGGGCGCTTACTACTTAGGTACTACCACCACCACCAACTACTTATTACACTATTGGTCGTTCCGTAGTGTGTACTTCAGCTTTACCTCTTAGATATCGCGAGATAGCGCGGAAGAGGGTAGTATTCCATTCACTATTATCACCATCGTCTCCTAACTCATCACTAGGATCTCATCGTCATCAATGTTATTCTTATTCTTTTGAATACCACCATTGTCATTTCCCTTTTACAGTTCCACTTGCCATGAATTAGATAACAGCTTGCGGGAAATAACAAGACCACGGACTCCACTGGAACATCCGCAGATTCCTCAGGAATGGCTTAGAATCTACACTAACTAGGATTTGATCGATGCACAACTCTAGACCCCACTTCAGGACTATCTCGACCTTATAATGCCACAAACCTGGTTTCACTCAGAGGGACATCAGGAAGTCTCTAGAGTAGACTTATATCTTTACTAGCTTTTAGTATTACCCTAGCCATGAGAGGTGTGGCATAGTTCAAAGAAACTTGTAGTATTTTGACTGTTGTACAAACGGAATCACCAAGTATTGACACTACTATAGGGAATGGTGGTGCTCTCTATGATATCGGTCCATGTAGACCAAAAATTTCATGTGTTATATTCATGAGTTATAAATATGATGGTTTTATTACTTATAGATTCTCATGGTCGCTTATAATTTGATGAAAATAGATTAAGCAAATCACTTCAAGCATGATGCAAGCCGTTGTTGGACAATTCACCGCCAGAAACATAACCACTGCCCTCACCAATGAACTTACTCATGTGGAATTTATGGGTTGCAATCCCCCCTCCTTTAGCGGAACTATGGACACAAAGGAATTTCTCAAATGGTTTGAAGAAATAGAAACAATATTTCAATGTGGCGACTGCTGCAAGGAAGACAAGGTTAAGTTCGCCACTTGCACTTTTCAGGATCATGCCCAGAAATGGTGGACTAAATATGTTCAGGCAGTAGGAGTGGATGCTGCTTACTCACACTCTTGGGAGAAACTAAAAAGGATGATGAGTTTAAAATTTTGTGTGAAAAGCGAATTACAAGCAATTGAACAGGAAACACTAAACCTTACCATGGTAGGAGATGATGTTGTCAAGTATACTGCTCATTTTTATGATTTAGCTCGACTAGGCTCTGTAATGGATGAACCGGAAAGCAAGAAACTTGAAAGGTACATCGGAGGACTTTCTCCTGAAATTCGTATGTTGGCCATCTCATTGGAACCCGATACCATGCCTACAGCTATCAGAATGGCGATCGAAGCAAAGGAACGCATAGCTCACACCAAGATCTTAGGAGGCAATGGTGGCAACAAGAGAAAGTGGGTCGGTAATCTGGATGCTTATGCTTCTCAACAACCATTTAAGATACAACAAGTGGTGGAGACCTGTGCTGCTGGGTCAAGCCAAAAGAAAAGGTATGTGGGTAAATTACCCGAGTGCAACAAGTGTCAGTTTCATCACAAAGGATCTTGCCCTTCTCAATGTAAAAACTGCCAAAAGCTCGGACATGAAGCCAAGGACTGCAAGGCTCCCACCCTCGCAAAGCATCAAAAACTCACGGTAATCTGCCGTGAGTGTGGAGTAGTGGGACACTTCAGGAGTGAATGCCCGGAGTTGGGAAACCAGAATTTGAAGAAGAAGTTTATGTTTTAATTATATACACCATAGTCTGAGCCCTCTAGGGTTGTACTTTTCTTTTGGTACTTTCCATAATTACGTTGGTGTAACCTAGTAGTATTAAGCATTTTCCCATCTAATGTAATGACTATCTTTTGTTACCTCTATGATAATCGTAACCTTCGTTCATTCCATTTTCTATTCCGATTGTTCCATTTTCAATCGTTTTGCAACATTATGTCACTGTCTCATTAGAGATTAGGCCGATTTCGTTTTTGACAAATTAGTAGACTATTATCATTCCATAAGATTCACCCATGTATCCAATAAACCATTCAACAAATTTTATTTCAAACTATCTTACTACCCTATGGGGAAATTGTTTTACCGAATTGCTAAAATAAGCTATTTTGTTACCGTACTATAAACTGATTTTCTGTCATTACACCAAGTATTTACTATTATTACGCGAAGCAATTTTTATGTTACTTTGAAAGGAAATAATTAGAATACCATTTTTAATAACAATGCGTTGGACACCATCTAAAACTTTTGAGAAAAGTAATACTATTTTGACTAAATCAAGCATCGCATCATTAGTCCTCAACTATACATAGCCTGATCACCTATGTATAATTCAGGAAGGATTATGCCATGAAGGAAATAGTTACTTTTTAAAAAGTATTGCTAATAACAATCTTCGTTTAAAAGCGTTTTAAACAAGTAAACTCTTTTATAAATATCTTTTTCTGACAAACACTCTCTGGATACTTACCCCACCTGTCACCCACTTAGCCATAACGTTGGACTTTCCATTGACTTCTTTATGAGAGACTTTCCATATCAACTACAAGTAGGATTCCTCGATACAAGAAAAACAATACAAGGATTACGGAAATATTAAACCTAGACTAAGAAAAAAATTTATAATCCAACAACAATCCTAAGATACCAAGAGACCATCCGACTCACCATCTGTGACCTAGTTGTCCAATTTTATTATTCAAAAGGTACTAGCTAGACTGAGCTACAGGATCGAACACATTGTGAGGGTACGCTAAGCAACACTATAGAAATAAACCAAGCCTCTTAACCGATACCGTAGAGTGTTTTGATTAAACATGGTCTCATCTAAACGCAAACTTCCCTGTAATGAGTTTTCACCATGGATAATTGATTTGAGTTAAGGATATCGATATAGATTTCCCTAAGGCGTTGGGTTCGCTAGAAATTTTAAGATAACCTCATTTTCATACCAGGAAAGGAATCAGACCTGAATATATATTTAGCCAAACATGATGATAATTTCAACGATAAACCATCTCAGGACTTAAGTTAGAAATTTTGCCTGACAACCACCAATAGGCAAAGAAAGACATATGTCTTAGCATACGTTAGACCAAAACACAAGGAATCAAAATTGTTACCCATATGCTATCTCATTCAGATAACGCCAAGTTCGAAAGACAGAACGTTGAGGAATTAGACACAAGAATTATTGTAACCATTTCAATTGTTCCTGATAAAGGTAATCGAATCACCTTAGACTTCTAACAAACATTTTAAGATTTCCTTAGGAACCCCATTTAGATGTAAACACCACCCATCATCCTTAGACCGATGGTCAGAACGAGAGAACGATTCAAACATAGGAAAGTTATGCTCAGAGAGTGAGCGATTGACTCTAGGGATGGTTGGACTAACCATTTATCATAAATCAGATTAGTTTGCAATGACAGTTATCTCACGATCGTAGAGACTACACTATTTGAGGCACTTTATGGTCAAAGTGCCAATTACCCATTTACAGACCGAAATCGGAAAGTTAAATTCACTGGTCTAGAACTAAACTATGGAACCACAAAGGAAATTTCACAAGTCAAGAACCAGTTACAAGCAACGAGGAACTGGTAGAAGTTAGGTTGGTGCATGACGCACATTATGCGGATTTGGTATCCCTGAACAACGAACCATCTAGATTCAAGTGGGAGAATGAACTAAGTTGAAAGCTTTGCCTTGGAAAGGCATGATACAACTTTTGGTAACACGAGAGATTGAACCTCTAGTATATTGAACCATTTAAGATTCATTTTTAGAATCGACCAGCTGATATACGAATTTGAGTTCTGGAAGAATTCAACAACATATATTACCCATATCACATTGTAAACCTCAAGAAGCACTAATCATCTATTGACGGACCGAACGCGGAAAAAGCCAAACTCACTATTCCTGTAAGCACTCAGGAAATAACCCGGAATTTCCTATAAACCAAGAATCAGTTACAAGTCGATAAGTTGTAAATCCTTAGAATTTAAAGTTGGTGGTAGAGTCACGATAAAAGTTCTGCCTATGAAAGGTACGATACCATTCAGAAAAATCCGGGAAGTTAAACTCGGTGTACACTGGACCATTAATATTTCAGACAGAGTAGGCCAGTAACCCTCAGACTTGAGCCTTGTTGGAAAGTAGCAAGATTACACAAACATGTTTCACAATTTCAAATCTCAAGAAATGACTTTCAGATTAGTCACTTATGATTCCATTGGAAGGAATCCAACCCAATGACAAACTTAAACCTGGTAGGAGAACCAGTAGAAATCATGGACCGTGAGGTCGAACGGTTGAAGCAAAGTCGAATTCCTATCGTCAAGGTTCGCTGGAATTCTCAACGAGTCCCGAGTTCACTTGGGAACGAGAAGACCAGATTCGTCAGAAATACCCCCATCTCTTCACCAATACCACTCCAATGACCAACGCTGACTGAATCTCGCGGACGAGATTCCCTTTTAGGGGGTAGAATGTCACAACCCGCTATTTCCCAGGTCAATACTATTTTCTAAACTCGAATTTAAATCCTTGACTCTTAATTTGAAACATTTTACGTGAACCCTTTTACTTGAATCGACGCGAATTTTTAACTAAATTCTAAGTACTCTAGGACTTAGACTAATTGTAGTCCACAACGCTCCGGTACCTTGCTCCTTCCCCAATTCACAATTTTATACAACAACACAAATTCCTATTCTCTAAATACTTACGGTTTTTAAATTCAACAAACGTAAATTTTTATTCAAAAATGTAACACTCGACATACCCGACTTTCTCAACAATTATTTTTTTGGGTATTTTTATACTTCCAAAATTATTACAAAAGTCCTAAAAATATTTTCCGATGTCCAAGTTAAATTCCTTACACCTTACGTTTAATTACGTATAACTTCCGTTAACTACCAAACTAATACCCAATACATATTTTTACTACCCAATACATTTAATATATACATTTTATTAAAAAAAAAATTACATCTATTTTCTTCCAATTTTTCCCTATGGCCGCCCCCCCCCCCCCTATACCATGTCTTAAAAATGTATTACAAAGACTTAGTAAATCTACCAAATTTTCAAACCATGAGACAAGTTCTTAATGAAGGTGGCTAGAGCCCCATTCTTGCCCCCTTTTTCCCCCCTAAAACTCGGCAAAAACAAGGACCAATGTAGAAGATATTTTTGACCCTTTGACCCAATTGGTTATATATATACATAGCTTATTAACCCATTTCTAGTTACAAGAAAAAGAAAATACACCACCTCTCCACTTATATATACAATTCGACACACATAAGGAGCAAGGAAGAAGGAGTTTGTTGGTGACTATCTAGAGTACTTAGGGTAGATTAACAAGGGTTTAACACTAATCTTTGGGGTTACACAAGTGCTTTACAAATCTCATCTCACTAACCTCTTTGTAAGTGATTTTACACTACCTATACTTAATGATTTTTTTCATGAGTTTCATGCTTGTCTAGTATATATACTTGGTTATCACTTGGTACATGTTGAAAAATCTTTACATCCACTTTGATCTCTTAACAAGAAAAGATGTTTGAACAAGTTTTGATTACAAGAAAAATTGTTGGTAAAAATCTTTACAAGTAAATGATGAAATCTTTATATATAACTATATGTTATTTGTAATTTTAAATATACTTGGATGATCTTGTACATGGATCTTGAATATTGATTAAGTTATGTTTAGATCACTATATACTAGTTGTGAAGTTGATGGATGAACTAGGACTAGATTTGGAGTTGTTGTTAAGTGATAATAATAAATAAAACACTAGGAAATATAGTTTGACATTATTAAATATTGGATGTGTCCTATTCGACCCTTCACAGAAAAATCAGTACCTTGGTGACCACATTAGGCTAGAAATATAGAAAATAGACTTAATAACGAAAACATAGCCGCTTGAACGGGTTAAAACGGACTTGTAACGAAAAAGATATGCTATTTTCAAGATTGACGACGAAAACTATATTTTCTGAAATTATGGTTCTGTTCCTATTTTCTAGCTAGGAAAACTGAGGTTAAAGGATATCTAGACTAGCCGAGACCTTGAAAAACCTAAAGTATACTTGAATACCTTCGCGGAAATATATAGAACTTAAAAAACGGAACTACGACGCAAAAGTTATGGCCTAGGAAAGTTGCGGCAAAACACTAAAATGTTGACAGCTTTTGTGCTATATTTAAAAGCTGATGGAAAATATTAAAATGAGTTTTTGGACACTTTAGAGCAATGTTGCAAAAATCGTGAATCGGTAGTCGGGCGGTCGACCACCCTGCAGCCTGTAATCAGTCAAGGCAGTGATTAATCGGTGATTAATCGGTTTGGCATTTCCTGCATGTTTTGGGAATTTCTGGAGAACAAACTAAAGATCTTAACTGATTCCAAGCCTTCTATATTTACAAACCTCAATAAAAGGCTTCAATTCTGATTATGAGGCCCATTGTACGTTATAAGTGAAATAAACGATCCCCAAATTAAGTAAAATGCCTAAATTTCTATTTTTTTAAATTGACCGATTCAGCCGATTCGACCGATTTTTGGCCGATTTTTGACCGATTCGGCCGATTTTTGACCGATTTTTTCTTATTTTTTTTGCCTAGGCCCATTTTTTCACCGATTTTTGAAAATCGACAAGGTGCATCACCGATTAGCGATTAATCGGCGATTAATCGGCCGATTCGGCCGATTTTTGCAACATTGCTTTAGAGTATAGTTTGGCTAAAATGACGTAAATAAAAATGGTAGAGTATTACGTATACTTATTAGGTACGTTAGAGATTTTCAAAATATATATTTACAAGACGACTAGTATTTGGTCGTGGGATTTACAAGCTATGTTTTCTAAAATAGTGGATGACTTAAATACGAGATTACTTTGATTACCTACGTTTTTGACAATAAAAATTTCAACAACATGTACAAGTGATAATATAGTGTATGACTTGCATGCTTGACCTTGTTTTCGAACCTAAGACATATGCATTATTTAGGTCGCGATTAGAGTACCCGGACCTTATTTCTAACTACTACTTTGTCTATCGGATATTGCTTTTGCTAAGGTGAGTTTTCATAGCCCCGTTTTCAATTACTTATTTGATTTCAAATCCCACGGGGGAGAATACATTGCATCAATTATTTTTGTACATGCCCAAGTATTAAATTCCATACATTGCTTAAGTTGCCTTACTACCAAGTTAAGTCCCCTTTATTATCATGGACCGTTAATTATATTGCCAAGCGAGAGTGAGTGGATAGATCTATTGAGGGTGACGCCTCCATTCGTGTTTGGGTTGCTCCAACGGGACGAATGCATTTCATGTCTTAACAATTTGAGTGTCTGGTAAACACTCTGGTGGGGCCATTACAAAGTCTAGCTTCGGGGTCATGAGCTTAAGAGACAATGTAGCATTTTTGACATTTTTGTCGGTTTACTTTATACTTGTGGCTTATGTACATACGATTTAACTTACAAACCTATGATTATTCACCAACTTTATGTTGACCGTTTTCGCAATGTATTTCTCAGGTTATTAAGGTAGCTCATGTTGCATACATTTGGACCTTCATGGAGTCGCGGAGTCGACGCGTCTCACTATATTTTCTGCACTTATGATACGTTTGATCTTGTTGAATTTGTTTTATCTAAATTGGCAACATCTTTTGGGACCTAAGTTTTGTAAACTCTGAATGTTTTAATGATCAAACGATGTATTTTTCCAAACGACACTTTAGGTCGTACAATATATCCTTGTTGTGATGCTATGACAGTTACACCCTCAGGCATTCCATTCCGCTGCAAGTCAGGTAAATTGGGGGTGTGACAATGTGTAATCAAGATAAGTGTTCCTTTAATTCAATCAATATGTCTATGTGTTGGTTGTCTATATCTTGTTCTTGTCTTAATTCCATCATGCTAGGCTAGATCTATCTTGTGTTTGCTTAGATCTAATGAAACCTAGATGTTGATTATGTGTTGATTACTTGTTTATTCTTGTCTTGGATGAATGATTTATATGTTAGGCTTAAGAAAACTGGCAGATCTCCAATTGGTAACATGCTTGAACGTCTTAAGAAACATGAATCGACGCGCACTAGGTCTTTATTGGTTGTATTTAATGCATGAGCCACTGTTTACAATCCCTATAGTTGTGCTGGGCATGGTGTAGGAGGAGATAAGAGCTCATAGAATTGGGGAGTTAAGTGTGCCACCCCATGAATGATATTAAGGAATACGATCCATCATCCATGCAATTATAACAAGTAATTAACGTGTAAAAGATGTCTAGGGAGTAGTGAAATCTAAGTAAACACATTCTCTCCAATTACTGCTCACAACTTTAGTATAATTTAGTTTATTTTCATTTCTAGTATTTTATTTTGATTGCATCTTAGTATTGGGTTAGTTGAATAGCAACTAATTCCGCCCAAATCCTTCAAACCCGAGATTTTAATTACTTTCTAAAAAATATAAAAACACAAAAATAATCATCCCTCATCTTTAGAACTAGTATTTAGGCTTTCTAATCCTAGCGACACTATTCCTAAGCTGAACGATCAATCCCCCGGTACTTGTCACTATACTATACTACAACGATCAGGTACACTGCCTGGTGGGGGTTGTAAGCTTCTCGAGATCCCTCGAGAGGTAAAGCCTGTTGCGATTCCCACGCATCAGGAAACAATAAGCAACATCAAGTATTTCATAACTACATAACTAGGAGGATTAATCCTAATGTGTATCAATGTGCAATAAGTGGGTAGTTATGATAGCATGGATTTCTAGACTTGTTACAAACAAAGTCTTAATGAACAAACCATGGTCCTCTTGATTTGATTTAGTTCACTTATAAGTGTCATTTATATAAATATAGATGACAAATATGAGATCACCATGCATGATTTTAAAAGAGACGTTTTTAGCATTATTCAACAATGTTTGAAAGTAAGTTTTCACTTAGATGTGAGAGTTATTTGAATAAAATAGATTGGGTTTTTACTTCAAAAAGTGTGAATGAACGGTAAGGAATATTTTCCCAATCTTTAGTTTTGATCAAAACAAAATTGTAGATATTGATTGTGAAAACATGTTATTTAAAAGTGGGACAGTTATTTGAAAAACTATTTTCTAAAATGTGAGGTTTTTGCATATTTTTAGAGATATTAGATTTTTGACAAAAAATATCATAAATCAAATATTTTAAAAAATGTTTATTAAAGATCTCATGCTCAAGAGGATTGGTTAAGCCTATTATTATCTCATGCTATCGTTTCTACATATCCTATGATCCTAAAGGAAATGAAGACGATAATTTATATGTTAGATGCGAGAGTGTTGAATGGGGTATAACCTAACATCTATAGTTCCTTTGTTTTCGCACGCTTATCTAACTTAATGCCATAGTCTACGAGAGCTTGTTTCATCCATAGTTTTCTTACGCGAGGGATCTAATCCTACTTCTATATTAACGATCGATTCACTTAACTCATTTCACTTCATCACCATGAGTTTGCTAATAGTGGATATAGAAGATTTCCATTTTCTATTTCGTTTGGCAATGGACAATTTTATCTTATTCCTAGGAGAGTCAACCAATTATGTTTCTAGGTTATAAGAATATAAGCTATTATGTACACATATATGTATAGCTAAGCATTAATCTAACTAATCATATATCTAAGCATGCAAATTATAGCGATGAATTTAAAAGAAACGCGTACCTTTTAGTCTTCAATGGAATATCTTCAAGCACTTCAAGTGACCATGTTGACTTATAGAAGTCATTTGTAGATGATATTCCAACTTCTTCCAAGATTGACAGCTTAGCCACTTGGTTCCCATTGTCTCATTGGTCCAAAGTTGTTTGGTCCAAACATATTCAACATTTGGCTAGGATGCATGTATGGTGGTAGTATTCCCCAAGGATTGTAACTTGGTTGATGATTCCACATTTGATGACTAGTATTATTGTAGTTTTGTCTATTTTGGTTTCTTCTAGGTTGAGGTGTTTTAGATCGAGTATGAAGATTATTTGGTTTTCTCGGTGGTGGAGTTTTAGATCTTAATTTAAATTTAGAGGATCCTACTTCGGTCTTTAATGATGGTTTATAAAAAGTTTTTACTTTTTCATCATTCGCAATGGGTATTTTTCTATCTTTTGTAAGTATATACTTAGGTTTTGATTCTAATGATTTTTGTTTACTAGATTCACATTCAAACTTTATACTTTTATTTTCACTAGTTGAAACATTATTTGAGGTTAATCCTAGACCGGTTTTATCTCCCGAAGTTTCTTGAACACTTATTATTTTCTTAAGTGGGTTACTACTATTTTTAAACTTGTCAAGTTTGAAAATTTCATCTTTAAGTTTTTCGGTTTCATTATTAACCTCTATACATGTTTTACATTCTATAAGAACTTATTTTCCTTTTTCCAAATGTTGTAGTCTAATTTTTAATTCGAGTACTTCATTTTCTAATAGATTATTAATATGTTTTAGTGACTTATTTTTAGCTATAACCTTTTGACCTAATTTGCATAACCTATTATATTCACTATCTAGGTCTTTTTCGTCTAATGATAAATTTTCGTCACTAAAGTATTCGGTTTCGGAACGTACCTCGCTTGATGTCTTAGCCATAAGACATTTCTCCTCATTTGTGATTTCTTTCTCATCGTCATCGCTATCACTCCAAGCTCCTCCAACAAACGCCTTTTGATTTTGATTTCTTGACATCATAGGACATTTTCCGATGAGATGATTTGGATCACCACATTTGAAGCACTTCCTATCACTTTTGCCATTTTTGTCATCTTTATTTCTTTGGTTTGCTTTCCTTTCATCATGCGGTTGTCTAACGAATCTTCCTCGCCTTTTGAAGAATTTCTTGTAGTCTCTTACGGCCATCGCATATTCTTCATCATCACTTTCGGAGGTTGAGCTATCCTCGTTACTAGATTCCTTCCTAGCTTTCAATGCAATTGACTTGCTTTGCTCTCTTTTTCCATTGACCATCTCGGAGTCTTTCTTTATTATTGCTTCGTAGATTTTCAGGTTGCCGATCAACTCATCAAGTTGAAGAGTTGACAAGTTCTTCGATTCTTCAATCGCCGTAACTTTTGCTCGCCATTTTGGATGAAGAGCCCTAAGAAATTTCCTAACAAAATTCTTACTAGAAAAATTCTCATCAAGTGCTTTTAAACTTGTGATGATAGTGTTAAACCTAGCAAAAGCATTATCTATTGATTCCTCCTCTGGAATCGTAAATTGTTCATATTGTTGAACAAGAAGATCTATTTTGTTATCTTTAACTTGACTATTACCTTGGTGAGTGATTAGTAAAGAATCCCAAATTTCTTTTGCGGTTTTACACATAAAAATTCTTTCATATTCTTTGCGTGGTAACGCATTATAAATAACCATTTTAGCCTCATTATTTTTTGCTAGTTTCTTTTTCAAATCATCATTTTGTTTTTCAAAAGATACAATTTCATCCATTTTAGTTTCAAAATTATATTGAATAGGGGGAAAATCACCAAAGGTAATGACATGCCAAAGATCAAGATCTTTTGGTTTCACATAAGTTTCGAATCTATTTTTCCAATAAAGAAAACCATCACTTTCAAATAGTGGTGGTCTTTGCATAGATTGCCTTTCTAAATATTTTTCCGATTCCATAGATCGATACAAGTTTTAAAATACAGTATATTTTAAAAATCTTGTTTAACGTAGCTCTGATGCCAATTGTGAAAAACTAGAAGGGGGGGTTGAATAGTTTTACGTCTTTTTAATTTTATTATGAAAACTTAGTTTAGTTTTAAAACCTTGTTTGCTTTTAAAACTTTGATTCAATCTTATGTGAACTCAAATCTTGAACAATATGAACAACTATATCTAAGTATGAACAATAATAATATAAGCTAAGTATGTGAAATCAACACATGCACAATATAAACAATTATAGCTATATACGAGAGATAAGTAAGTAATCGTTTATTTTATAATCCTTAGTTATATTTTGTATGAAAACTTTACTTGATCGAAATGATCAATTATATGTATTTACCTTTTTAGTTTGATTGTAAAAACTTTGTTTTGTGAATGAAACTTTCGTTTGATCTTTAAGTAAAATCAATACTAGCACTATATGAAAAAATATATATATACGTCTATGTCTACAAAAGTAATAACGATATAAGCAAGATAATAAGTAAGACATGGAAAGATCTAACCGCGAGACAAAGGATTTATAGTGGTTCGGCTACAAGGACACCTTCCTTGCCCTACTCTAATCCTCGAGTCACCTACTCGAGAGTTTTCTTCACTATGTCAACAAGCTCCCTTATGGCGGAGAAAACCTAACACACCAATATACACACCACAACTTCGTCACAACTTATTCACACCTTCTACACAACTTCTTCACACCTAGTCACTACTTAATCACAACACTACTTCTTCACACCTATCTATCTTCACAACTATCTACTTCACAACAATCTTCTTCACAACTATCTACTTCCCAACTTCTCTACTTCACAACTATCTACTACACACTCACTCTATCTACACACCTTGCTAATCTATCCTCTATCAAATATTCACAACTAGTTACACAAAAAAATAGATATAATGGATGATGCTCTAACAACTTGGATGTGGAGGTCACAACAAGTTGTAATACTTCTTCTCTTGAAGGATTGAAGTATTCTTCTCTTGCACTTGAAAGGTAGAGGTTTGGATCACTTTGAAACAAAGATTTATGTATGTATGATCAAAGGATTTTAGAGAATAGAAATGAGATCTAGAACAGAAAGTTTTGAGGTGCAAAAGGTGAGAAAAATCTGTGGAATGAACCAGTATTTATAAGGGGAAAAATAATATTTGGGAGCGTGGCCGGTCCCCTTAATTGGGTGCCGGTCCCCTTAATAATTAAGGGGACCGCCTAGTATAATTAAGGGGGCCGCCTAATAAAAAAACATTTTTTCTTCAGATTTTTTTTTGTCTTTTTGTGGGGGAGGTTTTTCCTGATGAATGTAGCCGTTTTTTGGGTTGAAATTTGAATTCAAACTATTTATTTTGAATAAAACATTTCTTATAAATAAAAAAATTGTTTTGTATAAGTTTAAAAATGTTTGTCCCACTTTAATAAAATGTAAGGTTTGTAAAAATAAAAATTCCTTTGATCATAAAATGCATTAGACACTTTGTTTATTCATACCTTAAGTGATGTGGATGCTAAAGTGAATATTTACAACTAAATACTTGTTTACATCATAATTTGTAGTTCAATGAGTTTACGTTTTGTGATTATCAAAACATAGAGATATCGATATATGTTAATAATGTTTTTAGGCATTATTTATATTAACAGAGACTACTGAGAAAGTGACTCAAATTCGTGATCGATTACAAGCAGCTAGAGATAGGCAGAAAAGTTACGCCGATCAGAGACGTAAACCCCTAGAGTTCCAGGTTGGAGACAAAGTGATGCTGAAAGTCTCGCCTTGGAAAGGTGTGATACGTTTTGGGAAACGTGGGAAACTCAACCCCCGCTACATTGGACCATTTCTCATTTTGGAAAGAATTGGGCCCGTAGCTTATAGGTTGAAACTACCACAGGAATTGAGTAAAGTTCACGATGTGTTTCACGTGAGTAATTTGAAAAAGTGTCTTTCGGATGAAACACCGATTATACCGATAAAGGATATTCGTGTGGATGAAAGTTTGAGCTTTGTGGAAGAGCCGATTGAGATTTTGGATCGAGAGATTAAACGACTCAAGTGAAGTCGTATTCCACTCATCAAAGTTCGTTGGAATTCACGGCATGGACCGAAAGCTTTTTACTTCGTAGATGGTTTGTTCCGAGTGAAACCCGGGACGGGTTTCTTCTGAGGCTGGGAGGATGTGACAACTGGCAATTTAGGGAAACTATTTACAAACCCGCATTACTTTGAATTTAATGATTTTTGGAATATTTGAAAAGTTTATTCGTGATGGATTTGTAAACGTTGAACCGTGATTTTTAAACTTTATGATATTTATGGAAGTTGAGTTTCAATTATTGGTTTGGTTGATATATTCGTGGTGATTTATTTCTGAGATAATTATTTGGCACTACATTGACTCCGGCACTAGGATAACCTAACAAAATTTTATATATTTTAAATGTTTGGTTCGATTATTATATATTTCTGGAACGTATCGTGAGATTTTGAATAATTGGGAATGATCTTGGTTCGAGAGAGTCGGTTTATTTTAAATGAGTTTCGGGTTTGGTCCGTGTAATTTACATCGAGGTACCTCACCCACTTTTATAATAATATTCTTATTATTATTAACATTATTATTAAAAATTTATTATTTTTTTTATTATTGTGGGCTTGGGGCCGGTTTTTGGTTTTTGGGTATAATCACCCACGCACCACACAAACACAAACATAAACATAAACAACCATCACCCTCACCATTTCACATCTCTCTCTCTCTCTCTTGTTCATCAACAAACCCTAGCCGCCACATCTAGGCCGGCCACCACCATCAACCGCTGCCCTCACCAACAAAACAACACCACCATCTTAATATTCATCTCATTCTCTTTCTATTGGTATATCAAACGCGCCTTAAAAACCCCCTATAACACCCTTTTTCATCATCAATCCGATTTCAAACTTGTGGGTTTTGTAAGATCCGTGTGTTTCAAGGTTCAAGAAGGTGAGCTAGTGTCCAAAACAAGTAGAAACTTGTCTTGGTTCCCTCGATCCGTGAGATACGGAGTATATATCGATTTGGTTTTGGGTTTTCTTGGTTTATTTTGAATAAAAATGAAATGAAATAAGTGGGTTTTTGATATAATGGATGAATTCATGAGTTTGGTATTCGGGTGGTTGTGTTCCTTGTTGGGTCGAGACTTACCCGAGAGCTAGTGCTCTCGGTTTGCGCCATTGTTGGTTTATTTTTGGTTTCTTGATGATTTTGATCTTTGGTACTCGATTTGGAGCATGTTTGGATGTTATTGTTGTTGTTTGGAACTACGGCCGACGACCCAAGGGTCCGTTTGGGTTTGTTTGAGCTCGTTATGAGCAAGACCGTGACCCCTTTGGGTCCGGTCGAATATGGTTTTGGTTTGAGGTTCGACTCGACCACTATGGTCCGTTTGGTTTGGCTTGGTGTGTATTAATTTACACACCTTTTATTCGACGAAAACCGAACCTAAATGACCAAAAGCCGAGACAATTATGCCAAATATATCTTGTTTTTGTGTTTATCAACGTGCAGGTATGGATATTGAGATAATGGACAAAATCGAGCAAAAGTCAACAACACGAGCACGAGAAATGGAAAAGAGTTCAAAAGCCGAGGTCGTGGAAGCTATTTTCAAGTCCGAATCAATATTTGAGCTCAGATTTACATAATCAACCTTGAAGAAGCACACTTTGTCAAATTCAGCCCTTGAATATATTTTATTAGATTGGCAGAAGTGATCCCTTGGAACTCTGGAATTACAAGTTTAATCCCTAACCTTTACATCTATTTTCACTAAAATTAAATCAAATCCAATCCAAATAAACCATTGCCACTAGTCCAATATACCCACAAGCCCAATTCCATTTTCCACCCAACTCTCCAAAGCCCACAACCTTTTGATTATACCCGGTCAACAGTCAACACAAATTCAATAAATAATAAAAAAACCAAACGCGCCCTTTTCACCCCCAAAATTACCCCGTACCATCCCCTTCACCCAACTCATGAACCCTAATTACCTTCCATCCAAAATTACCCCATCCCACCTCAATTTAACAACAATTAAGGGTACAAAAGTCCTTCCCCACCACACCTGACAAGTCTGACACAAAAGAATGTCACGTGGCAGCAGCTGATTGGCCAAGACGCGTCACCAGATGAATTCAAGGGATGTGATTGGTGCACTTGTGTCACAACGGATCCAAGATGGGATATTCGTTGAATATCCTTGCTTCTGGATGCTTCTGAGCTCCCCTCTCATCTCCTATATAAGGAACCTCCTCACCACACTTTGAAGACTGTTAGTCTAGGAGTAGGAGTAGGTGTAGTATAGCTATTCAGTAGTTTTATGAGAATTTTAGCTTTAGTTTGTTGTATTTTTGCTTTAAAATTTTGTACTCAATTACAGTTTTTAATAAAATTTTAATTTTCATTTAATTCCTTTTCATTTAAATTTCCAGGAAAACTATTGATCTTAAACTTTTTTCTAGCCTTCCTTTATTGCTTTAATAAGATCATTCAATCTTCATAATAACTTGTAGTGAGTTTGGTACTTTGTTTTAGCTTAAATTGATTCATGAGCTTCAGTCAACGAAAGTCAGAGGGGGAATTTATGATGATGATTATGGGTTTTCTGTTGTTATGCATCATGTTTTCTGGTGTATTTTAAGCCTATCCAAAGATAGGCTGTGATCAAGTGCTCCCTCTGTTTAGCTGAGGGTTGATTAGTAAGTTTACTCTCCAAATTTTCATTACTGATGTTTATCTCATGCTATTATTAGCTTTTATCTTAGTTGATTACTTGTTCATTTAGGATTTATCTGCTTAGAATTGCTATGTTTTTGCCTTTTGTAGCTTGATTAAATACTTTTAGTTGTATTTGCTTTAAATTGAGTTTCAGTCTGCCTCACTTGTGTAGATCTGCTTATCTGAATGTTTGTAGTTAATTGTTGTTAGATATTGGTGATTTTGTTGCTGTAATTACTAATGAGTAGGTTTGATTATTGGTTCAGTAATTCAAATCTTTTTATTGCATCTAGTAGTTGTTTCAGTAGACTTAGTGGTGTTTGGATCAAGTTCTTATTCTGTGCTACTATCATTTTTATGTGTTTAGGTTAGTTCAGTTAGTTTCATTGAAGTTTACATAGCATAAGTAGGACATAAAATCAGTAGGTTACTAAACAAATAGTCAAATTCACTTATTGATTTCAATTTTGAACAATCTGTTAGGCCTTTAGCTTGCATAACCACACAAGTAGTTGCATAATTTGTACAATAGGTTAAATTAGACTAATATTAGCTTATTATATCACTTCAAATCATCTAGGATCAATCATAGTATAGTTTAGTCAAAGTTTCCTAAATCACAAAAAGTCAATTTCTAGGAAATGTTCCAAAATTTGCCATTTTCTTAGTGGAGTTTTAGCTTAATTTAGTCTTAGAAAAATTAATAAAAAATATAAATAGCTCCTTTGCCTGGTAGTTAGTTAGTATACAAAACAGAAAAATTCACAAAAATAGTTTGATCAATTTTTCAGTACGTTAAAATTGCTAGAGTAATTTCCTGTTTCCCCTGAACCATTGTACCTGTCTCATCAGCCCATGTTCACTAGCTCATTACTATGTGCCTAGTTTAGTTTATTGTGTGAATCTTGATTCTTTGGATAGCTTATCGTTTAGGCTTGTTGGATTTATGCTTAGTTTGGACAATAGTGCGTATTTGAGAAATTTATCTTATCTCAAACTTTGCCCCATTCTGACCTGCCTTGCACCATCAGTTATGTTCAGATTGGTTCATTTTTAGGCTTGTTATCTGCTTGTTTTATTTGAGATATTTTCTTGATTTTTGGTTTTTCTAGTAGCTTTTAGTATAGATTTTAGCCTTTTGTAGCTTCTTATTGTTTAAACTTTTTGTTTGTTTGCTTAAATTTAAGTTCCAAACTAGTTCCCTAGCCTGCTTTCTGCCTTAATAGTTAAACACCAGTTCCGGCAGCCCATTTCACAAGCTCATATAAGCCCTATATTCTTTGAACTTTGGTGTGGTTGTTCTATTAAATGCGATCAGTTTTTCAACTTATGGCATTAGCTTTAGAATAGCTTTTGGAAGCTCGAAAGTAGAGCCATTAGGGATGCACATGTAGGGCTGCTAGACCATTTTTGCATCAGCCTTAGTTTTGTAATTTGCTTTCTGTGCCTTAATTAGTTTATCTGCTTATTAGGGATTGTAGGTAGGATAGGATAGCCTAGTTTAGATAACTTGTAGGTCTTGGAAGCTTTCAATTCTTGCTCGTAGCTTTTCATTAGCTTTTGCCCAAAATTAGTCCATCACTTTTACTTTTTCAAACTTTTGCTTATCTATTTTGATTAATAAGTTTTTTTTTCCAACTCATTACAGCTTTTCAAAAATATTGGATTCACAAAAATATCTTATTATCATTAGCTTTATTAGTTTTCTAAATAAATAAAAAATAAATGATTGTCAAAAAGGTATAGGCCAGGTTCGAACCTGTGACCTATACCCTTACCACACCTCACACTCAATACTCCAAACCAATAGCACCCTTGGGATTTTTCTCAAACCTTTTGCAAAAACAAATCTCTTATCCCTTTTTATTTTTCTTTTATCTTATAAGCTTTTTAAACTGTCATAGCTTAATCTAGCTTATTAATAGTAGCTTTTCCGTATTTCTCACTTTTCCTAGGCTTAATGTAGTTTAATATAATTTCAGTAAAAATTTCATATTTTTAAGTAGATTTAGTATTTTTAGGAATTTAATTTAGTTTAAATAGTTTTTTTTATTCATAATAAATAAATAAAAAGTTAAAAAAAATATATATTTTCTTTTTCTCATAATTTTCTTTATTCGTTTAGAACATAGAGAAATCATTTCCAAGCCCGTAGGATGAGTAGAATTTAGATTTCACTTTTTATTTCGCGCTCGTACATAGTTTTTAGTAATTTCTCGCGTTTTTAGTTTTAAATTGGATTTTAGGTCTAGTTTCTTTACGTTTTCAATTTTGCATTGTTGCATTACTTTCCATAGTTATAATTACCCTATTTTCACTTTTCCATTTTTCACGACACGATTTGCGAATCGATATTCACGATTCCATTCAACATTCGTTGGGAGAACGACCCGGAGAAATACTTTCAGCGGTATTTCTTCGGTAAAATAAATCTTGTACTAAAACGACTAAATCAGGCTCGTATGGAGCAAGCCTGTTGACATAAATAATGTGTGAAAACGTTATTTATATCTTTCGATATCTCTATATTTTGACGATCACAAAATGTAAAATCGTCAATCGTATAATTACTACGTAAACAAGTATTAAGCTAGTTTATATCACTATATCCAACTTAATCACTTAAGGTATGGATAAACAAGTGCTTAATACATCTCATGATTAAAGGGGTATTTAATTAACTTACACAAAGTTTATTTAATTATATAAACATATTATATATTTTTGAAAAACACTTTTGGTAATAAAGAAAAATGTTTTATTCATACTAAATATATGAATTCAAATTTTTAACCAAAATCAGTTAGTTTTTCACCAAATAAACTTTCCCCACTAAAAGACAAAGATTCTGGCCGTTTCAGCTGGGCGGCCCCCTTAATTATAAGGGGCGGTCCCCTTAAAATTAAGGGGACCGGCCTTGATTTAAGGGGACCAGCCACGCTCCTCTGTCAGAATCTTTTGCCTATAAATACCACCTTAAATCTGGATTTTTTCCTCACCTTTTGCACGAAATTTTCAGATCTATAGCTCTCTAAACATCCTCTAAAACCCTTTGATCATTTGTATATTAATCCTTGTTTCAAGTGATTCAATCCCTCATCACCCATTCTCATCCAAAGTGCAAAAGAAGAACACTCTTTCAACAACCAAGTTCAAGAAGTGTTGAAGAGTAGTTGAGCATAGTGTATATATACATTCATTTGTGAATATTGTGTTGTGCTTGTTATATATTGTTTAGAAGATATAGAAGTTGTGTAGGAAGTAGAAGTTGATTAGTAGTGAAGTAGGTTAGTTGTGAAGTAGAAGATTGGTGTGTAGAAGATTGGTGTGAAGAAGATTGGTGTGTAGTATATTGGTGTGAAGAAGTTGTGTAGAAGTAGTGATCAAGTTGTGAAGTTGTTGTGGTGTGTAAATTGGTGTGTAAGGTTTTCTCCGCCAAAAGGGAGTTTGTTGACATAGTGAAGAAAATTCTCGAGTAGGTGACTCGGGGAGTGGAGTAGGAACAAGGAAGGTGTCCTTGTAGCCGAACCACTATAAATCCTTGTGTTGTGGTTTGATCTTTCCAACTCTTCTCATTACTTTTTTATTTACCTTTACTATATTAGCTTTGTTAGTTAGTTACCATACAATTGTTCATATAGTGCAAGTATTGAGTTCACATAAACTAGAATCGATTTTTTTTTTAAACTAACTTGTGTCTATAAATTTTAAAAGACGTAAAACTATTCAACCCCCCCTTCTAGTTTTCCACAAAGTCGAGACCCTAGAGGTCTCGGGTGTGATCATGATACTGTGGTTTCATTTTGACCCGGGTTGACTTGGTAAATCAACCCGTAAGTGTGATATATTACTTGGTTGTTTTATATAATTGTCGGATTAATTTTTTTTGTCGTGTTGTTATTATTTGATCATGGTTATATTCGAGCGTGAAGTGGTACATTTGGACTTGTGTTATTGATTATGGATTTTTGTTGAAGAAGTGGTATTGGGAACCGATTGTGAGACGGTTAAATTAGATTAACGGAGATAGGTTAGTCGGGTGCCGTAGTCAGACCCTATTGTTGTAGCACGTGATTTGGGATTTGATTTGGACGGAGTTGGATTGCTTGACTTTGAATTGGTTATTTTATTTTGGACTTGGACAATGAACCGAGATTGATGACTCGGACATGTGACCATTTCGTATGACTCAATAATTATTTATAACAAAACGTTAATAATAAAACTCGTAATAATATTATTGGTAATATAACCGTTTATATAAGTATATAGACGTGAAAAACGTATATATAAATATATAAATGCGTATATTAAAAATAAAACGATCACGAGTAATATATTATAATAACGTGACGATAATTATTATACTATGAGAATAGTGTAATAAATGTCGGGAGCGTTACTATAAATAAATAACTATAAATAATGACGAAATCTCTTACGTTGGGTAATTATTAAATAAAATATGTCTTTTAATAAACGAGGAAAACTATCGAGTTATACGGGGTTGTGGTCACTTGAGTCCAAGAGGACTATATTATTATTATGTGACTTTTGTGTTTGTTACGGATATGTGACGATTAATATATCTATTTTCTATAACTACGTAACTTATTTAATCGACGGGTTAAATAGGATCTATTTAGTTATATGAAACGAATATGTTAATGGGAATTGTATCCTACGACGCCCATAGGTTGTGGTACGTGTACAGGAATAATGAATTACTACATATCTCGTGGAGTTGGCTAAATTGACGAATTTGGTGAACCTGACGATATATATAGGGAATTTATTAGACTTCGATACTTACCATAAAGTACTCTATATGCTATGTGACTTAGGTTTTGGGTATAATCTTAGGACGATATATTACGTAGAAAAATATGGGGGATTATCAAATCGACGGATTTGATAAGCTTCGATGATTTATTTAAATAATATATTGGGCTAATATTAGACCTATAGAGTGTTTATCTTGTTCTTTTTCATTGTGGCTTCTTGTTGTGAGTTGTGTCGACCCTCCACCCGCATGGATACCAAACTCCAAACTAATATGAGGATAATACGAGAAATGGATTTTTGGAAAATAAAATAGAATACGTTCGGGATTGGGAATATTTGATTTTGAGGAAATGATTCTGAATGCGTTTATATTGTTACGAGGTGCTAAGTCTGTAGTTGCCGTTATTTGAGTTGCTTTACGTCTTTCATCTATCGATTTCTGTTAGCATTAAAAATATTTATATAGAAGTGATGGTCATTCTCATATTGTAACTTTGTGTCATTTGTTAAGATTAGTAATAGTTTAGTCATTGGGCCTTGGACTCGGCAAGCTAATATGTTATGTGCTATGTTTCATAAGCCTAGTTATCCAACCATGTAACCAAGTCCAAGCCCATCAAAGCCTATGTATGGAACTATATAAGGCACCTTACCTCTCATTTGTAAGGTGTGCTTGTGTGTGTATTGTGTGTGTTTTTTAATAAAAGTTCTCTTCATCTTTATAATCTATTTCTCTCATATTAACGCCACACCTTACTCATCAAGTCACCCTCTTTACTTCATCTAGTTCTTATATTGGTATTAAAGTTGATATATCTAAGGTCATACAAGTGGTATCAATCGCCTAACAATGATTTAGGAGTGTGTGGAAATCGTTTTCATCAAGCTTTCTCTTTAAAGTTAACGTTTTTTCTTTAAAAACGTGGGCTTTTTCCTTAAAAGTTTTGATTTTTACGTGGTTTTAGTGTTAAAGTTGTTGTTTTTATTGAATTTTAGTGATTCTAAGTGTTTTGGGAAAGATTTGATCATTAGAAACAAGTGAAAAAAGAGTTTTTTGGTGAAAAAATCGAATTTTTGAAGTTTTCTGGTCATCCTACGCGTAAGTTTTGAGTATAGTACAAGTTACAGCTGTCTACAGTACTTTCTATGCGTGAGTTGAGGTCAAAACCCCTTTCCTACGCTTAAGTTTAGTCAAAACCCTCTTCTGACGCATAAGACTGATTTTCTACGCATAAGGTGAGTTTCTACGCTTAAGATCCTACGCCTAAGTCTGTTTCTACGCATAAGATTGGATTCTACGCATAAGATCCTACGCAGAAGTTGTACTCAGTACTTCCCTGACTTGGATAAGTTTGTGGAATACTTCGACTTGGGATATCTTTCAAGCTTGGATAAGTTTGAGAGATTTGTAAACCTTACGCATAAAATCTTACGCATAAGATAAACCTTACGCGTAACATAAATCTTACGCATAAACACTAAGCTTACGCATAAACTACTAATCTTACGCATAAGTATTTTTCTTACGCATAAATTTACTATTTACGCATAACTTTTGTTTACGCCTAACATTTGTTCTACGCATAAGTTTCTGTCTACGCATAAGATTCATTTTCTACGCATAAGATCTGAGTTTACGCGTAAGTTTTTGACTTTTGACAACCAAACTTCAAACGGCCATAACTTTTGAACTGTAACTCCGTTTTCGACGAATCAGCTGTCAAAACGACCGTGAGACAGAGGAGAACGACACGCTAAATGATTTATTGATTTAGGCGAAGTTTAGAGGCCTAAAAACGCTTCGAGAAGAAGTTATTGAGGTTTTAAGGTTTTAGATCAAATTTTTCACCATAAAAACTTGCATCAACTCACACTAAACACAACTCCTACTTCGTTGAATCGATCCAAGAATCAACTTTATCAATCTACACTTCATCAATGGCATCTCAGCAAGATATTCATGCAGCCGGTGCGGAAAACCGACCTCCAATGCTTGAAAAAGGTGGATATCTCCCATGGACAAGCCGCATGCTTCGTTACATCAAAACAAAGCCTGATGGTAAATTAATAATCAACTCCATTACAAATGGTCCATTCAAGCCAAGACAAGTTCAAATTGAAGGTAATCCAAATACAACACCTCCTACTCAACCATTCGTGCGTGAACAAACAGAAGCAGATTACACAGAGGAAGACAAGAAGCAGATCGCCGCTGATGATATGGCAATGCATTTAATCCAACTTGGATTACCACGGGAGATCTTTGCTGCGGTCGACAGCTGTGAAACTGCTTATGCTATATGGGAACGTGTTAGAAGGATTTGTCATGGAACAGAGATTGGACAACAAGACGTTGAGAACAAACTTCTTACTGAATGGGAGAATTTCACATCCACTAAAGGTGAACAGATTGAATCTTACTACACAAGGTTTTGCACTTTGATGAATGAGTTAATCAGAAACAAGTTGACACCTCGAACAATTGCAACAAACATCAAATTCATCAATAACCTTCCAGAAGAATGGGGTCGTTATGTTACAATTGTCAATCAAACAAAGGATTTACATAAGGTGAATTATGATCAACTCTATGACTTTTTGAAGCAAAACCAAGCTGAGGCTAATGAAGTAAGGAAAGAAAGATTGGCAAAGAATCATGATCCTCTTGCATTAATTGCTACTACACCAACACCGCTACCAGTGAACACATAACAACCATCATCATCTTCCACTCACAACTACTTGCAACCATCATGTATTCAACAACCAACACCGGTCTACCAACAACAGTTCTACCCACAGCTACAATAACATGTTATTCCACAACAGCAATACCCACAATTCCAAGAACCAGAATTCACTGAAAATGATGAAGCTACTGCAGCATTGACCCAAGCGTTTGCTTTTCTGTCAAAGGAATTTCAAGGACGTTATTCTACACCAACAAACAACAACCAAAGGATTTCATCGAATACTCGCAACAGGCAGATCGCTCAGCCGAGTTTCAATATGAGCAACGGAGGCCAAATGGTTGGAGTTTATGGGAATCAGCAAGGATATGCTACTGGAATTAACATGGGTAATCAGAATATGCAGAATGCTGGGAATCAGAATACAGGAAATCAGTATGGTCAGTATGCAGGGAATCAGTTGGGTCAGTTTGTTGGAAATCAGAGGGGTCAGAATGTTGGTAATCAGGCAATGGGTAATCAGAATAGAAATGTTGCAGCTCCAGTAGTTGGGAATTTGGGAAATGTGAATCAGGGTAATCCGATTAAGTGTTTCAACTGTCAGGGTGTAGGTCATATGGCAAGGAACTGTCCTACTAAGCCGAACAAGAAAGATCTAGAGTACTTGCAGAAAGCAGTGATGTTGGCACAAAAGGTTCAGGCAGGGTTTTAGTTGAACGCAGAGGAGAATGATTTTATGGCTCTTATGGATGACATGGAAGATAGAGAGGATATCGATGCGAACTGCATATTTATGGCGAATCTTCAGGAAGCTAAGTATGACACGGATTCTGACACACTTCCTGTTTATGACACCAATGCACCATCTGAGGTATCAAACTTTAACACATGTCACAATAATGATATATTTGATATGTCTCCTCATGAGGAACAGCATTTTGAGAAGCTAGCACCCACTTATGATACATACCTGGACACGCCAAGTAGTAGCAATACTCCTTCAGCAACTCCAGATATGAATCATAATGGAGGCTTCGTTTCACAGCATGCTGAGAATGATGAGGAAACACGTGCTTTGTTTGAATCATTATTGAATAATTTTCGTATTGAAATTGAGAATGTGAAAAAGGTCAATCGCGATGTTAAGGCCGCGAATGTTAAATTGACCGCTGAGCTTGAGAGTTACAAAGAAAACGTTAAAGCTTTTGAATTTAATAACAAAAGATTGTCTGAATTAGAAACTGGTTATCAAAATTCCGTTTCAAGGGAAAAACAATTGCAACTCAAGTTTGATACACTTGATGTTAATTCTTTCAAAAAGATAAAATCTTTAAACGCGGAAATTTCTGATTTACAAAACCAACTTTCTAAACAAAAATCAGCTTATACCAATCTTGAAAAAGAAAGGGACGAGCTGAAAAAGGACTTTGCAAAGAAAGAAGACAAACTTTTGGCCGAAATCGTAGAGTCAGAACACATGATTGCACATTTAGAAGAATTAGTGGTTAAGTCGGGTCAGTCAAGTCAAACAATGAAAATGATTTCAAATCAAACTAATCCGATTTACCATACAAAACATAAAGTGGCTCTTGGTAACAACACCCCCGGTAATCTCAAGAAAGCTCAGCAAGAACAGAATGTTTTGTATAATGGTAATGTGATTTACACTAAACATGATCCTCCTGTCGTTCGGGATTCTGTGCAAATGATAGAACATGTCGAAGAGAGCATAAATAAAATGAAACAAAAGGATTTGAAACCCATTGATTACAACAAATTGAACAAACTTTCGGGAATTAGTTTTGTTCCACAAAAAGAACCATCTGTGTTTTCCATAAAACGACCATTCTCAAAGATGTTTTCTAAAAAAGTAATTGTTTCCAAATCTCTTTCAAAAATGGAACAAATGTCTTCTAACAACACTTTTAATACAAGTGGGGCTAGAGACATTCTGGATGGCGTTAAAAAGAGAATTCAAGAACTTCAAAATATTGTTAATTCTAAAACTACAATCAGTATTAACAACTGGCATTCCAGTTTTCATATTGAGCAGAAAAAAGTTTTTGAAAACGAAATTACTATCCCACTGAATAACATCAGTGCGAGGGTAATCCATTTTGAACAAGCTTTCTTAAAAGAAATGGCCGACTTTGTCAAGGACCACAAATCCCTGGTAAACGAAGCTAATGTTACTCGTGAAAACATGAAAGTCGTGGAAAACCTAAATGATTCTCTATTCGAAGCTGTTATGACCACTGATATTATGTCCATCATTTTACAAACATATTCTGTTCAAGACGATGAAAGACTAAGAGCTGAGACCTCCACAATTGTTTCAAAATATGAAAATGCTCTTATAAAGCTTGAAAAAGAAAATGTGTCATATTTTAAACAACTTGATCGAAAAAAGGAAGAATGCAAGTATGACAAATTGTCGTATGAGCGTGCCTTAAAGAACATGAAAGAGCAAAATGATCTTTTGAGGGCTCAGCTTGAAAGTCAAAAAGGAAAGGGTGAGGAAACTAAGTTTGCAAAACCATTGACTTCGGAGAAACCAAATGTTTCAAACACGGTTCAAAAACCAAAAATGTCAATTTCACGGTTTGCTCCAAAAGTCGATGAGAAAAAGGATTTGACAAAACCAGTCACTCCAACACCCTTGCCAAAGAAAAGTGAAAATGTTAAGATTGTTGATAAAGGAAAAGCGGTTGTCGAAACACCAAAAGTGATAGCACCTGGCCTTTTTAGGATTAGTCCCACTAATGCGTCTGCCTCCACTTCTAAGACAAATGCGTACAAAAAGGATACTTCTAAAAAGTCTAGTGATGCTAAAAAGGACAACAATATAAATCCTAACGCGTATGCCTTACCTTCTACAGGATTAGAAAGCACCTCTAGGAGCAGCAGACTAAAGCCTAGGAGCAATACAAGGAACAATAGAGTCTCGTCTGCGTCTACGAGTAGTAGCAAGAATAAAGTTGAAGAAGTAGAAGAACACCCTAGGAATTTATCGCTTTGTAATAAAAAACATGATTCATCTGAATGTAATGTCGAAAGTACTGGTTCTAATGCATGTAATGACTCTGTTTGTTTAATATGCAAAAAATGTTTAATTAAAGATGTTCACGATGAATGTGTTTATAAGAATGTGAATGTTACGCCTGAACAGAAGAATGTTCCAAAAAGACCTAGTGCTAGATCTAGATCTATAGAAAGATTAGTTGCACGCTTTAGGACTACCACTATTAGTCGAATGCCTAGGAACTACCTTAAGTTTTGTATGTGGATTCCAACGGGTAGAGAGTTTACTCTTTAGAATGGCAAATTAGAAATAGCTCAAGCTAAACAAGTAGCAAATGTCTATGAGTGTGATTTAGATTTTACTCCTAACCCCATGGAACCAAATTCAAAACGATTTCCAAATACAAACTCTTCTGTTCTTGGCAGGTTATCGAAATATGTCTTTGGATCGTCGACTCGGGTTGCTCCAAGCACATGACCGGGAATTTAAAGCTGCTGATCAATTTCGTCTGGAAATTCATGGGAACTGTACGCTTTGGAAATGATCATGTAGCAGCTATTCAGGGTTACGGAGATCTTCAGTTTGGGAATTTTTTAATCACTCGAGTTTACTACGTCGAAGGGTTGGGACACAACTTGTTTTCAGTTGGGCAGTTTTGTGATGCGGATTTAGAAGTTGCATTAAGAAGAAACACAGTTTTTATTAGAAATTTGGTTGGTGATGATCTCTTAACTGGTAATCGTGGTATAAACTTGTATGCTATCAAAATCAACCAAATGGCTTCTACATCACCAATTTGTCTTATGACAAGGGCAACCGAAACTAAGTCCTGGCTGTGGCATAGAAGATTATCCCATCTCAATTTCGACACGATCAACAAGTTAGCCAAAGACAACATCGTCACAGGACTTCCTAAGTTCAAATACACCAAGGAACACCTATGTCCATCATGCGAACAAGGAAAAAGCAAAAGAGCATCATATAAACCAAAAACCGTACCTAGTTCGGAAGCAAGGTTACATATGTTGCACATGGACTTATGTGGCCCAAAGAGAGTTGAAAGCATTAATGGGAAGAAGTATATTCTCGTTATTGTTGATGATTATTCAAGATATACTTGGGTAAAGTTTTTGAGATCAAAAGACGAAGCACCAGGCATCATCATCACCTTTCTGAAGCGTATTCAAGTTCTACTTCAAGCTCTAGTAAGGATTATAAGAACAGATAATGGCACAGAATTCACAAATCAGGAGTTAAGAACTTACCTCGAAGATGTTGGAATTACACTTCAAACATCAGTTGTTAGAACTCCACAGCAGAATGGGGTAGTTGAAAGAAGAAACCGAACTCTTGTGGAAGCTGCTCGCACAATGCTGATTTTTTCTAGTGCACCACTATTGTTATGGGCTGATGCTGTAGCCACTGCTTGCTTTACTCAAAACCGATCCCTAGTCCATCCAAGATTCAATAAAACCCCATATGAGCTAGTGAACAACCGTAAACCTGACATCTCTTACCTTCACGTGTTTGGCGCTTTGTGCTATCCAACGAATGACAGAGAAGATCTAGGGAAGTTAAAAGCTAAGGGTGATATTGGTATCTTCATTGGATATTCAAAAAACTCGAGGGCATTCAGGGTGTATAATAGAAGAACGAAAAGGATAATGGAGACGATGAATGTGAAGTTTGACGAGATTTCACAAATGGCTTCTGAGAGACTCGCTCTAGAACCCGCGCTTAATCCGATGGCTTCTAATCATAGGTATAAATATGTGTCGTATTAATTGAAGTGCCATGCAAAGTCCCCAACTTGCAATATAAAAACATTTCATGTAAGCCATTTGAGAAACTATATCAAATCAGTCAACATGCTACTTCATCTAAACATGCAAGCATTCACAGTTTCACACTTCACTTTCTTCATCCCAACTTATCAATGCAAAAGTTCAAACCAACATACCAAAATATGCATTCAAACGCAAGACAAGAACATATTACCATCCACCGTTGATTGTTGATTTGTTGCATGCACATATCAGTTTTCAATCACACAACACAACACAAAAAAAGACAAAAGATTTCTTGTTGTTTTGTGTTTGTGTGTGTCGGTCACAGGCACGATCGAAAAAAATAATAATAATCGCCCGGCTGACCGACCGCGACCTTCATGCCACATTAAGGGCGACCGACTTGCACCTTGGTCTACCGAGTCGATGAACTTACTGGTGTGAGTAGCCATTTAAGATAGAAATAAATTTGGTTTTATCCCACATCAGTAACTGAGAGAAACTCTTGTAAGCTTATATACCATGTTGCATGTGAATTGTATGTCTTAGAGTTAAATACTATGCTTTCAACTCATATTATTCGGTGTAGTATTTGAGTTTGGAAAAATTGTATAAGCTTTTACGTTTTTTGTAGCATAAAATGTATATTGCCAAGTTTTCATAACATGCATATTGACAAGTTTCAAAAAAAAGGGTCAATTTATGCAATAGTATTGGATAAAACCTTTACCAAGTTTGAGTAGATAAATAAGCTCAACAATTAATCAAGCTCATATCGAGTTTTGCTTCGATCAAGCATAAATTTAGAAGATATCTTTTAGCTATTCCAACTATACAAACAGTCTTGATGAAGAGGTCACATTCGAATAAAAAGAAAAAGTCATTCAACTATCGAACCAAGTTTATGCTAAAAGACTGCTATTTCAACTACAGTTTCAAACCTTCAAATACCAAAAAATAAATCATTTTCATTGCGAAGTCTTAGACAACTTACATTACTATAAAATATAGTCTAAAGATACATAACATCGACTCAATTAACTATGGTACATTAAACACCAAAGGACTAGCCAAGGGTCATTAATGCAACGGGAACCAGCAGCTCGCGGGTTGTTCCTTATCGGTATCATAAGGGTGGTTTCATCAGGCTAAATTGAGGAAATATATCATGTCTTCTACCTGCCTTGCGTCTCTCCCACTCCAGTCATATACTCATATAATGTGTTATGTGCGCGGACTGCTCAGACGTTTGTGAAAGGAATTCGGAAGCGGTTAAAAGGCACGAGGTGAGACCCGTTATGGAGTTGAACTTTTTTATTTATCCCACATAGGTAAATGAACAATAACCTCAATCCTCAAATCATCTCAAGAATCCCATATCTAATAATAATCTCAATATACCTCAATAATAATAATGATGCTTCGGCTTGGCGGGCTGGCGGGCAATGGTCGAGGATCGTTTTCTATAAAAATCGGTTATAGTTTAGGCGTCTATTTACCTAGTTCTCTATAACCTTGGCTCTGATACCAATCTGTAACACCCCCAAAATTTGATACAACGGAAGACTCACAAGCTTTCGGGGTGCTACGGGGATTGGTATCCATTCAAAGTCATGAAAGAACGAGATAAAGTAAACATAATAAAAATACAACCACGCGGGGTTTTAAAGTTTACATTTATCCCAAAATCATCCAAAGTCAGGCCCAAAAGAAATAAATATAGGTCCACAATAGTTATCAGAGTTTTAGAAATATAGATCCATAACCGGTGCCAATGCCAAGCCTCCAATCCCAAGCATCCATAGAGCATCACTTAATTACCTGAGAAAACGTGCTAAAAGTCAGCTTTCGCTGGTGAGATCATAGGTTTAAATTCATAATTTGATACAGTGGACATATACGCAAAACGCTTGCTAGCTAGACTAGGCCTCAATCATCCAACCAAAATAATCCAACCAAATTAATCCAACCGAATCAAATCAACCAAATCAAATCAAACCTATAGGTGCACGCTATAGCTCAAATCAATCTAATCAATAGCTTACCTAGCTCAAGTCTAGGCCTCGCTCTATAACCAATCTAATAGCTTACCTAGTTCGGGACTAGGCCTCGCTCAACAACCAAATCAATAGCTTACCTAGTTCGGGACTAGGCCTCGCTTAATCCTACCTAGTTCTATAAGCATGGCAACTTTTGAAATAAATAAATAAAGCGATAATAGTCCACATAAAACATTTGCACGTTTCTCACCCCAAGTATTGAAAACAAAGTTCAAGAGTAAAAGTGGGGCTATGACTCACCTCAAGTCCAGAAAATCCTCAAAAGAAATCGATAGAAGAAAGACGTAAGCAACTCAAGCAACTCACGTAACGGCGACTACAGACTCGGCACTTCCTAACAATATCAAACTTGTTCAGAAATCTTTTCCTCAAAATCAAATATTCCCATTCCCGAACGTATTCCGTTTTACTTTCCAAAGATTTCCATTTCTCAAATTAAATTCATATTAATTTGAAATTCGACGTTTGGTATCCATATGGGTGAAGGGTCGACACAACTCAAACCAAAAGCCACAACGAACGAAATAATAAACCAACTATAGGTCTAATATTAGCCCAACATATTATTTAAATAATCATCGAAGCTTATCAAATCCGTCGATTTGGTAATCTCCCATATTTATTTACGTAATATAAATCGTTCCAAAATTATACCCAACCTAAAGCACATAGTACAAAAAATTCTATTTGGTATATATCGTAGTCCTATAAATTCCCTATATATATCGTCGAATCGGCAAAATTCCACGAGATATATAGTAATTTATTACCCTAAAACATATACCACATCCTATGGGCGTCGTGGGATACGATGCCCATTAATATACTCATTTTATATAATCAAATAACTTGATCTAATCCGTCGATTAAATAAGTCACTTGCTATAGAAAATGTTTATATTAATCGTCATATATCCGTGACCACACAAAGTCACAATATAAGGCCCACTTGGACTTTAAATAACCAACACTCGTATAACTCGATAAGTTTCTAGATTTATAAATAAAATCACGTTTTTAATTATTATTTACCCGACTTATTATTTCGCCATTATATATATAGTTATTATTTATAACAATAGTCCGATATTTATTACACTATTTACATAGCATAATAACTATCGTTATATTGTTATTACGTTTACTCGTGATCATTTTATTATTAATATACGCATATATATATATATATATATATACGTTTAACACGTTTATATACGTATATAAACGATTATATTCTCAATAATAGTATTACGAGTATTATTTTTAATATTGACTTTTAAATATTTATCGAGTCATAGAGTTTGGTCACATGTCCGAGTCATGACTCTCAGCTCATAGTCCAAGTCCAAAATAAGAATCAAGTCAAAATAAATATATCATCTCCGTCCAATCAATCCCATATCCACGTGCTACAACATGAGGGTCCGACTACGGCACCCAACTAACCTATCTCTGTCATCTAATGACCGTCTCACAATCGGTCCCCAATTCCACACTCGACAACACATCTCCAAAATATCTTGCAAATCCAAATATACCACTTCAAGTCCAAATAATATTCTAATAATACCAAGGTCCAAACATCACAACCATGACAAAAACAATAATAATAAATCGACAAGTGACAATATATCCGAAAACCAAATAAGTTACGGGTTTAGTTAACAAGTCAACCCGGGTCAAAATATGCCCGAAACATGATACGGGAGCCACACCCGAGACCCATAGGTCTCGGCTAGCTCCTTGAGCCAAACCGAACCCAAAACAGCCCCCCTTGGGGGGTGTCGGCCAAGAAAACCAACGACCACAAGGGTCCTCCGAACCCAACCAAACAATCTGAACATCACAAATGAGCACCAAAGATCACAAATACACTGAATGGTCAAGAAAACATCACAACAATCACCCAAACCGAGAGCATAAACTCTCGGTCGAGTCTCGACCCATCGAGAAGCATGAACCCGGACACCAAACTTCCTTTTAAACCATTTTTATCAAAAACCCACTTCATTCTTGTATCAATAACCATGAAACCCGAAAAGAAAATAAAATTCGTGACCCTAGGTCACGGTTCGAACCCAAAACTCGAGTCAAAACTCGACCTACCTTCAAATCCAAGGCCAAATCGAATGGAACTTCAAGAAATACGAAAAAGTGGTGATGAATACGTGGAGATTTAAATTCGAAATAGGTGTTATAGTGGTCCAAACCGCGCGTGGTTTGTACCAATAGATAGATCGTGAAAAGATGGTTAAGATGGTGGTGTTATTTTTGTTGTAGGAGTGGCGGTGGTGGTGCTATGGTGGTGATAAGGGGCGGTGGTGATGGGGTTTCAAAGGAGGAGAGAGAGAGAGTAATATTGGTGAGGCTGTTGGTGTTTTTGTGTTGTGTTGCAGCCACAAGGACGATTTTTATGCAATTTACTCTTATTAAAAAAAAGAAAACCTTTTTAAATAATAATAATAATAATAATAGTGGGGTGTAGTGGTGGGTTAAGTAGCCCGATGTAAATACACGGACCGAACCCGAAACCTTAAATAACCAAACAACTTTCTCAAACCAAACCCGTTCCAAAAATAATAATATCCGAACCAATATTAAAATATAATTAAAATTGTTAGGTTAACCTAGTGCTGGAGTCAATGTAGTGCCAATGTAATGATCTCAAAATAAATCATCACGAACGAAACGAACCAAACCATAAGTAAACAATAAATCCCATAAATAACGTACGATCAAAAATCACATTCCAACGTTCATAAACATCTCGTCACAATAAACTTTTCAAAAATTCCAAAATTATAATTTTTAATGTAATGCGGGTTTTAAAAACGGCTCCCTATTTTGCCAGTTGTCACATCCTCCCAGCCTCAGAAGAAACCCGTCCCGGGTTTCTCTCGGAACAACCCATCTACGAAGTAAAAAGCTTCGGATATCTCTTTCGAAACTCATCTTCACGTTCCCACGTGAATTCCGGTCCATGCCGCGAATTCCAACGAACTTTGATGAGCGGGATGCGACTTCTCTTAAGTCGTTTAATCTCTCTATCCAATATCTCAATCGGTTCCTCTACAAAATTCAAACTTTCATCCATACGAATATCTTTAATCGGTATAACCGGCGTTTCCTCTGAAAGACATTTCTTCAGATTGCTAATATGAAACACATCATGAACTTTATTCAATTCCATTGGCAATTCCAATCGATAAGCTACGGGCCCAATTCTTTCCAAAATAAAAAATGATCCAATGTAGCGGGGATTTAGTTTCCCACGTTTCCCAAAATGTATCACACCCTTCCAAGGCGAGACTTTCAGCATCACTTTGTCTCCAACCTGGAATTCTAGGGGTTTACGCCTCTGATCGGCGTAGCTTTTCTGCCTATCTCTAGCTGCTTGCAGTCGATCTCGAATTTGCGTTACCTTCTCAGTAGTTTCCAAAATAAGCTCAGGGCCTGTGAGTTGGCTATCTCCAACTTCTGCCCAACAAATAGGCGAACGACATTTACAACCATATAAAGCTTCAAATGGTGCAGCCTTAAGACTTGTGTGGTAGCTATTGTTGTAAGAAAACTCCGCAAGGGGTAGATACTTCTCCCAGCCTTTACCAAAGTCTATTATGCATGCACGAAGCATATCCTCCAAAGTCTGAATAGTTCTCTCACTTTGACCATCGGTTTGGGGGTGATATGCAGTACTCATATCAAGTCTCGTCCCCAAAGCGGTTTGAAGTGATCGCCACAAAGCTGACGTGAAGCGGCTGTCGTGATCAGAAATTATCGATATCGGAACTCCATGACGAGAAATAATTTCTTTCATATACAACCTTGCAAGTTTATCAACACTATCGTCTTCACTAATCGCCAGGAAATGAGCAGACTTAGTCAAACGATCCACAATTACCCATATAGCGTCGCAACCGCTAGCTGTCTTTGGTAATTTGGTAATAAAGTCCATCGTAATCCGCTCCCATTTCCATACCGGGAGTTCTGGCTGCGTCAATAATCCTGACGGTCTTTGATGTTCTGCCTTAACTTTCGAACATGTCAAACACTTACTAACATACAATGCTATATCTGCCTTCATATCTGGCCACCAATATAACTTTTTCAAATCCTGGTACATCTTGTCAGACCCAGGATGAATAAAGTATCTTGACTTATGCGACTCATGCATAATCAACTCTCGGATTCCTCCATACGATGGTACCCAACTTCGCTCTCCAAAACATAATACTCCATCAGAACGATTAACAAATCCCTTCTCATTTTCTGCCATCCCAAATATGTTCTCAGCAGCTCGATTCTCTGCTTTCAATGCTTCCGTTTGAGCTTCCAATATTTGAGACGGTAATGGCGATACGATAGTCATCCCTAATGACCTAACTCGTAACGGTGGAATTCTCTCCTTTCGACTAAGAGCATCAGCAACAACGTTTGCTTTACCAGGATGGTAGCGAATTTCACAATCATAATCGCTTAGCAACTCAATCCAACGTCGCTGTCTCATGTTGAGCTCTTTTTGATTCAAGATGTGTTGCAGACTTTTGTGGTCGGTAAACACTACACACTTGGTTCCATACAAGTAATGTCTCCATATCCTCAAGGCAAAAACCACGGCACCTAACTCCAAATCATGGGTGGTGTAGTTCTTCTCGTGCTTCTTGAGCTGTCGGGAAGCATAAGCTATCACCTTCTCTCGTTGCATTAATACAACTCCTAAACCTTTATGAGAAGCGTCACAATAGACGACAAAGTCCTCGTTACCTTCGGGTAACGCCAAGATAGGAGCACTACACAACATTTCCTTAAGTAACTGAAATGCTTCCTCTTCCTTATCTCCCCATTCATACTTAACACTCTTTTGAGTCAATTTGGTCTAACAGTTTTGCTATCTTCGAAAATCCCTCAATGAATCTTCGGTAATAACCGGCTAATCCCAAAAATTGACGAACTTCTGTTGGGGTCGTAGGTGCAGCCCAATCTTTAATTGCTTCAATCTTAGCAGGATCCACATTAACTCCTTGTCTATCAATCACATGACCCAGAAATTGTACCGTCGGAATCCAAAATTCACATTTCGAAAACTTGGCATACAGTTTCTCCTTCCTGAGCAATTCTAAGATAAGTCTTAGATGCTCCTCATGCTCCTTCTCACTCTTCGAATAAATCAGAATGTCATCGATGAACACAATCACAAACTTATCTAAGTAAGGCTTACACACCCGATTCATGAGGTCCATGAATACCGCCAGTGCGTTCGTCAACCCAAACGGCATCACCTGAAACTCGTAATGCCCGTAACGGGTTCTGAAAGCCATTTTCGGAATATCTTCCTCGCGCACTCGAAGCTGATGATATCCTGATCTCAAATCGATCTTCGAATACACACTCGATCCTTGAAGCTGATCGAACAAATCGTCGATCCTCGGTAACGGGTATCTATTCTTCACCGTTAACTTGTTCAACTCTCGATAATCAATACACATACGAAACGATCCATCCTTCTTCTTCACAAATAAGACCGGGGCTCCCCAAGGCGAAGAGCTTGGTCTTATAAATCCTTTTTCGGCTAACTCCGCTAGTGGCTTCGACAACTCTTCCAGTTCAGTAGGTGCAAGACGATAAGGCGCTCGTGCTACAGGTGTATCTAATGCTAGCAAGTCACAGCCTAAGTGCAGTACAAAACAGTTAGAGTCATTCGTACTGATAATGGAACAGAGTTTGTGAACAGACAACTTACTCTATTTTATGAAGGTGTCGGGATCAGTCATCAAAAGAGCATTCCACGTACTCCTCAACAAAATGGAGTTGTTGAAAGACGCAATCGCACCTTAGTTGAAGCTACAAGGACTATGCTCATCTTCTCCAAAGCTCCTATGTTTCTTTGGGCTGAGGCAATTGCCACCGCGTGTTACACACAGAACCGATCCTTGATACATCCTCTCCACTGCAAGACTCCCTATGAACTGGTTCATGGCAGAAAACCAGATCTTTCATTTCTTCGAGTTTTTGGTGCACTTTGCTATCCAACTAATGACAGTGAAGACCTTGGGAAACTCAAGGCCAAGGCCGACATTGGTTTCTTCGTTGGCTATGCTCCAGAGCGAAAGGGGTACCGAATCTACAACAAACGTACCAGAGACATAATGGAAACAATCCACGTTACTTTCGATGAGCTGACTGAGCAACCGGTTCCTGGACAATCAAGTTCTGGACCCGTACCTAACCTTTTGTCTCCTGGACCAATTAGCTCCAGGCTTGTACAGAATCCCATTCCTGCTGCTCCTTTTGTACCTCCTACAAGTGAAGATTGGAAGAAACTGTTTGACCCAATGTTTGATGAATACTTTGAAACTCAACAGATGAATGCTCCTGAAGCTACAGTGGTTCAACCACCAGATGGGGTGGTGAATGATCAAGATGACAATAACGGTCCATCCACTTCATTGTCATGTGATTCTTGATGAGGCGAAAAATGGTCCATTTTTAGGGGGTCATTTAAGCCCGAATCCGAATTTATTTGATCAAATATTGCCCTAAATCGTTCCTTTTGTGATTTTAGGTACTTGGAGAGTGAATTCTGGAAAAGAAGCCATTTTGGACGTTTTTGGAGCATAAAAGAGAAGAAAACGGCAAAGTCTCAATTTTCCATGCTGGGAACAGTACATGAAGGCGTCAAGAGTAAACTCATGACGGCGTCAAACCTCAAGAATTAAAATCCGTAGTTGATGACGGCGTCACACACAGGCCGTCAAGAGTAATTTATGTGACGGCCTAGGCCTTGACGGCGTCAGAAGTAGATCAAGGCTGTCCGAGGAAGTATTTGGCGGCGAGATGACGGCGTCACACCTTTGTTCTTGACGCCGTCATCCCTATTTTCCTATATATAGTTTTCTAGTTTTTCACATTAAAGAAGGGAGGAGTTTTGTAGAAACCCTAAAGACGATTTTGGTGCAACTTTTACAGGTTTTTCAAGGGTTCCAAACCCTTGATACCTTGCATTGTAATTGAGATAAGTGTTCTTCTAATTCAATCAATATGTCTATGTGTTGGTTGTCTATATCTTGTTCTTGTCTCAATTCCATTATGCTAGGCTAGATCTCTTTTGTGTTTGCTTAGATCTAATGAAACCTAGATATTGATTATGTGTTGATTACTTGTTTATTCTTGTCTTGGATGAATGATTTATATGTTAGGCTTAAGAAAACTGGCAGATCTCCAAATGGTAACATGCTTGAACGTCTTAAGAAACATGAACCGAGGCGTACTAGGTCTTTATTGGTTGTATTTAATGCATGAGCCACTGTTTACAATCCCTATAGTTGTGCTGGGCATGGTGTAGGAGGAGATAAGAGCTCATAGAATTGGGGAGTTATGTATGCCACCCCATGAATGGTATTAAGGAATACAATCCGTCATCCATGCAATTATAACAAGTAATTAACGTGTAAAAGATATCTAGGGAGTAGTGAAGTCTAAGTAAACACATTTTCTCCAATTACTGCTCACAACCTTATTATAATTAGTTTATTTTCATTTTTTGTATTTTATTTTGATTGCATCTTAGTTTTGGGTTAGTTGAATAGCAACTAATTCCGCCCACTCTTCCAAAACCCGAGATTTTACTTGCTTTCTAAAAAATATAAAAACACAAAAATAATCATCCCTCACCTTTAGAACTAGTAATTAGGCTTTCTAATCCTAGCGACACTATTCCTAAGCTGAACGAACAATCCCCCGGTACTTGTCACTATACTATACTACAACGATCAGGTACACTGCCTGGTGGGGGTTGTAAGCTTCTTGAGATCCCTTGAGAGGTAAAGCCTGTTGCGATTCCCACGCATCAAGTTTTTGGCGCCGCAGCCCGGGGAATAGTTATTGTCTTGGTTAGGATTTCTTTTTATTAGGTCTACTTGCTAGATTCCTTTCTAGTAAGATTTTATTTTTATTTTTAGGTCTTCTTTAGTCTATCTCATTTCTTTGTGCCTTTGTTAGTAAATTAAACTCATTGACTATTCCGTTGACCATTATGGAAAACGCGAATCCACCCCTTTCCCCTAGAGAAGTGGCTGTGTTACGTGAACGAATTGAGAGTGAGATTAGGGAGCTTAGAGAGCTTAATAGGTTGATTAAGATTGAACTCGAACATACATTTAGTGACCTAGCAACCGCCTTGTATTCAAATAAGGACCTAGGGCCTAATGACTTTGTGAATGTTGTTGAGGGACTAGAAGAGGAGGAAATGGATCCGAAGCTTAACGACTACTTTAATCTATACCCCACTAAGGAGGAGATTGCATATTATAATAATCTTATTGATTACCCGCGATCTCCTTTCACCATAATTGAACCTAAGATCAAGAGAGGCGGTCCTAAAAATGCTAAGATACCATGTATGATTGGATATAGGCACATTAGCAATGCTTACATTGACTTCAAATCTCCAATCAACATTATGTCCTCAACGGTTTATAATGATATAGTGAAAACAAGACTTGAACCTAGAAGGGATCCCAAGTACCCCGGTGGAGTTTGTAACTTTGTCGGGAGAGTTAAAGGTTTACGTGTCTTTGTTGGTAATTTCACTTTTGTCACCGACTTTATGATTGTGGAGGATCTTGCTAATGTTATTGATTGTCGATTATCCAATGTTGTGTTTGGCAAACCATTTGTTGAGGAGTCTAAGTTAGAATATGATGAGGTAGAAGGCACGATCCGGTTTGCAAGTAACACCGATAGTATCACTTATAGGATGTCTAATAGGATGAAAGAATTTCGCCTTATATCTCGTTTTGATAAGGACAACGTTGGTGCTTTTGAGGATATTGATGAGAAGGATAAGAAAAAGGGCATGGACTATGTATGGGAAAAAAGGAGTCTTTACTACAAAGATTGCTTGGCCCTTGGACCAAAGTATAAAGTCGATGAAGAATTTGCCCAAATGATTATGGGGGCGGTTGAGAAAAAGGTGATTGGTTTCTACAAGGAATATCTACAATCGGAGAGTGGAATCAATGATGAGATCACGTAGTAACCCATGACTTTGAGTCTAGCTACAAGACTCGTAAATAAAGAAAAGCGCTTCTTGGGAGGCAACCCATGTTTTGTGTGATTTTATTTGTTTGATTGTTATTTGCTTCCGTATGCATGTTTTATTTTTATTGTTGGTTGATCATGTTTCTAAATTAAAATGTGGAAATACTTTACTATGTTGTTTGGCCTAGTCTTAACTCCAACCTAAAAGTATTTTTGCAAAAGATAAGTGTAAGGGGAAACCCCAAATATGTTTTTAAGAAACAAACCGATCATGATTCTCCACAATATTAAATGAACATGTATATTCGTATTTGTTAGAGTCAAATGCTTGTATTGAGTCATAATGAAGTTTTGCAGGATTTTCTAGGAAGTAAGACCAAGTTTTTCCAGAAACTTAACATAAGAATTTCTGCAGGTCCATTCTGATGGCGTCAGAGTTTTACTCTTGACGGCGTCAGGAGTTAAAATCTGGAAATTTTACCGGTTTTGTTTTTCTAACGGAGTCTTATGGTTTTTTGTGAATTATTAAGTTTTATAATCTCCAGGAAATCTGCAAACTTCATTCCACAAGCATTATATCTTATCTTGTTTTCTAGGATTTAGAAACTCATATAGGATGCTGCCGATTTTACACGAGGTTGTCTTGTCTATTTTTGTCAGGATTTACAGGTTATGTTCGACAAGGAGATGATTTATTTCTGGAAGGGAAGCTTTGAATGTTCATTTTCTTGGAAGAAGATCTAACCTGGCCAACCTATAATCCATACCGAGCGAATCAGGGGAGTATTTGATTTCATTCTCTTTACTTTTTCACTTTTACATTCTTTACTTGAACATTGGGGACAATGTTCATCTTAAGTGTAAGGGGAGGGTAAAAAGATGATACCTTACATATGCACTTTCGCTTGAGTTTGTTTTGTTTAATGGTAGATGTGTAATAAAACTATGAGAAATACTTGTTAGTGCAATTTTAGCGCCAAATTTAAAATTTTTTACAACATTTAGGAGTGAAACTTTAGCCATAGCAAGCGTCTCATGGATAGGAGATTGTATGACTAGCACATAACCGTATATTCAGAAAAATTTTCCACCCAAATATGTGAGGTTCGCCTTTAGATTTGATAGGAAAAGCATTCATTATTAGTGCTTATGAGTGTACCGGTAGCATTTAGATTCTAGAACTTGCGTTCGTGATGCATCCCAAGACCGCTAGTGAGACTACATTCGTGTGGTAGGATTTACTACATGATAAGAGGCATTAGGATCACCCTTGTGTTAAACCCGTATTATAATTACTTGACCATTTAAGTCATATTACTTGGCTAGTTAAGTCAACTAATTTTTCCCACACCCTTAGCGTTGTACTCATTTTTAGTACACGAAACCCCTAGTACACCCCTCCGAGCCTATCTTTTCATTTCTAACTTTAAGCATTTTACTTAAAGGAAGAATTTGTTACACCCCACTTAAATGTACAACCAAATCGCCTTAGCCTTCCGTGTATGCGCTCATTTTTAGTGCATTATTGTTATTTGTTAAACCCTAAGTTAACTATCTAATTGATTACATGGTTGCTAAGTCGAGTCATATCCTTGTACATATTGTTTTGGGACGATTGGGACTCATGGGTAAGTACTTATTTTATGGAGTAATAGGGAAGAACATCATTTATTACCCCCATATGTGCGTTAATCTTAAAAGTGCTCCAAGTGTTTTGATTTTCTTAATTCGAGTCATTAGAATAGTTGAATGTAAAGTATGTAAAGACTCAAGTGTAAGGGGAATGCTCAATCCCCTATGATGTATTATTTTGGATGGTAGGGTAAGAGTGTATGCACAAAAAAAAAATAATAAAAAAATAAAATAAAATAAAATAAAATAAAAAGAGAGAAAAAACATACGGACTACCATCCCTTTTCATTCTATGTTCATTTTATGTTTTTGTTATTTCTCATTTATTAGCTTAAGTCGAGTCTAGTCTTTGGCTTAGCAACGCCATATTGTACATGTAATTAACCAAGATTGTTAACTCGCCACCAGTAAAACTTCCTTTATCCAACAAAACCGTGTAATTCATATCCCTATACCTAACATTACAACCCTTTAAAAGACCTCTTTGATAGTTTATCCTAGGTGCTTACGCCATGTGATGGAGGTTTGATCCTTTCCCAAGCCTATGGTAATCTATTTTGCTATGACAGTTAGTGAGAGATATCTTCCATTTCCATAATGTTATATTACTTTATTACACCCGAGAGATGTGAGTATCTAAACACTATTTGTGAGGTGCTAGTGTATGACCTCCGTGCTTGTCTATTGGTCTTTAGTGGAACGATTATTTGTTGTAATTACTTTTATATTAGTGTTAAATGACCCCTAACTTGTATTTTGAGTAGAATAAAAGCGCATTTGCTTGAGGACAAGCAAATCTCAAGTGTAAGGGTATATGATGAGGCGAAAAATGGTCCGTTTTTAGGGGGTCATTTAAGCCCGAATCCGAATTTATTTGATCAAATATTGCCCTAAATCGTTCCTTTTGTGATTTTAGGTACTTGGAGAGTGAATTCTGGAAAAGAAGCCATTTTGGACGTTTTTGGAGCATAAAAGTGAAGAAAACGGCAAAGTCTCAATTTTCCATGCTGGGAACAGTACATGAAGGCGTCAAGAGTAAACTCATGACGGCGTCGAACCTCAAGAATTAAAATCCGTAGTTGATGACGGCGTCACACACAGGGCGTCAAGAGTAATTTATGTGACGGCCTAGGCCTTGACGGCGTCAGAAGTAGATCAAGGCCGTCCGAGGAAGTATTTGGCGGCGAGATGACGGCGTCACACCTTTGTTCGTGATGCTGTCATCCCTATTTTCCTATATATAGTTTTCTAGTTTTTCACATTAAAGAAGGGAGGAGTTTTGGAGAAACCCTAAAGACGATTTTGGTGCAACTTTTACAGGTTTTTCAAGGGTTCCAAACCCTTGATACCTTGCATTGTAATTGAGATAAGTGTTCTTCTAATTCAATCAATATGTCTATGTGTTGGTTGTCTATATCTTGTTCTTGTCTCAATTCCATTATGCTAGGCTAGATCTCTTTTGTGTTTGCTTAGATCTAATGAAACCTAGATATTGATTATGTGTTGATTACTTGTTTATTCTTGTCTTGGATGAATGATTTATATGTTAGGCTTAAGAAAACTGGCAGATCTCCAAATGGTAACATGCTTGAACGTCTTAAGAAACATGAACCGAGGCGTACTAGGTCTTTATTGGTTGTATTTAATGCATGAGCCACTGTTTACAATCCCTATAGTTGTGTTGGGCATGGTGTAGGAGGAGATAAGAGCTCATAGAATTGGGGAGTTATGTATGCCACCCCATGAATGGTATTAAGGAATACAATCCGTCATCCATGCAATTATAACAAGTAATTAACGTATAAAAGATATCTAGGGAGTAGTGAAGTCTAAGTAAACACATTTTCTCCAATTACTGCTCACAACCTTAGTATAATTAGTTTATTTTCATTTTTTGTATTTTATTTTGATTGCATCTTAGTTTTGGGTTAGTTGAATAGCAACTAATTCCGCCCACTCTTCCAAAACCCGAGATTTTACTTGCTTTCTAAAAAATATAAAAACACAAAAATAATCATCCCTCACCTTTAGAACTAGTAATTAGGCTTTCTAATCCTAGCGACACTATTCCTAAGCTGAACGATCAATCCCCCGGTACTTGTCACTATACTATACTACAACGATCAGGTACACTGCCTGGTGGGGGTTGTAAGCTTCTCGAGATCCCTCGAGAGGTAAAGCCTGTTGCGATTCCCACACATCAATTCTGAAGCTCCCACCATCAGCCAATCGGTTAGCACCTCTAATGTCCAACCTTCACCTGTACAGTGAGCGACAACTGTAGATAATACATCTGAAGTTAATCCTTTTGCTCCACCTGATAATGAGCCGTTTGTTAACATCTTTGCCCCTGAATCGTCAAATGATGTGACATCCTCTGACGAATCTAACACGGCCACCTCAGTTCCATGTTCTCAACCCTATGAATACCTTAGAAAATGGATCAATGATCATCCTATAGACAACATTATTGGAAACCCTTCATGTCTAGTATCTACCCGCAAGCAACTTGCAACCGACGCATTGTGGTGCTTCTTCAATTCTGTCCTTTCTAAAGCTGAACCAAAAAGCGTCAAGGATGCTATGTCCAAACACTCATGGTTCACTGCAATGGTGGATGAAAGTCATGAATTTGACCGACTGGATGTATGGGAACTAGTACCACCTCCCGAGTGTGCTATGATCATTGCTCTCAAATGGATATTCAAGGTTAAACTTGATGAGCATGGAGATGTATTGAAAAACAAAGCTAGGCTTGTGGCAAAAGGATATCGACAAGAAGAAGGTATAGACTTTGAAGAATCCTTCGCACCTGTTGCTAGAATTGAATCCATAAGGATCTTTCTCGCAAATGCTGCAAGTCAAAACATGGTGGTTTATCAAATGGATGTCAAGACTGCATTCTTAAATGGCGATCTGAAAGAGGTGGTGTACGTATCTTAACCTGAAGGTTTTGTGGATCCAGAATGCCATAATCACGTGTATCGATTAAAGAAGGCTCTCTATGGGCTTAAACAAGCACCTAGGGCGTGGTACGACACTTTGTCTAAATTTCTTCTGGCTAACAAGTTTTCCAAAGGCGTTGTTGATCCTACACTCTTCACCTAAAAAACGGGCAAAAACCTTCTACATGTACAAATCTATGTTGATGACATCATCTTTGCCTCATCTGATCCCATAGAATGTGATCGTTTCTCCCAAGAGATGAGTTCCGAATTCCAAATGTCTATGATGGGCCAAATGTCATTCTTTCTAGGACTGCAAATTTCTCAAAATCCCAATGGCATCTTCATCAATCAATCCAAATACGCCAATGAAATTTTGAAGAAATTTGGATTCGATTCCTGTAATTCAGTTGATACTCCTATGATTGAAAGATCGAAACTAGATGAAGATGATGTGGGAATTCCGGTCGAACAAACCATGTATCGAAGCATGATTGGCTCCTTAATGTATCTTACCGCAAGCAGACCTGACCTTCTATTTGCAGTCTGCATTTGTGCTCGGTATCAATCCAAACCTACCAAGAAACATCTGGAAGCTATCAAAAGAGTCTTTCGATACCTTAAAGGAACAATCCACATGGGCCTTTGGTACCCTAAGGAAACTTCTATGGCTCTCACAGCATATTCAGATGCTGATCATGCGGGATGTCAAGACACTCGTCGCAGTACATCTGGGGGTGCATAGTTTTTAGGGAATAAGCTAATCAGTTGGTCGTCAAAGAAACAAATGAGTACATCTATCTCCTCCACTGAAGCTGAATACATTGCCATGTCATCGTGCTGTGCTCAGATCCTATGGATGCGATCTCAACTTTCAGACTATGGCCTCATATGCAACAAGATTCCCATGTACTGTGACAACAAAAGTGCAATTGCGCTCTGCTGCAACAATGTCCAGCATTCAAGGACTAAGCATATTGACATTCGACATCACTTCATCAGGGAGCAAGTTGAGAAAGGAATTGTGGAACTTTACTTTGTGAGGACTGAGTTCCAGCTAGCCGATATCTTCACCAAAGCACTTTCTAGGGAACGTTTTCACTTCATTCTCCCACGCCTTGGTATGAAGAGTCTCACGCCTGAGGATCTCATTTGTCTTCAGGAAGATCAAGAGGAGTAAAGGGGTTGCTTCACATATCCTTGTATAGTATCAAATCAAAATGAAAATAGAAAAATATAAAACCGATAAAAACCATAAAAATCTGAAAAATCACAAAAATCCAAAAATATTCTTCTCACGACATGTCTCTTGTGTAATCAATATTATGTACGGTTCTAGAAATGTCATTCAATAATGACACGGAATCATACATATGCTTGAGCAAGAGTTTTACAGTTTCAAATAAAGTTTTTTTTCTCTCAAAAACATGTCGTTCCTCAAAATATTCTTCAAATTCTGGCTTGTAGTCATTTCAGGCTACAACCCGAACTTAAAATTATGGCTTGTAGTCATTTCAGGCTACAACCCGAACTTAAAATTATGGCTTGTAGTCATTTCAGGCTACAACCCGCACTTCAAAAATATGGCTTGCTATTACTTCAGATAGCAACCCGTTTTTCAAAATGAAGAAAACTCGTCGCCAAAAAGACGGTTGTTCCTTGTAAAGGGTGCCGTTCATCCGAGCGTGAATTACTTTATATTCGTACACCCTCGATCTAATGTACGCTTCAGTGCATTATTTCTTGATAAAGAAGAGAAATCTTCTTTTTATCGCCAAATATTTTCCCTTCTATGATTTTTCCGGAAAGTATTTGTGCAAAACTTGGTGGTACCAAGAGATTTTGATTGAAAATCAAATTGAACTTAAAAGTTTGATAAAATTTTCACTCAATCAATGACTTTAATATTTTATGAAAATATTTTAGTTTTAACATCCATCATTGATTGAGGGGGAGAGTGAATTTCTCAAAATTTTATGTATCATCAAAACTCCCCACACTTTGTACAATACAAAAACAACAATACGATTTGTGATGGTTATGTGTCAGAATGAGTAAATTTTCAAAGAGTTTTTCTTAAAACTTCGAATCTTTTGCAAACTCTTCAAATCTGACACATAACAACCTCCCTCATAGTTTGAGGGGGAGCAAGAAAAAGTTCTCTCCCCAAAAGTTAACCGCATTTCTCTCCCCAAAAGTTTTCTAAATTATTTAAATCAATTGAGATAAAAAAATCTCGAAAGATTTGATATTTTTGATCGGGGGAGAGAATGTGATTTAAATATGAAATCTGATAATCAAATGTGATCTTTAAGACTCAATAAAAGGCTCCCGCATATGTGCTAAACACTTGAGAATATCGATGCACATATTGAGGGGGAACAAAAGGCGTTTGTGGAAGTTATACCAAAGACCGACCATTTATCTTTATGCATGGAGTTATAAGGTTGGTTAAGGTTAGGTATGAATTCCCATGATCCACCAGAACCGGAAGGATCTTCCCATGGACAATCCATAGATAGATTAGAAGTCCTTAGGAATGACTGGAAAAAAAAAAAGGAGTAATGTGAGAATGGGAAGAGTGTGGACTGAGATAGAGCTAGGACTGGAACAAACCCAACAAGGTTCTAGTGGTGAAGTCTCGGTAAGCACTAAAGGGGTTGAAGAATGAAAAAGAAATGAAATGAGAAAGGGTGAAAAGAAATAGCCCTCCAAATATTCAACCTTAGGGCAGAAACTGGGTTCAACTCATAATCTACTGGCGGTTACTAAGGTAACACCGGTATTGAAGACAAGACGTCATGGACCCAGTGACGCACTGCACTAAACTTCCCAACCACTCAAGTTCTCTTAAAAGAGCTTGTTTCATTCTCACGGGGAACCCTGAGCAATGTATCGACCGCTCATTGCGAGCTATGTTGATACCTAAAACAGGAGACGCCTCCCTAGTCTCCAGGAGCGGATCAAAACGGACTACTGAGTCTAGAGCCATGAGATCATCCATAAATCTCGATAGGACACATTCCAAATATGCTTATTGTTTCACACAATGTGGAAAGTAAGATAAAATATTTAGAGTCCTACGCATTATCCTTGTAGTATTGCCAGAACATCCGAGTGATATGAAAATATTCACAATGAAGATGGAAATCCTTCTAGAGCGAACATCACTCAAGCTCTTGGTAGGTGACATGTGAGATCCATCTTGGATCAATGATCAAGTGACAACTGGAAAGCAACAATGGTGCGATTCATTGAATCAAACTTGTTCCAGGATATGGATTGACGGATACTTTTGCTAAAACCTCTCAATGTGCTCACCAACTAATCTTTCGAGCACATTGAGTGTGTACAATATCTTTCAAACAAAAGTATTTTTGATGGAAATGTGATTCTAAATACAAAATTCTCGTTGTGTCTCAAAAATGTTTATCATAGGACACACGAGTGATTTCTATAAATCTATTTCTCATCAATCCGTGAATATTCATTCACCGATTCACTCTATCGTGTTGTCTGCTTTGAGACGTTCCGGTATGAGAACATGCTAAGTATGAAGACTCCAAAGTGGATTCTTTGGAAAATTCATTACTACAAGCTGGAAATTCCTGTCAAGGAGAGTCTTCTTTAAAAGAGACTCTACCTGATCACAGGTCGGTTTTCACAAAACCGGAGGGTAGTCTATCCTCGCAAAACGAATGACAAAGCCATGTTCGTTCTCTATCTTTATTGCTAACTGTTTTATTTCAGGGACACATATAAAGATGGCGTTGATGGCTCCAGTTTCCAGCTGAATCGGGTCAATCCATACCTCATGCTCACACATCCTCCACACTATCAATGAAGATGAGAGACTTGCTACAACAAAATGTTGAGAGACTTCTAACAACGTTTCCGCTACTCTGATGAAAAAGTCTCCTGATCTACAACTCCAATGCAACGTCTCCAGATACAGAAGGGTGTGAGCATGATGGTCCCTTGTCACTACATCACATGAAGGCAATACAACTATGGATGAGATTGGAGATTTACTTTGGCTGATGATCTCAAAGAAGCTCAAAGATCACATATCTCAAAGGAATTCAAATCACAAGTTCGCTTGCTTGAAGTACAAAGTGTGTTGAATAGTGAAGAGTCAGATCCTACGAGCTACAAAGACTAAAGAATGCTTAAAGACCAAAGATCTTAATTTCAAAGGTGACCTCGCTTAGGGGGAGATTGTTAGGAATACAAATATTCCTGTAAAAGTCTCGGTCACCTAATGATTGTAATAACATTAAGTTAGCTCGTAGTTAGTTAGTTTATTAGATAATTAGTATTAGTTTTAGTAACACCGTGGAAGAAGGACGGGTCTTCACCCACTGTATGCCTGATCCACAGCCCGGGTGTGGGCGTTTATGATGTAAGTATAAATACCCCTCTCCACATGTGGACAGGGTTGGACCTTCACTTAATCTCAATCTAATATTACATTTTTCTCTCAAGGTTCCTCTCTTCCCCTCCTTCTCTCTTATCCAATGCCACCCACAAACAACACCAATCATGTTTCCAACATAGTTAGTATTCTACAGGGGTGATCCAAAAAGTCTACCTGATAAGCTACAAAATAAGCCAAGAATATAGAAGTGGGGTCCACAGGTGTGCTCAATATGAGCTTGTAAACTTGGCCTGACTATACTAATGACTCAGAATATAGGTTTGGGAGGGTGGAATAGCACATCCAAATAAGCCAGGGGCAAAAGCTCCCAAGCTCACAATGAGCACATAACCAACAAGCTTGTTAGGTGAGCTTCTCAGAAAGCCAAAGAACACTAGGTGGGGTCCACTACTAAGATAGGAATAGGCCTTGGAAGTTGGGCTATACACCCTGAATACTCAGTATAAGGACTGTGAACAGGTCAACTTATGAGGCAAAATAAGCTAAGGCAATGGGGCCTGAAGTCCAAAGTAAGCTAGGAACTCATAAGCTACACTAACAAGCTGCTCAAAAAGCAAGAATGGAGGTCAGGGGCCCACTAATGAACCAAGGAGAATGTCATGAAACTTGGGTGAGATTCCTGGTGCAGGGCATATGCATGCCCTGCAAGCTAAAATAAGCACTCATATAAGCCATAAGAAAATTTCTAAAAATAAGCAAACCAGGTAATTCTTAAGTTGAGCTGGCAAATATTAGTCACTAAAAAGAGCAAAGCCTAATACTAAACACATAAATCATGAAAAATCATCCAAAATTGGATTTCTGCAAGACACATGTAATTTTGACTTTTTCAGTTCATGCATTCTTTGACTTTTATGAAGTTTGATTCTGTCTAATGAACTTAAAACATGATGTTAAGCTAAAAAAAAGTTAATCTAGCCTAAACCTAAAAATTATGAGCTAATGTGAAGGTTTATGGGTCTAAAAGTCTCAACAGTGCACAACTAAGGAACCAAATAATGATTTTTGACTATCCTGAGTTTGGAACTTGTGTTTTTTGGTCAATAAAGTCTGAGTGAGCATAGGGAAGCATGTTTGAACCAAATACAACCACCCAAACACCCCTGAGCACAGGGACACATGTTTAACCAAACACCCCCTTAACTGATGCAACTTTCAGGTTGAAAGTGATTTAGAACCATTAAACCTATTCTACTGTCTTTTATTCAATACTTAAACTAAACACACTAATAGGGAACTAAGGTGAACAGACAACAGGTATTAAAACAAGCCTAAACTAATTATACTAAATATTACAATGAAAATGGAATTTTCAAGCTATTAAGCAAACTAGGGAGTGAAAGCAAGAATTGAGGTGATAAATTATCTCAAGTTCACTAGATTAGCAAATAAACACCTTAAAGCACTCAATCTAAACAGTAAATTACAATTAGCAGTTTCAAAGAAAAATAAGCTTAAATTGAAAAGAATGGAATTACTTGTATTGATGGTCACAGATGGAATTAGAATACAACATAAAGCTCTGTTCAAAGCTAATGAGCTAAAACCAGCTTAGTTTACCCAACTCCAAACTGCTTATCACCCAAGTTGACTTTCGTTGACTTCCTTTTCTTTTCTCTTTTATTTTGAGCTGAGCACTTTTACTTTGGAACCAAATGACTAAAAGATTCATAATAAGCTATAAGGAAGCTTATCTGAACTATTGAGATTACCTAAGTCACTTTTGAATGGAATACTGAGCATAAACTAGATTAGATCATTAAACATTAACTTTTCATTAACCTTAAAAACTTGATTACAATTCAATTATCTGAATACATAAAACCTTAAAATAACTGAAAGCTTGAAATTCACTGAGCTTGAAATATAAAATTACATTTTAACTTAAATTAAACGACTATTAATTTTCTATTTAACTACTCTAGAACCTAATTAACTAACTGCTGCTCCCCGGCCTCTCTTTCCTTTTATAGCTCAATATTAGGGTTTGGGACTCCCATTTGTCCTTTCCCAGCAGAAACAAGCACCATTGGATGATGGAAATTTGATCCTAGCCGTTTGTGAATTTTGGCGCTGATGAGTGCTCAAACACTCATCATTTTTGGTCAAATCTGAACTGCAAAACATACAAAAACACTCAGAAATGCATCAAAATACTGAAAATATTTCAAAATTGTGTTTTATATGTTTTAGATGCAAAATGAGTAAAAACAAATGAAAAACATACAAAGTTTGCAAAATTGGCAGTTTCAGTCCCCCGACTTTCATAAAATGTCAAAACTAGTCCCTGGTCATTCAAAATATGGAAAATTATCACCAAAGGTCTTTTTAAAATCATAAGTTGTCATATTTAGTCCTTTGGTGAAAAATCTGAAAAGTTTTGAGAATTTACAATTTTGGTCCCTGGAGTTTCACTTTTTGGCAAATTTGGTCCCTGGTGGGATATTTTTGGATGAAAAATCATTTTTGGGTCTTTGGGAATTCACATGTGTCACTTTTAATCCCTGGATGAAAATTTTGAGAAAATTACATGTTTAGTCCCCCAAGTTTAAAAATTGGCAAAAATGATCCCCGGATTTCAAATTTTGGAAAATTGCATCTATGGCCCTTGGATTATCACAAATGGCAAGTTTGGTCCTTTAAGCAACTTTGGAGGAATTGCAATTCAGGCCCTTTACTTTTCCAGAATTACATTTATGGTCCTTGTGTTTAATTACCATGCCAAACGGACCCTTGTTGATTATTTACTCCAAAACCAACCAATCCAACCCAACACACCCTTTACCCTTTACCACCCCAGCCCACTCACCAGCCTACCAAGCCCAATCCCTTTTAAATAAAAAAAAACCCACCCCGTTTATATAACCCCCTCGGTCAACACCAAAGTCAAACCTCATCCCTTCCAGCCTCCCAATTGGCCTGCTAAACCACTACTATACTCCACCTCCCCCCCTCCTCCAACTCACTAAACCCATACCTGTTCCCCCCAACTTACCACAACCCTCCAAGATGCATTTAATTCCCACAAATCTCTCCAAGCAACCCCAACTGTCCCAAGACCTTTTTGGCGCCAAAACATATTTAAACGGCCATGATCACATTTAATCATCCAACGGCCATGAATCAAAGTGGGTGATGAGGCAAAAATGATCCGTTTTTAGGGGGTCATTTAAGCCCGGAATTGAATTTATTTGATCAAATATTACCCTAAATCGTTCCTTTTGTGATTTTTGGTACTTTGGGAGTGAAATCTGGAAAAGGAAGCAATTCGGGAGTTTTTGGAGCATAAAAGTGAAGAAAACGCCAAAGACTTAATTTTCCATGCTGGGAACAGTGTGTGACGGCGTCAAGAGTACTTTCCTGACGGCGTCAAGAGTAAATACCATGACGACCCAGTACAAAAATGAAGGCGTCACAAGTAGAGCGTCAAGAGTTAAAAGTGTGACGGCCTGCAAAAATGGACAACATGACGGCGTCAGATGTAGATCAAGGCAGTCCGAGGATTATTTTGGCGGCGAGATGACGGCGTCACCCATTTGTTCTTGACGCCGTCAGCCTCTAATATCTATATATAGTTTTCTAATTTTCATTAGTTTGGAGAAACCCTAAGGCCGAACCATATACGAATTTTACAGCTTTTCAAGGGTTTTCAACCCTTGAATCCTTACATGTGTTATTGAGATAAGTCTTTTCTTAATTCAATCAATATGTCTATGTGTTGGTTGTCTATATCTTGTGCTTGTCTTGATTCTACCATGCTAGGCTAGATTTATCTTGGGTTTGCTGAGATCTAATGAAACCTAGATGTTGATTATGTGTTGATTACTTGTTTATGGTTGTATTGGATGAATGATTTCAATGTTAGGCTTAAGAAAACTGGCAGATCTCCAAATGGTAACATGCTTGAACGTCTTAGGAAACATGAACCGATGTGTACTAGGTTTTATTGGTTGTATTTAATGCATGAGTAAATTCTAATGATCCCATGTTAGGAGCTTCTTGCAGGCTCGACATAGGAGTGAAGTAGGCACTCATAGGATTGGGGAAGTAAGTACGCCACCCCATGAATGGTATTAAGGAATACAATCCGTCATCCACGCAACTATAACAAGTAATTAACGTGTAAAAAATGTCTAGGGAGTAGTGAAATCTAAGTAAACACATTTCTCCAACTTATTGCTCACAACCTTAGTTTAATTTAGTTTATTTTCATTTGTAGTATTTTATTTTGATTGCATCTTAGTATTGGGTTAGTTGACTAGCAACTAATTCTGCCCAAAATTCTTCAAACCCGAGATTTTACTTGCTTTCTAAAAAAATATAAAAATACAAAAAGAATCATCCCTCATCTCTAGAACTAGTATTTAGGTTTTCTAATCCTAGCGACACTATTCCTAGCTGAACGATCAATCCCCCAGTACTTGTCACTATACTATACTACAACGATCAGGTACACTGCCTGGTGGGGGTTGTAAGCTTCTCAAGATCCCTTGAGAGGTAAAGCCTGGTGTGATTCCCATTGATTCGTGTGAAAACCAATTATATATAAATTATAGTATAGTATCGAAGTGATCCGCGTAAAATACGGATCACCCGAGTCGTTTCCCAACGAAGGCGAATGGAATCGAGAATATCGATTCGTGAAATCGTGAATTGAAAAGTGATAAAATGAAAATAGCAATCAAATAGTTCACGTAATCACAAACAAGTATGAAATATGCAGAAATTACAAGCTAATTATGCACCGAAATGAAAAACGTAAAAACGGAAACGCAACAGCAAAATTTAAAACGTAACGTATAACGAAAAATGATCCTACGAACTTGAAAATATTTTCTAAAAATCTTAAACTAATAAAAAGAATTTTAAGAAAAAGAAAAATATTTTTTTTTGACTTTTTATTTATTTTCTATGAATTAATTTTGATTTTTGGACTTTTTAAATGAATTAAAAAATAAGGAAAATAGAAAAATTAATTGGAAAAATGAAAATTAAATTCTAAAAATTCTAAAATATTATAAAAGAATATCTAAAAATATTTTTTGTATTTTTCATAACTTTTTTTGATTTTTTTATGGATTTTTGGTATTTAAAATGATTTAAAAATTGAATAAAACCAAAATATAATAAAAAAAATAGTAAAAAGGGTTGGAAAAATCTGGAAAAATTCCAGAAATTCTAAAATAATAAAAAGAACTTAAAATAAAAATTTGAAGTAAAAATAAAAAGTGGAACTGCTTATTTAAGGAGAACTGCTTATCTCAAGTGCTTATTTTTAAGCACTTGAGATTCAACCAATCTGAAACTTGAGACTCAATATGAAAATTATGCAGTGAACTCAATGAATGCAAGAGAAAATCAGTTTCAAGCTCAGAATACCACTAAGTACCACTAACTACTCAAAAAGCAATGAAATAAGCCAATGCAATAAGCAGATTCTCAAACAGATAGTTCAGGTAAATAAGATCATTCACAACTCTTATTATTCATCAAACAAATTCAGAAATGCCAATGAGAATCAAGTAAAAGCTCAAAATCGAATAAGCAGGCTAATATACATAAACAGATTACCAACTCAGATGTGCAAATAAGCTTGAGTAAACAAGCACTCAAATAACACAAATACAAAAGCTTATTAGAGCAAAAGATCTATAGATATACAAAGATACTAGATCAAGCACTTTAATCACCTAATCCTACTGTATGACACTAAAATTCAAGCTCAGATCAGCAGCTTATAAACTAAAAGCTATGCAACAATTGACTTTATAACGACTACTTCACTATATTCTACTGATTTTGATGCTAGAATCTAGTTATCTACACCTAATGCAATCAGTTAATTCAGAGATTTGAGTGGAAAAATAATAAAATCAAACAGTACACAAGCAATCCAAACACCCTTAGAAATAGAAAATGAAATCACAGTTCAAGCAAACAGTTTACACCGATATACAACCAAATCAATCGCACTTCAATGCCATTCAATTACAGTTATTCAATTTACTATAAGCTGCAAATTCATTCACCTTAACTGCAATCTTAATCAACTAAAAGACAGATTGTCACTATAAAACTACACTATCTCAGATCCACAAACTGATGCTCAACCAATCAACTAAGATCAAAGTTATGCCAAATCTCAACAAATTATTTATGCCACAACAGCAATGACAATTAATGAAACAGTAACTATCTAATCAAATAATACTCTAAACCACAATATGACAGATCAAAAGCCTAACACTAATTCAAACAATACAAATGGAACAGTGACTTCTAAATCTCAATTAAGATCTCAACTAGTTACTATAACACAGATCCAAACAATTACAACAGATTATCAATTAAAATCAAATACACAAACTCTCACTAAAGCAGATGCAATAAACTATTCTAACACAGATAATGATCAAGCTTAGCTAGACTAACAACTAAATAAAACAAAGATGAATCAATCAATATCAAATCAGTTGCTACAAACAACTAAACTACACATCAAATATACTATAAAATCAGATCAAAACTTAAGGTAATTGAATGAAATTTACCAAATATCTTTCCCTCAGCTAGAACAGAGGGGATTCACAGAAGCCTATCTCTAAGATAGGCTGATGTCATCTCTTTCTGTATCAGCTATCAACACCTCAGCAACCATTTGAACACCCCAATTGGAATGAAACAGTACACATGAACCACCAACTTTCTGAGCTTGAATACACTAAGTATAAGCTGAATTGTACTAATTTGAGATCTGAAACACTGATTTAAAACTATCTTTTTATTTTTTGCATTTTTTCTATTTTTTTTTATATATTTTCTAAACTTGAAGTATTGGTAACTGAATTGAAAAGGAAACTTGAATAAGCTATATTTGAAATCAAATGAGAGTTTAGAAAACAAAATAAGCAGAAACTTAATGATATTAAGCTAGTTATAAGCTAGATTAAAAACAGGATAAGCAATAGAAGTTTGAAGATTAAGCTGAAAATGTAATAAATAAACTCAGAATTTTACTAAAAGTTCAATGAAACTATTACATTTACTAGTCTACATACATTTTAGCAGCATAACAATACCTAAAAAATTACACACTTTGAGCTAAAAACTACCACTATTTATAGATGAGGAGTGAGAGATTGAGTCCCAATGCCAGGTTGGCAATCCGAGCCACTATTGTGCTTCTTTGAGTCCCTTATCAGCCATCAGATGTGATTTGTGTTTCTTCAAATCAATGAGAGCCCTCAGATCAATATCAATGATGTGTCTTGCCCAATTAAGCTTCTCCATATGTCCTATTCGTGTATACTACCTGCCATGTGCTGACAATCCTTCTAGAAGGCGAATCCAAGGACGCGTTATGCCCAATCATATCTTGCCAAATGTCCTTCGTAGCATCTAAATATTCTCTCTGATACATGTCTGAGCACGTGACATGCTTCTAGAAGCACAAATGATTAGCTAATTATTGTCTGGGTGAAGTGGTGTGAGCCAATTTGGCCAATTGATAAATTAGGGTTCATGGTTGGGTATTTGGGGGTTCTGGGTTTGGGGGAAATGGGGGTTCTGGGTTTGGGGGAAATGGGGGAAAACACGTTTGGATTTATTATTTGTGTGTTGACCCAGCTCTTATGACTTATTGACCGTTTGACTAAGGCTTGGACTATTGGATCGGGTAATATTTTGGGATTGGGCTTTTGGGATTAGAAAATGGTAGACTTAGGCTTAAACTTGGACCAGGCTTTTTTCACTTGTTTAATTTCAGAATTGGTATTATGAAATCCAGGGAACATTTGTGTAAACTTTTAAACTCCAAGGGCTGAATGTGTAATTTCCTCATAATATATTTCAGGGACTAATCTTGCCAAGTCCGAATAGATGAAGGACTGAAATTGACTCTTGGATCCCCGGCTTTGACTTTTTAACCAACTTCTACTCTCGTGCCCGTTTTCGTTGTTTTCTCGTGATTTTTCGTCTTTTCTTGATAAATCCGTTCCTGCACATTCACAATACAAAAACAAGTGTTTTCTTGGCATTTGTTAGCTCAAATAGTCGTTTTGGGTCGATAATTAGCCATAAAATGGTGAGTGAATAAGCACTCACCAAAATCCCCCCGACTAAGGTATTGTCGTGTCCTCACGCAATGTGATCAATTCACGCTTTTGGGATAAATAATTTCAAAACTCTTTCTACTAACTTTGTAAAGTAGCAAGGAGGTTCGAAAGAAGTAATAAAATCATTAATTCCCGAAAACGCTCCGTTTTCCAAAATTTTCCTTTTATTCCTTTATTCCACTTACACTCCTATTTTTGTACTTTTCCATACTTCACACTTGTGACGGTTTGTTGAACTTTCATTATTTTTCAATAATTATTAGGGTCAACGAGTAGAAACACTTCTATTAAGAAGCGACCATATGGATAAAAATCGTCATCCTTGATTTTTCACGAGTCCCCTAACTAAGCGTACAAACGAGATCACAGCTTATCTACAAATTAGATGCTAACACTACTCATAACAGTTACTTGTGGAAACTCCTTACTCCCATATCCTAGGTTTTGTATCTCAATATTTTATTTTGTTGAGAAATGAATTTCTTCATATTTTCTCGTTTCAATAATTTTTAGTCTGATAGTGATACCTAAGTTAAAACGATAAGTAGTTATTCATTTTCTCTTAAGAACCACTGCAATAGAAATTCGGTCCACATCAAGGAATTTGGGGTACATACAATATCAAAGATATAAGTTGCAGAGTACAATCACGTGCACCTCATGTGACTGATTACTAATCACTTATCACATGCACCTCACGCGCCAACAACTTATTTACATACAAGCTCTTATTTGATACAACTTTCAACTTTCACTTTTTTCATTTTTCACTTTTTTCACTTTTTCATACTTTTCACTTTTTTCTTTCTTTCTTGACTTTTTTTCTCATAACATTAATGGAAGCTTATCGGGTAGCTCCAAAACCACATAGATAATCAACTTTTGACTTTTGATTTTTTTTCACTTTTTGCTCTTATTTTTGATGTTCCTTGATATGTACCCAACTTCTAAAGCAAAAATTCTCTTAAGAAAACAAAGAACTAAATATTATTCAAACTGAAATACCACTAATTAACCTAGAACATCTATTATATATGGGTGACGTTTCTGATGGGAGTAAAAAGCCACAAGTACCTCTCATGAGCTCTAAAGAGAACCACTACTCCACGTTTAGCATCTAACTTCTAAATAAACTCTATCATTTCTCGCTCTTCGCAATTTAAGATTCCAAATAATGAAACCCGCGAATACTTAGCCGATAATCAGCCACGCATATATAAAGTCAGTTACGGAAACTTGCAAATTCTAGAAGAAGAATTTGCGTTTTCTAGCACCTGATGTAAAAGACTAGCGAAAGCTTTTAAGCTGCGCATGTATAAAGTCAAGTACGGGAACTTGCAGATTCTTAAGAAAGAATTCGCATTTTATAGCTCTTTGTGTACAAAACTAGCACAAGCTTATGTGATTATCATTGGTTAAGGGAACAAGCTAGGGCTCAACACGCCCGGTCAAGTCAAAATATTTATTCCTACTCTCGCCAGCAAGAAAGTCAACAAGGTGTCAAAACACTTATTCAAACTTTATTATATTTTTGCACAACTTTTTTCAACTTTTTCTCATTTTTTTGTGCTTTTTCATGACTTTTTCATAAGTTTTTTTTTTCTTTTTTCAATTTTTTAGGAAAAACGGAGTTGCGAGAGTGCATGACATGTGAAACATGCAAGGTCAAAATCGAATCGAAGATTCACCCTCCCCCCGACTAGAACGAAACATTGTCCTCAATGTTTTACGGGTTAAGGTAATCCTAACAAAATTCTAGGCCGTTTATTAATTATGCCAAAGAAAACGTTAGTCGATAATATTTACGGATATAGGATTTCCAAATAGCACCGATGAATGAAACTCGAGCGGAGAAGATAACGAGCACGAGAGTCATCATAAATTGCGGACAATCCTAACAAACATCACAAACAACCACGGAACACAAGAGTAGAAGAGGCATCCTCTCCTCATGTTATTTGTTAGAAAATAGAAAATAAGAAGATGAAATTGGATAAGCATGGGTTGCCACCCACGAAACGCTTGTTTTTGTTCACCGAGTCACATGAGCTTGACTCGATCCCCGAATTCAATTGTCCTTGGGGAAAGTTTGGAGATCCGGAACTACCATAGTCGGTACATCGTCCCCTCCAAAATAGTGTTTTAAACGGTGACCATTCACCTTAAAATTGGGACCAACGGGTTTTAAGCTTACCCGAGAATATCTTTAACCGAGAATTAAAAAGTAGCACTTGATCACCAACGTTAAAAACGCAGTCTTTGATCTTGGCATCATGAATTTTTTTTGTTTTCTCTTTATAAATCAAAGAATTCTCGTAAGCTTGATCACGGAGTTCTACTAACTCATTCAATTGAATTTTTCTATGATCACCCGCGGTTTTCAAGTCAAAGTTGGCATGTTTTAAGGCCCAGTAGGCCTTGTGCTCTAGTTCGATGGGCAAATGACAAGCTTTCCCGTAAACCAGCTTATATGGTGTACACCCAATGGGAGTTTTGTAAGCGGTCCGGAAAGCCCATAATGCATCTTCTAACTTGTCGGCCCAAGAGGCACGGTGTTCTCCTACTGTCCTTTCAAGTATACGTTTTAAACCACGATTGGAGACCTCAACTTGACCACTCATTTGTGGATGATAAGCCGTAGAAAGACGATGTGTGACACCATACTTAAGCATAACTTTCACAAATTGATCATTGCAAAAATGGGTCCCACGATCGCTTATGATGACTCGTGGTGCACCAAATCGGGCAAAGAGACTCTTTAAAAATTTAACAACCACTCGGGCGTCATTGGTGGGGAGCGCCTTCGCTTCAACCCATTTTGATAAGTAATCGACGGCCACGAGAATATATTTGTTACCCCTAGACGACGGGAATGGCCCTATGAAATCGATGCCCCAAACGTCAAAAATCTCACAAACTTGAATCGCATTTTGCGGCATTTCATCTTTTTGAGAGATTTTCCCTTGACGTTGGCAAGAATCACATGTTTTCACCAATTCATGGGCATCCCGATATATCGTCGGCCAATAGAAGCCGGAATCGAAAACCTTCTTAGCGGTGAAATTGGCACCATGATGTCCCCCCATGGGTCCACTATGACATGCCTTTAAAATTTCAACGGCATTCGTACCGTGAACACACCGCCAGATCACTTGATCCGCACAGACTTTGAACAAGTAGGGGTCGTCCCAAAAATAATGTTGGACATCTTTAAAGAATTTCTTCTTTTGCTGGGGCGACATCCCTTTCCTAATGAAATTCCCCGCATGGTAATTCGCAAAATCGGTGAACCATGGGGTACTTTGGTCAATTTTGGTCACACTCCCAAGTGTCTCGAGAGGAAAAGCATCGTTAATTTCCTTTTTCTCGAGAACACTTTGATGGGGGTTCTCAAGTTGTGAAAGGTGATAGGCAGCAAGATTCTCAGCTCCTTTCTTGTCTCGTATTTTGACATTAAATTCTTGGAGCAAAAGAACCCACCGCATTAAACGTGGCTTCGTATCTTGTTTAGCCATTAAGTACTTTAGGGCTGAGTGGTCCGTATACACTATGCATTTTTTAAGAAGCAAATAAGACCTAAATTTCTCAAAAGCATAGACAACCGCTAACATTTCCTTTACGGTAGTTGTGTAGTGATGTTGGGCGTCATTCATGGTCTTGCTTGCATAGTGTATAGGCTGAAAATACTTGTTCTTACGTTGCCCCAGAACTGCACCAATGGCATAATCGCTTGCATCACACATTAGCTCAAATGGTAAGTTCCAATCGGGGGCAACTAAGATTGGTGCCTCCGTTAACTTCTTCTTTAAAACATTAAATGCATCGACGCATTCATTCGTGAAGTTAAACGGAGCGTCTTTTTCTAAAAGGTGGGTCAGAGGCCAGGCTATTTTGGAGAAATCTTGAATAAAACGTCGGTCAAAGCCGGCATGACCAAGGAAACTTTGAATTCCTTTGACAGTAGTCGGGTGTGGTAATTTAGCAATAACATCGACTTTTGCCCGATCCACCTCAATTCCAGATTTGGATATTTTATGGCCGAGGACTATTCCTTCTTTAACCATGAAGTGGCACTTCTCCCAATTTAGAACTAAATTAGTGTTTTCACACCGAACTAGCATGTTTTCCAAATGGGAAAGGCAAGAGTCGAAAGTATTTCCATAGACGGAGAAATCGTCCATGAATACTTCCATGGTTTTTTCAATCATATCGAAGAAAATGGCCATCATACACCGTTGAAACGTGCCTGGAGCGTTACATAAGCCAAAGGGCATTCTACGATAGGCAAACGTTCCATACGGGCAAGTAAAAGTGGTCTTTTCTTGATCCTGGGGATCAATGGGAATTTGAAAGTACCCAGAAAAGCCATCCAGAAAACAATAGAACTCATTTCCCGCTAAACGTTCAAGCATTTGGTCCATAAAAGGGAGCGGGAAATGGTCTTTACGTGTCGCATCATTCAACTTGCGGTAGTCGATACAAACTCTCCATCCGGTCACAAGTCGAGTCGGTATAAGCTCATTATCGTCATTCTTCACAACAGTGATTCCGCCCTTCTTTGGCACACAATGAACCGGGCTAACCCATGAACTATCCGAGATCGGATAAATCATTCCAGCGTCAAGGAGTTTAATAACCTCCTTTTTGATCATTTCATGGATTTGTGGATTAACCCGTCGTTGTTGCTGGACGGAAGCTTTGTGATTATCTTCAAGAAGAATCTTATGAGTACAAAATCGAGGGTCGATTCCCTTAATGTCGGATATTTGCCAAGCAATCGCGCTTTTATGCTTCCGAAGCACATCTAAGAGTCGTGTCTTCTCCTCATCTTTTAGGCCTTTTGATATTATAACCGGTAATTTATCATTTTTTTCCAAGTATGCGTATTCGAGATGAGGAGGCAAATCCTTGAGCTCGAGCTCCGGAGGATTCTCAATAGACGGCTTTACTTCTTTTACGTCTGCCATTTTTAAATCAACCGGAGGGGAAGAAACAATCGGTTTTTCATTTAACAATTTTTCTATTAATAAAATGTCCCCCTTCGGATCAAAGTTATTATTATCAATTTCCGGTGAAAATGATTCATTTGCAAGACAAGCATTTATTTCTTCCCAAGCGAGATCACTTCCCTCAAACGGAGTGAGGGAAGGGGAAGAATTGGAGACGATCGGTTCAAAAGAAGGAGTGGGATTGCCACTCGAAGCACTATCGGTGAAACCAAGAAATTCTTGAGCATACTCCTCCGTAAGTTCATCAATAACATCAATACGGTTGACGGAAGAAACATCGTAATCGGAGGAGTATCTCGCGGTTTGATCAAGGTTAAAAGTGACGGCTTCGTTTCCAACACGTAAAGTAATCTCCTCATCATAAACATCAATTAAGGCACGACCGGTCCTTAGGAAACCTCTCCCGAGAATGAGAGGAACCCGTGGATCGGCATCGAAATAAACAACCACAAAATCCGCAGGGAAATGAAATTTCCCAACATTGACAAAAATATCCTCAGCTATGCCAATTGGACGAGACGTAGATCGGTCGACAAGCTCGAGAGTCATAAGCGTCAGTGTCAAGTTAGGAAGAGACAACTTTTTCCATATCGACATCGGCATAAGGTTAATGCTAGCACCAAGATCGGCCAAGGCGAAGCATTGAACCATACCCGGAAAATTGCACGGTATAAGAAACTTGCCAGGGTCTTCAAGCTTTTCGGGTAGCTTTTTAAGAAGAACCGCTGAGCAATTCTCGTTCATTTGAGTCCTTGACATTTCAAAAAGTTTTTCTTTATTATTCAAAAGACCTTTTAGCATCGAAGCAAATTTGGGCATCAAAAGTATAGCATCCGCGAGACTTATATCAAAGTGTAACTCTTGAAAAATCTGATAAAATTTCTCCATTTGGTTTTTATCCTTCTCGCGGTGCTTTTGTTCATTTAAGCGTGACGGATATGGCAACTTTGTTTTAACGGGTGTTTCATTTTCAATATCATTAACAACCTTTTCCTTTCCTTTAGACGTCAGGACCACCGGAGGTTGGATGTCTTCGGTCCTTCCATTATTAATAGGAATTTCAATATCCGTTGTCACCTCGGGTTCATGGGCGACTACCTTGGGAGGTAGAGAAGAAGAGGTAGTCAGAACCGTCGGTCCATCATAACTAACACCACTCCTTGTTATGATCGCTTTTGCATCGCCCCTCGGGTTAGCGATCGTGTTACTTGGCAACGTTCCAGAGCCCGAGGGTCGATCATTTAAACGCTTGTTAATTTCATTGATTTGAGTCGCAAACAATCTCGTTGTTTCATCTTGTTTAGCAATTAAAGCTTGTTGACTCTGAATCAATTGTTTAATCAACTCTTCCGTAGGCGACGGATTTGGAATAACAGCTTGATTTTGATTATTAAAACTTTGCCCACGATTTTGAAAATTGCCATTGTTCTGATTTCCATGATTATTATTCTGAAAATTTCCATTGTTTTGAAAATTATTCCTTTGAGGCGGGCCTTGGTGAAAATTTCCCTGGTTTTGATTTTGTTGAAAATTCTGATTTTGTCCTTGAAAACCATTATTTCCACGGTTGTGATTTTGATTGTTATTGAATTGATGATTACGGTTTTGCACATTGTTATTCTGATTCACTTGATTAGGTTGATTAAACCCAGGTGGTCCTTGAAAATGGCTCGAACGGTAGCTGAGGAGATTACGGTCTCCTTGAAGAGGTGGGTAACCATTGCCACCCATATTTGCAGCATACACGTTCTCTTGAGCAAAAGAGCCGGTCATCGGACATTCATAATACTGGTGTGGACCACCACAAGTAATGCAACCTTGATTAACGACATTGACTTGTTGACTTGATTTTTCCATAGACATTGCATCAACTTTCTTTGTTAAAGCCACAATCATATTTACCAATTCATCATTATTTTTACCATTGTTAGACACTTGTGGTTTATTTCTCGACATTCTAACACGAGCCTTATTTTCGATTATCGTGAAGGCATCATTCGTGTTCCTAGCCAATAAGTTACCACCCGCAGCAGAGTTAAGCGAATCTTGATCAGCATGACATAAACCATTATAAAACGTATCAATCTGCTGAAGGTCGGTAAACCCGTGGTTCGGACATTTCTCTTTCAAATCTTTGAATCGGTCCCAAGCTTCACTAAACGTTTCATCAAAAGCTTGTTGGAACCGAAAGATTTGAGAACGTAGGTTAGAAGTTTTAGAGGGAGGATAGAAGTAATTCACAAACTTGGAAGCGAGATCATTCCAAGTGTGAATCGAGTTAGGTGGTTCCTTTTCCAGCCAAGTCCGGGCTACTCCTTTTAAGCAGAAAGGAAATAACTTCAATTTCACCACATCGTGAGGAACTTGGTTCATTCTAATCGTCTCAGCGATGTCGGTGAAATTTCTGATCTGAGCATAGGGGTCTTCGTGATCGAACCCGTGAAAGGATATACCCGTGATTAAATTGAGTAATCCGTGATTGATCTCAAAATTGGCATTGATGTCCGGAATCACAATAGCTCTCCTCACACCATTGAATGGTGATTGAAGTTGTTCTTCCATCGGACGTGGATCAAATGCCGGTTGTTGTCCCATCGGTGGGATAACATTGTGCTGCGGACCACCCATCGGCGGGGGTCCGTTGTGTTCGTTTTGGTTCATCTCCTCGTCGTCAAGGAAATGAACCCGACTCGTATGTCGTAAAACCCGCTCGGGGTTAGAGAACGGAGACGTAAGACTCTCAAACGAAGATCGGGTGTGCATACACCACGAGCAAAATTAAAAAGAAAATGAAAAAGAGAAGAGAAAAGAAAATCTTTTTGTTTTTTTTTTTTATATTTTACACAAAAACTTTTTATTTCTTTTGTTTTTCTTTTCTTAAAACGTAACTTTAATCGAAAACCGTTTCTTTCAAAACCACGCTCGACGGGACGGGAGAGAAGAATGGATCTCTCTTCAGCTAGCAATTTAATGTCTTAGCTTCCGTATTTCCCGCTTATTCGGTTGTAGTAATTGAAATAGTCCGATAAACAACTAAATTACGTTTTCGTTATATTGTGAGACTTTTTTGGTTTACAACGCCCTTTCTTTCGATCGAGTCGAGACTGTAACTTTTATTTTTTTATTTTTTTTGTATTTTTGAAAACACTTTAGGAAAAGTGTTTTTGATTTTTCAATTTTTATAGAGATATATATACAAAGTAGAGGAAGGCTTAACAAAACACGATTTTTCAAAAAGATATTCAAAAATTCACTTCGGCCTTCCCCGGCAGCGGCGCCAAAAATTGATTCTTGTGAAAACCAATTATATATAAATTATAGTATAGTATCGAAGTGATCCGCGTAAAATACGGATCACCCGAGTCGTTTCCCAACGAAGGCGAATGGAATCGAGAATATCAATTCGTGAAATCGTGAATTGAAAAGTGATAAAATGAAAATAGCAATCAAATAGTTCACGTAATCATAAACAAGTATGAAATATGCAGAAATTACAAGATAATTATGCATCGAAATGAAAAACGTAAAAACGGAAACGCAACACCAAAATTTAAAACGTAACGTATAACGAAAAATGATCCTACGAACTTGAAAATATTTTCTAAAAATCTTAAACTAATAAAAAGAATTTTAAGAAAAAGAAAAATATTTTTTTTGACTTTTTATTTATTTTCTATGAATTAATTTTGATTTTTGGACTTTTTAAATGAATTAAAAAATAAGGAAAATAGAAAAATTAATTGGAAAAATGAAAATTAAATTCTAAAAATTCTAAAATATTATAAAAGAATTTCTAAAAATATTTTTTGTATTTTTCAAAACTTTTTCTGATTTTTTTATGGATTTTTGGTATTTAAAATGATTTAAAAATTGAATAAAACCAAAATAAAATAAGAAAAATAGTAAAAAGGGTTGGAAAAATCTGGAAAAATTCCAGAAATTCTAAAATAATAAAAAGAACTTAAAATAAAATTATGAAGTAAAAATAAAAAGTGGAACTGCTTATTTAAGGAGAACTGCTTATCTCAAGTGCTTATTTTTAAGCACTTGAGATTCAACCAATCTGAAACTTGAGACTCAATATGAAAATTATGCAGTGAACTCAATGAATGCAAGAGAAAATCAGTTTCAAGCTCAGAATACCACTAAGTACCACTAACTACTCAAAAAGCAATGAAATAAGCCAATGCAATAAGCAGATTCTCAAACAGATAGTTCAGGTAAATAAGATCATTCACAACTCTTATTATTCATCAAACAAATTCAGAAATGCCAATGAGAATCAAGTAAAAGCTCAAAATCAAATAAGCAGGCTAATATACATAAACAGATTACCAACTCAGATGTGCAAATAAGCTTGAGTAAACAAGCACTCAAATAACTCAAATACAAAAGCTTATTAGAGCAAAAGATCTATAGATATACAAAGATACTAGATCAAGCACTTTAATCACCAAATCCTACTGTATGACACTAAAATTCAAGCTCAGATTAGCAGCTTATAAACTAAAAGCTATGCAACAATTGACTTTATAATGACTACTTCACTATATTCTATTGATTTTGATGCTAGAATCTAGTTATCTACACCTAATGCAATCAGTTAATTCAGAGATTTGAGTGGAAAAATAATAAAATCAAATAGTACACAAGCAATCCAAACACCCTTAGAAATAGAAAATGAAATCACAGTTCAAGCAAACAGTTTACACCGATATACAACCAAATCAATCTCACTTCAATGCCATTCAATTACAGTTATTCAATTTACTATAAGCTGCAAATTCATTCACCTTAACTGCAATCTTAATCAACTAAAAGACAGATTGTCACTATAAAACTACACTATCTCAGATCCACAAACTGATGCTCAACCAATCAACTAAGATCAAAGTTATGCCAAATCTCAACAAATTATTTATGCCACAACAGCAATGACAATTAATGAAACAGTAACTATCTAATCAAATAATACTCTAAACCACAATATGACAGATCAAAAGCCTAACACTAATTCAAACAATACAAATGGAACAGTGACTTGTAAATCTCAATTAAGATCTCAACTAGTTACTATAACACAGATCCAAACAATTACAACAGATTATCAATTAAAACCAAAACCACAAACTCTCACTAAAGCAGATGCAATAAACTATTCTAACACAGATAATGATCAAGCTTAGCTAGACTAACAACTAAATAAAACAAAGATGAATCAATCAATATCAAATCAGCTGCTACAAACAACTAAACTACACATCAAATATACTATAAAATCAGATCAGAACTTAAGGTAATTGAATGAAATTTACCAAATATCTTCCCCTCAGCTAGAACAGAGGGGATTCACAGAAGCCTATCTCTAAGATAGGCTGATGTCATCTCTTTCTGTATCAGCTATCAACACCTCAGCAACCATTTGAACACCCCAATTGGAATGAAACAATACACATGAACCACCAACTTTCTGAGCTTGAATACACTAAGTATAAGCTGAATTGTACTAATTTGAGATCTGAAACACTGATTTAAAACTATCTTTTTATTTTTTGTATTTTTTCTATTTTTTTTTATATATTTTCTAAACTAGAAGTATTGGTAACTGAATTGAAAAGGAAACTTGAATAAGCAATATTTGAAATCAAATGAGAGTTTAGAAAACAAAATAAGCAGAAACTTAATGATATTAAGCTAGTTATAAGCTAGATTAAAAACAGGATAAGCAATAGAAGTTTGAAGATTAAGCTGAAAATGTAATAAATAAACTCAGAATTTTACTAAAAGTTCAATGAAACTATTACATTTACTAGTCTACATACATTTTAGCAGCATAACAATACCTTAAAAATTACACACTTTGAGCTAAAAACTACCACTATTTATAGATGAGGAGTGAGAGATTGAGTCCCAATGCCAGGTTGGCAATCCGAGCCACTATTGTGCTTCTTTGAGTCCCTTATCAGCCATCAGATGTGATTTGTGTTTCTTCAAATCAATGAGAGCCCTCAGATCAATATCAATGATGTGTCTTGCCCAATTAAGCTTCGCCATATGTCCCATTCGTGTATACTACCTGCCATGTGCTGACAATCCTTCTAGAAGGCGAATCCAAGGACGCGTTATGCCCAATCATATCTTGCCAAATGTCCTTCGTAGCATCTAAATATTCTCTCTGACACATGTCTGAGCACGTGACATGCTTCTAGAAGCACAAATGATTAGCTAATTATTGTCTGGGTGAAGTGGTATGAGCCAATTTGGCCAATTGATAAATTAGGGTTCATGGTTGGGTATTTGGGGGTTCTGGGCTTGGGGGAAATGGGGGTTCTGGGTTTGGGGGAAATGGGGGAAAACACGTTTGGATTTATTATTTGTGTGTTGACCCAGCTCTTATGACTTATTGACCGTTTGACTAAGGCTTGGACTATTAGATCGGGTAATATTTTGGGATTGGGCTTTTGGGATTAGAAAATGGTAGACTTGGGCTTAAACTTGGACCAGGCTTTTTTCACTTGTTTAATTTCAGAATTGGTATTATGAAATCCAAGGAACATTTGTGTCAACTTTTAAACTCCAAGGGCTGAATGTATAATTTCCTCATAATATATTTCAGGGACTAATCTTGCCAAGTCTGAATAGATGAAGGACTGAAATTGACTCTTGGATCCCCGGCTTTGACTTTTTAACCAACTTCTACTCTCGTGCCCGTTTTCGTTGTTTTCTCATGATTTTTCATCGTTTATTGATAAATCCGTTCCTGCACATTCACAACACAAAAACAAGTGTTTTCTTGGCATTTGTTAGCTCAAATAGTCGTTTTGGGTTGATAATTAGCCATAAAATGGTGAGTGAATAAGCATTCAACACCCACGTATCAAATTTTTGGCGCCGCAGCCCGGGGAATAGTTATTGTCTAGGTTAGAATCTCTTTTTATTAGGTCTACTTGTGATTGCTCGCGAACCACCTAACTTATATTGACCAAATAATGGTCAACAAAGTCAAATAGCCTAGGTCAATGCTCCGGGTAATATAAGGTATCACCAGGTCGTTAAGTCCCGTTGAAGTGTGGATTGTAACTTTAGCGTATTCGTTATCGGGTAATTACTCACAGAAAAGGGTTATGATCAGAATTATTTGGAAATTATTAACAAGTATAGCTTAGGAAAGCTACGTGATTGATTACGAGAATTTAGATTACGAAGATTTGAGCTAAAACCTAAAAACGTACGTTTTAATTAAAAAACGTATACAGACGCACAAAACAAAAAGTACAACTGGAGGACTGGAAGGGGTAAAAGTGTAAATTTAATATTTTTACAATCCTAATAATTAAAGAAAATTTTAAGAAAAATAAAAATTATTTTTACACTATTTAATTATTTAATATTAATTAATTACTAATTATCTATTTAATACTAATTAAATTGATTAGAATTATTAAAAATACTAAAAAGACTTAGAAAATTAAGAAAAATTTTACAAATCTAATTAACCATCATAGGAATCCTAAAAAATTATAAAAAACTAATTTTATGTATTTTTAAGCTAATTAATTAATTATTATTCTAATTACTTATTAATTACTAATTAAACTAATTATATTATAAAAAAATAGAAAATGAACAGTAAAAATTCTAGAAAAATTTATAAAATGTTTTGACTAAAATAAAAGCTAGAAAAATTATAAAAACTAGGTTATACTATATAAAGACTAATTATGCTATTTAATTGATTAATATTAATTAAAACTAAATTAAACTAAAATTAATTAGAAATACCACTAAAAGACAAAATAAAAATCTGGAAAAATTTGTAAAATTATTTTAACCTAAAATATAATTTCTAAAAATATAAAAGTGATATATTACTTAGAAATAAATTAAAAAGAAAATTAAATTGATAAATCCTATTAAATAGAAGCTATCACTATTTTTAAAGTTGGTTTTTTTGGTTTTTTTCTTTTTCTAAACTAATTATAAGCTAAAAATAAGTACTTTTAATAAAAACACTTTCACTACACCCCTGGAAATAAGCACTTGAAGTGCTTAATCACCTCACAGTTGACTTTTGTTGACTGTGAAGGATTTTAAGCTCAAAATGAAGATGTGAGGTCCACAATGGTATTATTTGGTTTCTCTGAGTCTTATGAACAACAATAAGCAAGTATTAAGCCAATTAATGGCCTGAATAAGCCAAAAATATCAAATAAGCACTTTGCTTATTTCTTGACTGAGGCAGTTATGGGACAAAGTCTAGGGGCCAAATTAGGTGGGGTCCACTATGGTAGGGGTCAAACAAAGGGTTCACCCTGATCCTGGGTAGGAGGGGGGTTGGTTTGGGCAAAGTTGGAGGTGTGGGACCCACTGGGTCAGTCACAAACCACCAATAAAGTTAGGTGAGTGAACAAGTCTGATGAGAATCAAATGTAAACAAACAGATGGGACAAACTGGGGACTGCTTGCAGCCCTAGTATACAAGCTTGAAAAAGCTAAAGATGAAATGGAACTTTGAGTGGGGTAGCTCAGCTTCACAAAAAGCTAAAACACCAAAGCCAAAACTCAATAAGGAGCTTTTAATGAGCTTATGAAAAGACTCCCCTACACTGATGACTCAGTGTAGGAAGTTGAGTTGGTGAGACTTGATGAACACATTAAGCAGTTATAGAGAGCCATAGATGAAAAAAATACATGCAAGTATCATAAGATAGACAGATAAGCTACACAAAATCACAAAAACCAAAAGCTATAGCCAAATATCAATGATTACACAAGCTTATGAAAATTGGTAAGGACTGAGTTACAGGGGAGATGCTTCCCCTGCAGGTGTATTCAAGCTAATGTAAGTTCCAAAGAAAAATGTGCTAAAATAAACCAATGGTATGATTCTAAGGTTCAGTTGGTATATTATAACATATCAAAAGATCAGGGCCTGAGACCTCACACATAAATCACAAAAAATCTTACCATTTTGAGTTTTCTGCACAATTGGGTGTTTTGACTTTTTGAAAAATTGGCACAAGTTGACTTACATGAAATTCTAATGATCACTACTGGTTTCTATGGTTATATTAAGCTAGAAAAACATGATTTTATACAAGAAGAACAACTTTTAATCTAATTTAAATAGGTGCTAATCCTAATAACCTATCAGTTAGCCTATGCTATGCAAGTTAAGATGGATTTTGACTAAGTGATGGGTGACCTATGTATTTTATGAACAACTAGACCTAAGCAAACAAGATAAAAGCTATTGAGAACCTCACAGCAATCAGACAACAACAATAACACAGAGACTAGGACTTACCCCAAACACCCCTTTATAAGGACTGTGAGGTTGTTTTGTGAATCAAACTTGCAAGTTATCTCATGAAACTAGATTATTAACTTGTACTAAGATTAAATAGATCTAAATAAACTTAATTTAACAACAATGGTGGTGAATGAACTTGAGAATGCAAAAAATTAACTTGCTTACTTATGAATTCCCAACTGAGATGAGTTCCCAAGGTACCAAAGATCAACCTAAAGCCTCCACTAGGCACTAAACCCTCTCAAATCCAGAAATAACCAAGCTCCTTGCAATCTTTCTTCTTGTTTTTCTGCATTTTCATTTTATTTTGATTTTCTTTTATTAAATTTTTTTTTCTATATATATTTTTCTTCAAATTGTGACATACACAATTACACAAACTCTAAACTTTATAAAAACAGATACATTGCCCTTATATAAGTTTGTAAACAACTAACTATCAATGGGGAACTTTAAACAAGCAGTTGAGAATTTGAAACAAACTTGAAATTAGCAAAGTAGGGTTAAACTAAAAAGAAGGCTTTCATTCACTTAAAAAAAGTTTACAACAGGTAAAATAAACACTAAATTACATAAAAACACAATCTACACACTGCTATGTTCACAATGTGCTACTACTTAAATAATGACATGAAAAATAAAATCCTGCTCTTCCCACATGGCTTCTCCCTGAAAATTAGCATTCCTGTTGGTGTTTATGTTGACCCTTGATCATATCCTCACCATCCAATTAAAAATTGGTGCATCTGAACCGTGGATTGAAATTTGGCGCCAAAATGGAACGGGGCAACTATGAGTGGAACTAGTAGGAGCCTTAAATGCTGAGGAGGGGGGTTGGTTTGGTTGGTGGGATGATATTTATTGTGGGTGGTTTAGTTGGTGAAAAGGTGGAGGGGGGGGGGGGAGACAATATAGCAGGAAAACGGGGGAGAATGTGGGGAAGACGGTCTGTTTGACCGTGGTTTGACCCTGTTGACTATTTGACCTGGGGTGGGTTGGGCTTGTGGGTGGACTGGGCTTGGATTTGGGTGGATAAGGGTTTGTTTTGGATTAAGTAAAAAAAAAAAGGGTCCGGTTTGCTAATAGTTATCACAAGGACCATTTTTGTAAATCCTTCAAAGTTGAGGGGGCTGAAGTGTAACTTATCCAAGGTACCCACAAGGACTAATGTTGCCAATAACCATAACTTCAAGAACCATTTTGGCATATTTCCAATTTTCAAAATTCCAAAACTTCCCAGGGACCATTTATGCCATTTTTGGATTTTTCAGGGACTAAATACGTAACTTTGGAAAACTTGCAACCCAAATGTAATATTTTGTGAAATTGACTTTCAAAACCTTGGGTTGACTTTTTCTTTCAAAATAAATGCTTAGGGACTAAAATTGACAATTTTTGAAACTTGGGGGACTGAAACTGCCAATACTGCAAACTTTGTACGTTTTTTCTTTGTTTTTGCAAATTTTGCTTTTAAAACACATAAAACACAATCCCTGGGATAATTTAAGTATTTTGATATCTTTTTGATTGTTTTTGTGCGTTTTGGCAGTTTAAATATATAAAAAACGATGAGTGTTTGAGCACTCATCAACTTGCTAGATTCCTTTCTAGTAAGATTTTATTTTTATTTTTAGGTTTTCTTTAGTCTATCTTATTTCTTTGTGTTTTTGTTCGTAACTTTTCACCACCCGACATCATGGACGATGGGAACATCTTTGAACCCGTCATCCCACCACAACAAAACCCACCACTAGAACCTCTTAGGCCCTGAACCTTAGGAGAGTATTCCCGACCTAGCCACCAAGGCTACCGAAACACCATTGAGCTCACCGGAGCCAATATGACCCCCTTGCGATCCGACACCATCCGGTTGGTGCAAAGCGGATGTGCATTCCATGGACTTCGTTCCGAAGATCCAAATCAACATCTTAAGGACTTCCTTAAAATCGTAGATTCCATAGACCTAGATGTTGCAACTAGAGAGATAACCCGATTACGCCTATTCCAATTCTCTCTACGTGATCAAGCTAGTCAATGGCTTGAGCGTTTACCCGCGGGATCCATCACCACATAGGATGATCTCACCACTCGTTTCCTTGCTCAATTTTTCCCACTGGGGAGAACTACTAAGCTTAGAAATGACATCTTGATGTTCCAACAACGTCAAAATGAAACTCTCTATGAAGCATGGACTCGTTTCAAGGACTTACTCCAAAAAGTCCCTCATCATGGCATAGATCTTTGGCTCCAAGTCCAAATCTTTTATGACCATATCGATCTCTCCACGAGGCGAGCCATTGACCAATCGGCCGGTGGTAAGCTACGTGATCTAAGTGCAGAACAATCATGGGAACTCATAGAAGATCTTGCTCTCTATGACAACGAAAGTTGGAATGATCCCCGTGATTTGAACAAAACGGTCAAGGCAATATCTTTGCCTTCGAACAACTCTAGCACTCCTGACCGTAGGATCATGGAACTTGAGGACCAAGTCAAGTTTCTCATGAAATCTTACGAAGCTCCTAAACCTTCAAGCCAAGTGAACAAAATCACTTCTTCATGCGAATTATGTAGTGGTCCCCATGACACTCGTGATTGTGTGGAACTCCCCGGAACAGCTTTTGCGGACTACGCATCCTCGCGTACCGACGAAGCGGGAGATAAGTGGTACACTTTCAAACCCGAGCCAAACCCTTACGGTGATTCCTACAACCCCTCTTGGAAAAATCACCCAAACCTTAGGTGGAAACAAAATCAACCCAATTCTTCCAATCCGCCTAATCATTACCAACCAAACGGTCCACCCTCCAACCGTACTTTCAACAACAATCCTTCTAACAACTATGGTAGTACCAACAATCTTGAAGGATTGATGTCTAAGTTCATGGCATCTCAAGAAGCTCGCAAAGCTAGGTTTGAAACCGAATTCAACCAACAACAAACGGAGATGACCAACAAGATAGACAACTTGTTGAAAGCCCTCAACAACCAAGCGTTAACCACACCTAGGAAGGACACTAGGGACACCAATAACTGAATCCAAATTAAAGATCCCTCATCATCCAAACATGTCCACTTTGTCAATGTTGTCACCATTAAGCCAATAGATAAGGAGATAGAAGAAAGTGACAAGGATGAAGTTGGAGTAGAAACCAAAACTAGGGATGAAAGTAGGGAAGTTGAGGTTAATAAGGGAAAGGAGTTAGAGGAAGTAGAAACTATAGAAAAGCACTTTCATAAGTTACCCACCAAGGAAGAACGGGAATACCATAAGGATTTATTCGATAGTCCCGAGAGACCATATATCCTTGGCACACCCCTTATCAAAATGGGAGACCCCTCTAACATTAACATACCATGCAATATCGGGCATATGCATATATGGAAAGCTTACATCGATCCTAGATCTCCTGTAAACATCATGACTAGGACTTATTACAATTGGGTGATGAAGAAACAACTTGGTTTTAGGATGATGCCCAATAGGAATTTGATAAGTAATTTTGTAGGGAGAGTGAAGGGATTGCATGTGATTATAGGTAATTTCACTTATGAGATCGATTTTATGATAGTGGAAGACACTCGTCCGGTGATAGATGATTGCCTAAGCCAAATAATATTCGGAAAACCATTTGTTGAGGCCACTAGGATGAGTTATGATCCGACTTTAGGGATAGTTAGATTCAAGGAAGAGAATGATGAGATTGCCTACCAAATGCCTTACAAAATTGAGCAATACCGCCTTCTCTCTAATATAGAAAAGGAACACAAGTAAGCGGCTTATTATAGGAATGATGAGGATAGACGTAGAGGAGTAGAGTATGTGAAAATAGGATGCTTGGTTTCTATAAAGAATGCTTGCAACTAGGTCCGGAATACAAAACTGGCTTAGAAGACGACCTAGAGAGTGAAACCAACGATGAGGTCACATAGTAACCCATGACCTTGAGTCTAGCTACAAGACTCGTAAATAAAGAAAAGCGCTTCTTGGGAGGCAACCCATGATTTTGTGTGATTTTATTTTGTTTGTTTGTTATTTGCTTCCGTATGCATGCTTTATTTTTATTGTTGGTAGATCATGTTTCTAAACTAAATAGTGGAAATACTTTGATTTGTTGTTTTGGCCTAGTCTTAACTTCACCCAAAAAGTATTTTTACAAAAGATAAGTGTAAGGGGAAACCCCAAATATGTTTTTAAGAAACAAACCGATCATGATTCTCCACAATATTAAGTGAACATGTATATTTGTATTTGTTAGAGTCAAATGCTTGTATTGAGTCATAATGAAGTTTTGCAGGATTTTCCAGGAAGTAGGACCAAGTTTTTCCAGAAATTTTCCGGAAACTTAACACAAGAATTTCTGCAGGTCACTTCTGACGGCGTCATGAGCTTGCTCTTGACGGCGTCACGTGTAAAAATCTGGAAATTTTACCAGTTTTGTTTTTCTAACGGAGTTTTAAAGTTTTTGTTGAATTATTAAGTTTTATAATCTCCAGGAAATCTGCAAACTTCATTCCACAAGCATTATATCTTACTTTGTTTTCTAGGATTTAGTAACTAATGTAGATTGCTGCCGATTTTATGCGAGGTTGCTTTGTCTGTTTTCTCAGGATTTACAGGTTATGTATGACAAGAAGATGATTTATTTTTCTGGAAGGGAAGCTTTGATTGTTCATTTTCTTGGAGGAAGATCTAACCTGGCCACCTTATTATCCATACCGAGCGAATCAGGGGAGTATTTGATTTCATTCGTTTTACTTATTTCACTTTTACATTCTTTACTTGAACATTGGGGACAATGTTCATCCTAAGTGTAAGGGGAGGGTAAAATGATGATACCTTACAAATACACTTTCGCTTGAGTTTGTTTGCTTAATAGTAGATGTGTAATAAAACTATGAGAAATACTTCTTAGTGCAATTTTAGCGCCAAATTTAAAATTTTTTACAACATTTAGGAGTGAAACTTTAGCCATAGTGATGAGGCGAAAAATGAACCACTTTTAGGTGGTCATTTAAGCCCGGAATTGAATTTATTTGATCAAATATTGCCCTAAATCGTTCCTTTTGTGATTTTAGGTACTTTGGGAGTGAAATCTGGAAAAGGAAGCAATTCGGACGTTTTTGGAGCATAAAAGTGAAGAAAACGCCAAAGACTTAATTTTCCAAGCTGGGAACAGTAGGTGACGGCGTCAAGAGTAACATCCTGACGGCGTCAAGAGTAATTTTCATGACGGCCCAATACAGAAATGAAGGCGTCACAAGGAAGAGCGTCAAGAGTAAAATACGTGACGGCCTGGAAAAAGTTAATACATGACGGCGTCAGATGTAGATCAAGGCAGTCCGAGAATTCTTTTGGCGGCGAGATGACGGCGTCACCCATTTGGTCTTGACGCCGTCAGCCTCAATTTCCTATATATAGTTTTCTAATTTTCATTCATTCAGGAGGAACAAGTTTGGAGAAACCCTAAGGCCAAACAATATACGATTTTTACAGGTTTTTCAAGGGTTTTCAGCCCTTGAACCCTTTCATGTGTAATTGAGATAAGTGTTCTTCTAATTCAATTGATGAGTGCTCAAACACTCATCATTTTTGGTCTAATCTGAACTGCAAAACATACAAAAACACTCAGAAATGCATCAAAATACTAAAAATATTTCAAAATTGTGTTTTATATGTTTTAGATGCAAAATGAGCAAAAACAAATGAAAAACGCACAAAGTTTGCAAAATTGGCAGTTTCAGTCCCCCAACTTTCATAAAATGACAAAACTAGTCCCTGGATATTCAAAATATGAAAAATTATCACCAAAGGTCCTTTTACAATCATAAGTTGTCATATTTTGTCCTTTGGTGAAAAATTGGAAAAGTTTTGAGAATTTACAGTTTTAGTCCCTGGAGTTTCAGTAATTGACAGATTTGGTCCCTGGTGGGATATTTTTGAAAGGAAAATCATTTTTAGTCCTTGGAAATTCAAAATGTTCAATATTGGTCCTTGGATAAAAGTTTTTCACAAAATGGCAAGAATGGTCCCTTAACTTTGAAAAATGCCATTTTTAGTCCCCGGGAATTTGAAAAATGGAAAAATACTAATTATAGTCCTTTGGTTATTGGTACTTGACAAGAATGAACCTTTTAAACTTTTGGAAAATGTCAAATTCAGGCCACAAGTTTCAGTTAATTACATGAATGGTCCTTGTTATTTTGAAACTTGAAATAAAACAAACCAAAGGGACTCATTTTGTTATTTACCCAATCCAAACACATGGCCTGGTCCAAAATTAAATCCTTGGCCCAACCTCACCACCGGCCCACTCCCCACACCATTTTAATACTTCTCCTTATTTGACCGGTCAACCCTCACCACTCACCCCTAACCTCAGATTTCCCCACCATTAACGCCCCTAATTTCCAGTATCTTTGTTCCCCCCCCCCCCCCTCCTCACCAACTATCACCAAACACTCAACCACACCACTCCAACCCCTCCCCTTCATTAAATGCTACCCCTGTTTCACCAAACCCACTTAACCTGCCTTTTACCAATTTTCCCGCCATTATACATTTGAACGGTGGGGATCAAATGCTCTCATCCAACGGCTCAAACTAGGTGTGGGAAAGTCTTGAAGTCTCCAAGGGCTTATAAAAAGAAAAGAAAAAGAGAAGAAAGATTATTAGTTTAGCAGTTAGTAGTATAGCCTTAGAATAGTTGTAATGTAGGTTTTTAGGTCGAATTAGCTTAAATTTAGCTTTTCAAAGTTGTAATTTCATTTAAAAAAGCATGCAATTCACTCTATTAGTTATTGTATTGTTATTTTGAATTCAGGTTTCCTTTATAGTTAAGTTTTTAATAATTTCAAATTAAAAAAAATATCCAAATTATAGTTGAGCTTTGTAAGTTATTGGTTCCTATTAGATAAGCTCAAACAGCCTTTGGATAAGCCCAATAAGCTCTTTCATAGCTTATCTGAGCTTATCCTGGCAGTTCATATGCAATTGCCCATTGCAACTTATTTTCAAGTAAGTCCACTAATTCAAACTTTGAATCTCCATGCTCAGTTGCCATAGCTGTTTCTTATTGCTTATTATCGTTTATGAATGCTTATTTAATGTTGGTATGAACCTAAAATTCAGATTCATGGCTTAAAGTTTGGGATTGCTTCACAAATCTCACTCAGTGATCACATATAGGGGTGTTTGGATTAGTGATCTTTGGGTAGTTCTATTGTTACTTTGCTGTCAATTTGACATAAGTAGATTGCATAAGGTTAGTTTAGGCCAGGTATTGCTTCAAATCACAAACCTCAAGTGAGAAAAGTCAAATCTTCACTCTATGTTCCTTAACTGCTTATCTGTTGATATTTCCAAGTAGCATAATCCATTTGTAGGTTCTAATCTTGGTTAGTTTGCTTAAAACAGCTTCATTGTAGCTTAATATAACTTATTTAAGTAGCTAGGACAATTAGATTTTCAGTTTAGTCAAACTTTTGCAAATTATCAAAAAGTCAAAATTTACCTTTGTCAGGAAATCTCAAATTTTGCAAGAATTATTTAGAATTTTGTGTTTGACTTTAGAACTTGTGCTTTTTACCAATTGTTTTCCACCACCTAGTCTTTATAATCCCACTATTAGCTTATTTTTTTGAATTTTTCTTAGGGCTTAATTGTTAGCTTAAAGTAAGCTGCAGGGCAAGGTTCACCCCTGCACACAGTCACCCAGGCTCAGACCCCCAACTTCCTAGGTCCTTCATGCCCTCATCAGTTGGCCCCAAGGTTTAAATTTTGAATCTTTGAACTCCCTAGGTGGGGGGCTCTCCATTGCAACCAAGCTTGTGCCCCCAATCACACTGATGTGCCCCCTAGACAGTCACCAAGTTTGTCCCTCTTTTCTATTTTGAGCAAGGTTCTCATATTGCTTATTCAGCTTATTTGGCTTATCCTGAGGTCTAAATCTGTTCCATCTAACTTATTTTGGTTCCTTTAACTTATTGGTATCTTATTTTACCTTTGTGGGCCCCTCTAGTAGTCCACATCAGCTTTTGCTATTGACAGTTGACCAAAGTCAACTGTCTCACTAATAAGCTCTAAAACAGCTTATTCTTAAGTTTTAAAAAGTTTGTTTTTGTAAAAGTTTTTCATTTTTAGTTGTAAATCAAGTCTCCAAAAAGAAAATCCAGAAAATCAAATGTAATTTTAAGTGATAGTTTCTATTTAATTTAATTTAAATTTTATTTTTCATTTTTAGATTTTTATTAAGTACTTGTCATTTTTAAATTTTTATTAATTATCTCTTATATTAAAGTATTTACAGTAATTTTCTCAGATTTTTATTTTGTCATTAAGTATTTATTAGAATTAATCTTAGTTTTATTAATAATTAATTAATATTAAGTTTAAAATAACATAATTAGTTTTTATTAAGTAAAACCTAGTTTTTATATTTTTTATAGCTTTTATATGTTATAAAATAATTTTAGAAATTTTATTAGAATTTTTACTGTTCATTTAGTATTTTTCTTAATTTAAAATAGTTTAATTAGATAATTAGTAATTAATTAATAGAAAAACCACAAAAAGACAAAAAATACTTATTTTTATTTTTAAAACTTATTTTTAGTCATTTTATAATTTTAGAAATTTTATTTTCACCTTTTTAGTATTTAAATAATATTATATTATATTTTAGTTATTTAAGTATTAATAATAAGTATTAAATAGTTTTTAATTAATAATAAATAATTAAATAGTGTAAAAATTAATTTTAATTTTCTAAAATTTTCTTTTACTTTTAAGTTTGTAAAAAAGTCATTTTCACCTCCTGGGTGTTTTCAGATTTCCGTTTTTACGTTTTATTTCGTACGTTTACGTTTTATTTAAACGTAACGTACGCGTTTTTAGGTTTTAATCATTTCTGGTTTTTCCTAGTTTCTCGTCTTATTCACATAGCTTATTTAAGCTATTTCATTATAGATTCCGTAGTTTAATCAAACTCAAACCCCTTTCCATCCAAATTCACCCGATCACGAAACCGTTTGAATACAATCCACACCTCGTCGGGACATAACGACCCGGGGAAACACTATATTCCGCGGAGCATTGACTCTAGGCTGTTTGACCCTGTTGACCATCACCTGGTCAATATAAGTTGGTGGTTTGGAGCCAATCAATTTTTGGCGCCGTTGCCGGGGAGGTTGTGTGCGTATCTAAACGGTTTTTCTGATTAGTGTCTTTGGAATTCGTTCCATTGTACATTTATCCATCCTTTGATCATATTTTCTTATTATCAAAACAAAACCGTTCCTGAAAACTTTTTAAACTCAGTTTTCAATGAACACAAAAAAACACAAAAACATTTTCTTTCTCATTTGTATAAAATGTCTTTCCAAAAACCCAAAAATATTCACCTTTACCCTCTCACATATTTGATTCTTCATCCCTACCCCTCCCAAACCATTTGATTCTTTCTATGTCTCATCTACACTTTCTGGTTTTCCAATGGTGTGGTAATCCTTATAATGGTGGTAATTGCCCCAGCTGTGGCATGGTAGAGTCGGGAAACGGGCCTGTCTATAACCAGAATCCATATTCCTACCATGACACGACTGATTCATTCCATCAGTTACCACACCATCAGTCTCAGCAGTTTTACTGTTGTGAGTACTGTGGTGGTTCACACTATAGTTATGATTGTCAATCGGGAAACACGCTTGTCTATGAGCAGTCTCCTGATAACAATTGTAACTTTAGCACATACGACCCACAGCCACATCAGTTTTACTGTTGTGAGTATTGTGGAGGTCCACACACTAGCTCTGATTGTCAAACAGGGAATTCGTTTCCTTGTAACAATTACGACTATTCGTATTCAGACCCACCTCCACAATACCAGATGATCCAAGCAACTCCTCTTGTTACTGAGCAAGACATTTTAATAGAAGCTCTTGAGATATTAAAAGAACTTAAGGAGGAGTTGGCTACTTCATCGTTTCAAAGCTCTCGTGAGAAATCTATGGCAGAATTACTTGCCGAAGAACGAGCAGCTAGAAACGAATTGAGTAAGGAAGAATTGCTAGTCTTAGAACAAGCAGCTAAAACACGTGCCATATTTCGCCGTGCTGCTCTTCTCGACGATGATGATGATGATGATGAAGTTACCCTTGATATTTCTAAATTTTGTACGGGTTCATCAAATTCATCATTTGTGATTCCTTCCATGGAAAATTAGGGAGATAATAATGAGACGGAGAATTCACTAGCAGAAGATCAAATGGAACTCATGCAATCCATGAATGCTAGCTCCTCTCTACTCCCTCAGTCTGTTATCACACCCGAAGTTCACACTCACTCTCTGAACATGGGGGATGAGCATCTTGACACTATTCCTGCAAAGGAATCGGACGAATTAATAAAGTCTAGTGTTGAGATCCTTGTCCCAATCCCGAGAGAGTCACAGGGAACTTTGGATGATATGTGTGATATTCCTCCCCCTCTTGAGTGTCCTAAAGATCAATTTGAGACTTTCTCAGATTTTAGCGATGATTGTATATTTTATGGAGACATCGAGTATGTTGAGGCGTCAGTTCTACATTCTGATGCTGATCATCTTCTTGAGGAGTTCGCTGATGAACTTACTCACATCGATCCACTTTCATTGGAAAGTGATGATGGTCTCCTCGACTTTGAAGCCGATCTGGGAGAAATTGAAAGTCTCTTATATCATGATCCACCACTCACTTCTGATCCCAGCAGTCCAATAGAGAATATTGATCACTTTGTTCCCGAAACATTCAATACCACTCTCACCAATCCTCTATTTGAATTCGACTCTGAATTCACTTTGATTTCTGATAATCCACTATTTGATATTCAGAATGAGGATTGCGATGAGTCTATTCCGGAACATGAATTCACGGATTCACATCTTGTGAATAATTCTCTTCATGAGGAGTTCTCCGGTGAATTCACTCATCATATCATGACTCCTCCGGAGTTTGATAGCCCGGGGGGAGATGCTCTCAATCTTGAGAATTTGCAAATTCCCACCCACCCTCCCGGGTTGTTTACGAGCTTACCCTTTGAAATCCAAACTCAGGCTATTGAGCCTCCTCTTGAGGAAGAAGATCAAATCATGCTTTTTATCATGATTTTCTTCCTTTTCTTCACCTACAGGGTGACTTCTCCTGCTCTTCACTCCTTCGGGAATGAAGACACCATCTTTAATCCCGGCATTTTCATGTATCATTATCTTGAGCCGGATACTTATCTCATCGGTGTGGAACTTTCACGTGCTTCAAATGTTTGTCCAAACATCTTGAATGAAAGTCCGATTGAGATTGTTTCTTCCACATCATGCTTATAGGGTTTTCACCCTAAGTGTGGGGGAGTCCCCCATGCTATGGTTACAAAAGTGAAAATACAAAATGCTGTTTTCCACGCTTAGCTTGTAATGTTGCCCTTTTACGTTCAAAATGTCGGCATAATAGCCGGGATTTTGAATATTAAGGACAATATTCATGCTAAGTGTGGGGGGTATTCGCTATTCTAGCGAATTTTATCACATTTTACTATATAATACCCCCGTTTTTGCCAAAATTTCAAAAATTTCAAAAAATTTTTCACTGGTGCTTCAAAATTTTTGTGGTAATTAGTCCGCCTTGTCTAATCAACAAAAGGGATTGGCTAGTCCAGGAGCAAACGGCTCTTGGTAAAGACATCTCAAATCCGTTTATGGCTTGCAATTTGCCCAAAATTGTATGGTTCCTCAACTCCCCAAAAACAAATGAGTTGGCTAGCCCGCAAGATTATGGCTTGTGGTAAAGGCCGTGGAAAATCCATAATTGGTAATCAGCTCACCAAGATGTTGACTATTCCATCAAGAGCTGGCTAGTCCAGAAGCAAACGGCTTTTGGTAAAGACTACTCAAATCCGTTGACAGCTGGTGGTTTGCTCAAAATCACACGGTTATCAGGTGTGCCACAGTTCTTACACCTGGCTACTCCAGAAGTGATGGCCTTTGGTAAAGAGTTTTTCAAATCCATCAAGTTTTCAAAACAGTATTACTAGGGACTAGCAATAGTTTAGTGTGGGGGATTGATGAGTGCTCAAACACTCATCATTTTTGGTCTAATCTGAACTGCAAAACATACAAAAACACTCAGAAATGCATCAAAATACTAAAAATATTTCAAAATTGTGTTTTATATGTTTTAGATGCAAAATGAGCAAAAACAAATGAAAAACGCACAAAGTTTGCAAAATTGGCAGTTTCAGTCCCCCAACTTTCATAAAATGACAAAACTAGTCCCTGGATATTCCAAATATGAAAAATTATCACCAAAGGTCCTTTTACAATCATAAGTTGTCATATTTTGTCCTTTGGTGAAAAATTGGAAAAGTTTTGAGAATTTACAGTTTTAGTCCCTAGAGTTTCAGTAATTGACAGATTTGGTCCCTGGTGGGATATTTTTTAAAGGAAAATCATTTTTAGTCCTTGGAAATTCAAAATGTTCAATATTGGTCCTAGGATAAAAGTTTTTCACAAAATGGCAAGAATGGTCCCTTAACTTTGAAAAATGCCATTTTTAGTCCCGGGAATTTGAAAAATGGAAAAATACTAATTATAGTCCTTTGGTTATTGGTACTTGACAAGAATGAACCTTTTAAACTTTTGGAAAATGTCAAATTCAGGCCACAAGTTTCAGTTAATTACATGAATGGTCCTTGTTATTTTGAAACTTGAAATAAAACAAACCAAAGGGACTCATTTTGTTATTTACCCAATCCAAACACATGGCCTGGTCCAAAATTAAATCCTTGGCCCAACCTCACCACCGGCCTAACCTCAGATTTCCCCACCATTAACGCCCCTAATTTCCAGTATCTTTGTTCCCCCCCCCCCCTCCTCACCAACTATCACCAAACACTCAACCACACCACTCCAACCCCTCCCCTTCATTAAATGCTACCCCTGTTTCACCAAACCCACTTAACCTGCCTTTTACCAATTTTCCCGCCATTATACATTTGAACAGTGGGGATCAAATGCTCTCATCCAATGGCTCAAACTAGGTGTGGGAAAGTCTTGAAGTCTCCAAGGGCTTATAAAAAGAAAAGAAAAAGAGAAGAAAGATTATTGGTTTAGCAGTTAGTAGTGTAGCCTTAGAATAGTTGTAATGTAGGTTTTTAGGTCGAATTAGCTTAAATTTAGCTTTTCAAAGTTGTAATTTCATTTAAAAAAGCATGTAATTCACTCTATTAGTTATTGTATTGTTATTTTGAATTCAGGTTTCCTTTATAGTTAAGTTTTTAATAATTTCAAATTAAAAAAAATATCCAAATTATTGTTGAGCTTTGTAAGTTATTGGTTCCTGTTAGATAAGCTCAAACAGCCTTTGGATAAGCCCAATAATCTCTTTCATAGCTTATCTGAGCTTATCCTGGCTGTTCATATGCAATTGCCCATTGCAACTTATTTTCAAGTAAGTCCACTAATTCAAACTTTGAATCTCCATGCTCAGTAGCCATAGCTGTTTCTTATTGCTTATTATGGTTTATGAATGCTTATTTAATGTTTGTATGAACTTAAGATTCAGATTCATGGCTTAAAGTTTGGGATTGCTTCACAAATCTCACTCAGTGATCACATATAGGGGTGTTTGGATTAGTGATCTTTGGGTAGTTCTATTGTTACTTTGCTGTCAATTTGACATAAGTAGATTGCATAAGGTTAGTTTAGGCCAGGTATTGCTTCAAATCACAAACCTCAAGTGAGAAAAGTCAAATCTTCACTCTATGTTCCTTAACTGCTTATCTGTTGATATTTCCAAGTAGCATAATCCATTTGTAGGTTCTAATCTTGGTTAGTTTGCTTAAAACAGCTTCATTGTAGCTTAATATAACTTATTTAAGTAGCTAGGACAATTATATTTTTAGTTTAGTCAAACTTTTGCAAATTATCAAAAAGTCAAAATTTACCTTTGTCAGGAAATCTCAAATTTTGCAAGAATTATTTAGAATTTTGTGTTTGACTTTAGAACTTGTGCTTTTCACCAATTGTTTTCCACCACCTAGTCTTTATAATCCCACTATTAGCTTATTTTTGTGAATTTTTCTTAGGGCTTAATTGTTAGCTTAAAGTAAGCTGCAGGGCAAGGTTCACCCCTGCACACAGTCACCCAGGCTCAGACCCCCAACTTCCTAGGTCCTTCATGCCCTCATCAGTTGGCCCTAAGGTTTAAATTTTGATTCTTTGAACTCCCTAGGTGGGGGGCTCTCCATTGCAACCAAGCTTGTGCCCCCAATCACACTGATGTGCCCCCTAGACAGTCACCAAGTTTGTCCCTTTTTTCTGTTTTGAGCAAGGTTCTCATATTGCTTATTCAGCTTATTTGGCTTATCTTGAGGTCTAAATCTGTTCCATCTAACTTATTTTGGTTCCTTTAACTTATTGGTATCTTATTTTACCTTTGTGGGCCCCTCTAGTAGTCCACATCAGCTTTTGCTTTTGACAGTTGACCAAAGTCAACTGTCTCACTAATAAGCTCTAAAACAGCTTATTCTTAAGTTTTAAAAAGTTTGTTTTGATAAAAGTTTTTCATTTTTAGTTGTAAATCAAGTCTCCAAAAAGAAAATCCAGAAAATCAAATGTATTTTTAAGTGATAGTTTCTATTTAATTTAATTTAAATTTTATTTTTCATTTTTAGATTTTTATTAAGTACTTGTCATTTTTATATTTTTATTAATTATCTCTTATATTAAAGTATTTATAGTAATTTTCTCAGATTTTTATTTTGTCATTAAGTATTTATTAGAATTAATCTTAGTTTTATTAATAATTAATTAATATTAAGTTTAAAATAACATAATTAGTTTTTATTAAGTAAAACCTAGTTTTTATAATTTTTATAGGTTTTATATGTTATAAAATAATTTTAGAAATTTTATTAGAATTTTTACTGTTCATTTAGTATTTTTCTTAATTTAAAATAGTTTAATTAGATAATTAGTAATTAATTAATAGAAAAACCACAAAAAGACAAAAAATACTTATTTTTATTTTTAAAACTTATTTTTAGTCATTTTATAATTTTAGAAATTTTATTTTCACCTTTTTAGTATTTAAATAATATTATATTGTATTTTAGTTATTTAAGTATTAATAATAAGTATTAAATAGTTTTTAATTAATAATAAATAATTAAATAGTGTAAAAATTAATTTTAATTTACTAAAATTTTCTTTTACTTTTAAGTTTGTAAAAAAGTCATTTTCACCTCCTGGGTGTTTTCAGATTTCCGTTTTTACGTTTTATTTCGTACGTTTATGTTTTATTTAAACGTAACGTACGCGTTTTTAGGTTTTAATCGTTTCTGGTTTTTCCTAGTTTCCCGTCTTATTCACATAGCTTATTTAAGCTATTTCATTGTAGATTCCGTAGTTTAATCAAACTCAAACCCCTTTCCATCCAAATTCACCCAATCACGAAACTGTTTGAATACAATCCACACCTCGTCGGGACATAACGACCCGGGGAAACACTATATTCCGCGGAGCATTGACTCTAGGCTGTTTGACCCTGTTGACCATCACCTGGTCAATATAAGTTGGTGGTTTGGAGCCAATCAATTTTTGGCAATATGTCTATGTGTTGGTTGTCTATATCTTGTGCTTGTCTTGATTCCACCATGCTAGGCTAGATTTATCTTGTGTTTGCTTAGATCTAATGAAACCTAGATGTTGATTATGTGTTGATTACTTGTTTATGGTTGTATTGGATGAATGATTTCGATGTTAGGCTTAAGAAAACTGGCAGATCTCCAAATGGTAACATGCTTGAACGTCTTAGGAAACATGAACCGATGTGCACTAGGTTTTATTGGTTGTATTTAATGCATGAGTAAATTCTAATGATCCCATGTTAGGAGCTTCTTAGCCGGCTCGACATAGGAGTGAAGTAGGCACTCATAGGATTGAGGAATTAAGTGCGCCACCCCATGAATGGTATTAAGGAATACAATTCGTCATCCACGCAACTATAACAAGTAATTAACATGTAAAAGATATCTAGGGAGTAGTGAAATCTAAGTAAACACATTTCTCCACTTATTGCTCACAACCTTAGTTTAATTTAGTTTTATTTTCATTTCTAGTATTTTATTTTAATTGCATCTTTAATATTGGGTTAGTTGACTAGCAACTAATTCCGCCCAAATCCTTCAAACCCGAGATTTTTACTTGCTTTCTAAAAAAATATAAAAATACAAAAATAATCATCCATCATCTTTAGAACTAGTATTTAGGTTTTCTAATCCTAGCGAAACTATTCCTAGCTGAACGATCAATCCCCCGGTACTTGTCACTATACTACACTACAACGATCAGGTACACTGCCTGGTGGGGGTTGTAAGCTTCTCGAGATCCCTCGAGAGGTAAAGCCTGGTGCAAACCCCACGCATCAAGTTTTTGGTGCCGCAGCCTGGGGAATAGTTATTGTCTAGGTTAGAATCCCTTTTTATTAGGTCTACTTGCTAGATTCCTTTCTAGTAAGATTTTATTTTTATTTTTAGGTTCTCTTTAGTCTATCTTATTTCTTTGTGTTTTTGTTCGTAACTTTTCACCACCCGACATCATGGACGATGGGAACATCTTTGAACCCGTCATCCCACCACAACAAAACCCACCACTAGAACCTCTTAGGCCCCGAACCTTAGGAGAGTATTCCCGACCTAGCCACCAAGGCTACCGAAACACCATTGAGCTCACCGGAGCCAATGTGACCCCCTTGCGATCCGACACCATCCGGTTGGTGCAAAGCGGATGTGCATTCCATGGACTTCGTTCCGAAGATCCAAATAAACATCTTAAGGACTTCCTTAAAATCGTAGACTCTATAGACCTAGATATTGAAACTAGAGAGACAACCCGATTACGCCTATTTCTAATTCTCTCTACGGGATCAAGCTAGTCAATGGCTTGAGCGTATACCCGCGGGATCCATCACCACATGGGATGATCTCACCACTCGTTTCCTTGCTCAATTTTTCCCACCGGGGAGAACTACTAAGGTTAGAAATGACATCTTGATGTTCCAACAACGTCAAAATGAATATCTTTATGAAGCATGGACACGTTTCAAGGACTTACTCCAAAAAGTCCCTCATCATGGCATAGATCTTTGGCTCTAAGTCCAAATTTTTTATGACCATATCGATCTCTCCACGAGGCGAGCCATTGACCAATCGGCCGGTGGTAAACTACGTGATCTTTGTGCGGAACAATCATGGGAACTCATAGAAGATCTTGCTCTCTATGACAACGAAAGTTGGAATGATTCCCGTGATTTGAACAAAACGGTCAAGGCAATATCTTTGCCTTCGAACAACTCTAGCACTCCCGACCGTAGGATCATGGAACTTGAGGACCAAGTCAAGTTTCTCATGAAATCTTACGAAGCTCCTAAGCCTTCAAGCCAAGTGAACAAAATCACTTCTTCATGCGAATTATGTAGTGGTCCCCATGACACTCGTGATTGTGTGGAACTCCCCGGAACAGCTTTTGCGGACTACGCATCCACGCGTACCGACGAAGCGGGAGATAAGTGGTACAATTTCAAGCCCGAGCCAGATCCTTACGGTGATTCATACAACCCCTCTTGGAAAAATCACCCAAACCTTAGGTGGAAACAAAATCAACCCAATTCTTCCAATCCGCCTAATCGTTACCAACCAAATGGTCCACTCTCGAACCGTACTTTCAACAACAACCCTTCTAACAACTATGGTAGTACCAACAATCTTGAAGGGTTGATGTCTAAATTCATGGCATCTCAAGAAGCTCGCATATCTAAGTTTGAAGCCGATTTCAAACAAAAGCAAAGCGAGATGACCACCAAAATTGACGCATTATTGAAAGTTCTCAATGACCGAGAAATGGGAGCACTCCCAAGCGACACGGTCAAGAATCCGAAACTAAACATTAATTCCATATCTTCAGTTTCGTCACCCACTTCGTGTCCACAATACTACTCGGTTAAATCAACGAGCACGTGTTTCAAACAAAACCAAATTCTTCAAAAGGACCAATCAAGTAAAACACCCGATATAAAACCGGTCGAAGGTATAGTTGAAACACCTCCTACGCAAGACCTTGACGATGAATTCAAGGAACTTCACCTTGAACGCCCCGTCATTGATGTCTTAGCCCGTGCTCCCTACTATAGTGCCCTCCTAGAAAAATATGAGAAGTTTAAACTAGGTAAAAATGGGACCGCCTTCGTTCAAAACAAGTTGCCTAAAAAGCTTGATGATCCGGGTATATTTGTTTTGCCTTGTAAATCCGAAGCTTTCGACACACTAGCCGATTTAGGATCAAGCCTCAACTTGATTCCCTTATCCCTATTCACAACTCTTAAGCTAGGAAAGTTAGAGGAAACGGAGGTATTGATAGGTCTAGCGGATGGGAGTATTGCCCACCCGGTTGGAATGATTAAGGATGTAGTTGTTCACGTAGGAAAGTTAACTATATTAGCGGATTTTCACATCCTAGACATGGTTAGTGACACTACATGCCCATTATTGGTAGGAAGAGGATTTTTAGCAACCGCTAGCACCATGATAGATTGTAAGGAGTCTAAGATAGTGGTAGGTGAAGACGATACTTGGTCGGTGTACGATGTTAAGAAGCATAGTTATGATTGTGATGATGAACCGACACCGCATTGGGTAGAGATGAATAGGAGACCATCTAGATATGGACCATGGATAGAAAGGAACTTTATAGGACCTCAATGCCTATTCTATCTAGAAAAAGATTTCATTGAAAAGACACATTCGGTGGAACAACTCATAGCTGGAGATGAAGAGCTAGATCCCTTTGAGGACCCCTTAGTCTTTAGGAAGATGATTGAGTTCTTGAGCGTAATGCCTATTAATATAGAGATGAATAAGTGGAAAAGAGAGGGAGACAAGTGTAAATGGAGGTGGGACAAGCCACCTAAAGAAGGTGACGGATCATGGCATATGAGGATGACTTTGTATGATCCGGATGGAGAAAAGTTTGAAAGGTCATACCATACTAAGGAAACCGATAGGAAGTTGAAACCTAAGTTTGATCCCAGAGATGTCCTCAATGAGGAACTCACCCGTATCACGTAGTAACCCATGACCTTGAGTCTAGCTACAAGACTCGTAAATAAAGAAAAGCGCTTCTTGGGAGGCAACCCATGCTTTGTGTGATTTTATTTTGTTTGTTTGTTATTTGCTTCCGTATGCATGTTTTATTTTTATTGTTGGTAGATCATGTTTCTAAACTAAATAGTGGAAATACTTTACTTTGTTGTTTTGGCCTAGTCTTAACTCCACCTAAAAGTATTTTTGCAAAAGATAAGTGTAAGGGGAAACCCCAAATATGTTTTTAAGAAACAAACCGATCATGATTCTCCACAATATTAAATGGACATGTATATTCGTATTTGTTAGAGTCAAATGCTTGTATTGAGTCATAATGAAGTTTTGCAGGATTTTCCAGGAAGTAGGACCAAGTTTTTCCAGAAATTTTCTGGAAACTTAACATAAGAATTTATGCAGGTCACTTCTGACGGCGTCACGAGTTTACTCTTGACGGCGTCACGTGTAAAAATCTGGAAATTTTACCAGTTTTGTTTTTCTAACGGAGTCTTAAGGTTTTTGTTTTTCTAACGAAGTTTTATATAGATTGCCGCCGATTTTATGCGAGGTTGTCTTGTTTGTTTTCTCATGATTTATAGGAAGGGAAGCTTTGATTGTTCATTTTCTTGGAGGAAGATTTAACCTGGTCACCTTATTATCCATACCGAGCGAATCAGGGGAGTATTTGATTTCATTTGTTTTACTTATTTAACTTTTACATTCTTTACTTGAACATTGGGGACAAAGTTTATCTTAAGTGTAAGGGGAGGGTAAAATGATGATACCTTACAGATACACTTTCGCTTGAGTTTGTTTGTTTAATGGTAGATGTGTAATAAAACTATGAGAAATACTTGTTAGTGCAATTTTAGCGCCAAATTTAAAATTTTTTACAACATTTAGGAGTGAAACTTTAGCCATAGCAAGCGTCTCATGGATAGGAGATTGTATGACTAGCACAAAACCGTACTTTCAGAAAAATTTTCCACCCAAATATGTGAGGTTCGCCTTTAGATTTGATAGGAAAAGCATTTATTATTAGTGCTTATGAGTGTACCGGTAGCATTTAGATTCTAGAACTTGCGTTAGTGATGCATCCCGAGACCGCTAGTGAGACTACATTCGTGTAGTAGGATTTACTACATGATAAGAGGCATTAGGATCACCCTTGTGTTAAACCCGTATCATAATTACTTGACCATTTAAGTCATATTACTTGGCTAGTTAAGTCAATTAATTTTTCCCACAACCTTAGCGTTGTACTCATTTTTAGTACACGAAACCCCTAGTACACCCCTCCGAGCCTATCCTTTCGTTTCTAACTTTAAGCATTTTACTTAAAGGAAGAATTTGTTACACCCCACTTAAATGTACACCCAAATCGCCTTAGCCTTCCATGTATGCACTCATTTTTAGTGCATCATTGTTATTTGTTAAACCCTAAGTTAACTATCTAATTGATTACATGGTTGCTAATACGAGTCATATCCTTGTACATATTGTTTTGGGACGATTGGGACTCATGGGTAAAGTACTTATTTTATGGAGTAATGGGGAAGAACATCATTTATTACCCCCATATGTGCGTTAATCTTAAAAGTACTCCAAGTGTTTTGATTATCTTAATTCGAGTCATTAGATTAGTTTATTGTAAAGTATGTAAAAATTCAAGTGTAAGGGGAACGTTCATTCCCTATAATGTATTATTCTGGATGGTAGGGTAAGAATGTATGCAAAAAAAAAAAAAAAAAAATCGAAAAAATCAAGAAAAATAAAAGAAAAAAATAGAAAAAGAGAAAAAGAAAAAAACATACGGACTACCATCCCTTTTTATTCTATGTTCATTTTAAAAATACAAAAAGAATCATCCCTCATCTCTAGAACTAGTATTTAAGTTTTCTAATCCTAGCGACACTATTCCTAGCTGAACGATCAATCCCCCGGTACTTGTCACTATACTATACTACAACGATCAGGTACACTGCCTGGTGGGGGTTGTAAGCTTCTCAAGATCCCTTGTGAGGTAAAGCCTGGTGCGATTCCCACGTATCAGTGGGAAAGAAGGAGAGAGACTCCAGGGCATATAAAAATCAAGTGGAAAGAAGAAACAAGTAGTAGTTAATTTAGAATAGTCCTTAGTGTAATTTTTGGGTCGAATTAATGTATTTTTAGTTTCCAGTTGTTAAATTCAGTTTAAGAAGCTTGTATTCAGTTCATTTAGTGTAATATAAACTTTATGTACCCTTAATTCCAAGTTATCTTTATTAAAGTCCCAATTTGAATTTTCAGTTGAAATTACCATTTTAAGTGAAAATCTTGTTTTGATTTGTAATATTGTTAAAAGGTGTTGGTTGTTGATTGTTTAAGCTTAGTGAAGTTTATAATAAGCTTTTTTCAGCTTCTTGAAAGATAGAATCAATGTTACTTTTAAAATGCAAAAATAAAAAAAAAATCCAAGAAAAAATAGTACAAAAATGAAAATCAGAAGAAGGAAGAAGTTGATGGTGGAATGCTGTGGTTATTAGAACCTCATGGGAGGTATTAGGTTGGGACAAAAGCTTTTTGTTCCTGGTTTTGAGCCCAAGGGTCATTGTAAGTCCTAATTTCCAAAATTTAGTGTAAATTTTCCATATATTATAGTTGTTGGTTTCTGCTAAAAAGGAGTGTTTGATTTAGCTTAAATGTGATTAGTATAGCTTAGTATAATTTAACTTTTAAGATTCATGGCTTAGAATCTCAACTGCTTCAAACAAATCCATTTTCAGTTTCATTAGGGGGTGTTTGGCTCAGGTATATGCACTATGGTTCAGGGAGTTTTTGTGGTTACTCATTGCTCAGACATGTTTCTCTAAGTCAAAATAGCATATAAAAATCTTAAAATTGGTAGGTTTAGTTGATAAAAGTCAAAATCACCCTCCATCACCTCAACAGTTGACTGTTGAGGTTTTGGGACCTCAAACCCCCCACATTAGCTCATAACTCATAACTTTAGCTTAAATTAGCTTTATTATAGCTTGTTGTAACCTTATTAGCTTATAGGATCCATCAGAAGTTCATAAAAGTCAAATCTTTAGTTCATAAGAAAAGTCAAATTTGCGTGATACTCAGTTTTTACAAAAATTGCAAGAATTAAGTTGAATTTTGTGATTTGATTCATGGGTTGAAACTTGTTTCTAGTTAAAACCCTCCAGCTCAACTCTTGAATCCCACCTTCCCCACATTTTTGTGAATTTTGTACTGCGCCCCACCTTGGACCAAAGTAGGCTGCAGGGAAGACCCCTGCCCTGCTGCAGCAGCACCACTCCTACCACTACCACTTTGGTGGTGGTTTCTGACCACCACAGTGGTCCCACAGGCCACAACTTTGGTTTTTTGAACCCCCCTCCTGGCTCTTTTCATGTTTTGACCATTGTTTTGACCTTAAGACCCCTAGGACCCACCTGAATCAACACCTCAACCTTGTCCACACTTCAGCTCCGATTGTCAAACAAGGAACCCATTTCCTTGTAACACTTTCGACACATCGTATTATGATGAACCTCCATCTCCACCAATTCCTCAAAGACTTCTCCTTGATCTTTTAGATTTAGTGAAAGATTTGAGAGGAACCACACATACCCCAGATAATCCAAAACAAAAATCGATGGAAGAATTGTTTGCTGAAGAACAGGCTGCTAAAATAAATTCCCAAGATGCTTATGAAAGATCTATTAGGGAATCAATAGCAAAAGAAAAAGCAGTCAGATCTAGCTCTCAATTCCGTTTCATTCCTGATGACAGTGATGATGAGGATACACTTGATATCCTTGGATTTTATAAAGATTCATCAGGTTCATCAGATGAAATTCCATCACTTGAGATTCCATCTCACCCCACTCTTATCACACCCGAGGTTCCCACTCACTCTCTGAGCATGGGGGATGAGCATCTTGACACTGTTCCTGAAAGGGAATCGGACGAATTTATAAAGTCTAGTGTTGAGAACCTTGCCTCAATCTCAAGAGAGTCACAGGGAATTCTTGATCATATATGTGATATTCCTCCTCCTCTTATCTTCCCGAATGATGATGTTCAGATGTTCTCCGATTCTACTGATGACGATTCGTTATCTTGTAGAGACATCATTTTTATGGAAGAATTACCTTCTAAGCTAGTTAGTTTAGAAGAAGAGAATGATGAGATTGACACTGAAATCAAGGATGAAGCACCTCTTACAACATTATTGAATGTCGATCTCCTCATTTCTAAAATCGAGGCTTTCAAAGAGAAATATATTTCATCTCCTATCCCGATTAAGGATAGTGACATTTTCTCCGATGATCCTATTCCGGAGTTTGAAGCCTTTACCTTTAATCATATTGGAGAGAAGATTAGTGGCAGTACCACTTCTCATTCTCAAATTTCTCTTCCCGAATATGATTCATTCACCTTTGAGGAGTTCTCCGGTGAACTCACTCATATCATATCTCCACCGGAGTATGATAACTTTTACTTTGATCTAGACAAAGTTGATCTTTGTTTTCCGGAGGGAAATATTCTCAACCTTGAGAATTTGATTGATATAAAAATCCCAACCCTCCCACCCATAATATGTCTAGATCATACGAGCCTAAATGATGAGATTCATGATATACCAATCATGAATTCTCTTTCTGATGATGATGACTTTATATTGATTGTCATCAAGATCTTTCTACCTTTCTTCACCTACAGGGTGACCTCTCCTGTTCTTCATTCCTTTGGGAATGAAGACATTATCTTTGACCCTGGCATCACCGCTTATAGTTTATACTATTTCAAGCCGGGATTATATCTCATCGGTGTGGAACTTTCACGTGCTTCATATGTTTGTCCAAACATCTTGAATGAAAGTCCGATGTAGATTGTTTCTTCCACATCATGCTTCCCCAAGGACAAATGAATTCGGGGTCGAGTCAAGCTAGCGACTCGGTAAACAAAAACAGTAGCATGCTTATAGGGTTTTCACCCTAAGTGTGGGGGAGTTACCCCCACTGTGCTTACTTATATAGTGAAAATACAAAATGGTGTTTCCACATTTAGCTTGTAATGTTGCCCTTTTACGTTCAAAGAGTCGGAATAATAGGCGGGACTTTGAATATTGAGGACAATATTCATTCTAAGTTTGGGGGGGTATTTCGCTATTCTAGCGAATTTTATCACATTTTACTATCTTATACCCCCGTTTTTTGCAAAAATTAAAAAAAAAAATCACTAAAGTTTCAAAATTTTTGTGGTTATCAGTCCGCCATGTCTAAACGACAAAAGGATCGGCTAATCCAGGAGCAAATGGCTCTTGGTAAAGATATATCAAATCCGTTTATGGCTTACAATTTGCCCAAAATTGTATGGTACCTCAACTCGCCATATCCTATAAAGCGAATTAGTTGGCTAGCCCGCAAAATTATGGCTTGTGGTAAAGGCAGTGGAAAAACCATAATTGGTAATCAGCTCACCAAGATGTTGACTAGGTCCATCAAGAGTTGGCTAGTCCAGAAGCAAACGGCTTTTGGTAAAGACTAATCAAATCCGTTGACAGCTGGTGGTTTGCTCAAAATCACATGGTTATCAGGTGGACCATAGTTCTTACTTGAATCGATACATCCGGCTACTCCATAAGTGATGGCTTTTGGTAAAGAGTTTAAAATCCATTGAGTTTTCAAAACAGTTTATTGCTAGGGACTAGCAATAGTTTAGTGTGGGGGATTGATGAGTGCTCAAACACTCATCATTTTTTGTCAAATCTGAACTGCAAAACATACAAAAACACTCAAAAATGCATCAAAATACTGAAAATATTTCAAAATTGTGTTTTATATGTTTTAGATGCAAAATGAGTAAAAACAAATGAAAAACATACAAAGTTTACAAAATTGGCAGTTTCAGTCCCCCAACTTTCATAAAATGTCAAAACTAGTCCCTGGTCATTCAAAATATGGAAAATTATCACCAAAGGTCTTTTTAAAATCATAAGTTGTCATATTTAGTCCTTTGGTAAAAAATCTGAAAAGTTTTGAGAATTTACAATTTTGGTCCCTGGAGTTTCACTTTTTGGCAGATTTGGTCCCTGGTGGGATATTTTTGGATGAAAAATCATTTTTGGGTCTTTGGGAATTCACATGTGTCACTTTTAATCCCTGGATGAAAATTTTGAGAAAATTACATGTTTAGTCCCCCAAGTTTAAAAATTGGCAAAAATGATCCCCGGATTTCAAATTTTGGAAAATTACATCTATGGCCCTTGGATTATCACAAATGGCAAGTTTGGTCCTTTGAGCAACTTTGGAGGAATTACAGTTCAGGCCCTTCACTTTTCCAGAATTACATTTATGGTCCTTGTGTTTAATTACCATGCCAAACGGACCCTTGTTTATTATTTACTCCAAAACCAACCAATCCAACCCAACACACCCTTTACCCTTTACCACCCCAGCCCACTCACCAGCCCACCAAGCCCAATCCCTTTTAAATAAAAAAAAAAAAAAAAAAAAACCCACCCCGTTTATATTACCCCCTCGGTCAACACCAAAGTCAAACCTCATCCCTTCCACCCTCCCAATTGGCCTGCTAAACCACTGCTATACTCCACCTCCCCCCTCCTCCAACTCACTAAACCCATACCTGTTCCCCCCAACTTACCACAACCCTCCAAGATGCATTTAATTCCCACAAATCTCTCCAAGCAACCCCAACTGTCCCAAGACCTTTTTGGCGCCAAAACATATTTAAACGGCCATGATCACATTTAATCATCCAACGGCCATGAATCAAAGTGGGAAAGAAGGAGAGAGACTCCAGGGCATATAAAAATCAAGTGGAAAGAAAAAACAAATAGTAGTTAATTTAGAATAGTCCTTAGTGTAATTTTTGGGTCGAATTAATGTATTTTTATTTTCCAGTTGTTAAATTCAGTTTAAGAAGCTTGTATTCAGTTCATTTAGTGTAATATAAACTTTATGTACCCTTAATTCCAAGTTATCTTTATTAAAGTCCCAATTTGAATTTTCAGTTGAAATTACCATTTTAAGTGAAAATCTTGTTTTGATTTGTAATATTGTTAAAAGGTGTTGGTTGTTGATTGTTTAAGCTTAGTTAAGTTTATAATAAGCTTTTTTCAGCTTCTTGAAAGATAGAATCAATGTTACTTTTAAAATGCAAAAATAAAAAAAAAATCCAAGAAAAAATAGTACAAAAATGAAAATCAGAAGAAGGAAGAAGTTGATGGTGGAATGCTGTGGTTATTAGAACCTCATGGGAGGTAGTAGGTTGGGACAAAAGCTTTTTGTTCCTGGTTTTGAGCCCAAGGGTCATTGTAAGTCCTAATTTCCAAAATTTAGTGTAAATTTTCCATATATTATAGTTGTTGGTTTCTGCTATAAAGGAGTGTTTGATTTAGCTTAAATGTGATTATTATAGCTTAGTATAATTTAACTTTTAAGATTCATGGCTTAGAATCTCAACTGCTTTAAACAAATCCATTTTCAGTTTCATTAGGGGGTGTTTGGCTCAGGTATATGCACTGTGGTTCAGGGGGTTTTTGTGGTTACTCATTGCTCAGACATGTATCTCTAAGTCAAAATAGCATATCAAAATCTTAAAATTGGTAGGTTTAGTTGATAAAAGTCAAAATCACCCTCCATCACCTCAACAGTTGACTGTTGAGGTTTTGGGACCTCAAACCCCCCACATTAGCTCATAACTCATAACTTTAGCTTAAATTAGCTTTATTATAGCTTGTTATAACCTTATTAGCTTATAGGATCCATCAGAAGTTCATAAAAGTCAAATCTTTAGTTCATAAGAAAAGTCAAATTTGCGTGATACTCAGTTTTTACAAAAATTGCAAGAATTAATTTGAATTTGGTGATTTGATTCATGGGTTGAAACTTGTTTCTAGTTAAAACCCTCCAGCTCAACTCTTGAATCCCACCTTCCCCACATTTTTGTGAATTTTGTACTGCGCCCCACCTTGGACCAAAGTAGGCTGCAGGGAAGACCCCTGCCCTGCTGCAGCAGCACCACTCCCACCACCACCACTTTGGTGGTGGTTTCTGACCACCACAGTGGTCCCACATGCCACAACTTTGGTTCTTTGAACCACCCTCCTGGCCCTTTTCATGTTTTGACCATTGTTTTGACCTTAAGACCCCTCGGACCCACCTGAATCAACACCTCAACCTTGTCCCATTTTCTGATTTGAGATAAGTTTCAAAGTGCTTAAACTTTGCTTATTTGCTTATTCTGTGAGAGTCTTTGCTTGAATTTCACTTAATCATGTCCAAATAAGTTATTTGGACCAGAATCACCCATAGTGGGTCCCACTTAAGCTCATTTGAGCTTATTTTCCTCTTTGATCAACAAAAGTCAACTGTGGTGCTAATAAGCTTCCACAATGCTTATTTTTAAGCTACAAAAAAGTTGTTTTTACAAACGTTGTTAGTTTTTAGTTGTAAAATAGTTTTCTAAAAGAAAAATCCAGAAAAACCAATTTAATAATAAGTGATAGTTTCTATTTAATGTAATTTAAATTTTGATTTTCATTTTTAGATTTTTATTAAGTACTTGGCATTTTTATATTTTTATTAATTACCTTTTATATTAAAGTAATTTTAGTAAATTTCTCAGATTTTTATTTTGTCATTTAGTATTTATTAGATTTAATATTAGTTTAATTAATAATTAATCAATAATTAAGTTTTAAATAGCAAAATTAGTTTTTATTAAGTAAGACCTAGTTTTTATATTTTTTCTAGCTTTTATAAGTTATAAAACATTTTTAGGAATTTTCTTGTAATTTCTACTGTTCATCTTATAGATTTTATAATTTAAATAGTTTAAATAGTTATTAATTAATATTTAATATAATAATTAGTAAAATAGTGTAAAAACATGTAAAATAAACTTTTTATAATTTTTTGGGATTCCTGTGATGGTTAATTAGATTTGTAAAATTTTTCTTAATTTTCTAAGTTAGTTTGTTATTTTTAATAATTTAAATTAATTAAAACTAGTTAAGTAATTAATAATTAGTAATTAATTAATATTAAATATTTAAATAGTGCAAAAATTAATTTTACTTTTCTAAAAATTTTCTTTTATCTTTAAGTTTGTAAAAAAGTCATTTTCACCCCCTGTGGGTTTTCAGATTTGAGTTTTCACGTTTTATTTTGTACGTTTACGTTATTTAAAACGTGAACGTACGCGTTTTTAGTTATTAATTGTTTTTTAGGTATCTAACTTTCACGTAATCATCTATATAGCTTGTTTAAGCTATTTTCTTGTAGATTCCTAGTTTAACCAATCTCAAACCCTTTTCCGTCCAAATTCACCCGATCACAAACCCGTTTGATAACCATCCACACCTCGTCGGGACATAACGACCCGGGGAAACCACTATATTCCTTGGAGCATTGACTCTGAGCTGTTTGACCTTGTTGACCATCCTTTGGTCAATTTAGATTGACTGTTCGGAGCCAATCAGGCGCCAAAATACTTTTTTGGCTTTTTACTCTTGATACTTGATGCCAGAAGTATACTTTGGAGTTTTGTGTTTGTTTGAGATGCAAGGGGGGAGATTGAGTGTTGCAGAGGGTGAGGGTAGGGGTGATGATGGTGGTGTTTGGAGGGTAGCAGGTTTGAGTGGGTTCTGATGTGGAAGGGTGGAGGTGGAGAGGTCAAAGGCAAGGGTTTGACCCGTTTTAATATTAAAACGAGAATGGGGTGGTGGTATGTGTTGGATTGGGCCAAGGGTTTGTAGAAGTGGGCTTGGAGTTAAAAGGGTGGATTGGCTTTGTGTTGGATTAGGGGAGTAGTAGTAATACTAGGATCCGTTTGGTTTGTATTGAATAAATCCCAAGGACCAATTTTGTAACTTTGCCGAAACTTGAGGGCTTTTTTTGCCAAATTCCCAAAGTTGATATAAGGACCTATATTGAAATATGTGAATAGTACAAGGGTGTTTTTTTGACATTTTCCATTTTGAGAATACCTAGGGACTAATTTTGCCAATTTAGAAAGTACAAGGACCAAACATGTAATTTTCTCAAACTTTTTACCCAAGGATCGTTTTTGATAATTTTTGACTTTTAAAAACCTTGGGTTGACTTTTCTTTTATTTTAAACCTTCAGGGACTAGTTTTGTCAATTTTTGAAACTTGAGTGACTGAAACTGCCAATTATGCAAACTTTGTTCGTTTTTCATTTATTTTTAAACATTTTGCATCTAAAACATATAAAACACAATTTTGGAATAATTTCTGTATTTTGATGCATTTTTGAGTGTTTTTGGATGTTTTGGCAGTTCAGATACGATAAAAATGATGAGTATTTACACACTCATCAATCCCTCACACTAAACTATTGCTAGTCCCTAGCAATCTTTTTGAGAAAAATTAACGGATTTGAAACTCTTTACCAAAAGCCATCACTTCTGGAGTAGCCAGACGTATCAATTCAAGTAAGAACTATGGTCCACCTGATAACCATGTGATTTTGAGCAAACCACCAGCTTTCAACGGTTTTGATTAGTCTTTACCAAGAGCCGTTTGCTCCTGGACTAGCCAACTCTTGATGGACCTAGTCAACATCTTGGTGAGCTGATTACCAATTATGGTTTTTCCACTGCCTTTACCACAAGCCATAATCTTGCGGGCTAGCCAACTCATTCACTTTTTTGGATATGGCGAGTTGAGGTACAATACAATTTTGGGCAAATTGCAAGCCATCAACGGATTTGATATATCATTACCAAGAGTCGTTTGCTCCTGGATTAGCCAATCCTTTTGTCGGTTAGACAAGGCGGACTGATAACCACAAAAATTTTGAAGCACAAGTGAAAAAAATTTAAAATTTTTGAGATTTTGGCCAAAAACGGGGGTACTAGATAGTAAAATGTGATAAAATTCGCTAGAATAGCGAAATACCCCCCCCCCCCCCCCCCACACACACACACACTTAAAATGAATATTGTCCTCAATATTCAAAGTCACGGCTATTATGCCGACTCTTTGAACGTAAAAGGGCAACATTACAAGCTAAATGTGGAAAACACCATTTTGTTTTTCACTTCATTGGTAACCATAGCAGGGGTAACTCCCCCACACTTAGGGTGAAAACCCTATAAGCATGCTACTGTTTTTGTTTACCGAGTCGCTAGCTTGACTCGACCCCGAATTCATTTGTCCTTGGGGAAGCATGATGTGGAAGAGACAATCTCCATCGGACTTTCATTCAAGATGTTTGGACAAACATTTGAAGCACGTGAAAGTTCCACACCGATGAGATATAATCCCGGCTTTAAATAGTATAAACTATAAGCGGTGATGCCGGGGTCAAAGATAATGTCTTCATTCCCGAAGGAGTGAAGAACAGGAGAAGTCACCCGGTAGGTGAAGAAGAGAAAGAAAGTCATGATAAACATCTTGACTAACTCATCATCATCAGGAGGAGGATTCATGGATTCATCATCATGAATCTCATCATTTAAGCTCATGTGATCAAGACATATCTCGGGTGCGTCTAGATCAAAGTAGAAGTTATCATACTCCGGTGGAGATATGATATGAGTGAGTTCACAGGAGAACTCATCGAATGTGAATGAATCATATTCTGAGTTGATGTGCGTGAGTTCACGGGAGAACTCATCGAAGGTAAATGATTCATAATCGGGGAGAGAATTATGAGAATGAGAAGTGGTACTGCCGCTAATCTTCTCTCCCATAGGATCAAAAGTAAAGGCTTCAAACTCCGGAATAGGATCATCGGAGAAAATGTCACTATCCTTAATGAGGATAGGAGATGAAATAGGTTTCTCTTTGAAAGCCTCGATTTTTGAAATGAGGAGATCGACATTCAATAATGTTGCACGAAGTGCTTTATCCTTGATTTCAGTGTCAGTCTCATCATTCACTTCTTCTAAGCTGACTAGCTCAGAAGGTAATCCTTCCACATGACTGATGTCTCCAGAAGATAAATAATTTTCATCAACATGTGAAGTACTAAGCTCGATGTTGGGATTAGAGTTTAAAAGATTTTCAGTTTCTCCCATATCGGCTTCAAAATCAAGGAGACCATCATCACTTCCCAATGGAAGTGGATTGATGTGAGTAAGTTACTCAATAAGAGGGTCAACATCCGAATGAGGCAATGGTATCTCCTCATACTCAACTTCTCCATAAGATGTACAATCATCATTAAAATCGGAGAAAGTCTCAAAATGATCTTTTGGATTTTCAGGGGAAAAAGGTAAATCACACACATGATCAAAAGTCCCCTGTGACTCTCCTGGGATTGGGACAAGGATCTCAACACTAGACTTTATGAATTTGTCCGATTCCTTTTGAGGAACAGTGCTAAGATGCTCATCCCCCATATTCAGAGAGTGAGTGTGAACTTCGGGTGTGATATCAATAGACTGAGGGAGTTTAGAAGTACTAGCAGTTATGGAATTTTCAAGTTCCATTTGATCAACGACTAGTGACTTTGTCACATTATTTTCTCCCTGATTCTCCATGGAAGGAATCACAACAGATGAATCTGATGAATCTTTTTGAATAATAACAATGTTATCTTCATCATCATCACTATCATCATCGTCATCATAAAGAGCAGCATAGCGAAGATTGGCACGTATTTTGGTTGCTCTTTGCTCAGCAAGTAATTCTTCCATGCTCATTTCGTTTCTAGCATCTCGTTCTTCGGCAAGTAATTCTGCCATTGATTTCTCACGAGAATCTTGAAACGATGTAGTGGCAAACTCCTCCTTAAGTTTTTGCAATATCTCAAGAGCCTCTAGTAAAATGTTTTTCTCAGTATCATGAGGAGTTGCTTGGATCATTTGGTACTGTGGAGGTTGGTCTTTAAATGAATAGTCATAATTTTTGCAATGAAATGGATTCCTTGTTTGACAATCCGAGCTGAAGTGAGGACCTCCACAGTATTCACAACAGTAAAACTGATGTGGCTGTGAGTCGTATGTGCTAGAGTCATAATTGTTATCAGGAAACTGCTCATAGACAAGCGTATTGCCCGATTGACAATCAGAACTGTAGTGTGGGCCACCACAGTACTCACAATAGTTAAACTGTTGAGTCTGGTTCGGTGAGTTGTATGGATATTGGTCGTAACCAAAATTTTGACTATTTTGACAATCAAAACCTTGGTGAGGACCTCCACAATATTCACACGAAAAGTTTGGTGTATTTTGATACGAAGCACCATTGTGATTTGGATAATATGATTCTTGCTTGTATGAATGTAATGGGTAATTGGAAAAATTTGAAGAGTCGTTGAATGAGTTCGGATTAGGATCATAAGCAAATGAATTCCTTGAACCACAAAACAAACAACTTCCGTCTCGAATATCATTACCACATTGTTCACATGTACACCAACGACATGGTAAACCAAAAAGCGGCTCACCACAACCAACACAAGGAATAAAATCCGGAGGTGGGACAAGTGGTGTGCTCTTAGAGCTAGGAATTTCCACCACTTCCGTTATGGTCTTGGGTTTTTGTTCTTGATAAACGTGAAGATTGTGTAAGTCGTTCTTTTCAGTCACGGCCCTAAGCTCTGTACATTTGCTTGACAAACTTTTAACCGTAAACCGTGAAAGGTTAGAATCAATTCTTGAAGGTTTAGGAGCAATTGTGAGCTTAGATTTTTGGACAACTGTAGGTTGGACGTAGTTAGCACTTCCATCGTCAGAGGGAAGTACAGGGTCCTTTGTCACCCCGGTTTCTTGTTCCATTTCCCTCACGAGAGAAGGAATAGGAATCGATGGTCCATCATAATCAACACGACATCTCGACATTTTTGACAAGGCCTGAATTTTTTCAATTTTGCTCTTAAAGGCCCTTTGTTCAAAGAAATCGTCATCGAGAGATGCCATTACAATCAATTTCAGGACAAGTGGAAGAAGTTATAATCAAAAGGATAGAGGGTAAAGGGATGAAGAATCAAAAAGGTAGGAGGGTAAAGGTGAATATTTTTGGTATTTTTGATAAACATTTTTATAACAAAGAAAATCTTTTTGTGTTTTTGTGTTCGTTGAAAACTAGTTTTAAAAAGTTTTCAGGAACAGTTTTGTTTTTATAATAAGAAAATATGAACAAAGGATGGTAAATATACAATGAGTGTATATCCAGATTCACTAATCTGCAAAACCGTTTAAAATAACGCGCACAGCCTCCCCGGCAGCGGCGCCAAAATTTGATTGACTCCAAACGGTCAACCTAATTGACCAGGTGAATGGTCAACCAAGTCAAACAGCCTATAATCAATCTCCGTGGAAGTATAGGGTTTCCCCGGGTCGTTATGTCCCAGCGAGGTGTGATGGTAATCAAAAACGGGTTTGTGATCGGGTGAATTTGGACAGGAAAGGGGTAATGAAGGTTTTGAATGATTACGCTAAGGAAATACGAATGTGAACGATTTAAACAATCTATATTAACAATAACGTGAAACCTAGTTAACCTAAAACGTATTCTAAAAACTTAAAATCAGAGTTTGCTTATAAATAAGCAGAAAAATAAGCCAAAAGGGCTTAAATAGAAGCTATCACTTTTTTTATGTTTTGGTTTTTCTTTATTTTACAAACTACTTTTACGAACGTAACCTAAATTTAAAAACGTAAAAGTTTATTAAATAAAACGCGAGTGCGCGAAATAAAACGTGACTTTTATGCTACGCTAACCCTACGGACATGAAAATTATATTTTTACAAACCTAATAATCAAAGAAAATTTTAGACAAAAGAAAATTATTTTTTTGACTTTTATATTATTTATTATTAATTAAAAAATAATTAAATACTAATAAAACTAATTTAAATTATAAAAAATACTATATGAACAGTAAAAATTCTAAAACTTTTTATAAAAATACTAATTAATATAATTAAGCTAGGAAAAATATAAAAATGGTGAAAAGCTGATAAATAAGCTTGTAATAAGCTGAAAAGCTTCTACAAGCTTAATGGGAAAACTACTAGTATAAATAAAACAAGGAAAAACAAATACACTAACAACAAGGTAGCACAGATGGTGCACCCCTTTGGTCTGGGGTTGACTAGTCAAACCAAGGGGTCACAGGTTCGAATCTAGTTTGTGGCACATTTCTTTTTTATTTTTCTTTTTGGATTTTTCTTTTGCAAAAACATTTTAACAACAAAATAAACCAACTTTTGTGAAGAGGCTTCTACTGAAAAGCTTTTAATGAGCTTATACAAACTTTAAACCCCAACAGTTAAGGCTTTTTAAGCTTTAATGAAATTTGAAACTTGAAAAGCTAAATAATAAGCTACTAACTTGATTTCTAAGATGAGATTAAGCTAAGGTATACTAAGCTGGATCCAAATAAGCTACAACAAGTGAGAAAGCTCATTGATATAAGCCAAAAAGCAGAAATAAGCTAATCCAACAACCCTGCTACCTATGCAGGCCAAATGAGGCATTTGCAGGGGCATATGGGGTCTACTAAACCTACTCAGGGATCCAAGGAGAGGGGTGATCCAAAAAGTCTACCTGATAAGCTACAAAATAAGCCAAGAATACAGAAGTGGGGTCCACAGGTGTGCTCAATATGAGCTTGTAAACTTGGCCTGACTATACTAATGACTCAGAATATAGGTTTGGGAGGGTGGAATAGCACATCCAAATAAGCCAGGGGCAAAAGCTCCCAAGCTCACAATGAGCACATAACCAACAAGCTTGTTAGGTGAGCTTCTCATAAAGCCAAAGAACACTAGGTGGGGTCCACTACTGAGATGGGAATAGGCCTTGGAAGTTGGGCTATACACCCTGAATACTCAGTATAAGGACTGTGAACAGGTCAACTTATGGGGCAAAATAAGCTAAGGCAATGGGGCCTGAAGTCCAAAGTAAGCTAGGAACTCATAAGCTACACTAACAAGCTGCTCAAAAAGCAAGAATGGAGGTCAGGGGCCCACTAATGAACCAAGGAGAATGTCATGAAACTTGGGTGAGATTCCTGGTGCAGGGCATATGCATGCCCTGCAAGCTAAAATAAGCACTCATATAAGCCATAAGAAAATTCCTAAAAATAAGCAAACCAGGTAATTCTTAAGTTGAGCTGGCAAATATTAATCACTAAAAAGAGCAAAGCCTAATACTAAACACATAAATTGTAACAATTCACATTTTTCAGGATAATTACTATTCCCGGAAAATTTCACTATTCATTTTTACTATTCATTTTTCCCGAAAATTTTCCCGAAAGTTGATTTTTATTTGATATTCTCAAGTGATAAATCATTTCCATGGCAAATTAAATGTTTGACACTCGTCAGATCATTTTCGTGAAAGTTATTAAGGAATTACACGGAATTACACGTTTTAGGGTAAAACGTCATTCAGAAATTCTACGTACAACGAAACTCGACCGCGTTAAGTGACCCCGCATCAGAAAAATGTTTGACACACTCATGATTTATTTGAGAATTAATCGTGACAGAGAAAAACATGACCAAAGACTTCCCGGCAGGTCACCCAAGCCTGTACTACTCTCGCATGAGCACGCTTAACCGTATGAGCGATTAACCGTTAGACCACAAAACGCGTTTCTAAGACGATTTGAGTTTTCAACTTATTAGAAAAAGTCAACATATTTTTCCCTCCTCCATTGACCAAAAATCATCCCTTGATGTTATAAGTCATTCCTTGATTTTTAGGCTTACGGTTTGATGTCTAAAAGACATATAATACCAACCGACACTAGACTGAGCCCAGTCTAGACATTATAAGTCATTTTAAATCATTTTTATCACATTAGAAAAGTAACATTTTACTTTTCTCAATTTTACGCAATATTCGTACGTTTTACATATTACGCGTTTTAGACCCGTGTTTCCAGTTTTTTAGCAGGGTTTTAGCACCCGATAGATCCTACCACTCATTTTATATTTTATTATGGAACATATGGACATGTTTACCAATACTTTCAAGTTCCATAATTTTACGACACCCGATTTTACGTTTTGAGGCTTAATCATTTACGATTGGCATTTCCCGGAGTCATAACTAACCAAGTATCTTGGATAATACCAAGAAAAGCCTAACCCTTGCTCTCCAAGCTCATGAACCGCCCTAGGAGGGGGGAGTCACACCCATGTGGCTTCATCTCATGAATTTACCCATAAATCAACACTTAATTACAACTTGGTCACCAAGTTGTAGCACTTTCCTAGTAAGCTTCCTAACCTCCTCAAATGGAACTATAAATACTCCCTCCCCCCTTGTGTTGTGCCGTGCATCCCCAACCCCAAAACCATCCATCCTTAGCTTTATTTCCTTCTAATTTCTTGCAAGGTTCAAGTGCTTATTCAAGTAGAAACCCTAGTTTGATCATAAGTTACCAAAAATCTTCCAAACCCTAGATATACTTGGTGATTTCTCTTGAGTTTAAATCCACTCAATTCACCTCAATCTTCATCATCCATCTTTCAAGAATACCAAGGGTAGAAAGGTTGCATGAAGTGAAAAGGGTTGAAGCAAGTCTATCAATGTTCTTTTCCTTACTTGCTACTTTCCTTTCATCTTTGAAAGCCAAAAGTTGTAAGCCAAACCCTAACATGATTCTTGTTAAATAATCATATTCATGTTATTTACATATTATTTGTGCTATATTATGTCTTGTATTCATGTCCATGATGTATAAAAGTGAGTAAAACAAGTTATTGTACATGATTGATAAGACAAGTTACTATAACAAGCAAACTAGTGACTTTCTTGGAAAACCACGACCAAAATGGTAAAATTATGATATTGGATCATTACATATTACAGTAGAGGACTTAACAAGGAAACCATAGCAATTTGAACCACCTAAAACGAGTATACGAGTCAAAAGTTACGCCCATTTGAAGTTACCAAAACTTTTCGGCAAACTGCCAAATACCATTCTGATCAAATTTGGGTTTTTAAAGTCCCACTTCTGGTCCGATTCATCAAAAAGTTAAAACACGAAAATTGTCCGGAACGACATTTTCGTTTAGGAACAAAAAGCTCGAGCCCTGAAAACGCTTTCCGAGTGATAAATTTCTTCAAATTCTAAACAGCCCATTTTTAGACAAAGTCATTACATATAGGTTATGGTTTATGAAGACCAAAGGGGTCTTATGACCTATAATCAAGACCACCACCATGGCTAGAGCCAAGGTTGTGTCTCATGACCTTGGAACAAGGACCAAAGGTCATGGCTAGGCCATGACGAAATGACCATACCAACTTACATAGGCGTAAACATGAAACAATGAATTAGGCGATAACTTGAACAAGCAATTTGGATCTACTTCACTTAAAAAGGAACCATGAGATATTACCAAGAGAAAATGGTCATACAAGACTTATGAAACTACCCCTAATAACAATCTTCATGTACAAATAAACTTTCCTAAGTTTATTCAAATATCGGACATGTAACTTTTCGGATCAAAACTTATATCTATATATTTCATCAACTACTACAATAGTAGGGAGCCTCATGTGAGGAGTTCATTATGTAAGCCGTCGAGATGAGTTGTGGATTTACGAGTTAAAGTGTCCTGGCTCCTCGAACGCTTACTAACATGACTTCTGAATTATGTCGGCCCGAACGGTAGTAAACGATATACAAAACATACATGTTTCATGAATCATTTCTTTCAAAGACTTACAATATACATCATACCACATCATGGACTATAAATGCAAGATATATATATAGGCACTACGTTATATTCATTACTCAAATCCTAAGTCGCGACATTCTATTATAGGTTGCTCGTAGAAACCTTCACGATCCAACCGTTACATTCATTACTTGCTATCTTACTTAAGGTGAGTTCATAGCCCCACTTTCTATTACTTAATTGTTTTACAAACCCTTGGGGGGAATACATGCTATTTTAACCGAGCACAATGTTTTTAAATTGTATGCTTGCCTGATTGTTTTATTATCACTAAGTACCAACCTTGCTAAACCGAGATCCCTTATTATGAACCATTTAATCACTAGCAATAGTGAGTGCAAATATTGTGAATAGGCCTATTGGGATTGACGAATCCCATTTGTATTGACTAAGTTCAAACAAATGCATTAATATTTGAGATTTAGGAATATTAGCAAAGTACCTACCGGGATAAATCTGCCGATCGATATTGGTGCACGTTAACGTTATGGTGTCATAAGCTTAGTGTATAATACATTTTATGGGCGTATAACAACATAGCCTACCTATTTTGCTTTCCAAACATTGGTTTGAGCCTATAACTCACACTACCAACATATTGTGTTCAAACATTAAACAAACTCTATGAATATCACTCAACCTTTGTGTTGACCTCTCAAGCATGTATTTCAGGTTCATGACGATCAAGGATGGCACGGAAGGGCACGGATACTCAAGAGGGCTATAAATTTTATTATCATTCAAAACTCATTTAATGTGATTTGTAAACATGGAACCATTTGGGACCTCATTTTGTAACCTCTGATATTTATACAATTTGAATGATAAATCTCTTAAAACGACTCAATTGGAGTTCGTTTTCTATTATTGTGACTATTGTGCCGTCGAGTAACACCCAGTTTGAATTCCGCTGCATGAATGAATTGGGGGTGTTACAGATTGGTACCAGAGCCATGGTTATAGAGAAACGGGTCTAATTGAGACCTAAACTATAACTACAATCACAAACAAAAACATTTTATAGCCTTCCGCTCTCCGTGTCTTCCATCCTCCAGACGATTATGGACTTAGTAAGCATGTTATGCTATACAAACATATTAGTATATTCATATATACCCATTTTGAGCATTTCCCCGTAAGCATTAGTATATTGATATATAAACTCGGTTTATTTTCAATCATTTATCTAAACAATGGACTAAACATATCTGCGTATGTCTATTCTAGGGCATTTCGACACAATCACACTCTCCCAATCATGTTCCTACTCCAACATTCATTTTCCAAGACATTGTGAGATACAATGGTCTCATTCATTTTCCAAGACATTGTGAGATACAATGGTCTCATTCACTTTTCAAGACATTGTGAGATACAATGGTCTCATTCATTTTCCAAGACATTGTGAGATACAATGGTCTCATTCACTTTTCAAGACATTGTGAGATACAATGGTCTCATTCATTTTCCAAGACATTGTGAGATACAATGGCCTCATTCATTTTCCAAGACATTGTGAGATACAATGGTCTCATTCATTTTCCAAGACATTGTATGATACAATGGTCTTAATCATTTCTCAAATGTTTTGAGTCACACAATGGCCTAACCTACTTCCCAGACATTGTGAATTGCACAATGGTCTAACCTACTTCCGAGACATTGTGTTTTGTGCAAATGGTCTCTAGAATTATTCCATCACATCATCAATATCATTTCTTATGATATCAAAAACCCGTCACAATCTATCGATTTCAAAACAAGAAATATGAGATTTCTAAAGGACAAACAAATCCATCACCTACAAAAGCTGAAGTTCAGCTTTACATTTATCAAAGTTTTCTTCTGAAACCTTCATTATAAAAAAAAGTTCGTGATCCTGGCCAAGTATGTTCTATTTTAGAACTACTTAAAACTTCCTTTCCATACGTACCTACCCTTACTATCTTCTATGCAATGGAATATGAAAACATACGTTACAAGTCTTGTATGGACGGGACTTGCAACTGAAGGGTTGACATCGCCTTTGTTTAGTGAACAGTTTCCCAAAACCAACGGACATATCACAAGTATACCTAATTTAGGTATTTGAAAATTTTATCGAACCTTGGCTAAATATAGACTAGTCACCTATATTTAACCTAGGGACAGTGGAATATAGTCTGACTAACTATATTCGACTTAAAATTTCCAAATACTGAGAATAGTTGTACTAGGGTTATGTTTAGATTGATTTCCTACATGAACACGATAAACCACCATAATACATTAAAACAATCTAGAGACACGATAGTGTCTTACCACTCAGCGAGATCTTAACACCTTATTTGTATGATCTAGATTCATTCTTGAAATTTTTCATTTATGAGATAATCCGAACTACTATTTTGGGATAGTTATCAATTATTCTCTTCATCCTGTAGAAGTACTATCCTGTTTAGGTCCTAAGGATACCATTCCATCATAAACTTTTAAAATCTCTTAAGATTTTTAAAGCAAACTCAACATCTATACCTAAGAGTATTAATGTTAAGCATACACTACACACTTTTGTTCATCAACATATCACATCATTATCTTCACAACCGTTACAAACACAAGCTCATTAACAGATCTTGATGCACTTTTAAAGCTCAAATCATCCATAGTTACACCACAAGCACGCTCATCAGCTTTACAAGATTGAATATTCATCTTGTACTTTTGGAACACCAGTATCATCTCGTAATACACTACCTTGTAACTCACCGGCTAATTATGAATGTTGTGTCGGGAATTCTTGAGTAGGATGATTTATAATGTCCTTATTTGAATGGACTAGGATGCCTTTTCATTTAAATAAAGAAATTATAAATCATCGAACCATACGTTTATATTCCTTTAGTTACATTGTTTGGGATGCCTCTCTATGTAAATAAAGAATTATAAACAAGTGGGCTTAATTATATCCGAAATAACATAAGTATGAAGTCAATAAACACTAGATACAACAACAGATTACCTACTAGGCTATGATTGCAACGACTATCCCAATTTCCATTAGTACGAGGTTTACATTTTGGTTTTCATAATGATAGTGCAATAACAAACAAACTCATTGCGAGGCCATGTAACCATATGCATGTGCAGTCGTACCAAACTCATTACGGGGCCATGTAACCATACGCATGCGCAGTCGTACCAAACTCATTGCGAAGCCATGTAGCCATATGCATGGGCAGCCGTACAATTTAAACAGGACTTGGTCCAACCACATGTTCAACGCTTATTCCATGATTCGATTCTTATATCAATTGCTATTGATACTTGACAACAATATCAAGTTCTATTTGATATTCAACTACTATATCAATTCCTATTAATATTCGATTGCTATATCAATTTCCTTTGATATTTGACTATTACCATACCTTTCCTACATAAAAGTTATGCCAACACACGACGCAGACCCCTAGAATTCCAAGTCGGAGATAGGGTTATGCTAAAAGTATCGCCTTGGAAAGGTTTGATACGATTCGGTAAACGAGGAAAACTAAACCCAAGATACATCGGACCATTCAAAATCCTAGCCAGGGTTGGCCCTGTGGCGTACAGACTTGAGCTTCCATCAGAACTCAGTAGTGTACACCCCACTTTCCATGTATCTAACCTAAAGAAATGCTTGTCGGATGAATCACTAGTGATTCCACTCGATGAAATTCATCTCAATGACGATCTTCAATTTATTGAGGAACCCGTAGAAATCATGGACCGAGAGGTCAAACAACTCAAGCAAAGCCGTATTCCAATTGTCAAAGTTCGTTGGAACTCACGACGTGGTCCTGAATACACATAGGAACGAGAGGACCAGATACGTAAGAAATACCCACATCTTTTTACCAACAAAGTTTCTACTCCCAACGCAAATTGATCTCCGGGACGGAGCTCTCATATGGGGTGGAGACTGTAACAATTCACATTTTTCAGGATAATTACTATTCCCGGAAAATTTCACTATTCACTTTTACTATTCATTTTTCCCGAAAGTTGATTTTTATTTGATATTCTCAAGTGATAAATCATTTCCATGGCAAATTAAATGTTTGACACTCGTCAGATCATTTTCGTGAAAGTTATTAAGGAATTACACGGAATTACACGTTTTAGGGTAAAACGTCATTCAGAAATTCTACGTACAACGAAACTCGACCGTGTTAAGTGACCCCGCATCAGAAAAATGTTTGACACACTCATGATTTATTTTAGAATTAATCGTGACTGAGAAAAACATGACCAAAGACTTCCCGGCAGGTCACCCAAGCCTGTACTACTCTCGCATGAGCACGCTTAACCGTATGGGCGATTAACCGTTAGACCACAAAACGCGTTTCTAAGACGATTTGAGTTTTCAACTTATTAGAAAAAGTCAACATATTTTTCCCTCCTCCATTGACCATAAATCATCCCTTGATGTTATAAGTCATTCCTTGATTTTTAGGCTTACGGTTTGATGTCTAAAAGACATATAATACCAACCGACACTAGACTGAGCCCAGTCTAGACATTATAAGTCATTTTAAATCATTTTTATCACATTAGAAAAGTAACATTTTACTTTTCTCAATTTTACGCAATATTCGTACGTTTTACGTATTACGCGTTTTAGACCCGTGTTTCCAGTTTTTTAGCAGGGTTTTAGCACCCGATAGATCCTACCACTCATTTTATATTTTATTATGGAACATATGGACATGTTTACCAATACTTTTAAGTTCCATAATTTTACGACACCCGGTTTTACGTTTTGAGGCTTAATCATTTACGATTGGCATTTCCCGGAGTCATAACAAACCAAGTATCTTGGATAATACCAAGAAAAGCCTAACCCTTGCTCTCCAAGCTCATGAACCGCCCTAGGAGGGGGGAGTTACACCCATGTGGCTTCATCTCATGAATTTACCCATAAATCAACACTTAATTACAACTTGGTCACCAAGTTGTAACACTTTCCTAGTAAGCTTCCTAACCTCCTCAAATGGAACTATAAATACTCCCTCCCCCCTTGTGTTGTGCCGTGCATCCCCAACCCCAAAACCATCCATCCTTAGCTTTATTTCCTTCTAATTTCTTGCAAGGTTCAAGTGCTTATTCAAGTAGAAACCCTAGTTTGATCATAAGTTACCAAAAATCTTCCAAACCCTAGATATACTTGGTGATTTCTCTTGAGTTTAAATCCACTCAATTCACCTCAATCTTCATCATCCATCTTTCAAGAATACCAAGGGTAGAAAGGTTGCATGAAGTGAAAAGGGTTGAAGCAAGTCTATCAATGTTCTTTTCCTTACTTGCTACTTTCCTTTCATCTTTGAAAGCCAAAAGTTGTAAGCCAAACCCTAACATGATTCTTGTTAAATAATCATATTCATGTTATTTACATATTATTTGTGCTATATTATGTCTTGTATTCATGTCCATGATGTATAAAAGTGAGTAAAACAAGTTATTGTACATGATTGATAAGACAAGTTACTATAACAAGCAAACTAGTGACTTTATTGGAAAACCACGACCAAAATGGTAAAATTATGATATTGGATCATTACATATTACAGTAGAGGACTTAACAAGGAAACCATAGCAATTTGAACCACCTAAAACGAGTATACGAGTCAAAAGTTACGCCCATTTGAAGTTACCAAAACTTTTCGGCAAACTGCCAAATACCATTCTGATCAAATTTGGGTTTTTAAAGTCCCACTTCTGGTCCGATTCATCAAAAAGTTAAAACACGAAAGTTGTCCGGAACGATATTTTCGTTCAGGAACAAAGAAGCTCGAGCCCTGAAAACGCTTTCCGAGTGATAAATTTCTTCAAATTCTAAACAGCCCATTTTTAGACAAAGTCATTACATATAGGTTATGGTTTATGAAGACCAAAGGGGTCTTATGACCTATAATCAAGACCACCACCATGGCTAGAGCCAAGGTTGTGTCTCATGACCTTGGAACAAGGACCAAAGGTCATGGCTAGGCCATGACGAAATGACCATACCAACTTACATAGGCGTAAACATGAAACAATGAATTAGGCGATAACTTGAACAAGCAATTTGGATCTACTTCACTTAAAAAGGAACCATTAGATATTACCAAGAGAAAATGGTCATACAAGACTTATGAAACTACCCCTAATAACAATCTTCATGTACAAATAAACTTTCCTAAGTTTATTCAAATATCGGACATGTAACTTTTCGGATCAAAACTTATATCTATATATTTCATCAACTACTACAATAGTAGGGAGCCTCATGTGAGGAGTTCATTATGTAAGCCGTCAAGATGAGTTGTGGATTTACGAGTTAAAGTGTCCTGGCTCCTCGAACGCTTACTAACATGACTTCTGAATTATGTCGGCCCGAACGGTAGTAAACGATATACAAAACATACATGTTTCATGAATCATTTCTTTCAAAGACTTACAATATACATCATACCACATCATGGACTATAAATGCAAGATATATATATAGGCACTATGTTATATTCATTACTCAAATCCTAAGTCGCGACATTCTATTATAGGTTGCTCGTAGAAACCTTCACGATCCAACCGTTACATTCATTACTTGCTATCTTACTTAAGGTGAGTTCATAGCCCCACTTTCTATTACTTAATTGTTTTACAAACCCTTGGGGGGAATACATGCTATTTTAACCGAGCACAATGTTTTTAAATTGTATGCTTGCCTGATTGTTTTATTATCACTAAGTACCAACCTTGCTAAACCGAGATCCCTTATTATGAACCATTTAATCACTAGCAATAGTGAGCGCAAATATTGTGAATAGGCCTATTGGGATTGACGAATCCCATTTGTATTGACTAAGTTCAAACAAATGCATTAATATTTGAGATTTAGGTATATTAGCAAAGTACCTACCGGGATAAATCTGCCGATCGATATTGGTACACGTTAACGTTATGGTGTCATAAGCTTAGTGTATAATACATTTTATGGGCGTATAACAACATAGCCTACCTATTTTGCTTTCCAAACATTGGTGTGAGCCTAAAACTCACACTACCAACATATTGTGTTCAAACATTAAACAAACTCTATGAATATCACTCAACCTTTGTGTTGACCTCTCAAGCATGTATTTCAGGTTCATGACGATCAAGGATGGCACGGAAGGGCACGGATACTCAAGAGGCCTATAAATTTTATTATCATTCAAAATTCATTTAATGTGATTTGTAAACATGGAACCATTTGGGACCTCATTTTGTAACCTCTGATATTTATACAATTTGAATGATAAATCTCTTAAAACGACTCAATTGGAGTTCGTTTTCTATTATTGTGACTATTGTGCCGTCGAGTAACACCCAGTTTGAATTCCGCTGCATGAATGAATTGGGGGTGTTATAGATTGGTACCAGAGCCATGGTTATAGAGAAACGGGTCTAATTGAGACCTAAACTATAACTACAATCACAAACAAAAACATTTTATAGCCTTCCGCTCTCCGTGTCTTCCATCCTCCAGACGATTATGGACTTAGTAAGCATGTTATGCTATACAAACATATTAGTATATTCATATATACCCATTTTGAGCATTTCCCCGTAAGCATTAGTATATTGATATATAAACTCGGTTTATTTTCAATCATTTATCTAAACAATGGACTAAACATATCTGCGTATGTCTATTCTAGGGCATTTCGACACAATCACACTCTCCCAATCATGTTCCTACTCCAACATTCATTTTCCAAGACATTGTGAGATACAATGGTCTCATTCATTTTCCAAGACATTGTGAGATACAATGGTCTCATTCACTTTTCAAGACATTGTTTTAAAATCGTCAAAACTATATATATATATTTAGTCACTACTAGAAATAATATAACTACGTACTAAATAACATATTTTCTAGATTTCTTATTCAAGGAGTTTATTTTTAACTAACGAAATACGTACGACCCAAGGTTTATTTATGCGACTACTAGACGATATCTTAAGGTTTTCAAAACGAGGAATATAACACTAACATTTTTATATACGATATATTACGACAAGTTATATACTTCTATATTTGGACTTATTTTCCTAAGTATGGAAACTACTTTACTTTGACTATAATTAGTATTTTCAAGTTACGAGTGGTATAGGTATCATGTGCATGCATATTCTCTACATCCTTTCATGATCTAAGTAGATCACTATCATTCATATTAGGTTGCGGTTAGAGATCGAACCTCATTTCTGTGTATCCACTTTTGACATCGTAGCTATCGCATCAGGTGAGTCATAGCCCCACTTTTACTCTTTTTATACTTGTTTTAACTCTTTGGGGGAGATACATGCTCAACTACTTACTTACTTGTACAAATACTCAAAACACACTTTCTTGATACTCAAAACATTTATACTTGATTGCTTTATACTTGAAACATTTATACTTGATTGTCTTATACTTGATTATACTTATACTTGATTTTATACATACGTGATTGTGTTATACTTAACTGTGTTATACTTACTTGATACTTGAAACGTTTAAACTTGTATGTTTTGGGAAACGGCACCCATTAATCTTTTATGCTTTGGGAAACGGCACCCAGTAATCTTTCATACTTTGGGAAATGGCACCCAGTAATCTGTCAAAGGAGAGGTATTGATAGTACTATTATGGGGAAACACCCCCCACCCAAGTCCAAAACAGATGCGACGTTGGGTGACATGTACTATTTGGGATGGTGGTTCCCCGCCTATGGGTCCAAAACAGACGTGACCATGGGTGAATATAATCCTGAGAAACTATAATTATTAGCAGTGGGTTGTGAACACACAGGTTACAAGTCTCTTATGGCGGGACTTGTAACTGAGTGGATTTACGATGCCTTTGCTGTGTGAACTTTTTCTATAAACTTTATTTGTTAAACAAACTCTATGAACTCACCAACCTCGTGTTGACACTTTAGCATGTATTTTCAGGGTTTAATCTTATGGCACGCTACTGGAGGTTTTGGCAGGGCATGGCATGGTCATAGAAGACTCTGATTATTTATATGGGGACCGTTCTAAACTATTTTAAGGGCCTATTTCCGCACTACTTTTAACGATGTAAATTCAACATTTTTGATTAAACGATTTTATTCTAAATGATTAAAGTGAAAACCATTTTTGAACTTGTGTTGTAATACCAATTGAGTTACACCCCAGCTACACGTATGCTTCCGCTGGACCCGATTTTGGGGGTGTTACAGATTGGCATCAGAGCTTTGGCTATAGCGAACTTAGTGTTTTTAAAACCTAGACTATAGCTACTTTTATGAAAAACTTAACCCTATGACCGTCACGTGCATGCCTGCCAAGATGATGCCTCACTTGTGGTTTGTTGCTGACTTAGGTGATGAGATTTGTGTCTCATTATCTGGTTTATTATATTCACTTATTCTAGTTGATTACTATCATTGTCTATCATATAAGCATGTTCACGTATCATATATGTCACCTTGTTATGTTTCTCCTTGCATAGTTTCATCTTTTGACCTCGAGTTTGGTCACCTGCCTTAGTCTTTCTGAACGTCTTGGTATTTGTGAAGGACATAGTCTTAGTATAACTGAGCTGAGTATTTCAAAATTCATGGAACCTCGGTGGAATATAGACTAGTCACCTATATTCAACCCGGGATAGTGGGACATAGGCTGACTACCTATATCCGACTCAGAAATGAATTTTGCAACACTGAGAATGGTTATAATAAAATTCTGTCTGGATTGAATTCTCTACTCAATTTCCAAATGTTTCATTATGTATGTGTATACCCTCGTTGTCAGAACGCTTATATTTTCCATCACCTCGTGAACCGCCGCCTGGAAGCACGTCAGCTGGTCATTTCATCTCATGAATCTTCACCTTTATAACACTTCGGAGACCTACGTTAACTGAACTTCGGGACGAAGTTCCCTTAAGGGGTAGAGTCTGTCACAACTCGTAAATTCTGGTCTTTTACCGAACTTTCACATTTACTATTCATCGGTTACTATTCATCGATCACTATTCATCATTTTACTATTCATCATTTTTGAGGTCAGTTTGATATTCTGAGAAGCATTTAAAAATTTTACTATTCATAAAACACTATTCACCTCCGGAGAAAATTTGTCATTTATACGTGAGTTGCGTCATTTCTGTATACATACGGTTATCTACCTAATAAACGTTATCTTATGAACTATTATTTTGAATAATTGATCCGACAATCCCAACTATGGTCCTAACACATTTTTATACTCATAATAATAATATAAAAATTATATTATTAATTTACTCGGTATTTTGGAAATTTATTTATTTCGTATCGTACGTCTAATATAATTACGACAGTTTTCGTAATAATTAAACAATAATCACCCAAACACTCAATACTTGTACCCAACATATTTTTACAATCTTTATGACTTTATTATGTCCCGGTTAACTCCGTTAAAATTTATTTTTAGTTAACTCGGTACCCGGTATCCCCTAAACACTAAATATCTACACAATATACCAACTATATTACACAATCTCATCTTTTTTCTTCCTTTTCTCAACAATTGCTGCCCCCCCCCCCCCCCCCCATGCACCCTTCCCCATTTTGTGGATCTTGTCCCATTTCATTATTATACATAGCTTATACTTGATCATTATTTCTCATTTCACCAAAAATCAAACAAGACTTTCTCTCCTTTCTTTCCTTTGGTGTGGTGATCGGCCAAGAAGAGAACAACAAGAAGAAACCATAATTTTTCCAAGATCAAGTGTTAATCTAGTTCCTTTTGTTGTCTTTGTTTGAGTTTTGTAATAAAAACTCAAGGTTTCTTTGGTTTTACTCATCCAAGCTCATTAATCTTTCTATGTAAGTTGTCAAACTCTTTTCCATAATTTCTTCATGTTATTTTTATGGTCATATGATTTCTATTCAAGATCTACATGCATATGTTAGTTATACCACTCATTTATATATATATATATATATATATATATATATATATATATATATATATATATATATATATATATATATATATATATATATATATATCTAACTTTTGAACCCTAGGAATGGATTATAGTTAGATCCTTGTTAGATCCACTTGATTGATGATGTTTAGGAACCCATGACACCCTAAGAAGGTGTATGGTAAGATTAGACTAGATTTGTGGTGATTGAAAGTGGTTTGGTTGAAGTTGAAACAAGTTTGAAACTAGGAAAATGATTTTTGAAACTATATAAATACCTACTGTCCTTATTTTGAAAACGTGGGAAACTCAGTAACTCAAGGGATATTTTTAAACAAAGATTTAGAAAATACTTTTAAAAATGAAACTTTTGGCGAAAGAACGAACTAAAACGAGTTAATAACGAAGGAGATATGATTTTCCGAATTTAACGACGAAAACTATTTTCTGAAAAACTGCATGCTGTTTGACAGTTTTCGACGGGCAAATAGAGACGTTAAATGTAACCTAGAGGAGCCGAGCTATTGAAAATATATTAGTATATACTAAAACGAATCCGTGGATATAAAGAACGAGTAAAATGAGCTTAAAACGACCAAGTTATACATGTTTTAAAATCGTCAAAACTATATATATATTTAGTCACTACTAGAAATAATATAACTACGTACTAAATAACATATTTTCTAGATTTCTTATTCAAGGAGTTTATTTTTAACTAACGAAATACGTACGACCCAAGGTTTATTTATGCGACTACTAGACGATATCTTAAGGTTTTCAAAACGAGGAATATAACACTAACATTTTTATATACGATATATTACGACAAGTTATATACTTCTATATTTGGACTTATTTTCCTAAGTATGGAAACTACTTTACTTTGACTATAATTAGTATTTTCAAGTTACGAGTGGTATAGGTATCATGTGCATGCATATTCTCTACATCCTTTCATGATCTAAGTAGATCACTATCATTCATATTAGGTTGCGGTTAGAGATCGAACCTCATTTCTGTGTATCCACTTTTGACATCGTAGCTATCGCATCAGGTGAGTCATAGCCCCACTTTTACTCTTTTTATACTTGTTTTAACTCTTTGGGGGAGATACATGCTCAACTACTTACTTACTTGTACAAATACTCAAAACATACTTTCTTGATACTCAAAACATTTATACTTGATTGCTTTATACTTGAAACATTTATACTTGATTGTCTTATACTTGATTATACTTATACTTGATTTTATACATACGTGATTGTGTTATACTTAACTGTGTTATACTTACTTGATACTTGAAACGTTTAAACTTGTATGTTTTGGGAAACGGCACCCATTAATCTTTTATGCTTTGGGAAACGGCACCCAGTAATCTTTCATACTTTGGGAAATGGCACCCAGTAATCTGTCAAAGGAGAGGTATTGATAGTACTATTATGGGGAAACACCCCCCACCCCAAGTCCAAAACAGATGCGACGTTGGGTGACATGTACTATTTGGGATGGTGGTTCCCCGCCTATGGGTCCAAAACAGACGTAACCATGGGTGAATATAATCCTGAGAAACTATAATTATTAGCAGTGGGTTGTGAACACACAGGTTACAAGTCTCTTATGGCGGGACTTGTAACTGAGTGGATTTACGATGCCTTTGCTGTGTGAACTTTTTCTATAAACTTTATTTGTTAAACAAACTCTATGAACTCACCAACCTCGTGTTGACACTTTAGCATGTATTTTCAGGGTTTAATCTTATGGCACGCTACTGGAGGTTTTGGCAGGGCATGGCATGGTCATAGAAGACTCTGATTATTTATATGGGGACCGTTCTAAACTATTTTAAGGGCCTATTTCCGCACTACTTTTAACGATGTAAATTCAACATTTTTGATTAAACGATTTTATTCTAAATGATTAAAGTGAAAACCATTTTTGAACTTGTGTTGTAATACCAATTGAGTTACACCCCAGCTACACGTATGCTTTCGCTGGACCCGATTTTGGGGGTGTTACAACAGGTTTAACCAAACACCCCCTTAACTGATGCAACTTTCAAGTTGAAAGTGATTTAGAACCATTAAACCTATTCTACTGCCTTTTATTCAATACTTAAACTAAACACACTAATAGGGAACTAAGGTGAACAGACAACAGGTATTAAAACAAGCCTAAACTAATTATACTAAATATCACAATGAAAATGGAATTTTCAAGCTATTAAGCAAACTAGGGAGTGAAAGCAAGAATTGAGGTGATAAATTATCTCAAGTTCACTAGATTAGCAAATAAACACCTTAAAGCACTCAATCTAAACAGTAAATTACAATGAGCAGTTTCAAAGAAAAATAAGCTTAAATTGAAAAGAATGGAATTACTTGTATTGATGGTCACAGATGGGATTAGAATACAACATAAAGCTCTGTTCAAAGCTAATGAGCTAAAACCAACTTAGTTTACCCAACTCCAAACTGCTTATCACCCAAGTTGACTTTCTTTGACTTCCTTTTCTTTTCTCTTTTATTTTGAGCTGAGCACTTTTACTTTGGAACCAAATGACTAAAAGATTCATAATAAGCTATAAGGAAGCTTATCTGAACTATTGAGATTACCTAAGTCACTTTTGAATGGAATACTGAGCATAAACTAGATTAGATCATTAAACATTAACTTTTCATTAACCTTAAAAACTTGATTACAATTCAATTATCTGAGCACATAAAACCTTAAAATAACTGAAACTTGAAATTCACTGAGCTTGAAATATAAAATTACATTTTAACTTAAATTAAACGACTATTAATTTTCTATTTAACTACTTTAGAACCTAATTAACTAACTGCTGCTCCCTGGCCACTCTTTCCTTTTATAGCTCAATATTAGGGTTTGGGACTCCCATTTTTCCTTTCCCAGCAGAAACAAGCACCATTGGATGATGGAAATTTGATCCTAGCCGTTTGTGAATTTTGGCGCCAAAATACTTTTTTGGCTTCTTACTCTTGATACTTGATGCCAGAAGTATACTTTGGAGTTTTGTGTTTGTTTGAGATGCAAGGGGGGGAGATTGAGTGTTGCAGAGGGTGAGGGTAGGGGTGATGATGGTGGTGTTTGGAGGGTAGCAGGTTTGAGTGGGTTCTGATGTGGAAGGGATGAGTTGGAGAGGTCAAAGGCAAGGGTTTGACCCGTTTTAATATTAAAACGAGAATGGGGTGGTGGTGCATGTTGGATTGGGCCAAGGGTTTGTGGAAGTGGGCTTGGAGTTAAAAGGGTGGATTGGGTTTGTGTTGGATTAGGGGAGTAGTAGTAATACTAGGATCCGTTTGGTTTGTATTGAATAAATCCCAAGGACCAATTTTGTAACTTTGCCGAAACTTGAGGGCTTTTTCTGACAAATTCCCAAAGTTGATATAAGGACCTATTTTGACATATGTGAATAGTACAAGGGTCTTTTTTTGACATTTTCCATTTTGAGAATACCTAGGGACTAATTTTGCCAATTTAGAAAGTACAGGGACCAAACATGTAATATTCTCAAACTTTTTACCCAAGGATCATTTTTGATAATTTTTTACTTTTAAAAACCTTGGGTTGACTTTTCTTTTATTTTAAACCTTCAGGGACTAGTTTTGTCAATTTTTGAAACTTGAGGGACTGAAACTGCCAGTTATGCAAACTTTGTTCGTTTTTCATTTGTTTTTAAACATTTTGCATCTAAAACATATAAAACACAATTTTGGAATAATTTCTGTATTTTGATGCATTTCTGAGAGTTTTTGGATGTTTTGGCAGTTCAGATATGATAAAAATGATGAGTATTTACACACTCATCAATGATCCATACAAGTTTGATCAACCATCAAACTACAATTCCAACTACACAAACCCAATTCATCCATATCAACACAATGATTCTCTCTACATTGCCACGGAAAAGCAAAAGTTCTGTGATGAAATAACCCAAATCCATGATCTTAGTGATCTCCTTGCTATGCATCGTGCATAACGCAACAAAGGGCAACCTCCATCATCACCCTATGCAAATTGCCTACCACACTCTCTCAATTTGGATCAAGTCACAAACCATACTCACTATTGCCCTTGTTGCATCTTTCTTCAAAAACAAATTCTCTACTTGAGTGAAGATATTTCTTGGATTGAATATCTTCTTGATTAATGCTAAACAGTCAACCTAAATTGACCAAAGGATGGTCAACCAGGTCAAACAGCTTAGAGTCAATGCTCCGCGGAATATAGTGTTTCCCCGGGTCGTTATGTCCCGACGAGGTGTGGATTGTATTCAAACAGGTTTGTGATCGGGTGAATTTGGACAAGAAAGGGTTTGAGATTGATTACACTACTGATTTGTATAATGAAATAGCCTAAATAAGCTATATGAACGGTTACGTGAAAGCTCAATACTTAAAAACGTTCAATATCTAAAAACGCGTACGTTTACGTTTTAAATAACGCGAACGTACAAAATAAAACGTGAAAAGTGAAATCTGAAAACACCCAGGGGGCGAAAATGACTTTTTTACAAACTAAAGGACAAAATAAAATTTTTAGAAAAAGAAAATTAATTTTTACACTAATTAATTATTTAATATTAATTAAATACTATTTAATACTAATTATTAATATTTAAAATACTTAAATACAATATAATATTGTTTTAATTCTAGAAAAATAAAAATAAAATTTCTAAAATTATAAAATAACTAAAAACAAATTTTAAAATTAAAAATATGTATTTTTGTCTTTTTGTGATTTTTCTATTAATTAATTACTAATTAAATATTAATTATTTAATTAAAATATTTTAAATTATTAAAAATACTAGAAAGACTTAGAAATTAAGAAAAATTTTATAAATCTAATTAACCATCACAGGAATCCTAAAAAATTATAAAAAGTTTATTTTATAAGCTTTTAGACTATTTTACTAATTATTATATTAAATATTAATTAAGTACTAATTAAACTATTTAAATTATAAAAAATAGAAAATGAATAGTAAAAATTCTAGAAAAATTCCTAAAATTATATTATATTAAATAAAAGCTAGGAAAAATATAAAAACTAGGTGTCACTTTGTAAAAACTAATTATGCTATTTAATACTTAATTATTAATTAATTAATAATAAAAATAATATTAAATCTAATTAATACTAAAAGACAAAATAAAAATCTGAGAAAATTACTAAACTTACTTTAAGGTAAAATGTAATTAAGAAAAATATAAAAATACCAAGTGTTTAACAAAAATCTAAAAAGGAAAATTAAAAAGTTAAATAATATTAAATAGAAGTTATCACTTGAAATTAAAATTGTTTTTCTGGATTTTTCTTTTTCAAAACTACTTAAATACTTAAAATAAACAACTTTAACAAAGGGACATTGGCTAAATATGGAAAATAAGCAATTGGGAAACAGAATTGCTTAACATATTGCCATTTTTAGCTTATTAGGACTTATTTGTGTAGAAAAAGCTAAAAAGAAGCTACACAGGCTGAACCAAGGGATAAATAAGCTACAACTATTATGAGGGAACTTGAAATAAGCATTAACAAACAAATAAGCACACTATATAAGTTGGAATAAGCAATAAGCAAAACCAAAGACCACACAGATCCAAACAGGCCAATATGGACCACTTAGCAGGCCTGTGGGGCCCACAAGGGTACTTGGAAGCCCAAAGTGATAGTGGATCCTGAAAGAAGAGCTTACTGGCTTTTTAAAAAGCCAGGGCTCATCCCTTGGGTCCCACAATTAAGCTCAGGGGAGGGCTTGGGAGGAAGGAGGATTGTACACTGAGCATTCAGTGTAGGTATGAGAATGGACAACTTAAACGAGATATGCAGCCCTAGCAAATGAGGTGAGAACCTCAAAATAAGCCCAGAGACCTGAAGATGAGCTTATTGGCTTCTCAAAAAGCTAATAAGCTCATTGTGAGGCCCACTATGTAGGCTAGGGGAAGCATTGAAAGTTGGCCAAAAAGCTGAGGTCTGTGTAGCAGGGCATAGGCTTGCCCTGCAACCTACTTTGAACAAGGAAATAAGCCACACAAAAAATCCTAAAAATACAGAAACTATGGATTCTTAGAGATGAGCTGGTGGACAACAAGTAGTGAAAAGCACAAGGTCTAATTCCATACACAAAATTCAAAACAAATCTTGCAATATTTGACTTTTCTGCCCAAACTAAATTTTTGACTTTTTATGTAAACTACTTATTTTGACTTTGGTTACTTTTGATCACTCCTAATGAACTGATTATGTAATATTATGCTATATTGAGACTAATTAAAGCTAACTTAACAACTTGTGATTCCAAATGAATGAATCAGCACTCAAAATCCTTAACAGTGCACACTTAAATAAACTTAGAAGAAGATTTTGACTTTTTGAACAAAAGTGACCAAGAAGATGATCAATATGGACTGTGTTATACTTAAGAACAATGAATCAAGTAACTTTGACTCAAAATAACAACACCAACACAGGTTTAAGGCTTAATCCAAACACCCCTTTAAAAAAGCCATAATGAAGATTTTCATAGAGTATCACTGATTCAGACCATAAAATCTACTCACAAGCACAAATAATGATATATCAAACTGATAGGAACATTTAAACACCAAGAACAACAACTTAACTCATGAATAACTACTAAGCTAAATATCACAGTCAAACTAAGAAATTGAGCCACATGGAAACTAGATGAGCAAACTGGTAATATTCAGCAAGATTATGACTAATCAACACAAAATAAGCACAAAACAACATGATAAACAATTAAATAAGTACTAGAACAGCGAATTGCAAAAATTGGATAAAAAGCTTCCAATATGCACCGAAGTATGGAACTGAGAAACAAGGATCAAGAACACAACCTATTGCCTCCCAAGAGGCTCTAAACCATGAAATTCCAGAATCTACCAAGCTTCTTGCTTCAAACTTCCTTGAACACTGATTTTAATATTTTATGACCTATTTATTGAGATTTTTGTGATTTTATGCTAAACTTTGATGAAACTGATTTAAATGATCCAAAAGCCTTAAAAACTCATAAATGAACTGAATCGAGATGAAATGAACAATAAACAACAATATTTAACACTTATCAGTGAAGTTGTCAATTTCACTAGATAAATGCTAAATATAAATTCTGAGAAAATTACTTGTAATTAAAGGTAAATAAGGTTCAAAATACACTAAGGAAACTGAGCACAACAATACTTGAATGAAAATTATAACTGAAACTAAAACTACACTACCTACGACATAAAACTATACTGAGCTATCTAATAATTGTTATTCCTCCTCTTTTCTCTTTTATATATCACTTTTAGGGTTCCTTGCTTCCTTCTCTCTCTTTCCCACTTCTATATGAGCCGTTGGATGGCTTGAGTTGATCTCAGCTGTTGAATTCCATTTTTGGCGGGAAAATGGGCACAAGTAGATTGGGCAAGCTTTAGTGGTACTGGTGGAGTATTAATTAGGAGTGAGGGGTTGGTGAGATGATATTAATTGTAGGGGCTGGTTGGTGAAAAGGTGAGGAGGGGGGAGGGAGACAAGGTAGCAGGTTTGGGGGAAAGTGGTACGGGGGTTGAAGATGGTGTGGTTTGACCTGGGAGTTTGACCAGGGTGGTGGATTTTTATTATTTTGGAGATCGGCTGGTTTTGTTGGGCTTGGGGTAGGTTTAGGTGGACTGGAATTTGGTTTTGGTTTATAATAAAAAACAAATGGTCCATTTGGTTAAGAAATAATCACAAGGACCAAATTTGCAAATTCTGAAAATCTAGGGACTGAAATTGTAAATCCTCCAAAGTAGCCACAAGGATAAAAATTGCCAACTTTCATTAACACGAGGATCATGAAAGTGAATTTTACAAAATTTGACATCCGGGGACCAAAACTGCCAAAACTTAAAGTTCAGGGACCAATCATGTAAATTCTCAAAACTTTTTACCCAAGGACCATTTTTGATAAATTTTGACTTTTAAAGGACTTGGGTTGATTTTTCATTCAAAATAAATGCTCAGGGACTAATTTTGCCAATTTTTAAAAGTTGGGGGACTGAAACTGCCAATTTTGCAAACTTTGTACGTTTTTCATTTGTTTTTACTCATTTTGCATCTAAAACATATAAAACACAATTTTGAAATATTTTCAGTATTTTGATGCATTACTGAGTGTTTTTGTTTGTTTTGCAGTTCAGATTTGACAAAAAATGATGAGTGTTTGAGCACTCATCAATCCCCCACACTTAACTATTAATACTGTTTTGAAAACTTAATGGATTTTAAACTCTTTACCAAAAGCCATCACTTCTGGAGTAGCCAGATGTATCGATTCAAGGGGACCAGCACGCTCCTGTACAGTAAATTTTGTCCCTATAAATACTGATTCATTTCTCAGATTTTCCTCACCTTTTGCACTCCTAAACTTTCTGTTCTAGATCTTCAATTCTATTCTCTTAATCCTTTGATCATACATTCATAAATCTTTGTTTCAAAGTGATCCAAATATCATCCTCTCAAGTGCAAGAGAAGAATACTTCTATCCCTCAAGACAAGAAGTATTACAACTTGTTGTGATCTCCACATCCAAGTTGTTAAAGCATCATCCATTGTATCTATCTTTGTGTAATTAGTTGTGAATATTTGATAGAAGATAGTTTAGCTAGGTATATAAGTAGTGTGATTGGTTAGTAGTTTGTTGTGAAGAAGAAGTGTTAGGAAGTAGAAAGGTATGAAGAAGATTGGTATGAAGTAGATAGGTGTGAAGTAGAAAGGTGTGAAGAAGAATAGGTGTGAAGAAGTATTGGTGTGAAGAAGATTGGTGTGAAGAAGTTATGTAGAAGTTGTGATTAAATTGTGATGAAGTTGTGGTGTGTACATTGGTGTGTAAGGTTTTCTCCGCCATAAGGGAGCTTGTTGACATAGTGAAGAAAACTCTCGAGTTAGGTGCTCGGGGAGTGGAGTAGGGCAAGGAAGGTGTCCTTGTAGCCGAACCACTATAAATCTCTTGTCTCGCGGTTCGATTTTTCCATCTCTCATTTATTTCTTTACTTACATTATTATTGCTATATCTTACATATTTATTGTTGTTCATATTGTGCAAGACTTGAAATCACATATTATCGAATCTAAATTTTTGAAAACAAAGAAAACATTCAAACAATCTTTTGTAACAAATTAAAAAGACGTAAAACTATTCAACCCCCCTTCTAGTTTTCAACATATTTTTAAGCACATAAACTGCTTGGGACATGCTCATTTGAAATGAAACTTAAATGTACTTTTATTACCATCAAGTCAAACCTAAAACCCATTATTAGGGGATGTGTTTTTAAGCATATTTGTAACACCTTCAAAATATCGTAGCGAAAGATAGTGTCACTGGCGTATTACTTCATAGCACAAAGTACAATTACTAAAAACGTCTCTAAATGAGACGTGTTGAAATAAATTATCATTCGATTAAAATATCAGATTTTACAAAGTGGTCCCTCAAGTTTACAAAATGTACAACATGAAAGTTGTAAGGTTTTTCGAATGATAATATATGCATCGTCTTCAAAATGTTTTTCGTGAGCCTTCACATGCCAGCTAATTCCTTTCGAACCTGAGATAAACATGATAAAAAGTCATCACAAAGGTTGAGTGAATTTATAGGTTTTTAAATAGTAGTGGAAATAAATTTCATAGTATAATTGCAATGTGTGCAATAGTCATCCTGATAATTATTATTGCTCTAAGCTCATGGCACTTAAACTGGCTATATATATATATATATATATATATATATATATATATATATATATATATATATATATATATATATATATATATATATATATATATATATATATATATATATATATATATATATAAAATATAATAAACCAGAAAACTTTACAACCCCTCTAAAGCATGTTCTGCAATTAATTTTCTTACGTGTCTCGATTATGATTGGTCAGTGATTTAATGCGGTACAACACCTTACTGCATTCCTTTATTCAGTTCATCAAAAAGGAATCTCTCCACAAGTTGTTCATATCGATTGATTTATTTTTAGCAAAGAATTATGCATTCATTTTCTTTGTAACTGATTTTTCTAATCATTAAATTCATTCAAATACTGATTTTTCTAATCATTAAATTCATTCAAATGCTTATGATTTAATCATCTAAAAATAAACTTTCTTCCTTCATACGATTCTTCATTTGAATCACGTAATAGTCGGTTTCTCCAACACATTAAATCGTTCCTAACACCTTCCTTCTACTCCAGAACACGCTCCAAATCTCGATGCGATGCCATTGTTTAGATCTTAAGAGAGGAACGCTGCATAATTTGTAAGTTTTTGTGTTATTTGGTTGCTTTTATCTTTTGCCGATCTATATGCATAATTTATAAATATGATAAACAAATTGATGTTTGTTTTAGAACTGTGTGGCTGCTTCATTTTTTCATGATTTAATTATGTTTGTGCATCATTTTTTTGTAGGCCAAAAGTGTAGCATGTGATGAGTCAAGCATATCAAATTTATGTTCTTCAACAATCAGGTAATTGTTTTAGTCCGTATTTATATCATCACTGATTGAGTTAAAGTCTCAAAAACCATGTAATTGTTTTTATGTTTTGATTTTTGGTAAACATATAATTTGGATTTGTAGCCAATTGCTTACACACGAGGTGTTTGATGAAATGTCCATTTGTTTAGTCAGATATAGAGAGCCAAATGTGAAATCCTTTGAGAAGCAATATGATAGTACTACTCAACAAAGGATGCAGTAAAGAGCCCAAAGGTATTATCTAAGTAGAAATATTATTCATTAGATTCATGGTAACTCATTTTAAAAAATTGTCCAATGTACTGCTGTCTTTGCTTGGAGATTACTTTGAAGGCAGTACCCATGTTTAAAGACAAACATCCAATGTTGTTTCGGTTAAAGGTAGCCATATTTGTATTCGAGTTTCACTTTTATATAATCAAGTTTTAGCCATATTTGCATTTGAGTTTCACATTGACTTTGATTTGTGATAAGTGAACTTCTAGAGATAGGGTTGTTTGATCAAGATTTGTTTCTGATTTGTAAATCCTTTTAGTTCATTAAGTTTGTTACTCGGATGCCAACAACTGAAACCCCACTAATTTTGGTTGTCTTTATGGGCAAACAACTGGATTTCTCAGTTTAAAATTAAACTTCGAATCATGCAATTATCCATGGACTTTAATTGACCCATTAGCCCGATAAGTTTCTTCTACTGGTATGACTTCTTATGGGATACAGTTCGTGATTTTTGAATTTATTATACTCAATGTGTTCAACTATACGTATTTGATGTGTTACACACATGTGATTGTCATTACTCTAGAATAAAATATGATTTTCCTTCCATTTGCATTTAGATCTCTACTTGGTATTAGGGGTGTTTGGATTGCTTAACACTACTTATTAAAACTGCTTATTTACTTTTATGTATAGAGAATCAACTCTAAATACAGAGGTTTAAGGTTTCTCATTAAACCTACTTATTTACTTCTATGTTTTGAATAAGCTGCTTAAAGCTGCTTATAGCAATGAGAAAATGAGCGATTTTGGTAAGCAATCCCGAACATACCATATGGTCTAAAGATTGCAACTTTTTTGAATTTTATCTTATTCTTCTTTTTTAATGTAGGTTCACTAAGTTTGGAGGCTCGGTTGCCAGCAGAAGACTTGGCATTTTCCATGGCTAAATTTATTCAAACGGGTGGATCATTTATATTTATATATTATTATATGGTAACTCTAAGTTTTACAAGTATTTTGTTATATTTAATATCAGATTTGCTTGGTAATGTCATCTAAAAAGTGTTATTTGCTTTAATTCTGACAGTACCATTGAGGAACTGATTTTGGTAGGATTACTGGTGGTCCATTTATTGCCACAAGGTATGACTATGATGCCCCTTTCGATGAACTTGGTACATTCCATGTTGAATAATATATTGATCCATGCCTGAAGTAGGATGTAAAGGTGAAAACATGGACGAGTTGTGTAACGGGTCAAATAGGTAAATCTTTTGTTGGGTCAAAAGTCGTAGGGGTTGGATAATGTTCAGTATTTCAGTTTAGCATCGGGTAAAATGGCAAACTGCAGTACGGGTCCGGTTAGGCTGGACTTATCCGGAAAACTAAATTTTCAGGCCATTTTTTGCTACATTTTTGTTTATTTTATAGATAATAGTTACAACATTTAGTTTCTGATATAATCATTTAGAAATCAAATCCATATAACATGTGTTTCATGTTTTATTGCTATACACAAATAAGCTTAAGTTTACCACATATAAGCTAACTGCTCGGCAAATGCACTGTAGTTTACTGATGTAGATTTGACAATATCGATCTTTAAATCAGTGGCATTTAGATTCCTTCTGGCATGGGACACAAACCCTTTGGTTTTCATGGAAATTCATTACTTTCTGGTTTTATATTTACGATATGTTAAAATGCTATTTAAACTACAATAGGGTATGACAACATGTTGCAACATTTTATGTGTGAGATATTTTGATTAGGCTTTACACTTATCAGTTTAAGATGAAACAATGAATATAGGTGGTGAAGGAGGCATTGCTGAGAACAATGGAGAAAGAAGCAGGGGAGAAATGCTGTGAAGAGATGAAGGGCGCTTGGTCTGAAGCTTATGATCAATTATTTGTAGCCACTCAAGCTGAAATGGCGAAAGAGGCTGCAACAGCCCAAGCCGAAGAAACACAAGTTGCGGAAACATAGCCTTAATTCACTTTGATTTTATATATATCATCCAACTTATACGACGGCTATAAGTTCAAGTGAGAGAGAGATGTGCAGGAGCCCAGCAGTTTGTGGGAAACTGTGGCCGCTAAACTGCTCTTAAAGATATTCCATCACTCTTAAAGATATTCCGAGTGGTAAGTCTATAACACTTCCCCTTTTTATTGTTGTTTCTATATTCTTCTTGCCCCTTGATTTTCAATTTAAGATTTTTACTATATCATAATGATATAGTATCGTAGTTAACATGACCACTTAATATAGTCATGTTTGATGTGATTGTAGGATAGCTTTGATTGACGTATTAAAATCTGATTTGACATCCTGGTAGATAACAAAGAAATAACTTCAAAATATGTTCTATAGCTTGAAAATGGAAAGAAAAAATCTGGTATAAAATATTTAACAAGTTAAGTACATGTTGAGTCTTGGAACTGTGAGCAACTGTGCCTATTTGTTTACTTAGTTCCTCCCCCTAAACTTCAATATCTTAATTAACAATTTTGACTTTTTGGTATAGTTGATTTATACATAAAAACATAATTGATCAGCATGTTAACCAATCAACATATATCTCACAAATAGAACATTTTAGATCTGAAAGTCAAAAACATTGATTCGAATTTGAACTTGAAATGTAGCAGGTTTGAATGTTTGTTAAAGTCAACAAGATTGAGGATTTAGTACATGAGCCAATGATATTTTGAGTTCTTTTACTAACCATTATACCATGACTTGTGAATTGTGCTACAGGATATAGGAAATTCTTTTTCTTCCAAACTGTTGGCACTTTGGATTTTCTTACTACAATTCCTTTTAAACATTTCATGTGGTTCCAGTTACACGTAATGTTCATCAACTGGTATTTAGGTACCTATTGTGATGCCTGATGAAAGTGAACAAGCAAAGGCTTGGAATTATTCCTTTGAAAGCACTGTATACCTGTTCTACAGCTTGGAAACTCAATGAAAGAATGCATGTGATACTTCTTTCAATTGATATGAGCCATTTTTATCATATTTCATTTGTTTACCTTTCTTATGCGTTTTTCCATTTTATTTTTTCTTTAGGTATAGGGAACTACAAGGCCTAAATAAGCAAAAAAAACTGCAGATAAATATGGAAAAGAGCATGTTCACAAATGGCGACGGAGTTACGATATCTATCCACCAAATGGTGAGAGTTTGGAATTATCTGCGGAAATAGTTGTTGCGTGCTTAAAAGAAAAAGTAAGAGTGACCCATTTTATACAGCTTGCAATTTTCTGTTTGTTGCTGAAGGAAATTTAGGCAACTCTTAACCTACACGTTTATGTTTCCTTTTGTCGTTGAAGGAAATTTGGGCAGGCACCTCAGCAACCGTCATCAAGTTTTAGCTTCTTTACCACCTTCAACCATCGAATAAAAATGCCTATTAAACTCATAAATTCCTCAACCCACCAGTCCAAATCTGGCCCACATAAAGTTGCATTTAGTGCTTGACCCTTACAGTGCATGTGAGCACATGTCACCTCGAAAATATCAATCACCCTTGATTTTTGGACATCATACCAACAAATCTTTTACATGAGTATTACGAGTAGTTGTCAATGGAACGATGAACTATGGTCTTTCCATAAACTTTTACTTGATGTATATCGGGTTCCTTCGCTTTGTGGAAGTTTAGAAATTTATCATACACTCATTAAAGTATAAAACTTGTATGATTTAGAAAAATGATGTTCTTTCGTGTACTCATATTAATAGTGCAAATGCTATCCATGCTTGTGAAATGCTTAAAGAGGATCTTGAAAGTAAAAAAGGTAACCCTTTTTACTATGTTGTGTGTGCGGCTCATACATTGAATTCCGTTGGTTTGAGATAAACAAAATTGGTAATTTTGAAGATTAGGGAGTTTGCATTGGAGTTGAATCCATCGTCAGATATGATTGCGGAATTTAGTCGGTTTTAAATTTCTACTTGATGTCTCAGCCATTTGTAGGCCAGTAGAGTCCGTGGGTGTTTGTTTGGGCTATCCTCTAAATATTTATATTAATAATATATGAACTTATATTAGATTTTGAGTGGAAGGTAGAAGCAGAAGCAACAGTGCATTGCATTATTCTATTGGAGTTTCAAGATCATTTGTAGGCCAGTAGAGCCCGTGGGTGTTTGTTTTTCTCCTGCCTCTGTTTAACCGTATGAGGCATGACCGTTCTGAAATCATTTAAGAGGACGTCCGGTTAATGTGAAGATGATCACAAGTGACCATGTTAATTTATTTATGCACCTAACTCCTTAACGAATAATTTCTTTAAAAATTCTCGTGATGCCATGGGTCTATAAGCTATGATAATAAACAAGAGTCTGTGTCAATCACTTTCAAATGTTGGTTTGTATCTGTCACGTCCAGTTTTTACACATGGACAACTATATGTTGTCGTTTTCAGGGTGAAAAGCAAAAGAGGTTTGAATGTTGTCATTTGTGATGAAGATGGTAATATCTCAAAAACTACTACAAACGTTGTTTACAAGGAAGTATTTTAAGGTTTATGGTCGATGGACAGCAGGTATGAACGACTTTATAAATGGCATGTTTTATACTGTTTTATTATTTTACATATATTGTTATCAACAATTTGCTGATACTTTGACTTTTCTTTTTTTTCAACTCTTTGGTGTTCACGGAATGATCATGCGCTACTTGAGTGTTTCACGATAAGTGCATAGGTTGACTCTTGAAGACTATTTACCACTTGGATAAGACAATAAATGAATGTTTATTATTTTAATAGTTATAAACCAAAGTGTTTATCTTTTCATTCACATATTACTTATTTCGTTCATAAACACCTCTTGAACCTATCTGTGATCGTTAATGTTTATTAATTAGTTTATCCATTTTATTGCTTAATGAACGATTTCTTAATGAACAATATCCTGTGTTAAAAGTATGTGTCTCGATAATGTTGTTGAGAAATATTGATCAATCTAATGGATTATGTAACGAGACACGACTTCAAGTTGTTCAATTAGCAAGAACTTCTATTCAAGCACAAATAATTAACGGAACACATTTAAAAAAAAAAAGGTTATCATACTAGAGTTAAGAATTACTCCGCCTGATAAACATTTACCTCTAAAGATCGTGAGGAAACAATATCTTAGGTCAGTGTCATTTGCCATGACAATAAACAAGAGCCAAGGGAAATTGCTTTCAAAAGTTGGTTTGTACTAGCCACGTCCTGTTTTCACACATGGAAAGCTATATGTGACTCTTTCACATGTTAAAAGCAAAAAAGGTTTGAAGGTTGTTGTTTCAAATGTGGATGGTAATCTATCAAAAACTACTACAAATGTAGTCTATAAAGAAGTTCTTCAAGTTATATGGTCAACGATGAATAGGTATTTACAATATACATATGACATGTTTTATGCTTTTTTTTTTTTTTATTTACACTTATTATTAATCACAAACTTCTTTTACTTAATGGACTTTGTGTTGAAGTGTTACAATGGTCACTACATACATTTGCTTCTCAAAACCATCAAAATTGGAGATCACGAGGCAATGGACGTTGATTACATAGATATTTCATTGCATAGTGGTTTATACTATCATTAACTTATAAGTTATTATTTCGTTAAAAGAATATTCATACTGTTTACGTTCGTTGTTCTTTATTACTTTATTCACGCACTTAATTTTTTGATGCATAAACCCTTTAAAAACCTCGTGATTCCACGGGTCTATAAGCTAGTATATATATATATATATATATATATATATATATATATATATATATATATATATATATATATATATATAAGATCAATGTTAAAATTGTAAAAATGAGATCCATTCAAGAGCCAATAGGAGGAGGGGTAAATGTAATTTATAGCTTAATTAAATATGAAATTAATATTTAAATGAAAAGGGCATCTTGGGTATTTTAAACATTTAACCCTAAATAACCTTCAACTCCAAAAAAAGCGACCAGTCTGCATCTCATTTTTATCCCTCCCATCTCTCCAATCTCTCCCTACTCACTATTTAATTTCCGGCGACCAAAAGAAAGTCATCTTCGTGGTCATACTCCGGCCACATACTACAATCAATAAACAAAACCCAACATGATATCGAACCCGACCCGACGCAGATATGTTATTGCGACCAGATTAAACCCAACCCAATGCATCATAAGTTTTATATGCATAATCAAGATCTCACAAAAAAAAAACACCAGCCGGTAATTAGTTTTTAAGTCAAAAGTCAAAATTGTGATTGTGATTTTATATTATAGAAAATTTTGCATAATCGATTGGTAGAAATATTCAAGATTGTGATTTTATATTATAGAAAATTTTGCCACATTGAAAAGTAGGTAATTAGTTTTTAAGTCAAAAGTCAAAATTGTGCTTGTCTCTTATATTGTCAATTAATTATTCTTTCTTTCTCGTATATTGTCCATTCGAAAATAATTATTTGCTTTACTGTCACACAGGATACATCGTGGTATATGATTCACAAAACCACGATATGTACTAGGTAGCAGGTATGTGATGGTGGTAGGCTGGTGTCGTTGCTGCAGCAGCATATATGTTTGTGGTTTCGATGACCGAAGGGAGAAATGATGGGCACGAGTGGTGTTTGTGGTTTTGATGTCGCGGGATTTTGTAGTTTGTGGTTTCAGACCGTGATCTTTGTGGTATGTGGTTTCGATGTCGCCGGAATTTGGTGTATCTGGGATGTTTTTTATTTCTAGTGTACCAGATGTATATATTAATGTAAATACATTTTTTTTAATGTACGTGACGTATTAGTACATTTTTTTGGTGGTCCATCGTGTATTTGTTAATGTAAATATAAATATATTTTTTAATATACCTCATGTATCAATAGATGTCCGTGTATTTGTTAATGTAAATATATTTTTAGTGTACCCAATGTATCAAGTTATGTATTTAAAATTTAAAAAAAAAAATTGACCATATTTGGTTTTGAATTCTCCAAAATACCCTTGATACCCTGTTTAATTATAATAAAGTCACGCATTTAAGGTTAATCTCATCTAACACAAATACAATGATCAACGATTCATATTCGGTCTTACTTTTAGAACTTTAAGTTTAATCTCACATTAACCGTCCCCTATATATATATATATATATATATATATATATATATATATATATATATATATATATATATATATATATATATATATATACACACACACACACGTGATATGTATAGTATAATAATGACCCCATGTAGGTAATTTCGATATACTTAGTGCTTCAAATATAGTGTGTTTGGTTACCTATCCGGCTAACACAAACGGGATATGTCAATCCCGATAGGCCTCTTCAGAATATTTGCGCTCACTCGCAAGTGATTAATAGTCCTTGATGTGGGGAACTTTTGGCATAAACAACTTAGGCATGCAATAATCTAAATCAGGGCAAGCATTCAGTTTACAAGTAATTGTCCATAGTAAAAACAGTAGCATGTATCTCCCCCAAAGAGTTTATAAAACAGTTAAACAAAAGTAGTGCATATGAACTCACCTTAGAGCGTAGTGACATAAGTAACACAACGGTGCCAAGAAGTATGGCAGAACAGTATAAAGAAGTATCGTACAACGATAAGGGATCGGCATAACATAACAAATATAAGCTTGTCTCAAAGTATGACATGCGAAAAGAAATCAATGCATATAAGTTTTTAAAGGATAATCGTTTTAGTTTTCGTGGAAGATTTGTATCAATGTTTGTTAAAAAGTTTTGTATCATCATTCGTGTGTTGTATAAAAATCTAGACTCGAAAACACACACCAAAGCATAAGATGTATAACACATGAGTAAAATAAAATAACGAGTAGGGATCACATAACAAATAAGTAGAAGATAAATAGATGGTTGAGTTTTAGGCATTTACCCGGTATCCCCAAATAATGTACGTTAAGAAAGGGCATATTTTTATAATAAAACATAAAGTTAGATAATAAGGTTTAATAAAACTATACTTTTCGTTTTTATTATTAGTGTTACTTAAAATAGGTTTTTAGCGATAATAAGTACAGGTTTGATATGCTTCGTTATACAAAACACGTTTTGATTATAATTAATTCGATAAGCTTAAATAATATAGAAGATTAAGAGTATTAAATAATTATCGGGGTTTATAGTCTTATAATAGTCTGTTAAGGAATAGTCCAACATAATAAGTCCTTTATGAAATTGTCAAGTCCAATATTTAAGTTCGTTATGAGTCCGATATCTTAAGTCCATCACGAGTCAATTTGTCCAATGTGTCCAATGTTTACCTATATGTCTTAGTCCATAAGCGTTATATAATCGGCCCGTTATACGTTTAGTCAATTCATAAATATGAGTTAGTCCATTAAGTTGTATGTACATAGTCCATAATAGAAACCATGTTGGGCCCAAAACTGATTCAACAATTTCCAAGCCCAAAAGAGTCATAACAGTTTCAAGGTTAAGCTCAAAATAAAACTAAACATAACATAATTATGAGAAGCAGTATCACAAAAATAAGCAGTAGACCGATAAGCAGTTTCAGTTTAGCAAATTATGTCAACACCATTTTAACCCATAAAAATGAGCTTAAACCAAATAATATACTCCTTTATCTGATTTAACGTGCCGAAACCAAATAAGCCATCAGTTTAAAAAACAATTAAATAATAACGACACCCATTCAGGGCTGTCGTGTACCGAGCCAAACAAACACCACCGTGGGTGGTTCTCTCTTATAACCGAGACCAATAAACACCCTCTTGGTTATCATTTTGAAGCCAAGACAAAACAAACCCGAACCAAAATAAATTGCAAATCAAATAAACTAAACAAATTCTACAACAGTTTAGCAAATAAGCACATCAGCTTGCATAAGCAAAATTTAATAAATAAGCTAAACCAAACATGTAACGTCCCGTAAAATTCCTTATTTGTTAACGAACCTAAAAACTAATATTCTACTTAAATGGACCCTTAATCTATTTTCTTTGGTCCTATTAGGCTATTACTATTCCTTAGCCCAACTAATCAAACCCATTAACCTTTGTTCACAAAATTTTTACATGTTTCAACGCACCATTACTTGGCCTCAAATATTTTCGTTTTTCATACACAAGTCGTGTCACAAAATATTTAGATCGATTAAACTCATGGCTGAGAATCAAAAATGGTAAAAATCAATTTATTATGAAATCGTTTGATAGATAAATAAACGTCAAAGTTTAACCATGGACACCAATTTTTTTTTAACAACTTGTCATGTCTTTGTAAAAACGAATTTACCCTTTTGTATTTTTGCAAAGTCACGCATAGCATTCCTTTTGTGTTGGGATAATTCCATATATACCCAAAAGAAACATCATAATTCCGTATTTACCCAAATGACAAGTTTTCAATGCATGAATACAAGGCTTTTAAAGCATATGTTGGGAAAATATGGAATTATGATGTTTCTTTTGGGTATATATGGAATTGCCCCTTGTGTGTTTCCCAAATATTTCCAAACTCAAAAATTACTTTTGTCTTTGTTTTCTTTTTCTGTGACGCAAGTTGCAAACCAAAACTTGCTAATATACATTTCTTTGTTCTCTTTCCGTGTCATGCTACAAAACCAAACGAGACCCTCTTGATAATAATAATAATAATAATAATAAAAATAATAATAATAATAAAAAGTAACCGATCTATCTATTTTACAACTTGCCAACATTTTTTTTTTTTTTTTTTTGGCACAAAGGTGAATATATATTAACTTCCAAAATTGAGTACATATAATAACATCAAGATTTGGACATACCCCAAACCTGAAACAACATCTCAACAGAATACTATCTTACAATACAAGTAACAGATGACTAAATCAATTATACCAGTCTACCAACTAAACAACTTCTTCCATATTCAGCACTTTTATTCACCTTATATGCACTTTACCATCCAGCATACATTTCCAGCTTACCTTCCTACCCAAATCACTCAACCATCATCCACAGTGAAATAGGTAGGAGAGGTTACTGGCTTCACTGGGAACCCATACCCTTCCAGTCAAGAGCTCTTCCAAGCAACTTACATTTCCATCTTTTAAGAATGGCTTCAGTTGCTTAGAAACAACTTGCCAACATGCTTCTATCTTCTGACACTATCCTATCCATCTTGTTCGAATATATAATATATTCCCACACAACTTGTGGAAATACAAAGTCAAATATATACTCCCTCTACCTCACGTACACAGTACACTCACACATGCATATTTCACTTTCAAAAGTATTACTAAGGGTGTGTTTGATAATTGATAGCCTCTTGTTGTGTCATCTGCTAATTCGGTCAGCAGTAAAACTTGTTTGTTAACAATTTTGTTCTCTCTTAATCATTCCATTAAGGATTGGATGGGCCAGCGTAAGTCACATGCAAATTGATTCAGCATGTAAATATTTTATAAATGTCATCTTCAAGAAACCATTTTAATGATTTCATAGTTGATCTATTTATTACAGCAACAATATAAATATACATTTTAGTTTACCCAATGTTTAATAAACTTCTACCTATGTATTTTATACATGTTTATTCTAGAGTAAGGATCAAATGAGAAATATAATTAAGATGAGAAGAATGAGAAGAAACCACAACCACAAATATTAGATGCATCTACAAAAATAGATGCATCTCCCTATTATTTCTCTTTCCTTATTTAAAATTTGTGGCCACAATTATTTCTCACTCTTCTCATTTCAATAATTCTTCTCACTAGATTCATACCCGTTTCTTCTATTTATATTTCTTTTTCTTTATTTTATTATGAGATAAACAAAAGATTACTAAGCCAAATTTAACAAATCGTATGTTGCTCTAACGAATTATAGATTATTTTAACAAGAACAAAATTTCACGTCTAACTATACAAACTTTACTATTATTAACATATTATTATCATTAATATAATTTAACATAATAAATATGTGAACAAGTATATATCATGCTTATTAATTATAAAAGTTGATTAATAACATTAGAAGGAAAAGATTACTTAACAAGTTACCATGATAGTTTTTTGCGATTCGGTTATTAGAATATTTATCAAACAACATGTTTTCGTTCAGAACCAATTTCATTCAGAACCAATATACCATTCAGAGCATCCAACCATTCAGTGCTAAATTACTCAGTTTTATCAAACAGCCCCTAAGTCCCTTTGAGTAGTTGCTGTGATCGAGAGAGATAAGACCAGAAACATTGGAGCTTTAGTCGAGTTTTGGGGAAGCTAGGCATTTCTCTCGTAACTTTGTTGGGTCGTGAATCGGGTGGTACCCTTTCCTAGCAAATTCCTAGTCTGTATGTCGTGTATTAACCCACCACTAGTTGGTGTCGTAAGTCACTTTCCTCCCATATACAATATATATATTTTCACTCCTTATCATTTTAACGTATGTGCCTCGCTTGAGCTTAGCCTATTTATTTGTTGCTCTCGTTAATATTTTGACACCAAAAATGTGGCATATCAAATCATCTTGTGGCTAGGATTGAGGAAATGTAATAATATGTAACTAATAATAACGTACGCAAGGGGGACACATTGGCTCCTTGAGTGAGCTCAATAGTGTTTCGATAGCCTTGGTGGCTAGGATGGGAATACTCTTCTAGGGTTCGGGGCCTAAGAGGTTGGTTTGCTAGTGGTGGGTTTTGTGGGTGGTTTTGTTGTGGTGGGTTGATGGGTTCAAAGATGTTACCACCTTCCATAATGTCGGATGGTAAAAGTTACGAACAAAGACACGAAGAAATAAGATATACTAAAGAGAACCTAGAAATAAAAATAAAATCTTGCTAGAAATGAATCTAGCAAGTAGACCTAATAAAAAGAAGTCCTAACCTAGACAATAACTATTCCCCGGGCTGCGGCGCCAAAAACTTGATACGTGGGAATCGCACCAGGCTTTACCTCTCGAGGGATCTCGAGAAGCATACAACCCCCACCATGCAGTGTACCTTGTTGATATAAATAATGTCTAAAAACATTATTAACATATATCGATATCTCTATGTTTTGATAATCACAAAACGTAAACTCATTGAACTACAAATTATGACGTAAACAAGTATTTAGTCGTAAATATTTGCTTTAGCATCCATATCACTTAAGGTATGAATAAACAAAGTGTCTAATGCATTTTATGATCAAAGGAATTTTTATTTTTACAAACCTTACATTTTATTAAAATGGGACAAACATTTCTAAACTTATACAAAACATTTTTGTATTTATAAGAAATGTTTTATTCAAAATAAACATTTTGAATTCAAATTTCTACCCAAAAAACGGCCACATTCTTCAAGAAAAACCTCCCCCACAAAAAGACAAAAAATCTGAAGAAATTTTTTTTTTCTTAGGCGGCCCCCTTAATTATACTAGGCGGTCCCCTTAATAATTAAGGGGACCGGCACACAATTAAGGGGACCGGCCACGCTCCCTGTCAGATTTTGTCAGAAATTTTTCCCTATAAATACCACCTCAAACCTGGAATTTTTCTTACCTCTTTGCACAAATATTTTCAGATCCAATTCTCTCTAAACATCCTTCTAAAATCCTTTGATCATAAATACATAATCCTTTGTTTCAAAGTGATTCTTACATCATCCTCTCAAGTGCAAGAGAAGAATACTTCTATCCTCCAAGACAAGAAGTATTACAACTTGTTGTGACCTCCACATCCAAGTTGTTGGTGCATCATCAAGAATATTTACATATATCTTTGTGTAGTGTGTTGTGAATATTTGATTGTAGATAGTTGTGTTAGGAATATAGATAGTGTGATTGTAGTAAAGATAGTTGGTGTGAAGTAGTTATGAAGATAGGTGTGTAGTAGATTGGTGTGAAGTAGTTGTGAAGAAGGTGTGAAGATTGACAAGGTGTGAAGACGGTGTGAAGTCTTGAAGAAGGTGTGAAGGTGTGATTAAGGTGTGAAGATCACGTGGTGTGATATTTGGTGTGAGATTGGTTCTAGCTACGATTAGAACTCGACATTTAGCTTAGTGTCGTTAACTTGTGTAAGCCAAGGTGTGTAAGGTTTTCTCCGCCATAAGGGAGCTTGTTGATATAGTGAAGAAAACTCTCGAGTAGGTGACTCGAGGAGTGGAGTAGGGCAAGGAAGGTGTCCTTGTAGCCGAACCACTATAAATCCTTTGTCTCGCGGTTAGATCTTTCCATATCTTACTTATTATCTTGCTTATATCGTTATTACTTTTGTAGACGTAGACGTATATATATAGTTGCTCATATAGTGCTAGTATTGATCTTACTTAAAGATCAAACGAAAGTTTTATTCACAAAACAAAGTTTTTACAATCAAACTAAAAAGGTTACATACATATAATTGATCATTTCGATCAAGTATAGTTTTCATACAAAATATAACTAAGGATTATAAAATAAACGATTACGTACTTATCTCTCGTATATAGCTATAATTGTTTATATTATGCATGTGTTGATTTCACATACTTAGCATACATTATTATTATTGTTTATACTTAGATATACTTGTTCATATTGTTCAAGATTTGAGTTCACATAAGATTGAATCAAAGTTTTAAAAGCAAACAAGATTTTAAAACTAAACTAAGTTTTCAAAATAAAATTTAAAAGACGTAAAACTATTCAACCCCCCTTCTAGTTTTCCACAATTGGTACCAGAGCCACGTCTAGCAAGATTTTTAAAATATATTGTATTTTAAAACTTGTAACGATCTATGGAATCTGAAAATTATTTAGAATGGTAATCTATGCAAAGACCACCACTATTTGAAAGTGATGGATTTTTATATTGGAAAAATCGATTCGAAACTTATGTGAAATCAAAGGATCTGGATCTTTGGCATGTTATTACTAATGGTGATTTTTTACCTACTCAAAATAATCCCGAAACAAATAAAGATGAAATAGTACCTTTTGAAAAACAAAATGATGATTTAAAAAGAAGACTTTCTAAAAACAATGAAGCAAAAATGGTTATTTACAATGCGTTACCACGTAAAGAATACGAAAGGATCTTTATGTGTGAAACCGCAAAAGAAATTTGGAATTCTTTACTAATAACTCACCAAGGTAATAGTCAAGTCAAGGATAACAAAATAGATCTACTTATGCAACAATATGAGCAATTTATGATTCCGGAAGAGGAATCAATTGATAATACTTTTGCTAGGTTTAACACTATTATCATAAGTCTAAAAGCACTTGATGAGAATTTTTCTAGTAAGAATTTTGTCAGGAAATTTCTTAGGGCTCTTCATCCAAAATGGCGAGCTAAAGTCACGGCTATTGAAGAATCAAAGAATTTGTCAACTCTACAACTTGACGAATTGATCGGTAACTTAAAGGTCTACGAAGAAATAATAAAGAAAGACTCCGAGATGGTCAAAGGAAAAAGGGAGCAAAGCAAATCAATTGCGTTGAAAGCTAAAAAGGACTCTAGTGACGAAGAATGCTCAACCTCCAAAAGTGACGATGAAGAGTATGCTATGGCAGTACGAGACTTCAAGAAATTCTTCAAAAGACGAGGAAGATACATTAGGCAACCATATAATGAAAGGAAGTGTTTTAAATGTGGCAATCCAAATCATCTCATCGGAAAGTGTCCAATGATGTCAAGAGATCAAAATCAAAAGGCGTTTATTGGAGGTGCTTGGAGTGATAGCGATGAGGACAAGAAAGAAACCACAAATGAAGAAAAGTGTCTTATGGCTAAGACATCAAGCGAGGTACGTTCCGAAACCGAATACTTTAGTGACGAAAATTTATCATTAGATGAAAAAGACCTAGATAGTAAATATAATAGGTTATGCAAATTAGGTCAAAAGGTTATAGCTAAAAATAAGTCACTAAAACATATTAATAATTAATTAGAAAATGAAGTACTCGAATTAAAAATTAAACTACAACATTTGGAAAAAGGAAAAGAAGTTTTTGTAAAATGTAAAACTTGCTTAGAGGTTAAAAATGAAAACGAAAAACTTAAAGATGAAATTTTCAAACTTGACAGGTTTAAAAATAGTAATAACCCACTTAAGAAAATACTAAGTGCTCAAGAAACTTCGGGAGATAAAACCGGTCTAGGATTAACTTCAACTAATGTTTCAACTAGTAAAAATAGTATAAAGTTTGAATGTGAATCTAGTAAACAAAAATCATTAGAATCAAATCCTAAGTATATACTTACAAAAGATAGAAAAATACCCATTGCGAATGATGAAAAAGTAAAAACTTTTTATAAACCATCCTTAAAGACCGAAGTAGGATCCTCTAAACCTAAATTTAGATCTAAAACTCCACCACCAAGAAAACCTAAAAATCATCATCCAAGATCTAAAACATCTCAACCTAGAAGAAATCTAAATAGACAATATTACAATAACACTAGAAATCAAATGTGGAATTATCAATCAAGTTACAATCCTTGGGAAATATTACCACCATACATGCATCCTTGCCAAATGTTAAATATGTTTGGACCAAACAACTTTGGACCAATGAGACAATGGGGACCAAGTGGCTAAATTGTCAATCTTGGAAGAAGTTGGAATATCATCTACAAATGACTTCTATAAGTCAACATGGTCACTTGAAGTGCTTGAAGATATTCCATTGAAGACTAAAAGGTACGCGTTTCTTTTAAGTTCATCACTATAATTTGCATGCTTAGATAAATGATTAGTTAGATTAATGCTCAGTACATAATTGATTATATTCTTATAACCTAGAAACATCATTGGTTGACTTTCCTAGGAATAAGATAAAATTGTTCATTGCCGAACAAAATAGAAAATGGAAATCTTCTATATCCACTATTAGGAAACTCATGGTGATGAAGTGAAATGAGTTAAGTGGATCAATCGTTAATATAGAAGTAGGATTAGATCCCTCGCGTAAGAAAACTATGGATGAAACAAGCTCTCGTAGACTATGGCATTAAGTCAGATAAGCGTGCGAAAACAAAGGAACTATAGATGTTAGGTTATACCCCATTCAACACTCTCGCATCTAACATATAAATTATCGTCTTCATTTCCTTTAGGATCATAGGATATGTAGAAACGATAGCATGAGATAATAATAGGCTTAACCAATCCTCTTGAGCATGAGATCTTTAATAAACATTTTTTAAAATATTTGATTTATGATATTTGTTGTCAAAAATCTAACATCTCTAAAAATATGCAAAAACCTCACATTTTGGAAAATAGTCTTTCAAATAACTATCCCACTTTTAAATAACATGTTTTCACTATCAATATCCACAATTTTGTTTTGATCAAAACTAAAGATTGGGAAAATATTCTTTACCGTTCATTCATACATTTTGAAGTAAAAACCCAATCTATTTTATTCAAATAACTCTCACATCCAAGTGAAAACTTACTTTCAAACATTGTTGAATAATGCTAAAAACGTCTCTTTTAAAATCATGCATGGTGATCTCATATTTGTCATATTTATATAAATGACACTTATAAGTGAACTAAATCAAATCAAGAGGACCATGGTTTGTTCATTAAGACTTTGTTTGTAACAAGTCTAGAAATACATGCTATCATAACTACCCACTTATTGCACATTGATAAACATTAGGATTAATCCTCATTGTTATGTAGTTATGAAATACTTGATGTTGCTTATTGTTTCCTAGCACTTAATATTTTACTTGCTTGATGAGTATGTTTGCATGCTAGATGAAATTGCTTGTTTACTTAATCTCCTTGGTTAGCATGCTTTGGCTACATAATTGCCTACATAATTAGTATATGCTTGATTGCCTCAAAGAGTTGGACTTGTTTGAAACCAAAAACACAACCTTTCTGCAATTCACTACCAAAAACCCTTTTCTGGCAATCTGGGAATCACCAGATGGGTGGCCCCCTTAAATCATAAGGCGGCCCCCTTAATTATTAAGGGGACCGGCCTCCAATTAAGGGGACCGGCCATCTGATGGTCGAAGGTGTTGTTTCCCTTTTCTATTTTTTAGCCCATTTCATCCTACACTTCCCAAAATTCACAAACCTATTTTATCCTAAACCCTCCATCAATGTTTATCCATCCTTGATCCCACCAATCCTACACTATAAACACTCTCATTCCTCTCAATCTCCACTCATCTCATCATTTCCTCTCCCATTAAACCAAAACCACCAAGAAACTTGTTTGGAGAAGAAAGCCTAACTTCCTTTAAAATTCCGTCAAATCAAATGACGTTGTCAAACATCCAACACCAAATTCCTCCTATGTTTTCAAACATTACTTACCTAACACCTCACTTTCCTTCTCACCAACATTACATATCAAAAACCTTTACTCACCCATATCCTTCTACATTACACTCAAACCTCATAATCTTTTCACAACTCAAGCGATGTTGTTCATAATCAACCAACACCTAAACCTCACTCTCACACAAATGATCCATTTAACAACAAATCATCCATTCGTGCTTCGACTAATGCTCCTTCTTATGATGAGCATGCACAATCCCAAAACAATAATCCCAACCTCATTACCAACACTCTACATGTTGCTCATTCAACAAAAACACCATCCACTCATGAAGGATCTCTTCCACCCATATCATGTTTTCATGATTACCCAAGCTCAAACATGTCTCCACCACCAAGAGTATCACCACCACATCCTACAACTTCACATGCCATTCCTATGTTGCATGTTCAAACCATCACCCAAGACAACTATCATGCTCCACCACCATCACCTTCCTCCGAACACTGGAAGTTCGTTGAGGCGCTAAAAGAAGCCCATGAGCTTAGTGCTCTTTTAGCCTTACATCTTGCTCAACGCAATTTGGATCCACCTTCATCTAGATCACCCTCATCACCACACAACATAAATCAACTTGAGAAGCATGTCAACAATTGACCTTGTTGCATCTTTCTCCTAAAAACCATTGCATTCAATGAACACTTGGATTGAATATCTTCTCACTAGATCACATCCAATACCCTCACTTGAACAACATCCAAAACCTCAATCAACCTCTTCTGCTACAAACTCTCCACCACCAAACTATCCAACATTCATGACCCGAACATATACCTCTATTAATCCAACAACCTCCATTAATCCAACAACCTCCATTAATCCAACAACCTTATCCTAACTCAACCATCCTCATTCCAAACACTCCATCATCAACCATCTAAGCATACCATATGCTTATGATTTTCACTTTCAAATACGAATCAACCAACCTTTTGTTACAAGCAAGTCCGATGGCTCTCTTTGGCAAATTAGGATCTTTTAACATAATCACTTTGAATTAATTGTTATGTATCCTTAATATTTGTTTACTATGCTTGTTATTTGTATATTGCATATTCTTCTATATATGCTTGTGCTTCTAATAGTTTTCTTGCGATCATTCCATATCTCGATCCCTTGGTGCCATCGAACAAGGGGGAGCACACATCAAGGGGGAGCTTTCATCCCGTCTAACTTCATTTATGAAGCTAGACGGCATAACCTTTTTGATTCTACAAAAAGGGGGAGAAGTGAATATAAACTCACTAAGTACTTGTCTAAAAATTAATTTTTAGACTTAATGAGTTTAGGTTTTGTAATCATCAAAAAGGGGGAGATTGTTGATATAAATAATGTCTAAAAACATTATTAACATATATCGATATCTCTATGTTTTGATAATCACAAAACGTAAACTCATTGAACTACAAATTATGACGTAAACAAGTATTTAGTCGTAAATATTTGCTTTAGCATCCATATCACTTAAGGTATGAATAAACAAAGTGTCTAATGCATTTTATGATCAAAAAAATTTTTATTTTTACAAACCTTACATTTTATTAAAATGGGACAAACATTTCTAAACTTATACAAAACATTTTTGTATTTATAAGAAATATTTTATTCAAAATAAACATTTTGAATTCAAATTTCTACCCAAAAAACGGCCACATTCTTCAGGAAAAACCTCCCCCACAAAAAGACAAAAAATCTGGAAAAAAAAATTTTTTTCTTAGGCGGCCCCCTTAATTATACTAGGCGGTCCCCTTAATAATTAAGGGGACCGGCACACAATTAAGGGGACCGGCCACGCTCCCTGTCAGATTTTGTCAAAAATTTTTCCCTATAAATACCACCTCAAACCTGGAATTTTTCTCACCTCTTTGCACAAATATTTTCAGATCCAATTCTCTCTAAACATCCTTCTAAAATCCTTTGATCATAAATACATAATCCTTTGTTTCAAAGTGATTCTTACATCATCCTCTCAAGTGCAAGAGAAGAATACTTCTATCCTCCAAGACAAGAAGTATTACAACTTGTTGTGACCTCCACATCCAAGTTGTTGGTGCATCATCAAGAATATTTACATATATCTTTGTGTAGTGTGTTGTGAATATTTGATTGTAGATAGTTGTGTTAGGAATATAGATAGTGTGATTGTAGTAAAGATAGTTGGTGTGAAGTAGTTGTGAAGATAGGTGTGTAGTAGATTGGTGTGAAGTAGTTGTGAAGAAGGTGTGAAGATTGACAAGGTGTGAAGACGGTGTGAAGTCTTGAAGAAGGTGTGAAGGTGTGATTAAGGTGTGAAGATCACGTGGTGTGATATTTGGTGTGAGATTGGTTCTAGCTACGATTAGAACTCGACATTTAGCTTAGTGTCGTTAACTTGTGTAAGCCAAGGTGTGTAAGGTTTTCTCCGCCATAAGGGAGCTTGTTGATATAGTGAAGAAAACTCTCGAGTAGGTGACTCGAGGAGTGGAGTAGGGCAAGGAAGGTGTCCTTGTAGCCGAACCACTATAAATCCTTTGTCTCGCGGTTAGATCTTTCCATATCTTACTTATTATCTTGCTTATATCGTTATTACTTTTGTAGACGTAGACGTATATATATAGTTGCTCATATAGTGCTAGTATTGATCTTACTTAAAGATCAAACGAAAGTTTTATTCACAAAACAAAGTTTTTACAATCAAACTAAAAAGGTTACATACATATAATTGATCATTTCGATCAAGTATAGTTTTCATACAAAATATAACTAAGGATTATAAAATAAACGATTACGTACTTATCTCTCGTATATAGCTACAATTGTTTATATTATGCATGTGTTGATTTCACATACTTAGCATACATTATTATTATTGTTTATACTTAGATATACTTGTTCATATTGTTCAAGATTTGAGTTCACATAAGATTGAATCAAAGTTTTAAAAGCAAACAAGGTTTTAAAACTAAACTAAGTTTTCAAAATAAAATTTAAAAGACGTAAAACTATTCAACCCCCCCCCCCCCTTCTAGTTTTCCACATACCTGATCATTGTAGTATAGTATAGTGACAAGTACCGGGGGATTGATCGTTCAACTCAGGAATAGTGTCGCTAGGATTAGAAAGCCTAAAAACTAGGTCTAAAGGTGAGGGATGATTCTTTTTGTATTTTTATGTTTTATTAAAGCAAGTAAAATCTCGGTTTTTAGAAGAGTGGACGGAATTAGTTGCTAGCCAACTAACCCAAATGACTAAAGATGCAATCAAAATAAAATAACAAAAATGAAAATGAATCTAATTAAACTAGTGGTGTAAACAATGATAAGGAAAGTTGTGTTTACTTAGGTTTCATTACTCCCTAGATATCTTTTACAGGTTGATAATTTGTTACAATTGCATGGATGACGGGTCGTATTCCTTAATACTAGTCGTAGGGCCGTGTACAATATTCTCTAACTCTATAGGATCCTACTTCACTCCTATGTCGAGCCGTTAGAAGCTCCTAACATGGGATCATTAGAATTCTCCTACGCATTAAATACAACCAAAAATCATAGTACACCTCTGATCATGTTTCTTAAGACGTTCAAGCATGTTACCAATGGAAGTCTGCAAGTTTTCTTAAGCCTAACATCGAATACAATCATCCGTAACAACTAGAAACAAACAATCAACCCATAATTAACATCTAGGTTTCACTACATCTAAGCAAACACACAAGAGAGATCTAGCCAAGCATGTTAAATTGAAGACAAGTGTAAGATATATTCAAACAACACATAGACATATTGATTGAATTGAAAGAGTACTTATCTCAATTGAACATGAAAGGTTTCAAAGGGTAAAAACCCTTGAAAAAGCTGTGAAAATCGGACTAGGGTTTTTCTCCAAAGTTACACCCTAAGAGTTACACTCTAATGAATGAAAATTCCAAAACTATATATAGATTTTACAGGGTGACGGCATCAAGAAGGAAATTCTGACGCCATCAACTCGCCACCCATAATGAAATCGGATTGCCTAGATCCACTTTTGATGCAGTCATGTGTAAAGTTGTTCTGGGCCGTCATTAATATTTGGACCATGACGACCAATGGTGACGCCGTCATGTCCTTAGTACGAAACTTTCTGGATCGTCATGTGCACCATCCACTTCCACCTCTTGTATTGCTCTTGACACCGTCATTAAAAAACTTGTGACGCCGTCAGGTACTGTTCCCAGCAAGGAAAATTAAGACTTTGCCGTTTTCTTCACTTTTATGCTCCAAAAACGTCCAAAATGCTTCCTTTTCCAGATTTCACTCCAAAAGTACCTAAAATGACAAAAGGAACGATTTAGGGCAATATTTGATCAAATAAATTCGAATCCGGGCTTAAATGACCCCCTAAAAACGGTTCATTTTTCGCCTCATCATATAGCTAAGAGTTCTCTTAGACTACCAATGTTGTATTAATAAGGAATCTTGTATCCATATGTTGTAACAAACTATCGAACAAGTTATTAATCTTCAATTGTGTGGATGTAGTATATTAATATTGATTTATGTTTCTCCATGGTTGCTTCTTATATTCATATTGCATTTTCTCTTATATAATGTCTCATGAGTTGTCGATTTATGCAGGATAATTAGATCTTTTATATTTCTCATGTATGTTGTGATTTGATTCAGACATGTCGTGATGTTATATATAAAAACCGCTTAGATCCCCTTAGGATTCTCCGTAGACTCGAATTGTTGTAATTAACATGATGACTATATTCGATTTCCCCACTCTTCGCATAATCCTACTCTAGCGTTATAAGACCTCTAAACCTATGTTCCTTGCATGTTTATAGAAACATGGCACGCACAAGAAGAGCATGTTGAGCTATAGACCTTGATAGATCTTATTGAGCACTCTAGAATCGTTAGTAATGTTACTGTAATCAATAACACACTAATAGATAATCCCTGCAACTTGTATTTATAAAGCGGAAACAAAACACAAGTTTGATACTAAGAATACTTGATCCTCTATGGATCTTTTAATTATATTCAGAATTTTCTAAAAGTTGTTCAATACATAAACCGTGTGTTCCTTTTGTACTCAAGGAACCCTAAACCGTTTCTCAAGAAACGTATATTCTAAAACTTCTAAAAGATATGCATTATCACTTCCTAAATAAACTCATGCATATCCAAACTACATTACATAAAACACGGAAATACTATATCCGCAGAAACTAATAAAGCTGAACTATGTCTTCAGCAGATACACTGCTTCAGCAGAAACCAACTCTTCAGTAGGATCCTTTCAGCAGAAACAGCAGCAGAATTCTTTCTACACAGAATTCCCAACAATCCTCCCCTAATCTTGAATTTGACCTAGTTAAGTTCAATATTCTTGATAGATCTGTAAAGTAACATACCAAGAGGATTGTAACAGAGCACCAGCAAAGAATTATCATCAGCAGAATCTCTATGATCAGTATATACTTAAAAGCTCCATTCTTTGCAGCAACAAATGACTAAATGTACATCAAAACAAATTAGTTTCATACTATTCTCATCACTTCCAGGTGTGGTAACTCCTGTGAGAGGTGAATCATTGAAAATAATGGATTTGATGTCTCTTTACCAATAGCCATCACTACTGGAGTAGCCAAGTGTTCAAAGGTACACTGATAACCACATGAATTTTAGCAAATCATCAGCTATAAACGGATTTGAGATGTCTTTACCTGTAGCCGTTTGCTCAGGACTAGTCAATTATCTTGATGAAAATCATCTTGGTTAACTGATGACCAAATATGGTTTTCCACTGCCTTTACCACAAGCCATATACATGTGGGCTAGCCAATTATTCAGAATCCATAAAGGAAAAATCCATGGTCAATTGACAACCATTTCAACTACTCAGCAACAAAGCATTGGTGAGTTGACAACCCTATGGTTTTGAGCAAACCATTACAGCTATCAACAGATTTGATGTGTCTTTACCAAAGCTGTACCCTTTGGACTAGCCAACTTTGTGATGGAATAGTCAACATCAGGTAAGTTGATAACCAAACCTGCAGACAAATACTATACAACAATATGTTAGGGGTTTTTTTTTTTTTTTTTTTTTTTTTTTTTTTTTTTTATGAATAAAATACATATACAACATAATATCCCTACTCAACTGCAGCTCTGGAAGTCTTAATCCTTTGTTTGAAAACCTTCACCAAAGATTCAGCAAACAATCTTGTATTACCAGCTGGATCAGGAGGAATTTCCAACTTCTGTTGTAACATTTTCTCCATCAAAGAAACCTTGAGAGGATATTTGTGAATAATATCCATAATAATCCTCAGACCAGTGGTAGTTTCCAGCACATGTACATAAGACATAGGATAGAACTTCCAACTCTGAACTTTCCATTTCTGATTATTCTTCCATATATCATAACTTGCATCAGCAGGAGTAGAAGAATTAAACAATACTTGAAGATCACCCATCAAATATAATCCAGAACCTTCAGGAGTATGAGTGGCATAATACTTAGTAACCAACTCATGTAGAGTGACCAAATCTTGATAATTTACAAGATGAAGAATCTGCTGAAGGAAAACAAAAGATATGGATGACTTATCCAATCTATGAATGATATTGAGTTGACCATCTTGACTTAACTCCCAACTCACTAGAACCACTCTAGTTCCTTCTGGCCAATCATCAGATGATCCTTCCCTTATAAATGTAGCATCAGAATCATTTACATTAATTAGACTATGTAATGATCCTACTCTAGCCATGCTCTTTCCTCTTCTACCAGGAACATAAATAGCATCATGAACTGCTGCTTCAGCAGAATCACCTTCTGCGGCTTCAGTATCCACTGATGGAGTATCCATTTGGTCATCAGCAGAATCTTCAGAAGATTCAAGTGCAGCAGAGGCATATTGTTCATCCATAGCTTTCCTGATTTGTTTGTTCCTAGCAGCTTGAATTTCAACTTCTCTTGTCTTCAGATCATGAAATCTAGCAAGTGCAGCTTTTTGTTCATCTTTTTGAAACTCATCTAACTTCCTAGCAGCTTCTTCACCCATTCGTTCCTGTTCCAATTGCTTCCTAGTTCTTTTTCTAGTTGGAGGATCTGCTGTTATTACTTTTGCTTTACCTTTATCCACAATCTTCCTTGTTGGAGGATCTGAAACAACATGAGATACACCAGCAGAAGTATCAGGTAAAGATACTTTCTCAGTAGCACTAGTATCAGCATTGAGAAGAGGAATATTCTTGTAAGCACCCAATCTTTCTTTATCATTCTTAGTCTTGATTCGGTTATAAATCTCAACCAATTTTTCAAATAGAAGTCCCCACACCTGTCGCTTAGACCAAGCACTATTAAACAAAGAACTGCTTTGATTTCTCACATATACTCTCATATAATCTCTCTGCTGTGCTTGAGTCATAGGTTTATCTCTTTTAGCTTTAGCTTTCAACTCATCAGCTTCCTTCTTCCTCATCTTTAACATATTCACAATCTCAGATTCAAAATCTTGTTTCTCTACATTCTTACCAATCAATTCAGCAGTGATAGTAGGATTAGCAAGTATCTGTTTCCCAATCATCTGCCAATCTGATTCATCAAACTTTAGAACTGCTGCATCCAATTCCCTTTGTCTTTCAATAGGTAATGTAGAAACATATCTTTGAGTCTCTGAATCTAATTCTACATCAAACTTAGCTTGTACTTCCTCAGCTAGTTTGGTACTCTTCATATAATTTTCCCAATCTTGTAACAATTTACCTTGTTCAGCCCTATCTTCATCAGTTACAAGCTCATCCAAATTATCATGAGAAACATTATCTACAGCAACATCATCATTAGACACATGCACATCTGCCATAGGTTCATCATGTACATCTTGAACCTCTTTATCAGTAGAAACGTGTATATTCTCAGATGAAGGATGAACAGAAGAATTCAAGTATTCTTTCCCAGCTACAAAATATGTTTCTCCTGATGTATTTCCTTTGTCAGCAGATTGATCAGCAGCAACCCTACTTAATGATTGTTTCTCCTGAAGTATATCCATAGCTTCAGTCATCAGCACATCATTATCACTACCAGATACTTTTGAAGCTTCAGCAGTTTGTCTTGCCAAATACTGTCTTGTACTTCTTCTTTGAACTTGTATGATTGGTTTAGATTGAGATGCTGTAGCAGCTTTAGGAGGAAGAACATGAGACTGTCTAGCAACTTCAGCTAGAATCTCAAGAGAATCCAAATTTGCCTCCTTTGCCACTTTAGTAGATTCCAATCCATCTTTGCTTTGCTTCTGCTGACTCAGCTGTGTCTCCAAATCTTTGACTTTGCTTTTCAGAACTTTAATCTCATTACCAAGAGTAATCTTGGTCTCAGCAAGTTCTTTCTGGAGATCTTCAGTCATATTCATAGACCTGTTAAGAGATTCATATACAAATGTGAGAGTAATAGGGTCCTCTGCTCTATCACATGATTGCTCAGTGATATGAGGAGCTTCATTGAACCCTGTAGGAAAAACAGACTCATGTACAACATTAGGAGAACCTACATTAATTTGCTCTCCCAAGGAACTAGGTGAAGGTGGTCTATTAAGCTCAGGTTCAAGAGTCCTAAATCATCTTCAAACTCATGAAATTGCTCAGATGGAGCATCCTGAACTGGTGAGATGGTAGGGCTAGGTGACATGTGTACAGAGGTAGGTGGTGGTAAGTCAGTAGAATCAGGTAAAGGTTCAGCAGTTGTAGCTGGCGCTTCCTCCATTACCACTGAAGGAATACCATCAGCAGCAACACCAGAAGATGATGGATTACCATCATCAGCAGCATTAGAAGCAGACACATTACCAGCATCATCACCCTCAACTACATTATCATTGCCTTGTGGCAACATTGCTTGTAACATAGGGTAATGTTCCCCAGTATAATTGGTTTTCATTGAGGCAAACAACTTAGAACCTAGACTTTTAATGGGTATATGGGTCATATCTTCAGTGGTTATGTCTAAGATTATCTGTAAGAATCTAGGGTACATTAAAAACTTATGCTTTTCCTTATCTATATTTTCTAGCATATTATCAAAAATAAACTTAGAAAAATTATAAGTTTCACCCTTAGAAAGACAAACAATACCACAACCCAATTGCAGAGAGAACTGGTTCCATCCACCACACTTGTTGCTCATACATTGAAGCAGCAGATGCACCAGATACCTCCACTTAGGGCAAAATTGATTCTTGTGCCACTTGGAAGTATCAGTACTTTGATATCCAGCTTCTCTTAACCCAGCAAGAATCACTGCAGTATTGGAATGATACACACCATTTTCATCATCCAACTGAAGCTTTGCCCTTATCAACCCTTCTGTCACCACATATTCTACACCATCTATTACAGCTACAATCTCTGTTGCAGATCTCTTAGTAGCAGATGCCCAAAATTGTTTCACCAAGGATTCACACACCAAATTGGGACAATAAGTCAAAGCATAATGAATCTTCGACCTTTGTAGAAATTCCACCATCAAATCAAATTCTCAATGTCCCTTCTTTGTTGTTAGAATAGCGTATTTGTTATGATCGTCCTTAAATTCAAGTTGAGCCATTTAACTGAATGTGTGTGAGAATGTTATGAATTACTCCAAAGAATAATGGGTTTATTTGAAGTGATAAGCGAATAAATTTGATTCGAAAAGATATGCAGAGTGAGTTAAATTTGGAAGTTCCCCAATCGTGGTCAAAATTATCGGAACAACTTATTGACCAAGTCTGACAAAACTTCTAATTTTAAAATTAACCCTTCAGCAGTAACGAAAGTCAAACCTGCTGAAGCACAGTCAACTATCAGCAGAATCGACCAAAGGTAAAAATATCTTCGGTCAATATCTTGATTTTACTGTGCCACCCAACTCGCATTTAATATCGTAACTCCTAAAATTAGCTTATTTAATCACCCCAAATCACACATCTCATTCATCAACTTTCCCAAATTATCTTTCAAACCCTAGTTTCTATTAATCCCAATTCACCATTCAATACATGTCTTCACACCCAGAAACCTCAGATTCAAATTCCTCTTCTTCATCATCAGAAGAGGATATACCACCATATCCTTGGGGACTTGAAGGTTCTGACTTTGCAAGAGCATTGGAGAATCGATGTGCTGCACAAGAAAGACAATGGAATTCTCACTTGAAGGGTGAACCAAGCAATGCACCCAATCCTACTGAGAGAGAGATTGTCTCTCCCTTCATCTATACCTCTGATGAAGACTCTTCAGAGGAAGAACATGAAGATCCATCCTTTCTCCCTCCTTTCACACCAGAGAGACCCCAACCAAGATCAAGTACTAGGGGTTCATCTCCTCCAACATCACAAAATTTGGTGTTGGATCTTCCTGCTCCAGGACCTGGTCTTCCACATCAAGAACATATTGGACAGAGCAAGAGTTCTGAGATCATACGTAAGGGAAAGGAGAAGCAGAAGTAGGTGATTGAGGAATGTAACCATGAGGCAAAGTTCTTGAGTATTCTCTTGACTTTAATTCATGAGCATCTTCCCAGTCTTCCTTCTCTTCTTTTTCCATTTTCATCTTCAGCTTCTTCATTGTACTTGTCATAGCCTCAAGTATTTTGTAATAAGTGATAGAAGCTAGTATTACTGAATTAGTCAATAGTTTAGGAATGGTCATTGTATCTCAGTTGCAACATTGAATGTAAGCTGTAACTTGTTTCTATGAATGAATGAGAAGATCTTAGTTGAATTTCTCCATTGTGTAAGACCTTCAGCATGTTTCAATTGATCAGTAGAAACCATGTTCAGCATATCGACCACATTCCTTTGACTTTCATTCTCAGAACATCTGCACAACAAACACCAAACAAGCAAATACACCAAACAACTTGCACAACTGTTAGAGGGTTAGTGTTAAAAACTTGTTAAAACTCAGAAATTTTACAACATATACAAATAATCCAAAGTTTACAGTCATCATCCTCCCCTGAGGCATATGCCTCCCCTTAAACTTTGCAGTTAAGGGTTTAACATGCCAATATGGACCACCAAATATTGAAACCTTGGTCCATCAAATGCCTTGGTTAATAAATCTGCCACATTTTCATCTGTGTGAATTTTGACCACTTTAACCAAATGTTTCTCATAAGCATCCCTTATAAAATGATGTCTGATTTCAATATGTTTGGTTCTATTATGAAAAACTGGATTTTTAACAATGCAAATGGTACTTTGATTGTCAATGAAAATGGTAGTATTCATGAAGTTATACCCATAATCCAGTAATTGATTCTGAATCCATAGAACCTGACCACAACAATTAGCAGCAGCAACATACTCTGCTTCAGTAGTAGAGGTAGCAACAATGGTCTGTTTCTTGCATTGCCAAGAAATCAGTCTTCTTCCAAGAAATTGACAACCTCCAGTCGTGGATCTTCTATCCAAATTGGCACCAGCATAGTCACTATCACTATAAGCTGCTAGCTGAAATGGAGACTCTTTAGGATACCAAAGACCTAATTGTGGTTGGCCTTTAAGATACTTAAAAATCTTCTTGACAGCATTCATATGAGAGGTAAGTGGAGTGACTTGGTGTCTTGAACATGCACTTACAGCAAATGTAATATCAGGTCTTGAGGCAGTCAAGTACATCAAAGAACCAATCATAGACCTGTATAAATGAACATTCACAGGAAGATCAGGAGTAAGATTGTTCTTTGGTTTGGGAGCCTCATATGGAGTAGTGGCAGTCCTGACATTTTCCATAGCAAACTTGGACAACATATCTTTGACATATTTTTCCTGATGTATAAATATACCATCAGGTTTCTGCTGAACTTGCAAACCCAGAAAGAAAGTGAGTTCTCCCATGGCACTCATCTGAAATTCTCCCTTCATCAAATCCTCAAACTCTCTACACCAGGCTTCTTTGGTAGAACCAAAGATAATATCATCCACATATACCTGCACAAGAATAATATCCCTAGAATCTTTCTTGAGAAATAAAGTCTTGTCAATGGCACCTCTTCTGTAGCCATTCTGCAGCAGAAATGTGGAGAGTCTAGCATACCAAGCTCTGGGAGCTTGATGTAGTCCATAGAGAGCTTTGACAACTTTGTACACATACTCAAGATGATCAGGGTCTTCAAATCCCTTGGGTTGAGTCACATAAACCTCCTCTTCAATCTCTCCATACAAGAAAGCACCTTTGACATCCATCTGATAAACCATAAAGCCCATATAAGAGGCATAGGCCAAAAAGATCCTTATAGCTTCAACTCTCCAGCAGGTTCATGATCAGCCCAATCAATTTGGTGATCCAGAGTCACCATAGCCTTTGAAGGTACAGTCTTGTTATTCCCTGCTTCCAATGGATAAGAACCATATCTAACTTCATCTCCAGCCTTTCTCTCTTTGCATTCCCTTGAAAAATGTCCCACTTGACCACAAGTGTAGCATTTAACCTTCCTTCTATCAAACCTTGCAGCTTCTTTGCCATTAAAACCAAACTTTCTTCCAGACTTGGCTTCAAACCTTCTGATATTCATTGAGATCATTGCAAGCTCCCATTTCAAGTGCATCTCCTCCATTTCCAATGGATCTACCTGTTCAAAGTCCTCATAAGCAATAAACTGCTGAGGTTCATATTCAGCCACAAATGAATGAATAAGATCCTCCAACACATTACTTGATTTTGATTTAGGAGCAGTCTGAGTATAAGTTTGAGAAGAAGCTCCTGATGAATATGAACTTGAGGCTTGATGCACAGGTTTAGAAGAGGCACCAACAAATGCAGAATGAGTGGATGGACGAATGGGACTTCTAACATCAGGCTCAAGTGATTTAAGCCTATTGTAGAGGTCATCAAAAGACATCATGTCCAACCCACCTTTGGTCTTGAGAGCTATACAAACTTGTAACCAAGATGGTGGCAGAGATCTCAAAAACTTAGAATTGCAGTCTTCATTGTCGGGTCTAGCCTTCAACTGATTAAGTTGACTCAATATTCGATGAAATCTATCATAACCCTTATGAATTCCCTCTTCTTCAGATATCTGAAATTCTTGGAATTTCTGCTTCAGCAAAGACTTCTGCAACCTTCTTGATTCCTCATTCCCACCAAATCTTGCTTTTATAGCCATCCAAATATCCTTGGCATCCTCCATAAAATGGAAGTCACCCATATGATCATCTGGTATAGCTTGGAGCAAAATAGTTCTGACTTTACTCTCCCTCTGCACAGCCAGAATCTCTTCAGCAGTTTTGGGTCCTACAATAGTAACAACTCCATCAGCATCTGTAACATGCTTCTTCAGACTATTCCCTTTCTTAACAACCTCCCACAGATTCCAATCAATGTTTGTGATCCAGTTCTGCATCTTCATGGACCACAGATGATAATCTTCTGCATTCTTCAAATATGGAAACTTAGCATTACTGTTGGAGAGATTGAGTTGTTGAAGAGAAGTGGTGTTAATGTTCTGGGTTGTATCTACATCATCATCTGATCCAGGCATGTTTGTTGATTTGTTTGGATTGTAAAGGTGTAAGATTCGTGATTCTTAGTATGGCAGAGACTCTCTCGAGGCTCTGATACCACTTGTTGAGCTATAGACCTTGATAGATCTTATTGAGCACTCTAGAATCGTTAGTAATGTTACTGTAATCAATAACACACTAATAGATAATCCCTGCAACTTGTATTTATAAAGCGGAAACAAAACACCAGTTTGATACTAAGAATACTTGATCCTCTATGGATCTTTTAATTATATTCAGAATTTTCTAAAAGTTGTTCAATACATAAACCGTGTGTTCCTTTTATACTCAAGGAACCCTAAACCGTTTCTCAAGAAACGTATATTCTAAAACTTCTAAAAGATATGCATTATCACTTCCTAAATAAACTCATGCATATCCAAACTACATTACATAAAACACGGAAATACTATATCCGCAGAAACTAATAAAGCTGAACTATGTCTTCAGCAGATACACTGCTTCAGCAGAAACCAACTCTTCAGCAGGATCCTTTCAGCAGAAACAGCAGCAGAATTCTTTCTACACAGAATTCCCAACAGAGCAACTACTACCCCCGAAACCGCAACCACCACACCTCTAATGACTCCGGAAGATATTCGAAAGGCGATCGCCGATGGCGTGAATGCAGTCTTGGCAGAACAAGCAGCAGCTAATGCCCGCAACAGCGGTACTAGCATGCCCACTGGAGAGAGTGTGACAGCCACCCATCGCCGATGTACTTACAAAGACTTCATGAGTTGCCAGCCTACTTTCTACAAAGGTACTGAAGGTGTGACCGAACTGGCCCACTGGTTTGAGCGAATTGAGACTGTCTTTCAAAGGAGCGGTTGTACCGACGACACGAAAGTCACTTTCGCCACAGGAACCCTCATGAAAGATGCCTTATCCTGGTGGAACGCCACAATTCAGACTATAGGAACAGCGGCAGCCTACCATCTCACATGGGCGGAATTCAAGGCCAAAATACTAAAGAAGTATAGCCCCCGTTTTGAACTGAGGAAATTGGAAGATGAATTCCACCAGTTGAAAGTCAAGGGTGTTGATCTAAAAACCTATAACCGCCGATTCCAAGAACTTATGGTATTATGTCCTACGGTTGTACTCAACCTCGAGAAGACTCTGGAAAAGTACGTTGAAGGACTTCCTCGGAGTATTGAGGGTGACGTTACCTCATCAAACCCAACCTCTCTTGAAACCGAATCGAACTTGGATAGAAACTCCTTGACCGAGAGGTCAAGTATAGCAATGAACTCAAGAGGAAACTCAAGGACAAGAGGACTACTCATCACAACTCCAAACCCAACTCAAAATCTAACCCCAACTCCAACAACAACACTAACAACGACCGAAATAGCAACCCGTACCACCACAACCGCCACAACCGACAAAACCAAAAACAAGAAGCTGTCAAAGCTTACACTGTTACGGATAGCAAAGAATACCAAGGCCTGAAACCTCAGTGTAATAGATGTAAACTACACCACCATGGACCATGCACCACCAAGTGCATGAGATGCCAGAAAATAGGACACCAAGCCAAGGATTGCAGGAGTCCAGCTACTAGAAGCAATCTTCAACCTATAGCCCCAGCCTGTTACACTTGTGGAGAAATAGGACATTTTAGGAACCGCTGCCCAAAAGGAAATAGCCAGCAGAACGTTGCTCAAGGGAGAGCTTACGTGATCAAAGAAGAAGATGCTCAGTCAAACCCCGACGTTGTCACGGGTACGTTCTTAATAAACCAACATAGTGCTAGGATTTTATTCGATTCCGGAGCAAATAGGAGTTTTGTGTCCACTAGATTAGCCCCTTACTTAACATAGCACCCTCTAAGCTAAACACCACCTTTGAAGTTGAAATGGCCAACGGAAACCTAATAACCACTGATGAGTGCTCAAACACTCATCATTTTTGGTCAAATCTGAACTCCAAAACATACAAAAACACTCAGTAATGCATCAAAATACTAAAAATATTTCAAAATTATGTTTTATATGTTTTAGATGCAAAATGAGTAAAAACAGATGAAAAACGTACAAAGTTTGCAAAATTGGCAATTTCAGTCCCCCAACTTTCAAAAATTGGCAAAAATAGTCCCTGAGCACTTATTTGGAAAGAAAAGCCACTAAAGGTCCTTTTGAAATGATAAGTTGTCATATTTAGTCCTTTGGTGAAAATTTCAAAAGTTTTGAGAATTTACAAGTTTAGTCCCTGGAATTTCAGAAATTGACAGAATTTGTCCCTGGTAGGACATTTTTGGATAAAAAGTCATTTTTGGACCTTGGGAAATCAAAAGTTATCAAAATTGGTCCCTGGGTGAAAGTTTTGAAAAGTTTACAATTTTGGTCCCTTAACTTTGAGTTTTGACATTTTTAGTCCCTGGGAAATTTAAAATTGTAAAATTACATGAAAAGTCCTTGTGGAATTATAACATGGCAGGAAAAGTCCTTGGAACAAGTTTGGAAGATTGCCAAAACCTACCCTCAATTTTCAGCTTATTACATTTTGGGTCCTTGTGATTTACAAATACAAAACCAAACTGATCCCTTGTTTATATATTAGCCCAAAACCACAAACCCTTCCACCCTTATTACTCCACCAGCCCACACAACACCCCTGGCCCAATCTACTCCCCAAGCCCGCTCCCTAAATAAATAAAAACACCCCGTCCCTTTTTACCCTGGTCAAACAACAAAGTCAAACCTCCACCCTCTTCCCCCTTCCACTTGTATACCTGCTCTGCCACCCCCATCCTTCCACCTCAACTCCACCAATTTATGTTCCCCCTAGCCTCCACAAACTTCCAAGGTACATTTAATGCCCCAAATCATTCACAAGCAAACCCTAACTACCAAAAATCCTTTTTGGCGCCAAAATCAAATACACGACTAGGATCGATTCCAAGTATCCAAGGGTCCAAATTAAATGTGGGGAAGACAGAGAAAATGCCCAGGACCTATAAAAGTGAAGTCAAGAAGAGAAGAAAAAAGTTAGTTAGTGTAGAATAGTTCTTAGTGTAATTTTTAGGTCGAATTAATGTATTTTCAATTTCCAGTTGTTAAATTCAGTTTAAGAAGCTTGTATTCAGTTCATTTAGTGTAATATCAACTTTATGTACCCTTAATTCTAAGTTATCTTTATTAAAGTCCCAATTTGAATTTTCAAGTGAAATTACCATTTTAAGTGAAAATCTTGTTTTGATTTGTAATGTTGTTAAAAGGTGTTGGTTGTTGATTGTTTAAGCTTATTGAAGTTAATAATAAGTTTTTTTCAGCTTCTTGAAAGATAGAATCAATGTTGCTTATAAAATGCAAAAATAAAAAAAATCCAAGAAAAAAATAATGCAAAAATGAAAAATCAGTGCGGAAGAAGGAAAATGCTTGGAGTATGGTGGAATTTTGGGTTGTTCTGGTTTTAGTGTCTAAGGGAGACAACTAGGTTGTGGTGAGGTACCCTGGTCACCTATCTCAGTTGGAAGTTATTGTAAGCAATTTTTCATGATTTGGTATTTATTGTTCATATAACAAAATTTTTGCTTATTTCAGTTCATGTAGGCTTATTAGATGATAATAGGAGTTAAAAATTAAGTTTCATAGTTTAGAGTGAAAGTTTGCTTCACAAATCAACAAAACTGTCACATTAAGGGGTGTTTGGCTTAAGCTTGTTCACTAATCACATAGGTGGCTCAGTTGTTTTTTGTGTTTGAAACATGTTCACTTAGGTTATATTAGGTTAATGAAACCAAGAAACCAAGAGTCTTTTCAGTAAAAGGTCAAAATCAAAGATATTCCCCCTCAACTGTCCACTGTTGGACTTTTTGAATACAAACTCATCAATACTGATTCATAAGATGTATTTTTAGATTGCTTTAACTATATTTTAGCTTATTGTATCTTAATTAGTCCTTAGATTAATCCTAAAGTTCATCAAAGTCAAAGTTAGTAGTTCATATAGAAAGTCAAACTTGCACTCCTAGGCAGAAAACCCAAAATTTCAAGGATTTATTGTGAATTTTGTAGTTGGATTCAACCCTTATGCTTTTTAGGATAAGCAGTCCCCTACCTCATCTTTGAGATCCCACACTCCTTCTATTTTTGTGATTTTTCCTCTGGGCCCCACAAGCCAAGAAACACACTTGCAGGGGGAGGTTATCCCCTGCTGCAGCAGACACACAGCCACACCACCATCTTTGGTGTTGGTTTCTGGCCACCACAGTGGTCCCACAGCCCCCCTCCTTGGTTCCTTGGACTCCCCTCCTGGCCCCCTCTCCATTCCAACCAAAAGTTTGAGCTTAATGTTCCTGGGACCCACTTGAATCCACCCCTCTTCTCTGTCCTATTTTTGTGTTGACTAGGGAATTGGAAAGTGCTTATTTTGGCTTAATTGCTTATTCAGTGATACAACTTCTTTGATTCTCACTTAAACATGTCCCTTTAACTCATTTGAACCAGAATCTACCTTTGTGGGTCCCACTTAAGCTCATTTGAGCTTATTTTCTTATTTGGTCAACTAAAGTCAAACTGTGGTGCTAATAAGCATCCACAGTGCTTATTTTTTATTTCCAAAAAAGTTGTTTTTGTAAAAGTTAGTTGTTTTTAGTATTAAAATAGTTTTGTAAAAGAAAAATCCACAAAAAACAATTTAATTTCAAGTGATAGTTTCTATTTAATGTAATTTAAATTTTAATTTTCCTTTTTAGATTTTTATTAAGCACTTGGCATTTTTATATTTTTCTTAAATTCCTTTTATGTTAAAGTAATTTCAGTAAATTTTCTAGATTTTAATTTTGTCATTTGGTATTTATTAGATTTAATATTGGTTTTATTAATAATTAATTAATATTAAGTGTTAAATAGTAAAATTAGTTTTTATAAAGTAACACCTAGTCTTTATATTTTTCCTAGCTTTTATAAGTTATAAAACATTTTTAGGAATTTTTCTAGAATTATTACTGTTCATCTTGTAATTTTTAGAATTTAATTAGTTTAATTAGTAATTAATTAATATTTAATATAATAATTAGTATGGTTAATTAGTTTTTAGGATTCCTGTGATAGTTAATTAGTTTTATAAAAAATTTCTTAATTTTCTAAGTCATTTTAGTAATTTTAATAATTTAAATTAGTTTAATTAGGTAATTAATATTTAATTAGTAATTAATTAATATAAAAATCACAAAAAGACAAAAATACATATTTTTAATTTTAAAACTTGTTTTTAGTTATTTTATAATTTTAGAAATTTAATTTCCACTTTTCTAGTATTTAGATAATATTATATTGTATTTAAGTATTTTAAATATTAATAATTAGTATTAAATAGTAATTAATTAATAATAAATAATTAAATGTTGTAAAAATTTATTTTCTTTTTCTAAAAAATTTCTTTTAACCTTAGGTATGTAAAAAAGTCATTTTCACCCCCTGGGGGTTTTCAGATTTCAGTTTTCAGTTTTCACTTTTTATTTACGTTCACGTAAATTTAAATTGAACGTACGCGTTTTAGGTTTTAAACGTTTCTGGTTTTTCCAAATTTCCAGTCTTGTTATAATAGCTTATTTAAGCTATTTCCTTGTAGATTCCTTAGTTCAAATCAATCACAAACCCTTTCTTGTCCAGATTCACCCGATCACAGATCCGTTTGATAACCATTCACACCTCGTCGGGACATAACGACCCGGGGAAACACTGTTCTTCACCGGTTATCTTGCACTTTCTCCTGGGTTGACCTATTGACCGCACCCGGTTGATTGGTTAGTTCGGGAGGAGTCAAATTTTGGCGCCGCTGCCGGGGAGGTCGTGTGCGTATCCAAACGTATTTGAAGATTGGTGAATCGGGATATACACCCATTGTATATTTATCCACCATTGTTCATATTATCTTCTTATTTATACAAAACAGTTCCTGAAAACCTTTTAAAATCAGTTTTCAACGAACACAAAAAAACCCAAAAAGATTTTCCTTCTTATTTGTATATAAAATGTCTTTTCAAAAATCCAAAAATATTCACCTTTACCCTCTCACATCTTTGATTCTTCATCCCTACCCCTCTATACACCTTTAATTCTTTCTATGTCTCATCCACACCTTCTGATTTGTGAATGGTGTGGTAGTCCTCATAATGGTGGTAATTGCCCCAGCTGTGGCATGGTAGAGTCAGGAAACGGGTCTGTCTATAACCAAGATCCATATTCCTACTATGAAACGACTGATTTATTCCATCAGCTACCACACCATGAGACTCAACAGTTTTACTTTTGTGAGTACTGTGGTGGTTCACACTTCAGTTCTGATTGTCAATCGGGAAACACGCTTGTCTATGAGCAGTTTCCTGATAACGATTATAACTCTAGCACATACAACCCACAGCCACATCAGTTTTACTGTTGTGATTACTGTGGAGGTCCACACTTCAGCTCCGATTGTCAAACAAGGAATCCATTTCCTTGTAACACTTTTGACACATCGTATTATGACGAACCTCCATCTCCACCAATTCCTCAAAGTCTTCTCCTTGATCTTTTGGATTTAGTGAAAGACTTGAAAGGAATAACACATACCCCAGATAATCCAAAACAAAAATCGATGGAAGAATTGTTAGCTGACGAACAGGCTGCTAAAATAAATTCCCAAGATGCTTATGAAAGATCTATTAGGGAATCAATAGCAAAAGAAAAAGCAGCCATATCTAGCTCTCGATTTCATTTCATTCCTGATGATAGTGATGATGAAGATACCCTTGATATTCTTGGATTTTATAAAGATTCATCAGGTTCATCAGATGAGATTCCATCAGTTGAGATTCCATCTCAACCCACTCTTATCACACTCGAGGTTCCCACTCACTCTTTGAGCATGGGGGACGAGCATCTTGACACTGTTCCTGATAAGGAATCGGAAGAATTCATAAAGTCTAGTGTTGAGGACCTTGTTCCAATCCCAAGAAAGTCACAGGGAATTCTTGATCATATGTGTGATATCCCTCCTCCTCTTGTCTTCCCAACTGATCATGTTGAGATGTTCTCCGATTCTACTGATGATGATTCGTTATCTTGTGGAGACATTGTTTTTATGGAAGAATTACCTTCTAAGCTAGTTAGCTTAGAAGAAGAGAATGATGAGATTGACACTAAAATCAAGGATGAAGCACTTCGTGCAACATTATTGAATATCGATCTCCTCATTTCTAAAATCGAGGCTTTCAAAAAGAAACCTATTTCATCTCCTATCCCCATAAAGGATAGTGACATTTTCTCCGATGATCCTATTCTGGAGTTTGAAGCCTTTTGGTGAGTGCTTATTCACTCACTATTATTTGACCAAAAACCGGACTAATGAGACCAAAAACTAACCAATTATGCCAAAAATACGTTGTTTTTGTGTTTTGAATGTGCAGGTACGGATATGAAAGAAATGGACAAAAATTGAGCAAAAACGACAATACGGGCACGAGAGTGGAAGATGGTCAAAAAAATCTAAGCTGGGATTCAAAAGTCCATTTCAGACCTTCATGAATTCAAGTTTGGCAGAATTAATCCTTGAAAGTTACTTTGCAAGAATGGCATTTTCAGTCCTTGAAGTATGAGCAAAATGCAGCTTTGGTCCTTTGATTTTTAGTAAGATACAAAAGTGGTCCTTGTAATCTTAAAATCTGAAAGTTGCATAACACATAACCAATCCAATATCAAAGTCCATATATGTGTTATTATCCAAAGCCCAAAACCAAGTCACAAGCCCAATCCCATTATAAATGATACCCGGTCCACACCCACACCCCTTGGTCAACGGGTCAAAGGTCAAAGAAAGGTCAAATAATAATAATAAAATGTTACCCGCCCCCTTTTATCCCCATTTACCCAGCACCATATGAACCCTAGAATGACCGTACGTCCCAATTACAAGGAGTAAGGACAAATTAGTCAAATTAGAGTGTTTCTAGAAGCTCAGAGGGTGTCAGGATCATGTCAGCAATCAAGAAGCACACAAATGGGACACTTGGCAGCAGTTAATTGGATAAGACGCGTCACACTGATTGATCCAAGGGTGTATATCAAGTGGAAATGATTGGAAAAGAGATCAAGGGCTCCGAAAGGATGTAAAGAAACACAGAGCACACGGATTGCCAGCTTGGAAATCCGTGAACCCTCACCTCACCTCTGCTATAAATAGGAGTGATTGTAAGCTCATTTGAGTAGTAGTTAGATTGTAGCAAAGCTCTGCAGAAATTTACTCTTACTTGTATTTAGTTTAGAGATTGTATTGTTTGTTTAAAAGTTTTAATAAATTTAGTTGTTCATCTTATTCTTCTATTAAGTTTTTGTTTTAATTCTACTAGATTAGCTTTTATCATTTAAATTCTCAGCTTATATCTCAATTTTAATCTAGCTTTTACAAATATCATTTTCAATTCAGTTAATATCATTTGCAGAAAATATAAAAAAAATCAGAAAATAATAAGAATTAAAAAAAGTGTTTTCAATTTGTTTAGTTAAGCTTTCAAATAAGCTCATTTAGTTTCTACACAGTCCATACAAGCTTTGTAGTTTTTAGTGGATTTGTTTTCATTCCAATATTACAAGTACTCATAGACAGTAAACAAAAGTCAAAGGAGATTGTTATATGTGAATCATGGTGATAGAGATGGATTGGGACAAACATGGAAGGTCCCAGCCTGTCTAAAAGACAGGCTAGCTTAGTGAATCACTCCTGTTCTAGCTGGAGTGAAAGCTCTTTGTAAGATCTGTTTCATTTCCTATTAACTGAGTTTAGTAATAAATAGTTGAGTAAATCTGATTTGATAGTTATTTTGCTGTATTTTGATGTTATTTGGTTGAGATTTATTTTGTTTGATCAAATTTGATAGCTTAGTAGTAGATTATTTGTAGTTTTAATCATCTGTTTTGGTAGTTGTTTGTTGATTAGTCATTTTAGCTTGACTGTCATAATTGGTGAATTGTATCATTGTGTTTCTGTTGGATCATATTGAGATTAGTAGTTGATTTTGCTTCATAAATTGATTTGTGACTGATTGTGATTAAGAGTTTCATAATTTTTACTAGCTTATTAGGTAGTGTTTGGATTAGAGGATTGGTGTATTTTGCTGCTGTTGCTTTGGAGTTTTGGATTCACATAATAGTTACAATAGGTTAGTATAATAAAGAACAAGCATAAAAACAGTAGGTGTAGTGGATAAAAAGTCAAAACTAGTTTTTAGTTTCATTAACCATTTGTAAACTTGTAGACAGTTAGTGATATTGAAATCATAGGTGCATATTAGTTAAAGTTAGTGTAATCTAGAATAATTGTAGTTAAATATTACATATTAGAAGTAGAAATTAGCTGATAAAATTGAATAAGGTCAAACTTATAGTAGCATCATAAAAGGCAGATGTCATCAGCTTTTGAGTCCTCAATTCCTGCTGAACTTAGACTCAATTAGAGTAGTTATTGCTTGTTTCTCATTAGATTTTTTATAAATTTGATATCTCAATATAGCTGTTTAGTGTTTGCCCCCATAATCTTGTGTTTCTGAGCGTATTTAGTGAGCTTATTGCATCTGCTAGTTTGCACATTAGAAACAGTTAAGCTGAATTAGATAATTGGCCTGCTTGTTGCATTTGAACTTGTACCAGTGACATTTGAGTTCTTCTGAGTTATTTAGAAGTTGAAAAAGTGTTGTGAATGAACAATGTGCTTCTGGTTTATTCTCATGTATTCTGCTTAATTCATTAGCTTATTCATAACTGCTTATTGCTTTTTACCTGTGATTCTGAGCTTATTTGAGATCTGAGATTGGAATTTTTGAGCATATTTGAGCATTACATTACTGAGTTTTCTGTTTCAATAAGGTTGGTCACAAATGCTTAAAAATAAGCACTTGATAAGCAGTTTTGCTTTGAATAAGCACTTTTTCAGCTTATTTTTGTTTCCAAATTTTTCTCCAAGCTTCTTTTATTATTTTTGATTTTCTGTTAATTTTTCAGATTTTTCTGAGTTGATTTGATATTTTTCTTAATTTTTCTTTAATTTTAATCATTTTTATATACTTTTTAACAAATAAAAATCAATAAAAAAATAAGAAAAAGCCATAAAAAATACAAAAAATATTTTTAGAAATTCTTTTATAATATTTTAGAATTTTTAGAATTAAATTTTCATTTTTCTACTTTAATTTTCCTATTTTTCCTTATTTTTAATTCATTTTAAATTCCAAAAATCAATTTTAATTCATAGAAAATAAAAGAAAAGTCAAAAAAATATTTTTCTTTTTCTAAAAATTCATTTTATTAGTTAAAGATTTTTAGAAAATATTTTCAAGTTTGTAGGATAATTTTTCTTTATACGTTACGTTTTTAATTTTGCGGTTGCATTTCCGTTTTTACGTTTTTCACTTTGGTGCATATCTAGCTTGTACTCTTTGCATATTTCATAATTGTTTGTGATTACTTGAATAACTTGATTGCTAATTTCACTTTCTCACTTTTCAATTCACGGTTTCACGAATCGATATTCTCGATTCCATTCGCTTTCACTGGGAAACGACTCGGGTGATCCGTATTTTACGCGGATCACTTCGATACTATACTGTATATTATATAATTGGTTTTCACACGAATCAATTTTTGGCGCCGCTGCCGGGGAAGGCCGAAGTGAATTTTTGAATATCGTTTTGAAAAATCGTGTTTTGTTAAGCCTTCCTCTACTTTGTATATATATCTCTATAAAAATTGAAAAATTCAAAACACTTTTCCTAAAGTGTTTACAAAATACCAAAAAAAATAATGAAATTTTCAGCCTCGACTCAACCGAAAGGAAGGGCGTTGTAAACCAAAAAATAGTCTCACAATATAACAAAAACATAAATTTAGTTGTTTATCGGATTATTTCAATTACTACAACCGAATAAGCGAGAAATACGGTTAGCTAAGACATTAAATTGCTAGCTGAAGGGAGATCCATTCTTCTCTCCTGTCCCGTCGCGCGTGGTTTTGAAAGAAACGGTTTTCAATTAACGTTACGTTTTAAGAAAAGAAAAACAAAAGAAATAAAAAGTTTTTGACAAAAAATAAATAAATAAATAAAAACAAAAAGATTTTCCTTTTTCTTTTTCTTTTCTTTTTGAGTTTGCTCTTGGTGTATGCACACCCGCTCTTCTTTTGAGAGTCTTATATCACCTTTCTCAAATCCCGAAAGGGTAATTCGACACACACACCGTGTCCATTTCCTTAACGTTGAGGAAATGGATCCGAATAATCAACACCCTCCGGTGGGTGGTGATGAAAACCAACATATGCCGGCTCCCGATCTCCGAATAATGGAGGAGCTGTGCCAACCCACGATGCATGGTAGAGGTGGCCCGATTGCCCCTCTAAATATTGAGGCCACGGATTTTGGACTTAAGCACCACATGATACAACAAGTCCAAAATTCGTGCCAATTTCACGGACTACCGGGTGATGATGCAAATAAGCATCTCGATAAGTTTCTAACCGTCACCCAAAATATGAAGCAAAACGGGGTCTCCGATGACGCCCTCCGTCTCTCTCTCTTCCCCTATTCTCTAACGCATCATGCCACCGCGTGGTTTGATCGCCTTCCCAGGAACTCGATTCATACTTTCAATGAAATGGTTTCCAAGTTCCTGGCGAAGTATTTTCCACCATCGATGGTGACGAAGTTGAGGAATGATATTAGCAATTTTCGACAACTCCCCGATGAGTCTTTGTTTGAGGCTTGGGAACGTTACAAGCTTGCCATTGATCGTTGTCCGAATCATAATATGCTTCTCGTCACAATAATTGATACGTTTTATAATGGATTGACTTTACGACATAGGGACACGATCAATGCTGCAGCTGGTGGTACTTTCATGAAACGTCGTCCCGCGGATTGTTACGAGCTAATCGAGAATATGACGGCCCATTACAACTATTGGGATTCCTCAGCCGAGAGGAATGAGCCAATAAGATCGACTGCGACTCTAAACTCATTTTCTTCTAATCCCGAGCTAGCCGTCATGAATAAGAAACTTGACGATTTGTCGACGGCTATGCTAAGAATGTACCAAATGATGCCGAATCAAGTCAAGAACACACAAGTTAATATGGTCAATATCGTTTGTGAAATTTGTGGTGGTCCACATTCATACCTTGAATGCCCAGCCTCCGGTGGCTTTGCTCAAGAGAACGTGTATACTGCGAATATGGGTGGCAACGGTTACCCACAACCTCAAGGAGACCGTAATCTCCTCAGCTACCGTTCTAGCAATTACCTTGGACCACCCGGGTTTAATCAACCTAATCAAGTGAATCAGAATAACAATGTGCAAAACCGTAATCATCAATTCAATAACAATCAAAATCAAAACCGCGGAAATAATGGTTTTCAAGGACAAAATCAAAATTTTCATAATCAAAAAAACCGGGGAAATTATCACCAAGGCCCGCCTCAAGGGAACAATTTTCAAAACAATGGGAATTTTCAGAATAACAATCATGGAAATTTTAATCATGGAAATCAAAACAATGGCAATTTTCAAAACCGTGGGCAAAATTTCAATAATCAAAATCAAAATGTTATTCTAAATTCGTCGCCCACGGAAGAGTTGATTAAACAATTGATTCAAAGTCAACAAGCTTTAATTGCTAAACAAGATGAAACAACGAAGTTATTTGCAACTCAAATCAATGATCTTAACAAGCGTTTAAATGATCGACCCTCGGGCTCTGGAACGTTGCCAAGCAACACGGTCGCTAACCCGAGGGGCGATGCAAAAGCGATCGTAACAAGCAGTGGTGTTACTTATGATGGACCGACGGCTCCGATTACCTCTTCTTCTCTACCTCCCAAGGTAGTCGCCCGTGAACCCGAGGTGACAACGGATACGGAAATTCCTATTAATAATGGAAGGACCGAAGACATCCAACCTCCGGTGGTCCCGACGTCTAAAGGAAAGGAAAAGATTGTTAATGATAATGAAAATGAAACACCGGTTAAAACAAAGTTGCCATATCCGTCACGCTTAAATGAACAAAAGCACCGCGAGAAGGATAAAAACCAAATGGAGAAGTTCTATCAAAATTTTCAAGAGTTACACTTTGATATAAGTCTCGCGGATGCTATACTTTTGATGCCAAAGTTTGCTTCGATGCTAAAAGGTCTTTTAAATAATAAAGAAAAGCTTTTTGAAATGTCAAGGACTCAAATGAACGAGAATTGCTCAGCGGTTCTTCTTAAAAAGCTACCCGAAATGCTTGAAGACCCTGGCAAGTTTCTTATACCTTGCAATTTTCCGGGTATGGTTCAATGCTTCGCCTTGGCCGATCTTGGTGCTAGTATTAACCTCATGCCATTGTCGATATGGAAAAAGTTGTCTCTTCCTAACTTGACACCGACGCTTATGACCCTCGAGCTTGCCGATCGATCTACATCTCATCCAATTGGCATAGCTGAGGATATTTTTGTCAATGTTGGGAAATTTCATTTCCCAGTGGATTTTGTGGTTGTTGATTTCGATGCCGATCCACGGGTTCCTCTCATTCTTGGGAGAGGATTCCTATGGACCGGTCGTGCCTTAATTGATGTTTATGACGAGGAGATTACTTTACGTGTTGGAAATGAAGCCGTCACTTTTAACCGTGATCAAACCGCGAGATACTCCTCCGATTACGATGTTTCTTCCGTCAACCGTATTGATGTTATTGATGAACTTACGGAGGAGTATGCTCAAGAACTTCTTGGTTTTACCGAAAATGCTTCGAGTGGCAATCCCACTCCTTCTTTTGAACTGATCGTCTCTGATTCTTCCCCTTCCCTCACTCCGTTTGAGGGAAGTGATCTCGCTTGGGAAGAAATTAATGCTTGTATTTCAAATGAATCATTTTCATCGGAAATTGATAATAATAACTTTGATCCGGAGGGGGACATTTTATTAATTGAGAAATTGTTAAATGAAAACCCGATTGTTTCTTCCCCTCCGGTGGACTTAAAAATGGCAGACGTAAAAGAAGTTAAGCCGTCAATAGAGAATCTTCCGGAGCTCGAGCTCAAGGATTTGCCTCCTCATCTCGAATACGCATACTTGGAAAAAAATGATAAATTACCGGTTATAATATCAAAAGGTCTAAAAGATGAGGAGAAGACACGACTCTTAGATGTGCTTCGGAAGCATAAAAGTGCGATTGCTTGGCAAATATCCGACATTAAGGGAATCGACCCTCGATTTTGTACTCATAAGATTCTACTTGAAGAAAATCACAAAGCTTCCGTCCAACAACAACGACGAGTTAATCCACAAATCCACGAAGTGATCAAAAAGGAAGTTATCAAACTCCTTAACGCTGGAATGATTTATCCGATCTCGGATAGTTCATGGGTTAGCCCGGTTCATTGTGTGCCAAAGAAGGGTGGAATCACTGTTGTGAAGAATGACGATAACGAGCTTATACGGACTCGACTTGTGACCGGATGGAGAGTTTGAATCGACTACCGCAAGTTGAATGATGCGACACGTAAAGACCATTTCCCGCTCCCTTTTATGGACCAAATGCTTGAACGTTTAGCGGGAAATGAGTTCTATTGTTTTCTGGATGGCTTTTCTGGGTACTTTCAAATTCCCATTGATCCCCAGGATCAAGAAAAGACCACTTTTACTTGTCCGTATGGAACGTTTGCCTATCGTAGAATGCCCTTTGGCTTATGTAACGCTCCAGGCACGTTTCAACGGTGTATGATGGCCATTTTCTCCGATATGATTGAAAAAACCATGGAAGTGTTCATGGACGACTTCTCCGTCTATGGAAATTCTTTCGACTCTTGCCTCTCCCATTTGGAAAGTATGCTAATTCGGTGTGAAAACACTAATTTAGTTCTAAATTGGGAGAAGTGCCACTTCATGGTTAAAGAGGGAATAGTCCTCGGCCATAAAATATCCAAATCTGGGATTGAGGTGGATCATGCAAAAGTCGATGTTATTGCTAAGTTACCTCACCCGACTATCGTAAAAGGAATTCGAAGTTTCCTTGGTCATGCTGGCTTTTACCGACGTTTTATTCAAGACTTCTCCAAAAAGCCCGGCCTCTGACCCACCTTTTAGAAAAAGACGCTCCATTTAACTTCTAGAATGAATGCATCGATGCATTTAATGTTTTGAAGAAGAAGTTAACGGAAGCACCAATCTTAGTTGCCCCCGATTGAACTTACCATTTGAGCTAATGTGTGATGCAAGTGATTATGCCATTGGTGCAGTTCTGGGGCAACGTAAGAATAAGTATTTTCAACCTATACACTATGCAAGCAAGACCATGAATGACGCCCAACATCACTACACAACTACCGAAAAGGAAATGTTAGCGGTTGTCTATGCTTTTGAGAAATTTAGGTATTATTTGCTACCTAAAAAGTGCATAGTGTATACGGACCATTCAGCCCTTAAGTACTTAATGGCGAAGCAAGTTGCTAAGCCACGTTTAATGCGGTGGGTTCTTTTGCTCCAAGAATTTAATGTCGAAATACGAGACAAGAAAGGAGGTGAGAATCTTGCTGCTGATCACCTTTCATGACTTGAGAACCCCCATCAAAGTGTTCTTGAGAAAAAGGAAATTAGCGATGCTTTTCCTCTCGAGACACTTGGGAGTGTGACTAAAACTGACCAAAGTACCCCATGGTTCGCCGATTTTGCGAATTACCATGCGGAGAAATTCATTAGGAAAGGGTTGTCATCCCAGCAAAAGAAGAAATTCTTTAAAGATGTCCAACATTATTTTTGGGACGACCCCTACTTGTTCAAAGTCTGTGCGGATCAAGTGATCCGGTGGTGTGTTCACGGTACGGAAGCCGTTGAAATTCTTAAAGCATGCCATAGTGGACCCACGGGGGGACATCATGGTGCCAATTTCATCACAAAGAAAGTGTTCGATTCCGGCTTCTATTGGCCGACGATATATCGGGATGTCCATGAATTGGTGAAAACATGTGATTCTTGCCAACGTCAAGGGAAAATTTCTCAAAAAAATGAAATGCCACAAAATGCGATTCAAGTTTGTGAAATTTTTGACGTTTGGGGCATCGATTTCATGGGGCCATTCCCGTCATCTAGAGGAAACAAATACATTCTCGTGGCCGTCGATTACTTATCAAAATGGGTTGAAGCAAAGGCGCTCCCCACCAATGACGCCCGAGTTGTTGTTAAGTTCTTGAAAAGTCTCTTTGCCCGATTTGGTGCACCTCGAGCCATTATAAGCGATCGTGGGACCCATTTTTGCAATGATCAATTTGCCAAAGTTATGCTTAAATATGGTGTCACACATCGTCTTTCCACGACTTATCATCCACAAACGAGTGGTCAAGTTGAGGTCTCCAATCGTGGTTTAAAACGTATACTAGAAAGGACAGTAGGAGAGCACCGTGCCTCTTGGGCCGACAAATTAGAAGATGCATTATGGGCTTTCCGGACCGCTTACAAAACTCCCATTGGGTGTACACCATATAAGTTGGTTTACGGGAAAGCTGGTCATTTGCCCATCGAATTAGAGCACAAGGCCTACTGGGCCTTAAAACATGCCAACTTTGACTTGAAAACCGCGGGTGATCACCGAAAAGTTCAATTGAATGAGTTAGTCGAACTCCGTGATCAAGCTTATGAGAATTCTTTGATATATAAAGAGAAAACAAAAAGAATCCATGATGCCAAGATCAAAGACCGCGTTTTTAACGTTGGTGATCAAGTGCTACTTTTTAATTCTCGTTTAAAGATATTCTCGGGTAAGCTTAAAACCCGTTGGTCTGGACCATTCACAATAACCCAAGTTTTCCCTTATGGTACGATTGAGTTATCTCAACAAGATGGTCCCAACTTTAAGGTGAATGGTCACCGATTGAAACACTACTTTGGAGGGGATGTACCAACCATGGTAGTCCTGGATCTCCAAACTTTCCCCAAGGACGATTGAATTCGGGGATCGAGTCAAGCTACGTGACTCGGAAATCAAAAACAAAGCGCTTCGTGGGTGGCAACCCACGCTTATCCAATTTCATCTTCTTATTTTCTATTTTCTAACAAATAACGTGAGGAGGGGGTGCCTCTTCTACTCTTGTGTTCCGTGGTTGTTTGTGATGTTTGTTAGGATTGTCCGCGATTTATGATGACTCTCGTGCTCGTTATCTTCTCTTCGCTCGAGTTTCATTCATCAGTGCTACTTGAAAATCCTATATCCGTGAATCTTATCGACTAACGTTTTCTTTGGCATAATTAATAAACGGCCTGGAATTTTGTTAGGATTACCTTAACCCGTAAAACATTGAGGACAATGTTTCATTCTAGTCTGGGGGAGGGTGAATCTTCGATTCGATTTTGACCTCGCATTTTTCACAAGTCGTGTACTCTTGCAACTCTGTTTTCCTAAAAAATGAAAAAATAAAAAATTGAAATTTTCAAAAATTATGAAGAAAAATGAATGAAAAATTCATGAAAAAGCACAAAAAATGAGAAAAAGTTGAAAAAGTTGTGCAAAAATATAATAAAGTTTGAATAAGTGTTTTGACACCTTGTTAACTTTCTTGCTGGCGAGAGTAGGAATAAATATTTTGACTTGACCGGGCGTGTTGAAGCCTAGCTTGTTCCCATAACCAATGATAATCACATAAGCTTGTGCTAGTTTTGTACACCAGGAGCTATAAAATGCGAATTCTTTCTTAAGAATCTGCAAGTTCCCGTACTTGACTTTATACATGCGCAGCTTAAAAGCTTTCGCTAGTCTTTTACATAAGGAGCTAGAAAACGCGAATTCTTCTTCTAGAATTTGCAAGTTTCCGTATCTGACTTTATATATGCGTGGCTGATTATCGGCTAAGTATTCGCTAGTTTCATTACTTGGAATCTAAAATTGCAAAGAGCAAGAAATGATAGAGTTTATTTAGAAGTTAGATGCTAAACGTGGAGTAGTGCTTCTCTTTACAGCTCATGAGAGGTACTTGTGGCTTTTTATTCCCATCAGATACGTCACCCATATATAATAGGTGTTCTAGGTTAATTAGTGGTATTTCGGTTTGAATAATATTTAGTTCTTTGTTTTCTTAAGAGAATTTTTGCTTTAGAAGTTGGGTACATATCAAGGAACATCAAAAATAAGAGCAAAAAGTGAAAAAAATCAAAATTCAAAAGTTGATTATCTATGTGGTTTTGGAGCTACCCGATAAGCTTCCATTGATGTTATGAAAAAAGTGAAGAAAGAAAGAAAAAAAAGTGAAAGTATGAAAAAAATATGAGAAAAATGAAAAAAGTGAAAAATGAAAAAATTGAAAGTTGAAAGTTATGATGAATAAGAGCTTATGTATAAATAAGTTGTTGGCGCGTGAGGTGCATGCTTTTTATTAGTAATCAATCACATGAGGTGCACGTGTAGTACTCCGCAACTTATATCTATGATGTTGTATGTACCAAGATTCCTTGATGTGGACCGAATTTCTATTGCAGTGGTTCTTAAGAGAAAATGAATAACTACTTATCGTTTAACCTTAGGTTTGTAAAAAAGTCATTTTCACCCCCTGGGGGTTTTCAGATTTCAGTTTTCACTTTTTATTTCGTACGTTCACGTAAATTTAAATTGAACGTACGCGTTTTAGGTTTTAAACGTTTATGGTTTTTCCAAATTTCCAGTCTTGTTATAATAGCTTATTTAAGCTATTTCCTTGTAGATTCCTTAGTTAAAATCAATCACAAACCCTTTCTTGTCCAGATTCACCCAATCACATATCCGTTTGATAACCATTCACACCTCGTCGGGACATAACGACCCGGGGAAACACTGTTCTTCACCGGTTATCTTGCACTTTCTCCTGGGTTGACCTATTGACCACACCCGGTTGACTGGTTAGTTCGGGAGGAGTCAAATTTTGGCGCCGCTGCCGGGGAGGTTGTGTGCGTATCCAAACGTATTTGAAGATTGGTGAATCGGGATATACACCCATTGTATATTTATCCACCATTGTTCATATTATCTTCTTATTTATACAAAACAGTTCCTGAAAACTTTTTAAAATCAGTTTTCAACGAACACAAAAAAACCCAAAAAGATTTTCCTTCTTATTTGTATATAAAATGTCTTTCCAAAAATCCAAAAATATTCACCTTTACCCTCTCACATCTTTGATTCTTCATTCCTACCCCTCTATACACCTTTGATTCTTTCTATGTCTCATCCATACCTTCTGATTTATGAATGGTGTGGTAGTCCTCATAATGGTGGTAATTGCCCCAGCTGCGGCATGGTAGAGTCAGGAAACGGGTCTGTGTATAACCAAGATCCATATTCCTACCATGAAACGACTGGTTTATTCCATCAGCTACAACACCATGAGACTCAGCAGTTTTACTGTTGTGAGTAATGTGGTGGTTCACACTTCAGTTCTGATTGTCAATCGGGAAACACGCTTGTCTATGAGCAGTTTCCTAATAACGATTATAACTCTAGCACATACAACCCACAACCACATCAGTTTTACTGTTGTGATTACTGTGGAGGTCCACACTTCAGCTCCGATTGTCAAACAAGGAATCCATTTCCTTGTAACACTTTTGACACATCGTATTATGACGAACCTCCATCTCCACCAATTCCTCAAAGTTTTCTCCTTGATCTTTTGGATTTAGTGAAAGACTTGAAAGGAATAACACATACCCCAGATAATCCAAAACAAAAATCGATGGAAGAATTGTTAGCTGACGAACAGGCTGCTAAAATAAATTCCCAAGATGCTTATGAAAGATCTATTAGGGAATCAATAGCAAAAGAAAAAGCAGCCAGATCTAGCTCTCGATTTCGTTTCATTCCTGATGATAGTGATGATGAAGATACCCTTGATATTCTTGGATTTTATAAAGATTCATCAGGTTCATCAGATGAGATTCCATCAGTTGAGATTCCATCTCAACCCACTCTTATCACACTCGAGGTTCCCACTCACTCTTTGAGCATGGGGGACGAGCATCTTGACACTGTTCCTGATAAGGAATCGGAAGAATTCATAAAGTCTAGTGTTGAGGACCTTGTTCCAATCCCAAGAGAGTCACAGGGAATTCTTGATCATATGTGTGATATCCCTCCTCCTCTTGTCTTCCCAACTGATCATGTTGAGATGTTCTCCGATTCTACTGATGATGATTCGTTATCTTGTGGAGACATTGTTTTTATGGAAGAATTACCTTCTAAGCTAGTTAGCTTAGAAGAAGAGAATGATGAGATTGACACTAAAATCAAGGATGAAGCACTTCGTGCAACATTATTGAATATCGATCTCCTCATTTCTAAAATCGAGGCTTTCAAAAAGAAACCTATTTCATCTCCTATCCCCATAAAGGATAGTGACATTTTCTCCGATGATTCTATTCCGGAGTTTGAAGCCTTTTGGTGAGTGCTTATTCACTCACTATTATTTGACCAAAAACCGGACTAATGAGACCAAAACTAACCAATTATGCCAAAAATACGTTGTTTTTGTGTTTTGAATGTGCAGGTACGGATATGAAAGAAATGGACAAAAATTGAGCAAAAACGACAATACGGGCACGAGAGTGGAAGATGGTCAAAAAAATCTAAGCTGGGATTCAAAAGTCCATTTCAGACCTTCATGAATTCAAGTTTGGCAGAATTAATCCTTGAAAGTTACTTTGCAAGAATGGCATTTTCAGTCCTTGAAGTATGAGCAAAATGCAGCTTTGGTCCTTTGATTTTTAGTAAGATACAAAAGTGGTCCTTGTAATCTTAAAATCTGAAAGTTGCATAACACATAACCAATCCAATATCAAAGTCCATATATGTGTTATTATCCAAAGCCCAAAACCAAGTCACAAGCCCAATCCCATTATAAATGATACCCGGTCCACACCCACACCCTTTGGTCAACGGGTCAAAGGTCAAAGAAAGGTCAAATAATAATAATAAAATGTTACCCGCCCCCTTTTATCCCCATTTACCCAGCACCACATGAACCCTAGAATGACCGTACGTCCCAATTACAGTGAGTAAGGACAAATTAGTCAAATTAGAGTGTTTCTAGAAGCTCAGAGGGTGTCAGGATTATGTCAGCAATCAAGAAGCACACAAATGGGACACTTGGCAGCAGTTAATTGGATAAGACGTGTCACACTGATTGATCCAAGGGTGTATATCAAGTGGAAATTATTGGAAAAGAGATCAAGGGCTCCGAAAGGATGTAAAGAAACACAGAGCACACAGATTGCCAGCTTGGCAATCCGTGAACCTTCACCTCACCTCTGCTATAAATAGGAGTGATTGTAAGCTCATTTGAGTAGTAGTTAGATTGTAGCGAAGCTCTGCAGAAATTTACTCTTACTTGTATTTAGTTTAGAGTTTGTATTGTTTGTTAAAAAGTTTTAATAAATTTAGTTGTTCATCTTATTCTTCTATTAAGTTTCTGTTTTAATTCTACTAGATTAGCTTTTATCATTTAAATTCTCACCTTATATCTCAATTTTAATCTAGCTTTTACAAATATCATTTTCAATTCAGTTAATATCATTTGCAGAAAATATAAAAAAAAAATCAGAAAATAATAAGAATTAAAAAAAGTGTTTTCAATTTGTTTAGTTAACCTTTCAAACAAGCTCATTTAGTTTCTACACAGTCCATACAAGCTCTGTAGCTTTTAGTGGATTTGTTTTCATTCCAATATTACAAGTACTCATAGAAAGTCAACAAAAGTCAAAGGAGATTGTTATTGGTGAATCATGGTGATAGAGATGGATTGGGACAAACATGGAAGGTCCCAGCCTGTCTAAAAGACATGCTAGCTTAGTGAATCACTCCTGTTCTAGCTGGAGTGAAAGCTCTTTGTAAGATCTGTTTCATTTCCTATTAACTGAGTTTAGTAATAAATAGTTGAGTAAATCTGATTTGATAGTTATTTTGCTGTATTTTGATGTTATTTGGTTGAGATTTATTTTGTTTGATCAAATTTGATAGCCTAGTAGTAGATTATTTGTAGTTTTAATCATCTGTTTTGGTAGTTGTTTGTTGATTAGTCATTTTAGCTTGACTGTCATAATGGGTGAATTGTATCATTGTGTTTCTGTTGGATCATATTGAGATTAGTAGTTGATTTTGCTTCATAAATTGATTTGTGACTGATTGTGATTAGTAGTTTGGAGTAATTCAGAGTGATTAAGAGTTTCATAATTTTTACAACCTTATTAGGTAGTGTTTGGATTAGAGGATTGGTGTATTTTGCTGCTGTTGCTTTGGAGTTTTGGATTCACTTAATAGTTACAATAGGTTAGTATAATAAAGAACAAGCATAAAAACAGTAGGTGTAGTGGATAAAAAGTCAAAACTAGTTTTTAGTTTCATTAACTGTTTGTAAACTTGTAGACAGTTAGTGATATTAAAATCATAGGTGCATATTAGTTAAAGTTAGTGTAATCTAGAATAATTGTAGTTAAATATTACATATTAGAAGTAGAAATTAGCTGATAAAATTGAATAAGGTCAAACTTATAGTAGCATCATAAAGGTCAAATGTCATCAGCTTTTGAGTCCTCAATTCCTGCTGAACTTAGACTCAATTAGAGTAGTTATTGCTTGTTTCTCATTAGATTTTTTATAAATTTGATATCTCAATATAGCTGTTTAGTGTTTGCCCCCATGATCTTGTGTTTCTGAGCTTATTTAGTGAGCTTATTGCATCTGCTAGTTTGCACATTAGAAACAGTTAAGCTGAATTAGATAATAGGCCTGCTTGTTGCATTTGAACTTGTACCAGTGATCATTTGAGTTCTTCTGAGTTATTTGGAAGTTGAAAAAGTGTTGTGAATGAACAATGTGCTTCTGGTTTATTCTCATGTATTCTGCTTAATTCATTAGCTTATTCATAACTGCTTATTGCTTTTTACCTGTGATTCTGAGCTTATTTGAGATCTGAGATTGGAATTTTTGAGCATATTTGAGCATTACATTACTGAGTTTTCTGTTTCAATAAGGTTGTCACAAGTGCTTAAAAATAAGCACTTGTGATAAGCAGTTTTGCTTTGAATAAGCACTTTTTCAGCTTATTTTTGTTTCCAAATTTTTCTCCAAGCTTCTTTTATTATTTTTGATTTTCTGTTAATTTTTCAGATTTTTCTGAGTTGATTTGATATTTTTCTTTAATTTTAATCATTTTTACATACTTTTTAATAAATAAAAATCAATAAAAAATAAGAAAAAGCCATAAAAAATACAAAAAGTATTTTTAGAAATTCTTTTATAATATTTTAGAATTTCTAGAATTAAATTTTCATTTTTCCACTTTAATTTTCCTATTTTTCCTTATTTTTAATTCATTTTAAATTCCAAAAATCAATTTTAATTCATAGAAAATAAAAGAAAAGTCAAAAAAATATTTTTCTTTTTCTAAAAATTCATTTTATTAGTTAAAGATTTTTAGAAAATATTTTCAAGTTTGTAGGATAATTTTTCATTAAACGTTACGTTTTAAATTTTGCGGTTGCATTTCCGTTTTTACGTTTTTCACTTTGGTGCATATCTAGCTTGTACTCTTTGCATATTTCATAATTGTTTGTGATTACTTGAATAACTTGATTGCTAATTTCACTTTCTCACTTTTCAATTCACGGTTTCACGAATCGATATTCTCGATTCCATTCGCCTTCACTGGGAAACGACTCGGGTGATCCGTATTTTACGCGGATCACTTCGATACTATACTATATATATTATATAATTGGTTTTCACACGAATCACCTTTACTTTTGATCATATGGGAGAGAAGATTAGTGGCAGTACCACTTCTCATTCTCAAATTTCTCTCCCCGAGTATGATTCATTCACCTTTGAGGAGTTCTCCGGTGAACTCACTCATATCATATCTCCACCGGAGTATGATAACTTTCACTTTGATCTAGACAAAGATGATCTTTGTTTTCCGGAGGGAAAAATTCTCAACCTTGAGAATTTGCTTGATATCAAAATCCCAACCCTCCCACCCATAATATGTCTAGATCACACGAGCTTAAATGATGAGATTCATGATATACCAATCATGAATTCTCTTTCTGATGATGATGAGTCAATCTTGCTTGTCATCAAGATCTTTCTTCCTTTCTTCACATACAGGGTGACTTCTCAAGTTCTTCACTCCTTCGGGAATGAAGACATTATCTTTGACCCCGGCATCACCGCTTATAGTTTATACTATTTTAAGCCGGGTACTTATCTCATCGGTGTGGAACTTTCACGTGCTTCAAATGTTTGTCCAAACATCTTGAATGAATGTCCGATGGAGATTCATTCTTCCACATCATGCTTCCCCAAGGACAAATGAATTCGGGGTCGAGTCAAGCTAGCGACTCGGTAAACAAAAATAGTAGCATGCTTATAGGGTTTTCACCCTAAGTGTGGGAGAATTACCCCTACTGTGGTTACAAATAAAGTGAAAAACAAAATTGTGTTTCCACATTTAGCTTGTAATGTTGCCCTTTTACGTTCAAAGAGTCGGCATAATAGCCGGGACTTTGAATATTGAGGACAATATTCATTCTAAGTGTGGGGGGTATTCTAGCGAATTTTATCACATTTTACTATCTATTACCCCCGTTTTTTGCCAAAATCTCAAAAATTTTAAAAACATTTTCACTTGTGCTTCAAAATTTTTGTGGTTATCAGTCCACCATGTCTAACCGACAAAATGATTGGCTAATCCAGGAGCAAACGGCTCTTGGTAAAGATATATCAAATCCGTTGACGGCTTGCAATTTGCCCAAAATTGTATGGTATATCAACTCGCCATATCCTAAAAAGTGAATGAGTTGGCTAGCCCGCAAGATTATGGCTTGTGGAAAAGGCAGTGGAAAAACCATAATTGGTAATCAGCTCACCAAGATGTTGACTATTCCATCAAGAATTGGCTAGTCCAGAAGCAAACGGCTTTTGGTAAAGACAAATCAAATCCGTTGACAGCTGGTGGTTTGCTCAAAATCACATGGTTATCAAGTGGACCATAGTTCTTACTTGAATTGATACATTTGGCTACTCCAGAAGTAATGGCTTTTGGTAAAGAGATTAAAATCCATTAAGTTTTCAAAACAGTTTATTGCTGGGGACTAGCAATAGTTTAGTGTGGGGGATTGATGAGTGCTCAAACACTCATCATTTTTGGTCATATCTGAACTGCAAAACATACAAAAACACTCAGTAATGCATCAAAATACTAAAAATATTTCAAAATTGTGTTTTATATGTTTTAGATGCAAAATGAGTAAAAACAAATGAAAAACGAACAAAGTTTGCAAAATTGGCAGTTTCAGTCTCCCAACTTTCAAAAATTGGCAAAAATAGTCCCTAAGCACTTATTTGGAAAGAAAAGCCACCAAAGGTCCTTTTGAAATCATAAGTTGTCATATTTAGTCCTTTGGTGAAAATTTCAAAAGTTTTGAGAATTTACAAGTTTAGTCCCTGGAATTTCAGAAACTGACAGAATTGGTCCCTGGTAGGACATTTTTGGATAAAAAGTCATTTTTGGACCTTGGGAAATCAAAAGTTATCAAAATTGGTCCCTGGGTGAAAGTTTTGAAAAGTTTACAATTTTGGTCACTTAACTTTGAGTTTTGACATTTTTAGTCCCTGGGAAATTTAAAATTGTAAAATTACATGAAAAGTCCTTGTGGAATTATAACATGGCAGGAAAAGTCCTTGGAACCAGTTTGGAAGATTGCCAAAACCTACCCTCAATTTTCAGCTTATTACATTTTGGGTCCTTGTGATTTACAAATACAAAACCAAAAGGATCCCTTGTTTATATATTAGCCCAAAACCACAAACCCTTCCACCCTTATTACTCCACTAGCCCACACAACACCCCTGGCCCAATCTACTCCCCAAGCCCCCTCCCTAAATAAATAAAAACACCCCGTCCCTTTTTACCCTGGTCAAACAACAAAGTCAAACCTCCACCCTCTTCCCCCTTCCACTTGTATACCTGCTCTGCAACCCCCATCCTTCCACCTCAACTCCACCAATTTATGTTCCCCCTAGCCTCCACAAACTTCCAAGGTACATTTAATGCCCCAAATCATTCACAAGCAAACCCTAACTGCCAAAAATCCTTTTTGGCGCCAAAATCAAATACACGGCTAGGATCGATTCCAAGTATCCAAGGGTCCAAATTAAATGTGGGGAAGACAGAGAAAATGCCCAGGACCTATAAAAGTGAAGTCAAGAAGAGAAGAAAAAAGTTAGTTAGTTTAGAATAGTTCTTAGTGTAATTTTTAGGTCGAATTAATGTATTTTCAATTTCCAGTTGTTAAATTCAGTTTCAGAAGCTTGTATTCAGTTCATTTAGTGTAATATCAACTTTACGTACCCTTAATTCTAAGTTATCTTTATTAAAGTCCCAATTTGAATTTTCAAGTGAAATTACCATTTTAAGTGAAAATCTTGTTTTGATTTGTAATGTTGTTAAAAGGTGTTAGTTGTTGATTGTTTAAGCTTATTTAAGTTAATAATAAGTTTTTTTCAGCTTCTTGAAAGATAGAATCAATGTTGCTTTTAAAATGCAAAAATAAAAAAAAATCCAAGAAAAAAATAATGCAAATATGAAAAATCAGTGAGGAAGAAGGAAAATGCTTGGAGTATGGTGGAATTTTGGGTTGTTCTGGTTTTAGTGTCTAAGGGAGACAACTAGGTTGTGGTGAGGTACCCTGGTCACCTATCTCAGTTGGAAGTTATTGTAAGCAATTTTTCATGATTTGGTATTTATTGTTCATATAACAAAATTTTTGCTTATTTCAGTTCATGTAGGCTTATTAGATGATAATAGGAGTTAAAAATTAAGTTTCATAGTTTAGAGTGAAAGTTTGCTTCACAAATCAACAAAACTGTCACATTAAGGGGTGTTTGGCTTAAGCTTGTTCACTAATCACATAGGTGGCTCAGTTGTTTTTTGTGTTTGAAACATGTTCACTTAGGTTATATTAGGTTAATGAAACCAAGAAACCAAGAGTCTTTTCAGTAAAAGGTCAAAATCAAAGATATTCCCCCTCAACTGTCCACTGTTGGACTTTTTGAATACAAACTCATCAATACTGATTCATAAGATGTATTTTTAGATTGCTTTAACTATATTTTAGCTTATTGTATCTTAATTAGTCCTTAGATTAATCCTAAAGTTCATCAAATTCAAAGTTAGTAGTTCATATAGAAAGTCAAACTTGCACTCCTAGGCAGAAAACCCAAAATTTCAAGGATTTATTGTGAATTTTGTAGTTGGATTCAACCCTTGTGCTTTTTAGGATAAGCAGTCCCCCACCTCATCTTTGAGATCCCACACTCCTTCTATTTTTGTGGTTTTTCTTCTGGGCCCCACAAGCCAAGAAACACACTTGCAGGGGGAGGTTATCCCCTGCTGCAGCAGACACACAGCCACACCACCATCTTTGGTGGTGGTTTCTGGCCACCACAGTGGTCCCAAAGCCCCCTCCTTGGTTCCTTGGACTCCCCTCCTGGCCCCCTCTCCATTCCAACCAAAATTTTGAGCTTAATGTTCCTAGGACCCACTTGAATCCACCCCTCTTCTCTGTCCCATTTCTGTGTTGACTAGGGAATTGGAAAGTGCTTATTTTGGCTTAATTGCTTATTCATAGATACAACTTCTTTGATTCTCACTTAAACATGTCCCTTTAACTCATTTGAACCCGAATCTACCTTTGTGGGTCCCACTTAAGCTCATTTGAGCTTATTTTCTTATTTGGTCAACTAAAGTCATACTGTGGTGCTAATAAGCATCCACAGTGCTTATTTTTTATTTCCAAAAAAGTTGTTTTTGTAAAAGTTAGTTTTTTTTAGTATTAAAATAGTTTTGTAAAAGAAAAATCCACAAAAAAATAATTTAATTTCAAGTGATAGTTTCTATTTAATGTAATTTAAATTTTAATTTTCCTTTTTAGATTTTTATTAAGCACTTGGCATTTTTATATTTTTCTTAAATTCCTTTTATATTAAAGTAATTTCAGTAAATTTTCTAGATTTTAATTTTGTCATTTGCTATTTATTAGATTTAATATTGGTTTTATTAATAATTAATTAATATTAAGTATTAAATAGTAAAATTAGTTTTTATAAAGTAACACCTAGTTTTTATATTTTTCCTAGCTTTTATAAGTTATAAAACATTTTTAGGAATTTGTTTAGAATTATTACTTTTCATATTGTTAGAATTTAATTAGTTTAATTAGTAATTAATTAATATTTAATATAATAATTAGTAAAATAGTGTAAAAACTTATAAAACAAACATTCTATAATTTTTTAGGATTACTGTGATGGTTAATTAGTTTTATAAAAAATTTCTTAATTTTCTAAGTCTTTTAGTATTTTTAATAATTTAAATTAGTTTAATTAGGTAATTAATATTTAATTAGTAATTAATTAATATAAAAATCACAAAAAGACAAAAATACATATTTTTAATTTTAAAACTTGTTTTTAGTTATTTTATAATTTTAGAAATTTAATTTTCACTTTTCTAGTATTTAGATAATATTATATTGTATTTAAGTATTTTAAATATTAATAATTAGTATTAAATAGTAATTAATTAATAATAAATAATTAATAGTGTAAAAATTTATTTTCTTTTTCTAAAAATTTTCTTTTAACCTTAGGTTTGTAAAAAAGTCATTTTCACCCCCTGGTGGTTTTCAGATTTCAGTTTTCACTTTTTATTTCGTACGTTCACGTAAATTTAAATTGAACGTACGCGTTTTAGGTTTTAAACGTTTCTGGTTTTTCCAAATTTCCAGTCTTGTTATAATAGCTTATTTAAGCTATTTGCTTGTATTTTCCTTAGTTCAAATCAATCACAAACCCTTTCTTGTCCAGATTCACCCGATCACAAATCCGTTTGATAACCACTCACAGCTAGTCGGGACATAACGACCCGGGGAAACACTGTTCTTCACCGGTTATCTTGCACTTTCTCTTGGGTTGACCTATTGACCGCACCCGGTTGACTGGTTAGTTCGGGAGGAGTCAACCACCGACGTCATCCTGCGAGATTGCAGCGTAATCTTGCAAGACAAACCTTTCCCCATCGACCTTATGCCTATCCCACTCAGTAGCTTCGACGCCGTCATTGGTATGGATTGGTTGTCCAGAAATCATGCGAGGATTCTCTGTGACGAGAAAACCATCCATATCCATCTCCATGACGAAACCCTCATCATTCACGGTGACTTGAATAAGACTCGATACGGAATCATCTCGTATATCCGAGTAGTCAAGTACATGAACGAATGATGTCAAGCATTCATGGTTCATGTAACGGAAGACAAGTCGAAAGAGATACGACTTGAAGACGTTTCGGTCGTCAACGAATTTCCCGAAGTATTCCCCGAAGACTTGCCCGGTCTTCCACCTGAGCGTCAGGTGGAATACCAAATCGAACTTGTGCTTGGAGCGGCACCAGTTGCAAAAGCACCCTACAGACTAGCGCCGTCTGAACTAAAGGAACTATCTAAGCAACTGAAAGAATTTTCAGATAAAGGTTTTATCCGACCAAGCTCATCACCTTGGGGAGCTTCAGTCTTATTCGTTAAGAAAAAAGATGGATCGTTCTGAATGTGTATCGATTACCGGGAATTGAACAAACTCACGGTAAAGAATCGATATCCATTACCCATGATCGACGACTTGTTTGATCAGTTGCAAGGATCGAGTGTATACTCAAAGATCGACCTACGTTCAGGTTACCACCAACTAAGAGTCCGGGAAGAGGATATTCCCAAAACTGCCTTTAGAACCCGTTACGGACATTTTGAGTTCCAAGTAATGCAATTTGGTTTAACCAATGTACCTGCAATGTTCATGGATCTCATGAACCGAGTATGCAAACCTTACTTGGACAAGTTTTTAAATTGTATTCATCGACGACATCTTAATCTACTCCCGCAATGAGAAAGAACATACTAATCATCTGAGGACCATCTTGGAATTACTCAAGAGAGAGCGATTGTATGCCAAATTCTCAAAATGCGATTTCTGGATCCACACCGTACAATTTCTTGGTCATATTTTCAATAGTCAAGGTATTCATGTAGACCCCGCCAAGATCGAAGCCGTGAAAGATTGGGCATCTCTAACCAACCCCACCGAGATTCGCCAATTCTTGGGTCTTGCCGGTTACTACAGGAGATTCATTGAAGGATATTCAAAAATCTCCAAGCCTTTGACCGAACTGACTCAGAAGAACAAGAAATTCGTCTGGGAAGAAAAGCACGATTCAGCCTTCCGTCTCCGGAAGCGAAAACTTTGTGAAGCACCAATATTGGCATTACCAGAAGGAAGTGAGGACTTCGTGGTATACTGTGATGCTTCGTATCATGGTCTCGGAGCCGTATTGATGCAACGAAACAAAGTGATAGCTTACGCCTCACGACAACTTAAGAAACACGAAGAAAACTATACAACCCACGACCTAGAATTAGGAGCCGTAGTATTCGCCCTTAAAGTTATGGAGACACTACCTGTATTGCACACAATGCACCATATACACCGACCATAAAAGCCTCCAACACATCTTAGACCAGAAGGAACTAAACATGAGACAACGTAGATGGTTAGAATTACTTAGCGATTACGACTGTGAAATCCGTTATCACCCAGGTAAAGCCAACGTAGTGGCAGATGCCTTAAGTCGGAAAGAACAACTTAAACCTATTAGGGTTAGATCATTAGGAATAACCATTTCTTCACCCCTTCCTTCCCAAATACTCAACGCACAAGCCGAAGCCCTTAAGGAAGCAAACCGACCTGACGAAAAGATTTATGGCATGCCAGAAAACCCCAACGGTTTTGTGAAACGAGCTGATGGAACGCTCTGTTTTAAAGAAAGAAGTTGGATTCCTCTCTATGGAGGTATAAGAGACCTCATCATGCATGAATCCCACAAGTCAAAATACTCTATCCTCCCAGGTTCCGACAAAATGTACCACGACCTAAAGAAACTTTACTGGTGGCCAAACATGAAAGCCGACATTGCTGAGTTTGTCGGGAAATGTTTGACCTGCTCACGAGTAAAGGCAGAATACCAAAAACTGTCAGGATTACTAACCCAACCCGAGATACCCGAATTGAAATGGGAACGTATTACTATGGACTTCATCACCAAACTACCCAAAACGTCAACCGGGTTAGACACCATCTGGGTCATTGTTGATCGTCTAACTAAATTCGCTCACTTCCTACCGATCAAAGAAACTGACGAGATGAGTACGCTCGCGCAGTTATACCTCAAAGAAATAGTGTCACGACATGGAGTGCCTATTTCAATCATCTCCGACCGAGATAGCCGTTTCACCTCTCAATTTTGAAAGACTTTGCAAAAAGCCTTGAGAACCAAATTAGATATGAGCACGGCTTATCACCCCCAAACCGATGGACAAAGTGAGAGAACCATCCAAACCCTAGAAGACATGCTACGAGCATGCACGATCGACTTCGGAAAAGGTTGGGATAGACACCTACCTTTGGCCGAGTTTTCCTACAACAATAGTTACCATGCCAGCATTAAGGCAGCACCCTTCGAAGCACTTTACGGTCGAAAGTGCAGATCACCTATCTGTTGGGCCGAAGTTGGAGAGATACAACTTACCGGGCCCGATCTTGTTCATGAAACAACGGAAAAGATAGTAAAGTTCAAACAACGTCTACAAGCTGCTAGAGACAGGCAGAAAAGTTATGCTGACGTAAGACGAAAACCCATGGAATTCCAAATAGGAGACAAGGTCATGTTAAAGGTATCTCCTTGGAAAGGAATGATACGTTTCAGAAAATGTGGAAAACCAAACCCTAGGTATATTGGTCCATTTAGGATCCTAGAGAGGATAGGACCAGTTGCTTACAAACTTGAACTACCTGTAGAACATAACCAAGTGCACGACACCTTCCATGTATCGAACCTTAAGAAATGCTTGTCCAATGAATCTCTTGTTATCCCTTGGAAAGAGATTCAGCTCGACGACAATCTTGTCTTTACGGAAGAACCCGTGGAGATCAAGGACAGGGAAGTCAAACAACTAAAACACAATCGCATCCTCATTGTCAAAGTTCGCTGGGACTCTAAGCGAGGACCGGAGTACACATGGGAACGCGAAGACCAAATCCGCGACAAATACCCACACCTATTCTCCTAGGCATCACCAACAACCGTTTCAGCTTGAATTCCAGGACGGAATTCACTGTAAGGGGTATGTACTGTAACCTCCCGTAATTTTCCCTCATGAATAGTAATATCAAACCTATGATTTACGAATCAGTACGATATTTAAAAACCATTTTTACCGATAACAAAAATTTCTGTTTGTTAGTCGAGATATACTTTTATAATCACAACGTCGTTGGTGATTACTGTTTACTTTGGAACGCGCTTACACACGAACCTAGATAGTCTAAGTATCGCAAATTAATTTTTATTAACTAAATGTTTATTAAGTAACGTAATATATATATATAATCCGATAACCGAATACGTTCTAATAAATTCCCGAGCTCACGAAAATTTCCACGAACGCTCCGAAACTACTTTTAACTTCGACACGATTTTCAAGACGAACCAATTGGGCCTACAAACCTCATTGGGCCTTGGCCCAAATCTGCTACACACAATACAAACCAAACGGACCCTTTTAATTTTATTTTTCTTCTTGAGCCTAGTCCACACGCAAGCCCAACAACCAAAACTAAACCCAATTCCCTTTTATGATTTTCGAAACATGTCTCACACCCCGTTAGCTTTGCCTCGTTTACTCACGATTTTTCCAAACAACACCTATATATTTTTACACTACTCGTTACTCCTGATCCTAACCAAGAATCATACGTGACAAACCATTTTCCCTCTCGTGTACGTTTAACCCTCAAAAATCGATCAAAGCTTAGCTCCACTTTTACGTGACCACAAAAACAAAAATTCATTTCTAAGTCCAACATGCCTCGTATCCTCCCAAACTTGGCACCAAAGTTTCTTAAAACATTTAGAACACGTTTTCATTATGTTTTCGAACTTCACAAGCCCACAAATGAACCAAGACAAACTATAATGATAGTTTTCTTGTTTTTTTCTCTCATTAACAATACCACAAGGACGAATACGTGAGAATCTCTTTCCTTCCTACTCATTTTGACTTAAGAGGCAGCCATGAGACCTCTTGGAATGGTCATGTATAGTTTAAGAGGAATTGACCTCCTCTAAAGTAGTAAAACTCCACTCCCATCCATGTGTTTCTTGTTGTTTTCTTTCGGCAAGGCTCCACAAGGACGAAAACATGCAACCACTTCACTATTAGCATGAGAATCCTCACCCATCCCCTTGTTGACCACGTTTACAAATACAAACGTAAACATGGAACATTAGGCTTCTTTCTTTTGCTCGTATACACACAAGAACGACTCAATTCTTAACACTCATCATCACATATACTAACTACACTATTCTGATTTCCTATTCCTCGTACCACATCCCTTGGTCGCCACGTTCATGTTTCCCACGTTTCTTAAACCTCTCGTGTATATATACATGCTTACATGCATGCGTACGACTCATACACACCACCTTAATCACTTTTCCACTCACAAACTCGTTTCTAAGTTCTTGGGTAAACGTATAACTTTGGTTAAACCATTGGAAGTCTCGTACCAAGCCATACTACACGTTTGGTGACTTGTGTGTACGTGGGGGTCAAGCTCTAGCCTTCCTTGGTCGTTTCTAGTCTCCAAGCCTCGTTTCTACTCCACCGCCACTTGGTGAGGTGAGAAACTTATCCCATTTCTTTTTCTCACACGATTTACTTTTATGCATGACACATTTACTTTTCTTATTTTTCTCGCTATCTATAATTATAACATATATATATTATTAGCGAAACCATAAGTATAGCACGTAAGAAACTAAGTTTAGTAAAACATTTAGCGTTAATAATAACATATGAGCACTCATATAGACACGTTTCTAAGTCCCCTTGACCCATACGATTTCAACCCCAACGCTTAGAAAATTTTAGAAATCGAAAACTGTTTTAAACTTGTTTGGTCGACACATGCTTTGGCCACGTATATCCTAAACGAGACACATAACGTGTTGTTTTTAAAGTGCAACCTACTAGTTTACATGGTAAACTAACGAGACACGTAAATTACTCACTCCCATACCCTCACATGATCCCTCGTATAACCCTAAAGCTTGTGGCGTTTTCTAAAACATAAAGGTATACGTTTGGGCTTATAAGCCCATTAAGTAAAAAATAAGCTTATGTGATAAGCTGATCATATAAGTTGTTTCTCAATGGAAATGTAGTCCAAAAATAAGCCTAAGGCTAAGCCCAAAAGTTTCCTAAGCCCTTTGGATCTAAAAACCTTAACGGGCCTAGTTTTTGATTCGTTTAGGGCCCATTAAGCTCAAAATAAGCTCTTTTCACAAATAAGTTGTTTTCACAACTTAAATAAGCTATTTAGAACTTAATTAGAAAATAAAAATAGTAAGTTTTAAAGTTGGGAAAATTTGGACGAAATTTGCAAATATTTTTAACCGAGGGACTAAAACTGTCAATATGCAAAGTTTTAGGAAAAACTGCCATTTTGGCATTTTTGTGATGAAAACTGTAAATCTAGAAAGTTTTGGGTATAAAATGTTAATATAAAAGAGTTTTGGACTATAAATAAAAATAAATAACGTTTTGGACTAACGGTGTAAAGTTATGCCGTTAGGGGGTTAAAATGTAAACTTTTTGAATCTTAAAGATTTTAATTAATAAAATATAAATGTTATAATTTATATTATATATATATATATAAGTATCTATGTATTCTAATAAAATGCACTTTTGTACCACTCCTTTAAGCTTATTAAAATTCAATGCGCTGACGTGTGTTACCATATATACACCGTTTGTACAACTTTTCAATGCATACATTTTATACAGGGAATAATAAATTTTTTTTTTTTTGAGCTATTTTTGTTAACTATTGAAAACATTCAAGTCTAAACCCGTAACTCATCTTCACCAATTCAAAACATTCAATTGCATATTGCGTTTTGATGGATGTAACAGTGTCTTGCGTTTGTCGAATGATGCAGATATCATACAATCTGTGTGTGCAGCTGCTACACCTGGGAATGTAATAATTTAAATTTCTATGTGGTTACAATTTTTTCACATTGTATATATTTTTGCATCTTAGACTGAATAAATGGTTTACACATTGTATATATTTTTACTTCTTAGACTGAAAATGAAGCCACCAGCTCAAAGGATGTTGATGTGAGGCCATTGGTAAGTATACTACATTATTTCTCTACCATTACTAAAGTCATTCTGGAAACCTTTTTATTACGTGTCCCTTAGTAAGCATTTTATGTTTGTTAACCTACTCTTTATTTTATTTGCAGGATTTGGAATCTCAGACCGATGAGAACACAACGCCACAGAATGCCCTGAAGAATGGCGTTGCTATTTTCGACCAGTCTTCTACTGATAACACATCTCCAGAAAAGAGGAAGGTGGATGAAGTGGAGACGCATGAGTTGCAAAATGGAGAAGAAAATAGTGCAACCAAAAAAACAAAGTTGGCTCTCGACAAGGAAATTAAAGTTGAAAAACCGTGAATGAAGTGTTCCATGTGTTTTGAAGTTCCAGTTGATGCTACGTAACTGTGGATGCATTTCCACAAAAAAAAACATTAAATTTGATTGTATTTTGGTTTTGGATTTTAAGACTTCGCGTTTGCGTTGGTCTTTGAACTTATTTTCTTTATGCAAAACGTGTTACTATGAATAATGAATCCCAACTTGGTACTTCAACTACGTTTTAGTTGGATTTTAAAATTGGTGCTTTAACTATGTTTGTTTATCTGTTTACTATATGTTTACATTCTTTGCTGGACTTACCACATAACAGAAAACGTAGATACAGAAAACATATTTAGCATCTCAATTATTAACCAACATATTTAACAAGTCTGATTGAATTTGCAAACGATAAAAACCATTATAGGCAGGCAATAAGATTGTATAAAGTTTATTATGAACAAAACAAGCAAGTACATTTTACAAACTATAATTAGATTATTCAAATTAAAAATTAGATTTTCAAAACTAAATATTACATGCGAATGCAACTTTCAAACTTACACCCTACTATTCAAACTTCACATTGACTGTATCTAACCATGAATCAATGTGAAGTCATTAAACATACAACTTTTCAGATTCTCTGATACATCTATAAAAGCAAGTTGTTTGCAAGAACATCTATACATTCCTTTACAATCTGTTTAACAAGAACCTGCATTTCATCTTCATACTATGTCTGCAAGCCAAGAAAGAACCATGGATGAGAAGGCGATGCTTAAAGTGCAGCAAAAACTTACAAAGTAAAACATCTTTGAAACATCTAACCATAGTAACAGATTTTTTGCAGTAAGTCCAACATTTATTTTAACTACTGTTTTTTTTTCCATATGCAGGAAACCACATGTTGAAGGTCAGTCGTCAACCGATGAAGTGTCGAGTAAATCCAAATGGGATGCGAATAAGTGGTACAATTGGTGGATGTCGTATAAAACCAAAGCAGTCAAAAAACAAGGTTTGAAGCAGATTGCAAAAGATGAAAAGGAATTTAAATGATCGAAGCCCTACGTTTGCAAGATTGAAGACGATTCGACTGATGATGGGATTGTCAGTGAGGTCGAGATGTTTGATGGCCTTGACTATGAACAAGCCCATTTAGCTTTTGACCCGGAGAAATCTCCAAAGTTTCATTTTTAGTTTTTTCAAATGTTGAACTTTTAATTACCTTAATATTTCGTTGTTTATTTCTTCTCTTAATGGAAAATTATCAACTTTGTTATTTGCTTATCATCTAATTTTTTTATTTAGTTGTTCAAATAATAATTCCGGTACTATGTTGTTATTTTTAATTTCTTATATTCAGTTTTATTATTTTTCATAATCAATTAATAATAATAATAATTAAAAAACTAAAGTATACAATTATATCTTTCATAGGTTTTTATCACACAATACAAGATAAAAGTTGCTTAGACCAATTTTCACACAAGAAAAAACTTGGTTAGACCAATAATGAGATTTTTCGTCTATATGCATTAGTATACATACAAGTTTATCAAAGTTTTGAAATATTGTTATTTTCTTAAGTAAATTAGGTGTACTTAACAATAAGGATTTATAGAAAATTTTAAGAACAAATAATAGTAATGAGTCCACGTACAATGGTACTTATTTGTTGGAAAAGTTAGTATACCTTAAAATCAATTGTAAAAAAAACGTGTATAATAGTTTCCATCCAATTAATATAAAAATCAAACCAAATCACATAAGATTTGTTCCAACAATCATGCAAATGTGATAATTAAAATCATTTACTATGAATCGTTTCTACAATTAGAAACAATCAATTCATTGTTAAAAATATTTTTCAATGATTAGAATAAATCTTTCTAAAATTAAAGTATTCTACCCTATAATATAACACTTCCAAATAAGACACATAGCTTGCAATATGCCTCTACGATTAAACATTGGTAATTGCAGGATTAGGGCTTACAAGTAAGTTAACTTCTTAGTGTTTTTAACCTTTCTTATATATCATTCCAATGTAATCGTATACACTTTTGTATAACAGTGAATGGGGTGTTGCTCCTCCTACCATTGACATATGCATTCATCATGGTGGTAGAGTTGTAACTACGAATGTGCTTTACGATTATTGGGGTGGCGATGAACTTATGGTATGCAATGTTTCAACAGACAACATAACATACACCACCATTCGACAATTAGTTGCACAACATCTAAGTCAATAAAACGATGTATTTGCTTACTACTTACGTGTTCCTACTATATCAATTGAAGAAGAACCTAGTCTTCGTAAGATAGAATATTTATGGTATATTGATGCTTAGTTATTAGAAATTCAAGTTGGCGGTGCATTGGATATCTACTTGGCTCATCGTCGGTATCCCACACTTATTGACCCAAATCGTACGAGGTGGATGGAAAGGAGATGGGAAAGAAACGGATGGGTTAGTGGACATGTAGAGGCAAATGGAAGGGCTATTCGGAGACTTGCTCGAAGAGTATAACCTCGCATTATCGTGACTAAATAGTCATGTCGACTTACATATCTTTCCAATTCATATAAAACTATTTATATATATTGTTGAATGTTTTTAGTTATATATAAGCATGCAAATCAACTGATGTAGTTTAACAAATACCATAACTTACATAATTTAGAGACGTATTGTTGAAACATACTAACATTATATAGTCATATTAAAGTACTGCTATCATCCAAGTTACCCTACTACATACTTAATTTAAAACATAGAGAAAACAAGTCATGATCATCCCAAAAGAGATACAAACAAGTCACACAAGGCCAGATGTCTAACACATCAGCCATTAGTATATTAGTTCCAACATTGAGTTCCAACTTAACAAATATGAAATACCGGATACTGAGTCGGAACATTGGTACCAGCTTCAAGATCTTCAACCATGTACATGAACCTGAACCTTATCAATTTATGATATGCAAACCCAATTTGTTGAGCGAATTGCCTCCATGGTCCATAAACGTTAATATGATTGATTCTTTCAGGATTTTCACCATGGTGGTCCATCTTCATTCTCATAACGTGCTCAACATCCTGATGCTTCATGAGCACTTTAGTGAATCTGTGAAATTCACGATTTTCCAGAAATGGTGCGGGGATAGCCTATAGTACACAAACAAATTCAGAAAACAATTTTAGAATTATTAATTTAAATATCGAATAAAATATCAATTTATTCAGTTTTACATACAAGTCTTTGCCGATCGTTAAGGTCCGCAAAGTTCTTATAGAAGCACCTTTCTTCAAAGAAGTGGTCCTTGTGTAAAGGCCACTGGCATACATGGTTCATTCTATCATCATCTGCAAATGAATGTCTGTAAAGATTATTTTTTTTGTAACCCATCTACTTCAAATTGTAATACAATTCTCATGTAACAATACACATATGTATTTGTAAAGTAATTAACAAAACGACCTCTTTCCAAATACTGCAATGGAGGCTGAATCCTTCTCAACCAAGACGCACCATTGAAACGATAGTCTAAAGTTAGGTGACCACTATTGGAAAAGCTGTTTACCCATAATTTGTTAGCGCGTTTCCTTGTGAAAATAATGTACATTCCAGCTTCCAAATCCATATTTGCTTCCACAGTATTCCAGTCTTCCATATCCAGTGCATACATACGCCGACCGTTGGCTCCTCCCACACAGACCCTTCTCACTTTGACAGGAAAGTTAATTCCATTTCCCTTGACCGTTATTTGAACTGCATTGCCTAATCCTTCCACTAATGCAGCAGGTACTTTCTACAGTGGATAAATTAAACAGAAAATCTTATTATTTATCCCTATGAAGAACCTTTGAATACGTAAATGACATATTCAAGTAACACACATTACAATGTTTAAAATAAGAATTACCTGGCGCACATCTAAGTAAGGAAGTACACGAGACATAAACCTTGAAAATCTGCCGGCAATTATGTTGTAACCACCAAATTCGTTGCCGTCTGAGTGGTACCCTGTCACATAGTAGCAGTCGTCGCCTTCTTGCACAAAATGCATTAACTCAACATCCTCATTAAGGTTTTCCAAACAGAACGCCGTCCATCTTGGACCAGTTACCACAAGGGTGTCGTTCCTTTTAGTGACAACTCTAACTTTGTACCTAACACCGGTTGCACTGATGATGTACATATCTCTGTTGCCAGCGAAACCCTCATCCGCGTACACCTCCGGTAGTTCCTGCCACCATATGAATAACATGTTATCATATTCACTACTCATTACATGACATTTATGGTATATAGTATGATGACATGAAACTCTATCCGAGCATTTACCTGCCACTCCGGATACGTGTGTCTGTTCAACCTTACCACGAATTCTCCCACCATATTTCAACACAAAACCAAAAAATATTTTAATGAAAAACATTTAAATTTAGCACCATAGATTGTATACAATACAAGTTTATATTTCACAACTATTCAAAATGTATGCACACTTATGATAATGAATTGTTTATATCAAAAAATTCAAAATTACATAATCAACAGTTGGGAATCAATGTCACCTTATCAATGGATTTTATATCAATGGCCAACATACAAACAAAGCATCCAATTATTGTATTCAAAATCTTCTTATGTGCCACAACCTCAATACATTTCAAATATAAAAAGTATGTTGATGTAGTAATATTCGATACATCATTTCAAAGTTTAGAAGCCTTTAGTTTTTTAATCTATCCCTTAACAAATCAACAAACTACCATAGCTAACAAATCCAACTCATAAACAAACTTATGATCAAAGTGATACTCATAAAATTAACTAACCACTTAAGCATACTCTATAGGTCACTTATCCACAATTATAATAATGCATTTTGTATATGACAAAATTCAAAATCACATAAGTGCCAACATACTAACAAAGCATCCGATCTTTGTATTCAAAATTGACTTATATGCCACAACTTAAAAACATGTCCAATACAAAAAATAACTTGACATCATAATAATTGATACATCATCGCAAATTACCAAACTTACCTTACCTAACAAATCCAACTCATAAGCAAATTTATGACCAAAGGGATAACAATCAAATTAACTAAATCACTTAACCATACTCTATAGGTCTCTTTAACTTAATTATATGGAATATCTCCATTGATAAAACCCTCGGTTATTAGTTTATTCCTATTTTCTTCAAACCAATCTTACATGCAACTTCCTATAACTCAAATTCTTTAAAAAAAACTTCTAACTTTCTATGATTCAATTATTTTTAAGAATAATAATCAAAAGATGATGTTGATCAGATTAATATAAGCAAACACCATCAACAATTTATAAAATAAACATATATACATATGACATTTTAGATGAAAAACCCAATCATTACATTAGTAACACAGTTTCAGGAAAAAAAATTAGAGCAAACCGTACCTTTTGAGATGGTAACCGTTATTGGTAGAGAGAGTAAGAGATGATCAACTAGGGAAGTCAAAACGGAACTCAATTATGGATAGGTTGCTTCAATATATTGATCAAAGATTTTTTTTCACACCTTACGAGATACAAGTTGCATAGCACAATGATGATTTGCATTGATATTAGTTTGGGAGGAGTTGGAAAATTACCTTTTTGTATATATTTAAAAGACAGTCACAATTTAATTGAGGCATGTAAAGTTTACATATGAATATGCAATTATACAAGTATATTAGATGTTACAAAGTAAGTTAAATGTTTTTTAAAAAATGATCAACGTTGCTTTATTAGTTTAAGTAAATACATTTTACTTAACATTATTGATTTATATAAAACAAAATAATTAACATAACCAAGTCTCAAATAAGAAGATATTAATATAAGTTAAGTTACAATACAAATCAACTCCTAATATATTGTCACTTTCATAATATATAAATGAAACGATTTGCAGTATTATTCATGCAAACAATCTTACAAAATTTTTTAGAAACCGTACAATCAAAAAAAATTACAACAAAATCACATCTTTTAAAAAAACATACTATTTTACATATCTTTTCCTAATCTTTTAAACTCGTACAACTATATAACACCCAGTCAATTACATAGATCATCAACAAATAAAATACATACTATCAAACCATGTCCAATACAAACTCACCCAATTCAAGCAATGAAAAGGATAAGATTACGATTGACCCTCCCGTGGTTGGAACAACAAATTTGCCAGTCATCGACATATCAGATGACGATGTGGTATACATTTCACATCATTTATTAAAATTAATACTTTTTATATTTTTTTTTTCTTATTGCATTTATTTTTATATACAATTATTTTTGTCATTTTAGTCTGTTCCCGTCACAAAAAAACCGCGAAGATTAGTAAAGGATGGTAAGTTTATAGACAACCTTGTTGTGGGTAGTGTGAATTCTGATTTCGAGATCCAAAACGATGTACATGAATTAGACGAGGTAAATACATATTAAATATTTCTAAGTTGCTTGAAGGTAGTACCAAATTTTAAACTTAATGTCTAAACATATTGTTAGGAATCTGGTGATGACAAACCTATACGGATAAAGCGCAAAACAAAGGGTAGAGAAACTTATCTTTCAAGGAAACATTTGTTTCAAATTATTGATGACTCTACTGATGAAGAGAAATATGAAGCCAAGGATGATTCGGTCGAATTTTCAGTTGATTGTAAAGCTAAAGAAGTTGGTCAAGAAGATGAAAAATTAATTGATCATTCTAATGACCATGTCTACCATTTGGATGGCTTTACTGATGATGAACATATACTTGATCAACAACCCACTTTCATGTCACAAGATAAAAAGTTTGGTCTCATTGATGAAGACTCCGATGGAGGTATGCATCACAAGAAAAACGCGGCGACGGTGTTTTTGCTAATAACAACGCTCTTCATGATGAACCTGAAGAGAGTTTACAAGGTACTCACGTGTCCGATGAAGATGAGGAAGACAGCTTCATTGATGACGAGTCACTGGGTTATTATTCAACAGATGATGAACACAACGATGATGATTAAAGATGGTTGTCTTTGTGGTTGATACTTTCTCATGGTTTCAGCCCCTTAATAATTTGTCCTTCCAATTTTTCTTATGTTATGTTACTCAGTTACTCTTTTTAATTACTACTCTATTTGGCTACTCAATAATGTTTCTGTTACGTTCAATTCGTTTTAGTTCATGCCATATATCGATTATCATTTATGCAGATATGATCCAACTTACCACATAACCATATTTTAAAAGTCTTCAATTTAATAGTTATTCCAAACAAACAAACCAGTGCAACCTTAAAACTACTAATTTTTCTTCATCCATATGTTTATCCTAATTTAAATGCATATTACTTATAAGCCAATTACATTAAAACTATAAAATATCTAATTTGAAAATATAATCAACAGCACATATGTTAAGAACAAAACAGTCGACTACCGGAAAATAAAGTATAATTATTAAAGAGTAGCACGTTCATTACCAATGTAAATATACGAAACATGTATACAACACCTTAAATAGTTTAGGGTTGTTCACATCATATAGCAATTATCATGTATGAAGACATGATCGAACTTAGCACAAAACCAGTAAATTAAAGTCTTAAGTTTAATACTTATTCGAAACAAACAAACCAGTGAAACCTTAAAACAAAAGATAAGTCTTCAGCATAAATAAGCTTGAATCAACACATGTCAAATATTGGAATAAGCACCGGAAACTCAGGATCAACCGTCTCATCCAAATCTGTCATCAATTCGACCAAATGGAACCTTATCATTTTGTCTTTCCTGAAACGGCACTGCCTTTTAATATTCTTCCATTTGTCCTCTGCAACCATGGTGACATGGTTTTTCCGAATCTTGCGCCCCCGTTTCCTTTTGTGCCTTTGCACGTCTAGCACAACCGGAAACTCCAACCCACCATGACGAACAATTGCATTGTCATATGTCAATAATTCAGTCTTATCTACATACTTGGCAGGTACAGTCTACCATAAAAGATACAACCACAACATTTCTTATTTACATCCTTATAAATCAAAACACATGTTAAATATACAAGTAAATAAAAACTACCAAATTTTATAAGTTCTTACCAGACGGTTTCGATCTAAGACATATGCCAGCATTGGACTATAAAAACAAGCATCTTCATTCCTGTGCTGATCATGTCCCTCCCAATCACATATGTGAAACATTCTTTTATCTATTTTTAGATGCATTAATTAATACACTATGTTAAACTAATGTTGTAATACCAATAATCATAGAAAGTAAACAATGTTACACTCTCTTACAATAGGTATACATACCCTTTGAATCCATTGGACCTCGACAGATAGGCCATGCTTCATTCACTGGTGCTCTTGGAATGTTTTCGAAGCCTAAACCAAGTCCATTACTTGCAAAAGTAATCAACGACACCGATACTCCACCCAGATTCGTGAAAGCAATAGGTTTACCGGGTTCCAAGTGTTGACTCTCTACAACAATGTTCCAGCCATCTCCATAGAATCTGTTTCCGTATTTTTTCGGGTTAGCTGTTCCTCGGATATGAACACGTCAATGCCTCACCAATACTAAATTCATTCCACCCACCTTGATATCGTATTCGTTTATCACAATATCTTGTATGAAATCTCCGAGAAGCAACTACATACATTTTTAATCAACAACTTAGCAACTAAAATATACTTATATTAAAATTAACAATGGTGTATACAAAAAATTCAATGGTTAGTGTACAATTACCGGAGACTGTCCAATATTTTCACCCATAGTTACAAAGCATCTCATTTGACGGGTGCCTATCTCCATCCGGTTGTAGCCACAACATTCAACACCATCATCGTCGTATGCAGTTACGTAATAGGTGTCTTCTTCTTGAAGAATGAAGTGTAAAACATCCACATTTGTGTATCTACTGTCTTTGACAAAGTTTTGCCACTCATCGCCATACAATTTGTAGAGATTTCCACTAGAATTCACAGGTTTTATCCAAACTTTGTGCTTTGTGCCTCGATTGTGTATTAAGTACAACCAAGCAGTTCCATTGTAGAAGCTTTCAGTGAATAGAGGCGGTAACCGCTGAAAAGACACGGTAAACACATTTTAGTTAACATTCACGGTTACACTTTCACAACTAAATCAATTGTACTTTTACATAATGATAATATTCGCATACCTGTTTTTTTGGGAATTTTGCTTTGTTCACAGCAAAGACAAATTGCAGACTCATTCTCTGAAAGTATCATTTAAAGAAACAATATATTAGTGTAATGAGTAATTAACCGTTAACAATTAAAACATACTTAAACTGGTATTCATCAATAATGTGTAACAAACCTATATAAACGATAACACATTTAAAACAAATCAATACGTTTAGAATTACAATATTGCTTAACGACTATCATACACAAAAATTAGTTGACCTTACCTAACAACACGACTAAGTTAATGTCTTTATACAAATTCTTTTCTCCTAATAAAAATAAACACAACAATTTTCAAGAGTGTAAAGAAAAAAAACTACAATATATACCAAGTACAAAATCAAATACATCTTAGCTTAAGGCTTTTTCACAAACAATTTCAATAAATAATTTCAGATGGAATACATTCATGTTATGTTAATCTACTTCGCTTACATAAACTTTCAAAGAATAAACTCATGTTCAAAGCCTTTTTACAATGACACATCAAACAACTCTATATCAACATATGTTTAATCACTACAATACTAACTCTTTTGAATGCACCTAACATAACAGATATTCGGGTAATAATTTTTTACATGCATATCAAACTCAAATGAAGAATATAAGATAAAACTCATGTTAATAGCTTTTTTCCAAAGACAAATCAAAGAAACCGATATGAGAACATGTTTACTCCTAACTGATAAACTTCATTATAATACATTCATCTGCCTAACCTATTGGAATGCGTATTACAACACTGCAACTATGTTATCTTCTATTAATCGCTTGATAATTAGTTACATGCAGATTAGAAAATGGAATGAATAATCAATTTTTTTTATAACATGTTACAAATTATTTACCTTTTGTTTGCACACTTGATTGGAGGAGTTGATGATGATCAATGAATGAGTCTCTCTGTCACCGCCTTTCATTAGTAGCTCACAGACACAAGTTGCTAATATTAAGCATTTGAATCATTACCTTTTTAAAACAACACGCTTAATAAATTTTCCATATTAAATTGGTTAATTCATTACAACTATTAGACCCATCTTTTTAGTTTCTCATTAAAAAAGGCCAATCTTAGCCCATTTGATTGACCGAATTTTTAGTCTAATTCATGGATATGTGTTTATCACGTATCTACACATTTTTTTAGTTTGTTAATTAAAAACGCCAAATCTTAGCCCATTTTGTTTACCGAATTTTTAGTCTAATTAATTGATATGTGTTTATTACAACAAAACGTATCAAAACTTTTAATGCAAAATGTATGCTACGACCCATCTATTTTGTTGCATTGACATTATTTCCCATGAAGTAAATATTATGTACTTGCTTATGCAACAATCTAACATGTATACGAAGTAATACATACATATACACACACATGAACTATTTTTTATGAAAGGATCATCTATGTAAATTGGTTTTTGCCAAAAATTCCCTATAAATACTGATGCAAAGTAACACATTCATCACAAACACACAGTTTATAATTCTTCTTCTATATGGCATCATCTAAAGAAGAAGCTCTTATAAAACTGTTCGAAAAGGTTGTATTGAAACATTCTAATGAACAATACTCAACCTCAGATCCGCTCAAAAGTAATGAGAAAGTCGCACAAACTAATGACAACAGCACCAATAAAGTTGTCGATGTTGAAAAGGAAGATAAGCTTAAATTACATGATGAATCTGCTCAAGCACGTGACTCATCAAATATTACAGTTGATGATAATACGTTTATGTCTTCGCTTTTTGAGCAGGGTGAATCTTCCAAAGAATCTGAAGGTACATAATTATTGATGTGTGGGGTTGCACCAGGCTTTACCTCTCAAGGGATCTTGAGAAGCTTACAACCCCCACCAGGCAGTGTACCTGATCGATGTAGTATAGTATAATGACAAGTACCGGGGGATTGATCGTTCAGCTAGGAATAGTGTCGCTAGGATTAGAAAACCTAAATACTAGTTCTAGAGATGAGATATGATTCTTTTTGTATTTTTATATTTTTTAGAAAGCAAGTAAATATCTCGGGTTTGAAGGATTTGGGCGGAATTAGTTGCTAGTCAACTAACCCAATACTAAAGATGTAATCAAAATAAAATACTAAAAATGAAAATAAAACTAAATTAAACTAAGGTTGTGAGCAATAAGTGGAGAAATGTGTTTACTTAGATTTCACTACTCCCTAGATATCTTTTACACGTTAATTACTTATTATAGTTGCGTGGATGACGGATTGTATTCCTTAATACCATTCATGGGGTGGCGTACTTAACTCCCCAATCCTATGAGTGTCTACTTCACTCCTATGTCGAGCCGGCTAAGAAGCTCCTAACATGGGATCATTAGAATTTACTCATGCATTAAATACAACCAATAAAACCTAGTACACATCGGTTCATGTTTCCTAAGACGTTCAAGCATGTTACCAATTGGAGATCTGCCAGTTTTCTTAAGCCTAACATTGAAATCATTCATCCAATACAACCATAAGCAAGTAATCAACACATAATCAACATCTAGGTTTCATTAGATCTAAGCAAACACAAGATAAATCTAGCCAAGCATGGTGGAATCAAGACAAGCACAAGATATAGACAACCAACACATAGATATATTGATTGAATTAAAAGAATACTTATCTCAATAACACATGTAAGGGTTCAAGGGCTGAAAACCCTTGAAAAAGCTGTAAAATACGTATATGGTTCGGTCTTAGGGTTTCTCCAAACTTGTTCCTCTTAATGAATGAAAATTAGAAAACTATATATAGATATTAGAGGCTTACGGCGTCAAGAACAACCTTGTGACGCCGTCATCTCGCCGCCAAAATAATTCTCGGACTGCCTTGATCTACATCTGACGCCGTCATGTTATCCACTTTTGCAGGCCGTCACATATTTAACTCTTGACGCTCTACTTTGTGACGCCTTCATTTCTGTACTGGGTCATCATGATCTTTATTCTTGACGCCGTCAGGAAAGTACTCTTGACGCCGTCACACACTGTTCCCAGCTTGGAAAATTAAGTCTTTGGCATTTTCTTCACTTTTATGCTCCAAAAACGTCCGAATTGCTTCCTTTTCTAGATTTCACTCCCAAAGTACCTAAAATCACAAAATGAACGATTTAGGGCAATATTTGATTAAATAAATTCAATTCCGGGCTTAAATGACCCCCTAAAAGTGGTTCATTTTTCGCCTCATCATATACCCTTAGACTTGAGATTTGCTTCTCCTCAAGCAAATGCGCTTTTATTCTACTCAAAATACAAGTTAGGGGTCATTTAACACTAATATAAAAGTAATTACAACAAATAATCATTCCACTAAAGACCAATAGACAAGCACGAAGGTCATACACAAGCACCTCACAAATAGTGTTTAGATACTCACATCTCTCGGGTGTAATAAAGTATAAATTACAATATGGAAACGGAAGATATCTCTCACTACCTGTCATAGCAAAATAGATTACCATAGGCTTGGGAAAGGATCAAACCTCCACCACATGGCGTAAGCACCTAGGATAAACTATCAAAGAGGTCTTTCAAAGGGTTGTAATGTTAGGTGTAGGGATATGAAATACACGGTTTTGTTTGATATAGGCAGTCTTTAATGGTGGCGAGTTAACAATCTTGGTTAATTACATGTACAATATAGCGTTGCTAAGCCAAGACAAGAATCGACTTAAGCTAATAAATGAAAAATAACAAAAACATAAAATAAAAAGGGATGGTAGTCCGTATGTTTTTTTTTCTCTTTTCTTTTTCTATTTTTTTCTTTTTCTTTTGTTTTTTCGATTTTTTTTTTTTTTTTTTTTTTTTTTTTTTTTGCATATACTCTTACCCTACCATCCAAAATAATACATCATAGGGATTGGAAATTCCCCTTACACTTGAATCTTTACATACTTTACAATAAACTAATCTAATGACTCGAATTAAGAAAATCAAAACACTTGGAGCACTTTTAAGATTAACGTACATATGGGGGTAATAAATGATGTTCTTCCCCATTACTCCATAAAATAAGTACTTTACCCATGAGTCCCAATCGTCCCAAAACAATATGTACAAGGATATGACTCGACTTAGCAACCATGTAATCAATTAGATAGTTAACTTAGGGTTTAACAAATAACAATAATGCACTAAAAATGAGCGCATACACGGAAGGCTAAGGTGATTTGGGTGTACATTTAAGTGGGGTGTAACAAATTCTTCCTTTAAGTAAAATGCTTAAAGTTAGAAACGAAAAGATAGGCTAGGAGGGGTGTACTAGGGGTTTCGTGTACTAAAAATGAGTACAACGCTAAGGTGTGGGAAAAATTAGTTGACTTAACTAGCCAAGTAATATGACTTAAATGGTCAAGTAATTATGATATGGGTTTAACACAAGGGTGATCCTAATGCCTCTTATCATGTAGTAAATCCTACTACACGAATGTAGTCTCACTAGCAGTCTCGGGATGCATCACTAACGCAAGTTCTAGAATCTAAATGCTACCGGTACACTCATAAGCACTAATAATGAATGCTTTTTCTATCAAATCTAAAGGCGAACCTCACATATTTGGGTGGAAAATTTTTCTAAAAGTACGGTTTTGTGCTAGTCATACAATCTCCTATCCATGAGACGCTTGCTATGGCTAAAGTTTCACTCCTAAATGTTGTAAAAAATTTTAAATTTGGCGCTAAAATCGCACTAACAAGTATTTCTCATAGTTTTATTACACATCTACTATTAAACAAACAAACTCAAGCGAAAGTGTATTTGTAAGGTATCATCATTTTACCCTCCCCTTACACTTAGAGCATGGGGTACCGATGGCTGTTAAGCTCGTGCCATGGTACCAGCCCAAAAAAGTCTTTGGCGCACGACACCGTGGGTGGCGCCGTCGGCTGTTGCGCCGTGGTGGCCAGCCCACGCGGTGAGCTTTTTTTTTTTTTTTTTTTTTTTTTTTTTTTTTTTTTTTTTTCCTCTCTTTTTTGGTGGGTTTGCTTGTGTTCGTGTTTGTATGTTGTGTTTATATGTTGTGTTTATGTTTGTGTTTGTTGTGTTTGTGTTTGTGTTTTTGCTTCTTTTTTTTTTTTTTTGGTGTTTGCAGGTGATGAGTGTGTAAATACTCATCATTTTTGTCTTATATGAACTGCCAAAACGTCCAAAAACACTCAGTAATGCATCAAAATACTAAAAATATTCCAAAATTGTGTTTTATACGTTTTATATGCAAAATGTTTAAAAACAAATAAAAAATGAACAAAGTTTGCATAATTGGCAGTTTCAGTCCCTCAAGTTTCAAAAATTGACAAAACTAGTCCCTGAAGTTTTAAAACGAAAGAAAAGTCAACCCAAGGCATTTAAAAGTGAAATATGATCAAAAACGATCCTTGGGTAAAAAGTTTGAGAAAATTACACATTTGGTCCCTCAAAATCCAAAATTGGCAAGAAAGGTCCCTGGATTTTCAGATAATGGCAAATTTGGTCCCCAGTGGGGTATTTTTGGAAAGAAAATCAATTTTTATCCTTGGGAAATAAAGAGTTATCAAAAATTGGTCCCTGGTGCAAAGTTTGGAAAATTTACAGTTTTAGTCCCTAAACTTTGCAAATTGACACATTTAGTCCCCGGGAATTTTAAAAGTGGAATTTAGCCATTGTGTTTTTGGTACTTGGCAAAAATAATCCTTATTATGATATTGGTAACTTGGCAGGATCAGTCCCTTAGCTTTTGGTAAATTACAAAAATGATCCTTGTGTTTTACAATTTACAAACCAAACGTACCCTATTTGTAAATACTCCCCTAACCCAAAATAAAAACAATCCAGTTACCACCCCTCAGCCCACCAAATAGCCCAGTCCACCCATGTTTGACCCCGGTCAACACCACAAACCGTATACCACCCTCACTTTCCCTTACCTCCAAAACCAAAACCACCACTGCTAATACCACTTCCACCTCTGGTTTTTCCCCCCTTGCACCACTTGCACACCCACACCCTTATCCCTGCCAAACATCACACCTTCCCAACACTAATTGACAAAACCCACCACCCCAATCTGTCAAATGGTCAAAATCTCATTTTCCCGCCAAATGCAAATCAAAGGCCAGGATGGATTCTAAGGATCAAACGGCTAAGAATGGAAGTGGGAAATGACCTGTGGGTCCCACACACCTCAGAAAGCTTATAAAGAAGAAGAAAGGAAGCAGACAGAGAGCAGCTAGTTAGGATTTAGTTTTTAGTAGTTTTAAAAATGTAACTTAGGTCGAATTTGTAATTTATGTTTTCAAATTAGTGCAACTTCTTTTAAAACAGTGTAATCTTGTTCTCAAGTAATGAAATTCAACTTTTATTTTACTGATTTCCCATAATTTCCCTTTCATTAGTCTCTTTAAGTTAAAATGTTATATCACAAGGTAGCATAAGCTTAACTGAGCTTATTCTAGTCCCATCAATTTAATTTTATCTGAGTGAAACTCATTTTAGCTTTATATAGCTATTGGTGAGTTCAAGGTTTCACATATACTTGTGTTATTTCAAGAAACTCAACAGGTCAACAAGCTGGTGATAAGCTAGTAGGAAGGAATCTTTAAAGTGGTGTTGTCTTGTTTTGCAGCAAGATAGATCTTGCACACATTGTTGCACCTTAGCCTCTTGTAAGTTCAATTTTATTGCCAAATTTATATTGAACTGTGGACTAGCTTATTTCTATATGATTCAGCTTATCAAAGTGTTACTTTTTGTTCCTATTTACTTGTCTAGCTTGTGATTGTTAAACTGCTTTTGGTTTGCTGTTTTTAAGGAGAAGGTTCTCATATTGGTTTAAAGTTCCATATTAGGTTATTAAGTAGCATCATCTATTTTAGCTTATGATCTTCCCCACCTCTGCATCAACTTAGCTTAGATAGTAGTAATTTAGCTTATTTAATACACTTGCATCAGTAGATTGGATCTAAATGACCATTTACACCCCTAATGGAAAAACAGTTAGCTGATTAAGGGGTGTTTGGCATTAGTTGTTTAAAGGTAGTCAAAGGCATTCTTGTTGTTGTTGTCTGTTCTCATAACTAATACCAGGTCCCTTGAGTTCATTTCCATCATAAGACTTAAGTTTTTATGACTAAGAAGTCAAAATGACCACCAATGCCTAGTAACTGCCCACTGTTGGAAATTTAGAATCCACAAACCATCAAAATCAGTCTTAAACTAGTAGATATAGGATAATTTAGATTCTTCTAGGTTTAGTATAACTTATCTAATCAGCTTTGATCATTGAAACTTCACAAAAGTCAAATAAGAGAGTTTTTATCAAAAAGTCAAACTATTACATTTCAGAGTTTCACCAAACTTCAAGTAATTGTTTGGAATTTTGTGTTAACTTTCATGGGTTGAGACTTGTTTCTAATGATTGTCTAGTAGCTCAAATTTATTGTTCTAGTCTGTTTATATTTTTGGGATTTTTTGTGTGGACCCCACATCCCTCAAAAGAGGGTTGCAGGGGTGAGTGTTGCTCTGTAACAGCAGACATCAGTCCACAACCACCACTTGGTGGTTGTTTTGTGACCACTACAGTGGGTCCCACACCACAAAATCAGGTTTTCCCAACCCCCCTCCTACCATAAAACAACCATTGACCATTTCCTTGACCCCAAGACTTGTGGACCCCACCTGAATAAGCCACTCAAATTTGTCCCATTTTTGAGTGAAAGTTCAATTAGTAAAGTGCTTATTGGGTTTGAATTAGCTTATTTGTGTTGATTAATTGTTGTTTCTGGCTTATTGGAGTTTAGTTAACTTGTTTGTACCCATTTTGACCATTGTGGACCCCACCCAAAGCCATTTGACCTAAATTGACCACACAGTCAACAAAAGTCAACTGTGTAAGCCAAGGGGGTGCTTATAGCTTATTTATAAGCTATCTTGAAAAGTGTTTTCACAAAAGTTCTTTATTTTCATTATTAAAACAAGTCTGTAAAAGAAAAAATCAAAAAAATCAAGTTTAAAAAAGTGATAGTTTCTATTTAATTCAAGTTAATTTTAATTTTCATTTTTTAGATTTTAATTAAGTACCTAGTGTTTTTATATTTTTATTAAATACCTTATATAGTAAAGTAATTTTGATAATTTTTTCAGAATTTTATTTTGTCATTTAGTGTTAATTAGATTTAATTTTAGTTTTCTTTATTATTAATTAATATTAAGTAATAAATAGCTTATTTAGTTTTTATAAGGTAAAACTTAGTTTTTTTATTTTTCCTAGCTCTAATATAGTATAATAGGTTTTTAGAAAATATAATTTTGAATTCTACTATTCATTTTCTATTTTTCTTATTTTATTTGTTTAAAATAAACTTAAGTTAATTAAAAGGTAAATAATTATTAGTTTAATCTTAAAACATAATTTTTAGAGTTTTTATAATTTTTTAGGATTCCTGTGATGGTTAAGTAATTTTATAAATTTTCTTGTAATTTTCTAAGTTAATTTAGTATTAATATTAATTAAAAGTAGTTTAATTTAGTTAAATAGTTTTCAATTATAAAAAACTCACGAAAAGACAAAAACATTTATTTTTATTTTATATACTTTCTTCAAGTTCTAATTTAGGTTTAGAAAATATTTTTGCAACTTTTTAGTTTAATTTGTAATAGTTATAATTTTTAGTTAATTTAAATTAGATTTTAATTTAGATTTTAAATAGTTTAATTAATTAAATAATATTTAAATAGTATTTTAATCATTTTCATAATTTCATTTTCATTTTTAATTTTCAAGTTTGAAAAAGTGTCAAAAGCACCCCCTGTAGTTTGATAAATACCAAAAACCCACTTTTTCAGTCCGTTATGTGATCTTAATTGTGAATACGTGCATATATCTGTTATCTGATTTTTGTGAATATTATATCTGTGTACAAATACCATCATAACAGTAGCAATACCAATCCCACATCATCTGGCTACTGTCCTCAGTGCCACTTTCTCAAAAACGATTCCTAAAGCACCATTTCAATCTCGCTGGGACTTTAACGACCCGGGAAAACACTACACTATCACTGGAGTATTGATTCTAGGCTGTCTTTGACTTGTTGACCTTGGTCAATAATAATCTGACGGTTCGGGCTCAATCAGCAGGCGCTGGGAAGAAGGAAGAAGAAGTGTTTGTGTTTGTTCTTTGTGTTTGTGTTTGTGTTTGGGTTTTAAATTTGGGCTTTAAATTTGGGCTAGGCTTTGGGTTTGTGTTTGGGCTTTGTGTTTGTGTTTCATGCAACTTTTTTTTTTTTTTTTTTTTTTTTTTAATTGTAATATGTGTATTTTTCTTTTTAATTAATGAAGGTTATTTTAATTAATATTATGTATGTTTTATTTTAAATGAAAAAAAATAATAATAATATTTGGCCGACGGCACCAGAATTTCTGGTGCCAACGGATATGGCCAGAATGTGGTGCCGTCAGATTTCTGGTGCCATAGAGATTTTTGCTGACGTGGTAGTAACTTTTGGCCCATGGCACCAAGGTTACCAATGCTCTTAGGATGAACATTGTCCCCAATGTTCAAGTAAATAATGTAAAAGTGAAATAAGTAAAACAAATGAAATCAAATACTCCCCTGATCCGCTCGGTATGGATAATAAGGTGGTCAGGTTAAATCTTCCTCCAAGAAAATGAACAATCAAAGCTTCCCTTCCAGAATATAAATCATCTTCTTGTCATACATAACCTGTAAATCCTGAGAAAACAGACAAAGCAACCTCGCATAAAATCGGCGGCAACCTACATAAGTTACTAAATCCTAGAAAACAAAATAAGATATAATGCTTGTGGAATGAAGTTTGCAAATTTCCTGGAGATTATAAAACTTAATAATTCAACAAAAACTTTAAAACTCCGTTAGAAAAACAAAACTGGTAAAATTTCCAGATTTTTACATGTGACGCCGTCAGAAGTGACCTGCAGAAATTCTTATGTTAAGTTTCCGGAAAATTTCTGGAAAAACTTGGTCCTACTTCCTGGAAAATCCTGCAAAACTTCATTATGACTCAATACAAACATTTGACTCTAACAAATACGAATATACATGTTCACTTAATATTGTGGAGAATCATGATCCGTTTGTTTCTTAAAAACATATTTGGGGTTTCCCCTTACACTTATCTTTTGCAAAAGTACCTTTAGGTGGAGTTAAGACTAGGCCAAAACAACAAAGTAAAGTATTTCCACTTTTTAGTTTAGAAACATGATCTACCAACAATAAAAATAAAGCATGCATACGGAAGCAAATAACAAACAAGCAAATAAAACAAATAAAACAAATAAAACGGGCTTGGGTTGCCTCCCAAGAAGCGCTTGTTTTTGTTCGAGTCACGAGCCTGACTCTTCCCTTATTTAACGGAAATAGGGGAGGTTTTCCCTATACTTTGAATTAAGTGCGGGTGGAAGTAGCAATACACACCCCTAGGGTGGAAATATGCCTCGTGAGGAAAGTGTGGTGGATGAATTATATGCTCAAAGGGGTGTGCTCCTATTCTCATAACCTTACCAAATTCAATCGGGTTAATGGGTAGATTATGATTTTCTCCTAGAAAGGGATCATTTTCTATCAACTTCAAGAGATTACTAGTTGGGGATCCATCTTGACCTAATAAACCCGGTTTAAACCCATAATGCTTCTTGTGATCAATCATAAATGGGTGATGTAAGCATGTAAGGCCATTTTCCACTCCTATATTGGCTTCCTCTCTACAAGGCTTAGAGTCCACTACCTTTATCCTAAGACTACCCGGACCATATGGTTTGATGGGTGGATCGGAACCTGTTTTAATTCCTAAATTCACATCGAACGATGGAAGATTAGGTAATGGTTTTGGTTGAGGCTCCGGTTCATCAAAACTGGGAACTTCCCTAGAACTAAGAGTAAGGTTATCATTATAAGTATTCAAACATATATCCTCTAGTTGTGTTTGGTTCAAAGGTTCTACCTCAATTGGGATTCCTAAAGTCTTTTCTACTTCATCCGAATAAGTCACGGGCGGTGTGTATGCCTCAAATGATGGTAGGATTTGTGGGGTACTTGGTGGGCTTAGATTTTCTACTCTATCGTCCATCTTATCAAGATCACCTAAGTGTTCATCTTGTATTATGGTAGTGCCTAACCATGACATGCACTTAGGTACTTCAACTCTACCCACCTCATTTCTAAACAAACCTTCCGATTGATCCATCCAAATACCAAATAGGTCTAAGCTTACCATTTTTGGGTGCCATGTTCCACTTCTTTTATGGGCGAGAATCTCAAAGATTTCCCATACCTCTTCATCATCATAATCCCACATTTTTCCATCTTCCATATCTTCAATCTGCTTCTGGGTTTGGCAGTCGATACGAGTGTAAAAGATTTGAAGTGGAAACAATAAGTCAAGACCATGATGAAGGACCTTTTTTAGTAAGTATTTGAAAGGAGTCCATGCATCGGAAAAAGATTCACCATTATGTCGACGGAACATAAAGATGTCATTTTGGAGTGGAAGGGGTAGATTATGTAATGGATTTGGTCGATTGGTTGAAAAATTTTGCGGATTCGCGTTTTCCATGATGGCTGATGGTAATGGTTACGAACAAAAACACGAAGAAAAAGATAGACTAAAGATATCCTAAAAATAAAAATAAAATCTTACTAGAAAAGAATCTAGCAAGTAGACCTAATAAAAAGAGATTCTAACCTAGACAATAACTATTCCCCGGGCTGCGGCGCCAAAAACTTGGTAGCGTAGGGATTGCACCAGGCTTTACCTCTCAAGGGATCTTGAGAAGCTTACAACCCCCACCAGGCAGTGTACCTGATCGATGTAGTATAGTATAATGACAAGTACCGGGGGATTGATCGTTCAGCTAGGAATAGTGTCGCTAGGATTAGAAAACCTAAATACTAGTTCTAGAGATGAGAGATGATTCTTTTTGTATTTTTATATTTTTTAGAAAGCAAGTAAATATATCGGGTTTGAAGGATTTGGGCGGAATTAGTTGCTAGTCAACTAACCCAATACTAAAGATGTAATCAAAATAAAATACTAAAAATGAAAATAAAACTAAATTAAACTAAGGTTGTGAGCAATAAGTGGAGAAATGTGTTTACTTAGATTTCACTACTCCCTAGATATCTTTTACACGTTAATTACTTGTTATAGTTGCGTAGATGATGGATTGTATTCCTTAATACCATTCATGAGGTGGCGTACTTAACTCCCCAATCCTATGAGTGCCTACTTCACTCCTATGTCGAGCCGGCTAAGAAGCTCCTAACATGGGATCATTAGAATTTACTCATGCATTAAATACAACCAATAAAACCTAGTACACATCGGTTCATGTTTCCTAAGACGTTCAAGCATGTTACCAATTGGAGATCTGCCAGTTTTCTTAAGACTAACATTGAAATCATTCATCCAATACAACCATAAACAAGTAATCAACACATAATCAACATCTGGGTTTCATTAGATCTAAGCAAACACAAGATAAATCTAGCCTAGCATGGTGGAATCAAGACAAGCACAAGATATAGACAACCAACACATAGACATATTGATTGAATTAAAAGAATACTTATCTCAATAACACATGTAAGGGTTCAAGGGCTGAAAACCCTTGAAAAAGCTGTAAAATACGTATATGGTTCGGCCTTAGAATTTCTCCAAACTTGTTCCTCTTAATGAATGAAAATTAGAAAACTATATATAGATATTAGGGGCTGACGGCGTCAAGAACAACCTTGTGACGCCGTCATCTCGCCGCCAAAATAATTCTCGGACTGCCTTGATCTACATCTGACGCCGTCATGTTATCCACTTTTGCAGGCCGTCACATATTTAACTCTTGATGCTCTACTTTGTGACGCCTTCATTTATGTACTGGGTCGTCATGATCTTTACTCTTGACGCCTTCAGGAAAGTACTCTTGACGCCGTCACACACTGTTCCGAGCTTGGAAAATTAAGTCTTTGGCGTTTTCTTCACTTTTATGCTCCAAAAACGTCCAAATTGCTTCCTTTTCTAGATTTCACTCCCAAAGTACCTAAAATCACAAAAGGAACGATTTAGGGCAATATTTGATTAAATAAATTCAATTCCGGGCTTAAATGACCCCCTAAAAGTGGTTCATTTTTCGCCTCATCAATTATTATTCAAACAATTGACTTTACCATTTAGTTTAATATGTTGTAAACTTTTACTTTTTTTTTGTTCATATCAGATGAGTTCGACCCAACTCCTATTATTGACTGGCTAAGATTCAATGTTGGAGACGATGAAGCATGTCTAAAACTTCTAAATGGTTTGAAGACAAAGATCGATAAGGCAAATGACTTAATTAATCAACTACGTGCAATGGGACATGATATAGATGATGACTATGTTGTTGACCTGAATTTCTTTGATAACAAATGAAATGTTGATAACATTACTGCTTGAGTTTCATTTGAATAATAGACTTTCATGAATAAGAAACAAATTTGATCACTTTTGTGTAACAGATTTATGCTTTCAATGAATTTTCATTTCAAAAGGCTCCATCAATTCATTTTTTTGTATGCTACTATTAAGGCATAAATTAATCCTTTTCGTTTTCAGATTTGCAGCAGATTAAATGATACAATATTATGTGAAATTAATGATATATTATTACTTAATTACATTATATGTTTCAACTGAATGCAATTACACATTTAATGAGAATTAAGTTTCTCATTATTACAACAATCAAGTAAATCATTTTACTTCTATGTACACCTGTTAACCTTCAAAACAGTTACTCTTCATATAATTACCTAATATATCTCTTTAAATAACTCTATATACATAATTGAATGCAAAATTCTCAACTACATATCCATCAAATTGTCATACAACATTTTATGCATAACCTATCAACAACCAAATTTTTCAATAACACAAAATGAATTCTTTACCAATATCATCATGGATGATGAAAACACTCCACCAATCACCAGAAAACGTACATCAATTAGGCTTTCAAATAGGAAATCTGTAAATGCACAAAATTCTTCCACGTCCAACAAGAATTTAAAATCATCTGCAGATGTAACTCAAAATTCAACTGACAGTTTGCCACAACCTATGTTGGTTGATTCCAGTTCAAGTGATCGAAGAGTATCGTTGACAGAATTATTGAATTGTAAGTTTTTATTTTATAAATGGTTACACGCTTATTATTATAATGTTTTGTTCCTTTGCTACCTTTCTAACTATTTATTATGTTTGCATTAGATAATCCTTTACATGTAGATGTTGTTCCTTTGAGAAATTCCAATACACATTCAACATCATCAAGCAACATGCAACAACCAAAAAATAAACGTGGCAGACCACGTTTAGTGTTTAATCAACAGAGGCAGCCACTATCTGACGTGACTAATAGTTAGTTTCTTTTAAATAATATGCAACAACAAAATTATGTTTGGTATTACTTGTGAGGTTAATTCAGTATCAAAATTGCTAATGTGTTCAATTTTGTATTACACACAGATCTTCCACAGCGATTAAATACATCATCACTTAATGAAATTTCAACTGCAAGTTTGCCTTTACACATTAATCAAGGTTTGCTTACTTTTATTATCTAAGATTGTTTTTTTGTTATCTGTCTTTATTCATGTGTAATTCTTCATGGCTGACTCATATTATATTTGAAAAACTCATTTAGGAAACGCATGTTATAATACAAGAACCGTGTCGAGCAACAATATTCAGCCAACTCCTTTACAAAGTGGTAAAATATGCAATTATCTCTTTAGTTGTTTACTTACTGAATGTGCACAAATATATATTGTTACACTTACAATGCATGTTGCGCCATCTATTGAAATAACATCAGAATATCACACAACTCCAATCAATACTTTTCCACATAAAACTACACCATTTAGGACGCATAACCAACGTACATATTGTGCATTTTTAACACCTCAGAAACAGTTACTATATAAATACTCATATTTTTCATGTTTAACTCTTCAAGTGTAATTCTTCGTGGAGAACTGATATACTATTTCAGTGTCAAATGTAGGCCGCAATGTTCACCAAATTCCTTTACACAATGGTAAACTATGACTACATTATTTATTGTCTAATTGTTACATTTAAAATAATTTTATTACTTATTGAGTGTTTGTATGCAAAAACTATTACAGTTACATCTCAGGTTACACCATCTACTAAAATAACACGACAACCACGTGCGCCTACTACAATAAATACTAATACTTCACCAATTTCAACACATAACCCAGGTTCATATTATGCATTATTCTCATACTTAATCCTTTCTAAACTTTATTGCAATTACTTCTTCTTTGTTTACGTTATTTATTTGATTTCGCAAAATGTTTTACATGCACATTTCTAATATTTTGTATATACTTAGGTACAAATTCAATGAATCAAACGGATCCTCAAGTTACTCCAGCTGCTACACTACGCAAACGACAGTCTCCACTTAGTAACGTTTCAACAGGTACGGTTGCAAAATTACAAGTTTTTTGCATACCATGTTTTTGTCTGAAAATGTATCTATTTATTTACCTACTATTATATTCACAGTTACTTTTCAAACACCTGTGCTTCGTAAAGTTAATGCACGTCCAAGAAATACACAAACGTCGGGGTTTACAACAACGATTCCACCGTTTACAACAGAGAAATCCACATACGAAACAGGAGAATCGTTAAGAAGAACAAAAAGATCTAAGAGACCAACCTTACAATCTCGCACTCCGATTGTTTTCAATCTTGATGATGATGGACACGTCAGGAAAGTGTACGAAAAATATGTTGGTGTATCTGAAGGTACAACTTTTTGTCATTATTTTAATATCATTACACAAATTTCATATTTTTTATTGCCGTGTATATAAACCTACGCTTTTACGTTTTTGCAGAATACTATGACCATGACGATCCTACCTTCGAATGTAAAGAATGTCATGCCCTCTTATGGGAAGCAGAAGCGAAAACAGGAAATCCTAATCCGTCGGGAAAAGCTTATTCCATATGCTGTAGCAAGGGAAAAGTTTCAATTCCACAAGCACCTCCAGCTCCAAAACCATTGCTTGATTTATTCTTGAATGACGACACAAAAAGCCGGAATTTCAAAAATAACATTAGAATGTACAACAGCATGTTCGCTTTTACTTCTATGGGTGGCAAGGTTGATGAGTCAATCAACAAGAAAGGAAGTGGTCCGTATGTGTTCCGCTTACATGGTCAAACGTACCATAAAATTGGTAGTTTACTTCCGGAAAATAATGCTCCTCCAAAATTCGCACAGTTGTATATATATAACACGCAAAACGAAACCGAGAATAGAGCAGCTGCATTAAGGTAATGTCATTTACATGGTTGATTATTGTGTGTAGTGATTAACAAAACAACATTCGTATATTTAAAATCTTACATATACTTTGGTCTGTTAATGTATTAACCAGCGGTTCTGCTTCTGCATCGTCTTCTGATTCTAATTCAAAGACACATCTTGATCGAAACATTATCAATGAAGTAAAAGATATTTTGGATGGATCAAGTGATTTGGTCAAAACATTTAGAAGGGCACGTGACAGCTACACAGAAGACAACGAGCAGAATATAAGAATAAAGCTGGTAGCAAAGCGAGGCAAGAGTGGACGGCAATACACTCTTCCAACAGCAGACGAGGTTGATGGTCTTATTGTTAGCGACTTGGATGCATGCGCAGAAGATAGAGATATTGTGATAGAAAAGTTTGGTGAAGGTTTGCAGCGTATTAATATTTTTCATCCTATGTACCTTCCTTTGCAATACCCTTTGTTGATGCCGCGTGCGCAAGATGGCTATTATTTAGGAATACCACATAAAAATAAATCGGGAGAACCTGCCACTGAAAAGGATGACAAAACAGTCACTATGCGGCAGTGGTTTGCCTATCAGATACAGGACCGTCCGAACCAAGAGAATTTATTTGTACGTGGAGGTCGTTTGTTCCAACAATTTCTTGTGGATGGTTTCGCTATGGTTGAGAGAGAGCGTATGTTTTTCCATCGTTCCAAACAGTCTAAACTTAGGTGTGATACGTACACAAATGTCCATCAAAGCATTTCATCTGGATATAATGACCCCTCCACAATTGGGAAGCCTGTTATTTTGCCTTCTTCCTTCACTGGTGGTCCCAGGTACATGCAGCAAAATTATATGGATGCGATGGCATTGTGTAGGTGGTATGGTTGTCCAGATATGTTTATAACCATCACGTGCAATCCTAAATGGCCGGAGATTGCAAGGTATATGCGGGAGCATAACCTTTCATCCACAGACAGGCCCGATGCGCTAAGTCGAGTTTTTAAAATGAAACTTGATCAGCTGATAAAAGATGTCAAAGAGTTGCGTTTGTTCGGACGCGTTCAAGCAGGTATGGTTTTTATTTATTCCAAATTTCATATTCATAAGAGTAGTATTATAACAATATCTATAATCATAAGTTAAATTGATTTCATGTTATATTGAACAATAAATTGCAGTGGTATACACAGTGGAATTTCATAAAAGAGGCCTTCCGCACGCACATGTTTGTCTGTTTTTACATAAGGATGACAAGGTTCCAAACGCTGAACATATTGACAAACACATATCAGCTGAGATACCAGATCCAAATGAGGACCCCGATCTGCACAAATTAGTTTCTGATTTTATGATGCATGGTCCATATGGTGTTGATGAGCCAAATCAGGTTTGCATGGATGATGGGAAATGTACCAAACACATTCCTAAAAAGTTCAAAGAACACAGTTCTGTTGACTCGGAAGGGTACCCTGTTTATAAAAGACGTGATAACGGGAAACATGTTGTCAAGGGTGGACATAAGTTGCACAACGGTTATGTTATTCCGTATAATCCTACGTTACTCAAACGATATCAATGTTGAATGGTGCAATCAGACAGGGTCAATAAAATATTTGTTTAAATACATAAACAAAGGTCCCGACAGAGTTTCTACACAGTTGTATGAACCAGCAACCACGGAAGACGGTCAAGAAAATGTTAAACCTGTTGACGAGATTAAGGCGTTCTATGATTGCAGGTACCTTTCGGCTTGTGAAGCTGCATGGAGGATATTTGGATTTGAGATCCATTATAGAACACCATCTGTTGAACGTCTATCATTTCATCTTGAAGGCGAGCAGCCAGTTGTATTTGATGAGAACTCGGACCTTGAAACTGTTATTCACAAACCAACAGTTGGCGCTTCTATGTTCCAAGCCTGGATGCAGATGAATGAAAGGTATCCAGCAGCAAGGGATTTAACATATGCAGAGTTTCCAACTAAATATGTGTGGAATGCTCCAAAAAGAATGTGGACACGTAGGAAGCAAAAATATGCAATTGGCCGGATTCATAATGTTCCAATCTCAGCTGGTGAAGCTTACTATTGTAGGATGCTACTCAATAGCCAAAAAGGTTGTCGAAATCACGCTGAAATACGGAAAATAAACGGTATAGTTTATCCTACTTACAAAGATGCCTGCTACGCGGCGGGTCTTTTAGAAGACGATAAGGAGTATATTGAAGCTATTAAAGAGGCAGCTCATTGGTCCTCTGCTGAGCATTTACGGGATCTTTTTGTTACATTACTGTCCCAAAAAGAACTTGAGACACCTTTGAAGGTTTGGTTAGAAACTTGGCATTTGCTATCAGAAGATGTTGAGTACAAGCGAAGTATTCTTTTAGGAATTCCAGGTATAACTAACAACTTACCTTTCGTCAACTGTCTTTATTTTATAACACACGCTTTCTTATTATGTTATTTTACTAATTTATAGATAACTTGGAATGGTAAATATGTATAAACTTCAGACTGCACGATTTAGTCCCAAACACATGTCACTGTTTCCATCAAATACATATATGTTGTTTATGCTGTATGAGGATCTTAATTAGTAAGTAGTGTTTACTTTACTATACATAAGATAATTTACATTTATACTCTACTCTGAAATTCATGTTGTCAAAGGACCATTCTTTCTAAAAGCACTTACAAAAAATGTGTGTACTGAATCTTATTATATGTATGTTACAGTACCAATCTCCTACACTACTTGCTATTTTTTAAAAATAGTATTTCAATACATATGCTACACTTCATACATAACTATTTTCATACAGGTTTGCGACTGAGCGACGACGAGAAAAAAATGTTTGTTTGTTCTTTATTGAAGAACTTATGCGATCCAGAGGCACCACTTTGAAGCGTTTTCTAGAACTCCCTTATCCAGATGATACATACATGTCTGAGTTTGGTAACCGGCTAATCTTTGCTGAGAGAGATTATAACCCATCAGATTTACAGTCAGAATACGAAACTCTTTATGCCGCCTTAACCACGGAACAGAGAAATGTATATGAAACCATCATGAGCTCCGTTCAAAATGGAAGAGGGGGCACTTATTTTGTATACGGATACGGAGGAACTGGCAAGACATATTTGTGGAAAACGCTTGCTGCCGGGATTAGAAGACATGGTGACATAGTCATAAACGTCGCATCAAGTGGTATAGCATCTTTATTGATGTCAGGTGGACGAACTGCTCATTCGAGGTTCCATATTCCGATAAATATTGATGAGACTTCTACGTGTTCAATATCTCCACAAAGTGACCTGGGCCTGTTGTTGAAGAAATGCAAGCTGATTATTTGGGATGAGGCACCCATGACGAATAAGCTGTGCTTTGAGGCTTTAGATAGGTCTTTGAGAGATGTGTTGCGTAGGAATAGGTACGACACTTTTAATACACCATTTGGTAACATGACTGTAGTATTTGGCGGTGATTTTAGGCAGGTGCTTCCTGTTATTCCAAAAGGTTCCCGGCAAGACATTGTAAGTGCATCTTTAAAACAATCATACTTGTGGGATCATTGCAAAGTCTTAAAATTAACCGCCAACATGCGCCTAACTGTTGGATCACGGCCTGAAGATGTAACTGAGATAAAGGAATTTGCGGATTGGATATTGAAAGTAAGAGATGGAGAGATTGGCGGACCACATGACGGAGAGGTTTTGATAGATATACTCGATGATATCCTAATACATGAAACTGATGATCCGGTTCAATCAGTTATCGATTTCACTTACCCAAACCTTTTGCATAACATAGATGATCCGTCCTACTTCCAGGAAAAGGCGATTCTTGCTCCAACGAATGAAGTGGTTGATACTGTTAACGATCATTTGCTTAACAACTTTCCTGGTGAGGAAATGGTGTATCTTAGTTGTGACAACATAGATAAAACTGATCGTGGTGGTGCTATAGATCAATCCGTTTTTTCACCGGAATTTATCAATGGATTAAAATTTTCTGGTATTCCAAACCATAGGCTTGCATTGAAGGTTGGTGTCCCAATAATGTTGCTTAGAAACCTTAATCAATCACAAGGTTTATGTAATGAGACAAGGCTTCAAGTCACTAAATTGACACGAACTTCTATTCAAGCCAAAATAATCAATGGAACACATCTTGGGAATACGGTTATCCTTCCAAGGTTGAAAATTAGTCCGTCGGATAAACGTTTACCGCTCAAGATCGTGCGGAAACAATTTCCTGTGTCTGTTTCATTTGCCATGACCATAAACAAGAGCCAAGGACAATCACTTTCCAAAGTTGGTTTATATCTACCACGTCCTGTTTTCACTCATGGACAATTATACGTGGCTCTGTCACGTGTCAAAAGCAAAAAGGGTTTGAAGGTCGTTATTTCTGATGCAGACGGTAATTTATCAAAGACTACTACAAACGTAGTCTACAAAGAGGTTCTTCACGGTCTATGATCAACTTTCACGAGGTATTTACGATAATTCATATCATGTTCTATGACTTTGTTTGTTTAATATTTTATCAATTACACAAATTTTTTACTTACACTTTGTTTTCGGAATTTATTAGGTTCTATCGAAATGCTCATTGGCTTATCATTTCATCTACTTCCCAATACATATACTTGCTTTTTACAAACGGACAAGCTCGGATCTCACATCCATCGACGTTTATTACATTATTGGTTACAAGGATTGTACTCTATACTATCATTGACTTATACTTCATATTACTTTTGAATAAATTATTCGGTCTATTTACTTTCGTTCTTTATCTTATTTTCTTTACACACCAATTCTTTTTATTTTTTTGCACTATTTCATCTAAAAACCCGTGGATTCCACGGGTCTTATAAGCTAGTTTTATATAAAACCGATTCGATCAATCACTTTTCGTTAACTATATATATATATATATATATATATATATATATATATATATATATTGAAACGTTCAAATGAGAAGCCTAAATATTGTGAGAACGCGAGAAGCAATCCTAGCCACTCATTTTATACTCATTTAACTTTAATCTAATAGCTAATATTAGTTAATCAACATTTTGAAAATTTCTTAAAAAATTTTGAAAAATTTTAAAAAAAAATTCGAAAATTTCCAGAAAAATTTTGAAAAAAAAAAATTCGAAAAAAAATTTTCGAAAAATTTTTTTTTCGAAAAAAAAATTTCGAATTTTTTTTTTCAAATTTTTTTTTTTCGAAATTTTTTATTTGATAAAAATTGGAAATTTTCACGAAATTTTTTGTCACGTGTGAAAAAAAAAAATCGTCACATGTGAAAAAAATTCCGTCACATGTGAAGAAAAAAAATTTCGTCACATGTAAAAAAAATTTTGAAATTTTCACGAAATTTTGTCACATGTGAAAAAAAAATTCGTCACATATGAAAAAAAAATTTCGTCGCATGTAAAATTTTTTTTCGTCACATGTGAAAAAAAAATTCCGTCACATGTGAATAAAATTTTTGAAATTTTTATGAATTTTTTTTGAAATTTTTTTGAAATATTTCAAAAAAAATAGTTAGCTAATAATAGCCATTAGATTAAAGTTTAAGGAGGATAAAATGAGTGACTAGGATTAATTCTCGCGTTCTCACAAAAATTAGATTTCTCATATGAGTTATATATATATATATATATATATATATATATATATATATATATATATATATATATATATATATATATATATATATATATATATATATATATATATTCATGTTCATATGGTGTACACTTTAAAGTATGATACAATAGGCACCAATAAGAGATAGACAACTGGATATTGACCATTTAAATTATTCCAGAACTATTAGTTAAATAATAAGGGCACATTATGTATTTGTGTTAAGCCTAAAAAAAGCATAAACCGTCACATTTATCTCCACTTTTATCTCCATTTTAGATCTAGAGTATTGTTTCATCCAAAAGTCAAAAACTACGACAAAAACTCCTCTTCTAAATTCTTATCATCATCTTTAATCTTTATCATCATCCTCTTCTGAATATCGATCTCCATCGTCACTAAAGGAAAGTGATGATGCGTTTTTGTTTGGGTCCCCGACGAGATACGTGTGTATGGCTGCGCTAATGAAGGCATTTTTTTGACTCGAAGGGTGGGTTGTAGCGAGAACAGAAGCTGGCTAGTGTTCCTGCTCGTTTTTTTGTTAGTACCGGGACTCAAGGTGTTGGGCAAGAGACTATTGCGTTAGTTAATGCTTTTGTTCTTGTTGATTATTGTTTTTATATATGTCTTTTTTAGGCGGCTTAGGTGCAAAATGTTTATGTTTTATGACTATCGTTGTGTATAACGTAGTTGTTATTCTAATCTATTTACGAATATGTGGACAAGAGATGGATGCCTAAGGGGGTTGTTTTCTTAAAGTGAAATAAGGTTTATGGTTTCTCGAGATGCAACTGTTGTGGTGCCTCGAATCATGCATTCACATCGACGAAGGCTTCGAGTGATACATGCCTTAATAGCTTTGAACGAGGATCAATTATTTGTATGTCTATGAACCGGTTGTGTATTATTTTTGGGTTTTGTTCGTTGATTGAAGGTTACAGGTTTGCTTCTACGGGTTTGTATCTATTAACACGATGGAATCGGGACCCAAGCCATTGATAAATTGGATTACTAGATGAAAGTGTTAGATATGGTTTTGACTATAAAAGCCTACCGGTTTCTTGACATATTCTCCATCGTATTTTGATTATAGGGGCCTATCAGTTTTGATTACAGGGACCTATGAAGGCCTTGGTTGGTACAAATTTTGTGTTTTCTCTTTGTGTGTCAAGAAAAAATGGGTTAAGAAATTAACGTGTCACTACAAATGTTTCAAAAGAATATAAGTGTATCAAAGAAAATGTGTCAGAAAACTTAATGTGTCACTAAAAATATATTATGATATTAAGTGTGTCACTAATAATTTGATATAAAAATTAATCTGTCTTCACAAATGTATCATAAAATTTAGTATGTTGTTATATATGTATCAAAAAACTTGACATTTCATTAGAAATGCATTAATGCATCACAAAATGAAGTGTGTTAAAAATGTAAATGTGTATCATAAAACTATGGAGTAAACTACACCGTTCGTCCTTGTGGTTTGCGTTGACCGCAGACCTTCGTCCTTTGACCAAAAAAATTGCACCGTTCGCCCTTAAGTCAGAAACGTTATGCACCGTTTGTCCCTCCATCCAACGGGGCCACTAACGCTCGTTAACCATAAAGGTATATTCGTAATTTCACATCCATTTTAATATATAAACCATTTAATTACTTATTTATTTCATTTTTACACTAAACTCACACACACACTCTTTCTCTCTCTAAACCCACCGGAATCTTCATATTTTCCAACAAACACCAGCAGATTCCGGCACCGCCGTCGCCGGAGAATTTTCCGGCGAGACTTTTTATTCGCCAAATTGATAGATCGGGACATCCCCATTCTTTCTGGAGCGTTTTAGCTCACGGATCCCCCTACAACCACCTCCACGCGCAACCACAGTGACCACCGCCACCACCGAGACTCTGCCGCCCCTTCCTGTTTGTTTTTCCGACGGTAATCTACCCTTACGCGCCCCCTATCTTCTTTTTCATTAACATTTTTAAAATAACATATATAGCAACATTCAATTCCTAATATGACATAAACTAAACAAGTTATCAATTAATCATGTTAATGAGTTTATACAGAAATTGCAAAGTTACAAAACCTCATTTTTTTATAGCTCATATGCTTCAACATAAACTTATTTCATGGCTGAAGAGGTTGTGATGTTGGGATTAGGATTAGTTGATTTTGTTGAGGTTGTATTTCATTCGGATGTGGAGTTTAGATTGGTGAGTGAGCCGATTGGGATTTGGATTTGTCACTTGGATTTGGAGTTGAGATTTAGAGTAGTATTTGGATTTGTTGTGTTAGTTTGGATGTGGATTGGTTGTTTGTGTTTGTGTTTGTGTTTCGGATTGAGCGAGGGTATAATTTTGAAACTATTTTTATTAAGTTTTTTTTTTTGATAGATTTTTTTATTAAATTTTTGAAAATGAAAAGTGATCATAATATTTACTAGTAAAAATGTGAATATAAAGTTTATTTAAGAATGGATAAAAACGGATAATAATGGAAAAAAAATGGACGAAAACGGGTGACAATGTAAAAAAATGGACGAAAACGGGCGAAAACGTAAAAAAAACGGAAGAAAGCGTTAAAAAGGGACTAAAAGCCAGACGAAAACGTAAAAAAACAGACGAAAACGTAAAAATATGGACGGAAACATAAAAATACAGACGAAAACGTAAAAAATGAACAAAAACGTAAAAAAACGAACGAAAACGTAAAAAACGGACAAAAACGTTAAAAAATGGCGAAAACTTAAAATAAACAGACGAAAACGTAAAAAAATGAAAGAAAACGTAAAATAAACGGGCGAAAACATAAAAAAATGTGAAAACGTGAAAACCGGATGAAAACATAAAATAAACTGGTGAAAACGTAAAGAAAATGGATGGAAACGTAAAAAACGGGATAAAAACGTAAAAAAAGGGACGAAAATAGGCGAAAACGTAAAAAAATGGACGAAAATGAGCGAAAACGTAAAAAAACGGAAGAAAGCGTTAAAAAATGGACTAAAAGCGAAAAATTGCACCGTTCGTCCTTATAGTGCAAAATGACTATTATACCCTCATAAGCAAACAAGTTAACGAGCGTTAGTCCACCCCGTTAGAAGGAGGGACAAACGGTGCATAACGTTTCTGACTTAAGGGCGAACGGTGCAATTTTTTTGGTCAAAGGACGAAGGTCTGCGGTCAACGCAAACCACAAGGACGAACGGTGTAGTAAAAACTACACCGTTCGTCCTTGTGGTTTGCGTTGACCGCAGACCTTCGTCCTTTGACCAAAAAAATTGCACCGTTCGCCCTTAAGTCAGAAACGTTATGCACCGTTTGTCCCTCCATCCAACGGGGCCACTAACGCTCGTTAACCATAAGGGTATATTCGTAATTTCACATCCATTTTAATATATAAACCATTTAATTACTTATTTATTTCATTTTTACACTAAACTCACACACACACACTCTTTCTCTCTCTAAACCCACCGGAATCTTCATATTTTCCAGCAAACACCAGCAGATTCCGGCACCGCCGTCACCGGAGAATTTTCCGGCGAGACTTTTTATTCGCCAAATTGATAGATCGGGACATCCCCATTCTTTCTGGAGCGTTTTAGCTCACGGATCCCCCTACAACCACCTCCACGCGCAACCACAGTGACCACCGCCACCACCGAGACTCTGCCGCCCCCCTTCCTGTTTGTTTTTCCGACGGTAATCTACCCTTACGCGCCCCCTATCTTCTTTTTCATTAACATTTTTAAAATCACATATATAGCAACATTCAATTCCTAATATGACATAAACTAAACAAGTTATCAATTAATCATGTTACTGAGTTTATACAGAAATTGCAAAGTTACAAAACCTCATTTTTTTATAGCTCATAAGCTTCAACATAAACTTATTTCATGGCTGAAGAGGTTGTGATGTTGGGATTAGGATTAGTTGATTTTGTTGAGGTTGTATTTCATTCGGATGTGGAGTTTGGATTGGTGAGTGAGCCGATTGGGATTTGGATTTGTCACTTGGATTTGGAGTTGAGATTTAGAGTAGTATTTGGATTTGTTGTGTTAGTTTGGATGTGGATTGGTTGTTTGTGTTTGTGTTTGTGTTTCGGATTGAGCGAGAGTATAATTTTGAAACTATTTTTATTAAGTTTTTTTTTTTTTGATAGATTTTTTTATTAAATTTTTGAAAATGAAAAGTGATCATAATATTTACTAGTAAAAATGTGAATATAAAGTTTATTTAAGAATGGATAAAAACGGATAATAATGGAAAAAAATGGACGAAAACGGGTGACAATGTAAAAAAATGGACGAAAACGGGCGAAAACGTAAAAAAACGGAAGAAAGCGTAAAAAAGGGACTAAAAGCCAGACGAAAACGTAAAAAAACAGACGAAAACGTAAAAATATGGACGGAAACATAAAAATACAGACGAAAACGTATAAAATGAACAAAAACGTAAAAAAACGAACGAAAACGTAAAAAAACGGACAAAAACGTAAAAAAATGGCGAAAACTTAAAATAAACAGACGAAAGCGTAAAAAAATGAAAGAAAACGTAAAATAAACGGGCGAAAACATAAAAAAATGTGAAAACGTGAAAACCGGATGAAAACATAAAATAAACTGGTGAAAACGTAAAGAAAATGGATGGAAACGTAAAAAACGGGATAAAAACGTAAAAAAACGGACGAAATTAGGCGAAAACGTAAAAAAAAGGGACGAAAATGGGCGAAAACGTAAAAAAACGGAAGAAAGCGTTAAAAAATGGACTAAAAGCGAAAAATTGCACCGTTCGTCCTTGCACCGTTCGTCCTTATAGTGCAAAATGACTATTATACCCTCATAAGCAAACAAGTTAACGAGCGTTAGTCCACCCCGTTAGAAGGAGGGACAAACGGTGCATAACGTTTCTGACTTAAGGGCGAACGGTGCAATTTTTTTGGTCAAAGGACGAAGGTCTGCGGTCAACGCAAACCACAAGGACGAACGGTGTAGTTTACTCTAAAACTATGTGTCACTATAAATGTGTCAAAAATATTAGTGTGTCACCGCAATTGTGTTAATTAAAAATATAAAAGGTTGTCACCGATAAATTTTTCATGTATCAATGTATGACTTTTAATTATTCATGTAGTGTTGTCCTTTGTGTGTTAATACCATAATAAACGCTCGTTAATCAAAGAATTTGTATTTACTGTGTGTATCACGTGAAATGAAAGTTGAATAACTGTGCTTATTACTACCTCCGTCCCATTTTAATTGTCCGCGAGCCCGAATTTGACCGTAAATATTTTTGTTTGTATTATATAACACTTGATGAAATTTATATCATTGAAAAGTTCGTTTAACGAACTTTTCAATGATATAAATTTCATCAAGTGTTATATAATACAAACAAAAATATTTACGGTCAAATTCGGGCCCGCGGACAATTAAAATGGGACAGAGGGAGTATATAATTAGGATAAATGAATGGTACTGTATTAAACAAAGAACGTTAGTTACTACTAAAGGAAATGGTATAAAAAAAATGATGTTAGAAAAAGTCAAAGAATAAGGGTGCGTTTGGTACCCATTCCTGGGAATCAACTATCACTATGAAAGTGATAGTTGGTGTTTGTTTAGGGTGCCTGGGCCCACAACTATGACTATGAAAGTCTATTATTTTCCATACTTCATATATGGCTAGAGAGGGGGGAATGGATTCTTTCATAGTTGAGGGCCCACCACTACTATCAAACTCATTCCCATTGTCATTCCTCCCAGCATACCAAACGCACCGTAAATGTCTGGCGAAGTTGGTCTAAAAGTGCTTCACAATTTGCCACCAAATTTACATTATTTACGAAACTGCCATTTCATTTAATTTGAACTAAAAACATCATCATTAATACTAGTGACATCATCATTGATAAATCCAACGGTCCACAACTGTGCCTATTGTTTCTTACTTTAAAGGATATATACCAAACACCCTCTATGTTCATTCAATTATGTTTAATCATGTTTATGACCTTATGTTTGTTTAATGTATATATATGATGATGTTGTGTTGATTTTGGTTTTCGTTGTGGAGTGGTATGCTGATAATTAGGGTTGAAGATGCATCTTTGTGTTTTGTTGAAGATGCATCTTTGTGGAGTGGTACGCTCATAATTAGTGTTGAAGATGCATCTTTGTGTTTTGTTGTTTGTAGTTGTTTTAGATATGGCAATTTTTTAGACTTGTACACTGTGTTCTAGAGTTTGTTTTATGAGAGAAAGTGAGAGGAAACGAAAGAAACTAAAAATTTGATGTGCGCTTTATACTGTGTTCTCGAGTTTAATTTTGAGGAGAAATGAAAGAAAAGAAAAGGAAATTGTGAAAAACTTGTGTTCTCTATTTTTTTTAAAGGGAGGAAAAGGAATGAAATGAAGGAAATTTGATAGGAAAATGTGGTTAAAACTTTCCTTCTAAAAATGGGAGGAAATGGAAGTAAACTAAAGTGTTGTATGTCAAATGACAAAACTATCGTTATTTTTTAAACATTAAAACTTAAACATATGGGCATAATTGTAAATGCGCCCACTATTTTCATTTTCACTCTTTAATTTTAGAATTATTAAGGTGTCATTTAGTTGGAAAACATTTTCTTTCATTTTCTATTTCTTGTTTTGTAGGAAAAAGGAAGGAAGTTTGATTTCCACAAAATAATAAAAAATTTAAAAAACGTGTTTAGTCTGAGAAACATGTGTTTGTGTTTTCCATTTTGTAAAACTAGAAAACATGTTTAAGTGTTGTTGTTTTATATCTCAATTCACTATTCACCTTAATAATATTATAAAAATATCTTCAAAACACAAAAACAAATATTATAAACTAACCAACTAAATTATAAAATAACAAAAAAAATCTAATACGAGAAAATAAATAATTAAAAAAGTAAAATATAACATCAAATAACGCTTTCGTCTGTTTTTTTACGTTTTCGTCCGATTTTTTACGTTTTTTTTCCGTTTTTGTCTTTTTTTAAGTTTTCGTCTGTTTTTTACGTTTTCGTCTGATTTTTTACGTTTTCGTCATATTTTTACATTTTCATCCGTTTTTTTTACATTTTCGTCGGATGTTTTAAGTTTTCGTCTGATTTTTTACGTTTTCGTATGTTTTTTTTTTCCGTTTTCATCCATTTTTTTACGTTTTCGTTAGATTTTTTTAACATTTTCGTCAGTTTTTTTACGTTTTTGTCAGTCTTTTTACGTCTTCATCCGTTTTATTATGCTTTCGTCCGATTTTTTATGTTTTCGTCTGTTTTTTACGTTTTAGTCCTATTACTTTTACGTTTTTGTTCTTTTTTTTACGTTTTACTCAGATTTTTACGTCTTCGTCCGATTTTTTATGTTTTCGTCCGTTTCTTTATGTCTTCATCTGTTTTTTACGTTTTCATCCTATTATTTTTACGTTTTTGTTCTTTTTTACGTTTTCGTCAGAATTTTACGTTTTCGTCCGATTTTTTACGTTTTCGTCCGTTTTTTTACGTTTTTGTCAGATCTTTCATGTTTTTGTTCGTTTTTTAACGTTTTCGTTAGATTTTTTAAGTTTTCGTCCGATTTTTTATGGGTTTCTTCCATTTTTTACGTTTTCGTCAGATATTTTACGTTTTTGTCCATTTTTTATTGGACAAAACATAAAAAATCAGATGAAAAAGTACAAAATCTGACGAAAACGTAGAAAATTGAACGAAAACGTAAAAAATTAGACGAAAACAAATGTAAAAAATCTGATGAAACCATGAAAAAAAAGGATGAAAACCTAAAAAATCTGATGAAAACGTTAAAAAATGGATGAAAACGTAAAAAATCAGACAAAAACGTAAAAAATCGGACAAAAATGTAAAAAAATAGATGAAAACATAAAAATCTGACGAAAACGTAAAAAAAGGGACAAAAACGTAAAAAACGAACGAAAACGTACAAAATCAAGAAAAAAACGTAAGCGAAAACATAAAAAATCTGACAAAAACATAGAAAACAGACAAAATGGTAAAAAATAAAAAAGTAAAAAAAAGGGACAAAAACATAAAAAAATCAGACGAAAACGTAAAAAATCTAACGAAAACGTAAAAATTCGGATGAAAACGTAAAAAATCTTACGAAAACGTAAAAACGGAAGTAAACATAAAAATTAGACGAAAACAAATGTAAAAAATCTGACGAAACCGTAAAAAAAGATGAAAACGTAAAAAATCTGACGAAAACGTAAAAAAAACGGACGAAAACGTAAAAAATCGGACGAAAATGTAAAAAATCAGAAGAAAACATAAAAAATGGATGAAAACGTAAAAAATCTGATGAAAACGTAAAAAAAGGACGAAAACCTAAAAAAGTCAGACGAAAACATAAAAAAACAGACAAAAACGTAAAAAAGCTGATGAAAACGTAAAAATCTGACGAAAATGTTAAAAAACCGACGAAAACGTAAAAAACCAGACAAAATCGTAAAAAATCAAACGAAAACGTAAAAAATATGATGAAAACGTAAAAAACGGACGAAAGCGTAAAAAGATTAGACGAAAATGTAAAAAATCAGACAAAAACGTAAAAAATCAAACGGAACATAAAAAAACAGACGAAAACGTAAAAAACCTGACGAAAACGTAAAAAAAACGGACGAAATCGTTAAAAACGGACAAAAACGTAAAAAACGGACAAAAATATAAAAAATAGCCGAAAATGAAAGAAAACGGATTGGGGATATTTTAAAGGTAAATAGGTGAAAACAAAAAAAAAAAGGTTTTCTAGTTTTGTGTATTAAAGTTGGAAATAGTAATTTTGTGTTTTATAGAGAATATTATTGAAAAACATTAATTTGAACGCTATCTTTGTTTTTTTTATTTTTCACAAAACATTTTGTGGAAAATAAGGGTGTTTTCTCTCAAAACGCACCCTTAATTTTTTCTTTCTTTTCATTCTTTATTTTTCAACTCAAAAACACAAAATTTTTTTTACTCTTCACTTTTTTTACTTTTCTTTTCTTCTTTATAACTTTTTTTTTCTTTAATTAAAAACTTAAGAACACGTAAGATTTTTGAAAGAAGGAATGATTGGGGAAGGGATGAAAAGGAGGGGTACATTGAAGATTTTTGGGGCTATTATCTTCCGCCCAATATTTGGCTGCGTAGGAAGTAAACCACACAATCCTTCAAAAAAAAAAAGGAAGTAAACCACACAAAATGACCAATCTGTCCTTATTTATGCCATTTATCGCATCTTTTATTTCTTGGTCTCTCTGCTCACACACAAAAGTCTTAAGTCAATTCTCCTCTACTTTTTCTATGTTTTTTTTATTTTGAACAGCCATGATAAATGTTGATTTTGTTAATCGATAATTTCACAAGTGCGTGTTTTTACAAACTCTAATTATAGATCATCCATTCTTGTCTTTTTCATGAAGATCTGTGTGCTGATTATGAAACATTGGTAGGTTGTGTATATAATGGTCCAGCAAGAGATTTATATTACCATTCTCCGGTGCAGTATAACAAGTATAGCGGTGTTATAAATGTTATTTTGGCACATATAACATGTTACAAGGTCAGTGAACCGTGCCCTCTAGCTTAGACTTAGATTGCGTTTTTTCTTTCTTTCTTGTATTTCTGTCTTACTTTGATGTAGAATAAGTTTTTATTTTTCTGGATATTCATGCTATCTTTCCAGCTTTATTTCATGGTATGCTAAAATTATCAAATTTTCTAATCACTAAAACACTAAATCCACAGCCAAAAAAATTTCAGTCGTTTCCGAAATTCAAATATGATAGTAAGTGTGACTTTTTAATCTGTGTGATTGCTTTTATATGCGGATATCTTGGCTACAATTATTGTAGCCAAGATGGCTACAATCCTCATTAAAATTACATAATAAATAATTCAAGACTCACTAAAATGAATCAGGACCCACCAGAAAATTCAGTACCCACAAATTATAACATGAAATTGTAAGGAATTGGCTACAAAAAATTGTAGCTAATATATATATATATATATATATATATATATATATATATATATATATATATATATATATATATATATATATATAAGTCTAGTTATTCATAATCTTTTTCAAATCAATTTTCTAAGTGACAAAAAACCTCTAAATACATAATCAAATCAAAACTCAGGTCTCACAGTGGTTAAAACTTAAAAGAACTAACACCATCTTGCTTATATGTTTACTTACGCAAGAACTTTCAGCCTCAGTTCGAAGTTGGTAAACACTTTTTTCAGCCTCAGTTCGAACTTACACAAAAAATTTTACAGATGATGTGTCATGTAATGCAATATATAGATTCAAATTTATTAACTCTCATCCTTTTAATTGGCCAATTTATAACTCACCATAACACATAATTGTGTGAAAAACTTTATGTAAAAGTTATGTGATCTTAGCTTTTCTCTAAAATCATAGGCCAACTTTAACAAAACTAAATGATTTCAAAAGCAAACAAAAAAATCATGTTAATATGCAACAAAATCAACCGAAACAAAAATAAATAAATAATAAAATAAATAAATAAATATTTAAACTTGGAAAGGAAGATTCATTTAAAGTATATAAAGTATCTTTAAAAATAAACAAAACACAAAGAAATGACCCGCCGAAAACCTAAGATATAACAATTGTCTAAACCACCAAACACACCTGAACAATCAACCAAAACCACAAATCCACCGAAACCATCATATCAGCCGACACACCATCAGTGGTGGTGGCAATTACGGAAGATAGTAGCGGCAGAGGGTCGGTAATAGTGAGAGACCAGTTGTTTGTATTTGTGATTTTCTGGTGTGTGAAATTGTTTTTGAATATATAGGCGTTTTTTGTTTAGGTTAGGGTGTCTGAATCTTGTTTTTAGGCTTGGAGTATGGCTTGAGGGAGGGGATATGCCTGTATAGATATATCGTCAAAGCTCTTTTTGAATCTCGTTTCAGAATAGAATAAACTTTTGAATTCGTAGGCACTACGAGATAATTTATAATTGTCTAAGTTGTAATTTCCTGATGTCAATTCAAAAGCAGACAGATCTCCACCAATGATATGTTTCCACGACTTATAATAACTCAAAGGATCAACACTCTCTTTGTCTCTATCACTGTACACAGGACTGATTCCACACTCAGTTACCATTGAACCACGTTCGTACCATCTCTCTACGATGGTAACAGTAACTTCATCACCCGCTTGAAGCTCATTGTTCCCAAACATCCAATGACTTAACCATACTATTTCTTCACCAGCATATCCGGTAGCACCCATATAACCATGATATATCCAGGAACGATCTTTTGTTATATTCTTTACTTTTGTTAATATATAACTAATCGAACAGTTAACTGAAAATCCATGCACAAAGCATATATTTATTCCTTTAATCCTTTTATTCGCTGAAGATGATGGCATGGTAAATGATATTGATGATCCAATGCGTCTACGAGCAAACCACTTCGGAACTTCTTTTCCTGGAAAACATGTACTGAATATTCCAAATTCGTATAACATCTGCGAATAGAAACCAATTTGCATGACGTTCTTCCATATTCGAAAACATAAAGAGATATAGAAAGATAAAGACATGGACTGAGATAATACCTTGACCGGAAGTTTCTTTCGTTTAATCTCCACTTCATAATCTTTCACATATTGTATATCTGTCCACCCCAAGCTACATATTATCTCCTTATCAACTTGTGCTAAATCTTGGATTTTCCGAATGCCTTCAATTTCAGTTAGGGACACAGAATACTTACAATAGATAAGTGGTAGTGTTGACATCTCTTGATGGAATGCTATTTTTTCAAGTAAATCACAGTCCTCAACATACAAACGTTTGATTGTACTTGGAGGGCATAAAATTGACTTCAACATTGAACATCCTCCAACACTGAGTACCTCAAGCCTACTAAGGGTTTTAATACAATCAGGTATGGAATCAATTGGGTTATAGTCTAAAAATAATTTTCTCAACATTGACATGCTACTGAAGTCCACAGGAAAGGATTCACTTGATATATTATTGTTTGTCAGAGACAAGGTTACTAGTGAAGATGGCAAAGAAAGCGAGATCGACTTTTGACTATTTGGTACTAATCTTGTGATGGAAGAGAAAAACGCCTGCAATTTTTTGCTAACGCAATCTTTGTTAGGCGCATTCAGCAACTTCATACGTTTCATCTCCTTCTTAAATATGCCAGCACCGCAGCCGTCTAATGTTAGAACTTTAACATTTTTTAACTTGCTAAAAGTGATTGGAAGACTTTTAAGCCTACTGCAATAGCTCAAATTTAGAACAACAAGGCTACCACATTCACCAATTGATTCACACACATGAGTCAAACTTTCACATCTTGTAAGTATCAACCTCTCAAGTGCAGGTAGCTCCTTAAAGCCACCAACTGTAACAAGCTTGCTATAACTCAGATTCAGATACTTCAATGACCCAAGCAACTGTTGCACGGAGATTGATTAGAATATATTAGACAAAAAAAAAACAAAAAAAAAAAAAAAAACAAAAAAAAAAACAAAAAAAACAAAAAACAAAAAACAAAAAACAAAAAACAGAAAACAAAAAAGAAACAGTAATATACTTGAACGTATTTTATACTTATACCTTTGGCTTCCTCCAAAGCTGTTTCAGATCGCTGAATGACATGTCAAGAGCAACCAATTGCTCCATTGGAAAGTCGGAGGGTATATATTCCGATTGGAACCCATGCATACACAACCCTCTTAAACCTTTTGGAAAATTCTTGAACGGTCCGTTGAGTTTAACGTGATTAAGTTGGAGTAAAATTAGTTTTTCCATTCTATTTAATGCATTTGTACTCAATTCGATTTTTCTGCTACGAGAAGATGAGAACTCCAGATGCCTACTGAATGATGGGGCAGCTCCAAAATTCATGTAAAGATCGTTATCTTGAAATTCATGGTCTATAGCACTACTTGATCCACACAACGACGACTCCTTTTTTAACATTTTCATGTCAAATAATAGACCTTGAATTTTTGCCGTGCCCTAGTTATAAAGATAAGAAAAAATAATTTATTCATAATTAACTTTTCATAGATCAAACAAGCAAGTGAATACATATGAATCGAAGAATGCATTGTATACCTTATCATCTTGCAATATATTGAGGGACTCCTCATGATTCCATACTCTACTACGGTTCCATGGCTCGTGCAGTGATTCTTTATGAACTATATCTCTCCCCATATCTTGAAGCAATTGATGCATCTTCAGCTCCTTTCCTAATCCAATTGTGAGAAGACATCTTTCAATGAGCTTTTTGATTCCGTATGATGGGTGAACGCCACAGTCCTTTAATATTGCTTCAGTCACTTCTGTTTCATTTCCAACGAAAAAACATGCAATATGCTTAAATAATTCTTTGCAATCTGATGGCAAAGAATCAAAGCCAATTCTCAAGACCTTGTGTACATTATTGATTTGAAATTCTCTTGACTCTAGCATCGTAAATGTATGGCTCCATGTGTCTGGGTCTTCGTTAAGTAGAAAACTACCCAAAACTTTAAGAGCTAGTGGATGTCCTCCACAATACTTTGAAGCTCGTATTGCGTCTTCTTGATAACCTTCCTTGGGGGAATATCCACCAAATGCATGCCAGCAAAAAAGTCTTAGTGAGTCTGTACTATGTAAACCATTAAGTACAAGCTTTGTATGTTTCGGAGGATGTTTAATTAGAAGCAATGCTTTATCTGTTATTGACCCGTCTTTGGTTGTTATTATGATCTTGCTTCCTGGATGAAAACCTTCTCTTCCAACCAACAGATGTACTTGCTCAAAGTTATCAACTCCATCAAGAACCAAAAGTGTTCGTTTCTGTAACAATGCTGTCTCAATCTTAGACGTGCAATTTTGGACATCATCTTCTTCAATGATACGTTTATTTGAAATGTCCTTAAGTAGCTTATTTTGTAAATGGACAAGTGTACTTGATTGTTGCTCACATTTTCTTTCAATGTCTTCAACAAAGCTACTTTTTTCAAATTCATGTCGGTGCAATCCAAAGATATAGTTTGCCAATGAAGTCTTGCCGATCCCGGACATTCCCCAAATGGTGAGAATTTCAGTAGTATTTGAGGATTCCCCTTTCATCCAGGAACGTATGGTGCTAATATAACTTTCCATCCCAATTAGGTGTGGGATTTTAGTCTTCATGTGAATATTCAATCTACTTCTAATTTCCTTAACGATTTCCTCAATAAACATCATCTCTCGGCTGAAAAAATAAATCAGATCGTATCAACAAGACACCAACTAACCATGTTAATCTGAATAATTGAAATGATAATTAAATGCCTTTTGCATCCTCTATGTTCAGTAGACTCAGCAGAGACCATCGTATGCATCAGTGGAATTTACAGAACTTGATAAGTAAGATCACTACTAGAAAAAATGCCATTAGCAACAACTATTTTAACAACAATAGAGAAATCATTGCTAAATTATGCATTTAGCATATAATTTTAGCAACGAATTTATTAACAAAGTTGCAATTTTTTTAGCAACAAAAAAGTATTTCTACAAATGACCATAAATATTTGTTGCTAATTTATCAACAACTAAAGCAATTTCGTTGCATTCTCAAATTAGCACTGGTCGAATTAGCATCAATCAGTGTTATTTGCTAATTCCACCGGTGCTAATTTTAGATTGCAACGAAATTGCTTAGTCGTTGCTAAATTAGCAACAAATATTTATGGTCGTTTGTAAAAATACCAATTATTTTTTTTTTGTTGCTAAAAAAATAGCAACTTTGTTAAGTTGCTAAAATTAGATGCTAAATGCACAATTTAGCAACGATTTGTCTATTGTTGTTAAAATAATTGTTCATAATGGCATTTTTTCTAGTAGTGGATGGAAAAGTTAATTTCGATTTAACTATGATTTTGTCGTAAAAAAATACTTATTGGGGAAGTGGTAAGTCATCATATCTATTAGGGAAGGTGAGCGTGTTGCAGTAGATGATCACGCGGAAGATCTTGAGGAGGGAATGGATGAGCTTGACATGGAATCATCACAACATCGACGCGGCTCAAACATGGCTGACACACCACCTACTGAATCATCACAGAGGAGTTGGATTTATCCATATCAGAATGGGTATGTTTTAATGCTTATGACATCTTAACATTGAGATAAAAGATGATACTAATGGTGACTGTTTGTATTGGTTTGGATTGTGTAGCTTTACCGAGGCACGTGTTCACCGACAAATAACTTTTATCTTCAAGTTTTCCTTTGATGGTCCTTGGGCTACATGAAAGGAGATACCAAAATGTGATATCAAACTTATGTGGGAGCGTTTTCAGGTATGTGATTACAATTGCTTATAGTTTGATAAACCAAAAGTTTTGGCAAGCGATATATTTAACTTATAAAGTGATGCACATTTAACTTATAAAGTAAAGCACGAAGCTGTCGAAGCATATAATCAACTTGAAACGTGGTGAATCTGTAGGAATTATATCAAGGGGTTGCTCGAGTTGAAGCCTTAGTTGAAAAAAAAATAATGATTATTTGAGTAAGAGGTTTTCAGATGTGATGAGTGTTGGGATTTAATAAACGTAAAACTATTATAAACGAGTAAATCGCAGCTGAAAATGTCCCAAAGGGATCCTGTTTGATATGTACGAATTAACACAAAGAAGCACATAATTATTAACCTTTATCACTCGAATTACTAAGACGACTGATCCTCTTGATTCTTATTCTTAACTTCCTGGATCTTGGATCGAAACACAATAACAACTCAAATAAGTTATCTATCGTAGCATACACTACACTTTATAGGAAAACGCTAGGATGCTAGTGCTAATCATGAACGAAGCACAAATAAGCTCGGGCTTGCTTTTTAAGAACTATCGCCGGCCTTATGGGTTTTAGACTCTTGCCGATCGGTTCTAGAGACTAAAGGGAGGTTAGGGCTTTGTGTTTTCTTTTGACTTCAAGGGTAGCAAATAATGACCTCAAGGGTTCATTATATAGTGCCAAGATAGCTTGCAATCCAAGTCAAACACAAACTCTTCCACCTCCTTTAGTATTAGCCGATCCACACCCCCCCCCCCCCCCCCTCACCTTTCAAATCGTGTAGGGTTTTTGTATAATTAAACAAGTACCTTACTTGTTAATTATCAAGTCTATAATTAATTCATAACGTCTAACGGTATAAATAACGACCGTTAGTTATTTCATGATATATTAATATAATTACAATAAATATATTAATTCTATTGATAAAATGTTCCCTCGGTGTATACGTGTGTGCCCTCAATAGGCCCGCGTATTCCTGGCCGTATAGTTACGAATTTGATTAAAAAAATACCAATAACTCCCACTTGTGATCGTCGCAATCACAGTAACTCATACTAACAATGATTAGCGTCTAGCAACACACCATTGCTCCCAGAAATTCAAAAGGAAGTGGTTTCATAAAATAGCTCAGTTAAATGGTTTATAAATATAAATCATTTTGTTTCAAATACTCGTTAAACTATGGTTATGCATCAAAGTCATTCCATATTGTTTAACATATTCTGTTTCTCATATTAATCAAAATTACCAAACGTAATCAAGCATCATCTTGACTTACATTTTTGGGCGCAGCCACACAAACATCTGATTAACTCAGCGAGGGGCCCATTGGTATCATTCTCTTGAAGACAAGTGAAGTAACAAATTTTATTTTTACCGAACGTGTCATTCACGTGCTTCACATCACTTCTGAAAATAGCCTTTATAACTACCTTGTTCAGGACAACATTTAACTAGAATCAAGAAGAGACATCCAAACATGCAAGACCTACTTGGATATCAAGGCTCAAGATGAGTAAAAATAACCACTTGCGAGATTCACCCAATGATGTCAATCCATAAAGTGAATTCTCGTAGGTTTGGGGTAGTCCAATATTCATAGCTCGTGAATAACATATGAGTTTGGCAGACACATCCTTTAACATTCATCAAGTGAATAATAACAAACGCTTACATTTGTCTTAGTTCAAAAATACTCCCGTATCGTTAACCGAAAATGGACAAACTAGAGTAAATAAATTTATTCATAGATTAAACATGCAAATATAGAACACAATATTATAAATAAAAATGATCATACCAGTTATATCAATTCATTATTTAATATGACTGCTTACAGTTCCATTATCCAAATACTAAACACAGATTCGCATGAGACCACTAGTAAGTTGAAATTCAATGTTACTCAACATGCTCAACATGTATGGTACATGACAGCTAAATAGTCATTTAAATAAACTTTAAGAATACTTATTGAAACTCACAAAAGTGAAAGGTTTGAATAACTTGATGAGTATCCTTTTGTACATGTGCATTCTAGTACAAGTACCATAGTACGAGTATTGTCACGGTACACTCCATAGGGTGTTTGAATCCAGCACAACACCTATCTGAGACCGTCATCTCAACAACTTTTCAAACTCTAAAGTATTCTAATTCTTTAATGTGTATTGCAGCAATGCTCTCACAGCCGAGTATGTCTAGTCAACAACATTATCATTCATGATGAGATCCTACAATGACTAGGATTGAGTATCCTCTCAATCAAACCAGCATCAGTGTACACAACAACACTATGCTTTTTATTTTAAACAATTGAACCTTTCTTTGGTAATGCTTGGTACCTTTCTGAACTCCAGGTTCATTGGCTATGTTAATTGCGTCATAATTATCGCAATAAATGTCCACAGGTCTTTCATTACTAGGGAAGACTCCAATCTCAGTAATGAATTATCTAATCCAAACAACTTCCAATTGAACATTTGTTTTTAACAGTCATCTAAAGACTCACTTTACTATTGTTGTCAACTCACCTTACACTCATGCAAAAGTTACAACTAGCCTCATACAAAATAAAACTTACAAAATGGAATCCTTAGTAAAACTCAAGGTATCCACTCATGTGTTAAATTATCACAAGTGAAATATATCCTTTGAGACTTGCTCAATGATATGTCACATTGTTTAGACTTAATTATGCACATGTTTATCATTTAACATATATTCCAAGGTGTATGTTTTATTTCCAATATCTCTCAAGTGACTATATTTCAAGATAAGGGATAAAATCTTGCTTAGATGGAAAATAGCTCTCAATACATTGCACGACATATGAGATTTAAGGAAATAAACATAGTGCTCCCACTTGCTCTCTAGTGTACTCAGTGTAATCTTATTTTAATTAAAAACAAAATATTGATTTTACAATTAAACAAGATCTAAGCTCCGATGCCTGATCTAATCCATACTTGGAATCTAGTATCTTGCATACATTATAAAGATTATCTGGATTCATATCCCTTTTGATTACACCCCGTCCTCGTAAAGGTAATCAATAAGAAATGAGTTTTGATATCCGATTGCCATATTTCATTTACATGAAAACAAGTATGAAAATTAATCATCTTTATTTAATTAATGCACGTAGAAAGGAAGATTTAATCCCAATCAATTACTTTATTATGATTACAACTTCTATCATAAGGTGTGCATTAACGTGTGTACAATCTTGTCTTTTATGAGTCTTATCTTTAAAAGAAATTCAATTTTAACCTCATAGTCTAGCCGTTTGGTGAAAGATCAATCAAGTTCCAAAAGTGATTATCTTTCTAGGACTGCATCTAATCATTCATAGTTTTGAGACATTCATCATATTCAAGATCTCATAATGCATCTCTATAGTTAGCAGGTTCACAATGATCCTCTTAACTTATATTCCTTAACATTGATATAAAATATTACTTAGGTGCATGAGGTGTCCTTGCGAATATATGAATAAGAGTTACATCTTCTTTTTTTTTTAGCCTCAGTATGACATTTGGCAAGTAAATTTATAAGGTTGTATATTTTGTTCTTGAATTTCCTCAAGATCTATTACTGAGGTGCATGAGGTATTCTTGCTTTTGTAAGTAGAGACAATTCTCTAGATACACAACATCTTGAGCAACAATAAATTATTCTCAATAAGGACATCCAAAATACATCAACAGTTCTCAATTCTAGTTTGTTAATTACACGCTCCAAGAGATTTAACAACTTCAGAACTTCAATTTAAGACTTAATGGGATCCATCCCATTCCATAATACGATGGTGTCTTAAATACCTTCTATATTAAGTATATACATGACATAATCAATTTTTTTTAACCTTGATAGTTTAGGAGATTAAAGCAGTTAAAGTTATCACGAATCAAACAATGTCAATATAGTTTGATTTCCATATGGAACATACCATAAGTATTGTGGTATTCCACAAGGATTGATATTGTAAGACAATCCCACAATACCTTAAACGAACTTATACTCTTTGACTTACATATATACCAACAAGGTCAAACCAAATGGCAACATAGTATTTTCAAGCCTATTGCATGCTAGATATTGCAAGTCATTGATCATGTCACTTACTTTATGTGCATGTCCTGACAAGAAGACATGAACATTAAATATCTTTACTATACGTTATAAGTCATTGATCAACTCAAGGACTTCATGTACATGTCTTACCAAGGAGACATAACAAGTTAATGTCTTACTTTACGTTATAAGTATTTTAACAATTAAAAGACTTTATGTACATGTCTTAACAAGAAGACATAACATATTAACTAAAGTCATTATGAGCACTGACTCTTAGCCTCCATAGTAATTTCATGTTAATTTCGTACTTCATGTTTATGACTATACAAGAAACCATTAGTCAAGAGAAACCATTAGTCATATCGTTGTGTGTTGACCTTGCACACAATAGATTTCTCCCACTTTTGTAGATGCAACATTATGTAAGCATAAAACAACATGATGATCGTGTGTTTGTATGCATAATATGACTGTGCCACAAATAGAAAATGAATTAAGGCATGCTCAAAACATATCAGTATGAAAAGTATATACAGATAAATATCAATTAATTATTTCAAGGTAAGCTATAAATAATATGGGACGCCTATAAGGTAAAAAGCTCACAGCTCCCACCGAATTAGACAACATTACAAGTATGTTATCTTAGAAATAAATTGCATTGCTCCCACTGGATTAGACAAACATTACAAGTGTTTATCTACTAGCGAAAAGCAAGCAACAATTTATTGGCTTTCCTTATCTTGAATATCTACGCAGCATTACTAATGTAAGTCGCATGGGCTAGTAAGCATATACTTAGATATCCAATGAAGTGTATCAAGTTCTATTAAATAAACGATGGACAAGCCATTTATGCTAACTCATTAACTTGAAAATTAGCATGCAATTCCTCCTTAATTTTGCCTACCTAGCCATAGCCACAAGGGTGTAGTGCCTTTATTGAGTTAAAGCAAACAAAGAGAATCATGCTAGTTATTGCTTTGACCATTTTGCGGTAATATTTCCATTTTCTAATTACAACTCATAAAAAGTTTAATATGTTTCAAAGAGTTCAAAACCAAATAGGGGTAGGGAAACCTATTTGAAAGAATAAGATTCGCAAGCATACTTAACCATGTGAGTTTTGCAAAACAAACGATTGCATGAGTACGTTCACATATGAGTTAGATTAGAATTTTGGGCAAATTCAGTCGTTCCTACTATTAAATATTTCTAGCAAGGAAAAAGGTCATAAACCATGGTTACTCAAAAAAATGATACAAATAATTGTTTCTCTTTCTTATAAGGAAAGGAGACTCATTATGTCTTTTTCAAAAAAAGTACAAACTATCTTTTGCAGTTCATGTTGCAATATACAATTTAAAAGAATAAATAAAGTTCATATTTTAGTATTTTCAATAATTAATCCTTTTAAAAGTTAACTAACCATGTTTAAAAAAACAATTAACTTAGTAAAAGGCTAAGATCCTACTCTTGTAAGTCTTGTGGGTGCAAGAGGTAAGCGGCGGACGATAATTGCATTACTAGTACAACTCTTAGATTTATTAGACTCATGGCACTAGAATACAAGCTACTAGTGTCATGTAGCATATTTCGTCGCATCTTTTGCCTCAGGTCCAAGGTTTGACCAATCATACTCGATTAAGTTATCAACAAAGTCATGTGATTATAACCTTAGGTCTGACCAGAGAGAAATGATCACCTTGGGTTGTAGTTCACCTTAGGTCTGACCGGATAGTAAAACAGTTGCAAATGTCGTCGTGCAATTGGATGACAAAGACTTAAATTTAAAATAGGGTATCACATAAGTTTTGATAAAAACTTGTATCAAATAAGTGTACAAAGAAGCATGCATACATTAAAGAATGACAAAGTTAAAGAATGACCAAATGTGCATACATTAAGTATCATGGGAAAACATTAAAGAATGACCAAACCTTATATTTTACTCTTCAAGAGTCATAAAGAGTCAAGTTCTTCTAATAATTACCTAATATGCCAAAGCATGTTGTGGCACGGGATAAGATTAAAGCTCACTCAAACCCTAGACCATTTGATAATAACCAATGCACTTGTGTGTTCGTTGTGGGAGCAAATTACGGTATGTAAGCCCAACCCAATGCGTTATAAACACAAAGACATTTGTTTGACCAAATATTGGTCATAAATAAATCGCGTAAAACTTTAAGTCTCTTATAGTTAAAGTTTATTAAACAATTGTTCATGCAAGTTCATCGTGGGATAAATTTATGGTATGTAAGCCCAACCCTTTATGACACATAAACTTTGCAAGACACGAGTTTAATCAAATCATATTTTAATAGTTATTATGTCCGTTTTAATTACAATAATCTTTTGCAAATAAAAACAAGTCACAAGGAACAAAGTATATGCAAATAAAACACACAGAAAAATGAGATGAGGTGAAGATAGACTCTAATCATGCGGTAAATAAAATAAAAAAACAATAAACACACAATCTTGCCGATTACAAGTTATTGTTAAGGCCCCAACAATAACAAGTAGAACAAATACATCGAATTGCTCGATTGCAAAAGCCTTATGCAAAAGTACCAAAGATACTCAACATGCTGATTGAAACAATAGTGCACTTCAGGCCCCGATCAGACAAGAAAGAAGTCCTCCCCAACCTTAGCAGTAAACTACAAAGTTCTAGCCTAGTGAGTCGTGAATCTACCATAAACATTTCGAGTCCTAACTCCTTATGGAGCAGGAATTAATTTTTTAGTGCAACTATGTCACAAAATCAACAAAGAAAATTAAATCACGCAAGTGTCAAGTACTAGTATTAGTTTCTTTAGCGTTTTAGTCCGTCTAATCAATTAACTCATTAATATATGTTAAGAACAAGAGTTTATATATTAGTCATCACAAGTATGCATGTAAATCAAATTACCAAGTAATTATGTCAAAATAAGTAAAAAAGCGACGATTTTAAAGCACGTAAAAAAACATCCTTTTGGCAACATAAAAAACCATGACCTAGGGTTTTCTTCTACTGAATTTTAAAGACCCTAAAGTTCGATTTTTTCACAAAAATTAATCGATATGGATGTTTTAAAATACCTCAAAGAAAACACACAAAACAAGCGCTTAAGTTCATATTTCAACTTTTTTTAGTGTAACCCGTAACACCAAACGAAGGCTCGTGATGCCACTGTTGGGATTTAATAAACATATAACAATTATGAAAAAAGTAAAATGCAGCGGAGAACGTCCTAAAGGGACCCCTTTTGAAGTATAAAAATTAACACAAATAAGTACATAATTACTAACCTTTATCACTCGAATTACTAAGATGAGTGATCCTCTTGATTCTTGTTCTTGACTTCTTGGATCTTGGGTCGAAACACAATAATAAATAAAATAAGTTTTTCTGTATCATAGCATACACTAAACCTTATGGGAGAACTCTACGATGATAGTGCTAATAACGAACGAAGCGTAAACAAGCTTGGGTTTGCTTCTTAAGAACGATCGCCGAAACCCTTATGGGTTTGATACTCTCGCCGATCGATTCCCGGGACTAAAGGGAGGTTAGGGTTTTGTGTTTTTGTTTGATTTCAAGAGTTCATTATATAGTGGCAGATAGCTTGCAATCTAAGTCAGACGCAAACTCTTCCACTGCCTTTAGCATTAGCCGATCTACACCCCCCCCCCCTCAACTTTCAAATTGTGTGTGGTGTTTTTATAATTAAACAAGTACTTTACTTGTTAATTATCAAGTCTATAACTTATTTATAACGTCTAATAGTATAAATAACGACCGTTAATATATATATATATACAATAAATATATTAATTCTATTAATAAAAGTTCCCTCGTTGTATACATGTGTGCCCCCAATAGGCTCACGTATTTCCAGTCGTATAGTTACGTCTATAACTTATTTATAACGTCTAATAGTATAAATAACGACCGTTAATATATATATATATATATACAATAAATATATTAATTCTATTAATAAAAGTTCCCTCGGTGTATACATGTGTGCCCCCAATAGGCTCACGTATTTCCAGTCGTATAGTTACGGATTTGACTAGAGCAATACAAATCATGAGGGAATGTCGATAAGAAGCTGAACGTCGAGCTAATGATGCAGGTACCCCACTTTTTGACCAGTACTTTACAATCCTTAGGCCTTATCCCCCAATCTGGATCGAGCCAGAAGGTTGGTCGGACATGATTGATACGGTGTGGAATACCACCGCATGGAAAAAAGTCAAAAGCGTCAGGAAAATAGGAGCACCCTAGTTGATGGCCAAGTTTCGAAACATATTGTTGGCTCAGTCAAATTGATCAGCATCACCTAAGAATGGTAAAGATATATTCTAGTATCCGTGTTTTTCGTTCTTTTAAGTTATGTAAATTTTTTATGTGACTTAAATGATTAACTTCGTAGGATAAAGAAAAAGGTGGTCCAGTAAGTTCCTTAGAAGTTTATTAGCATTGCCATACAACGAAAGGCTCAGTTTGAGAGTATATTACCACTAGGGTGAAGAATGTGGCGGTAAAACAATTATCTCTTAGTATACTTAAACCATCCAAACGTACGAATAGTTTAAGTACTTAGTTATATATTTAAGAGTAAATTGCATAAGTTGTCCCTGACTTTTGGTCAAATTGTAACTTTCGTCCCAACCATTTCGAAAGTGTAGATACCGTCCCTGTGGAAAACCTTTGGGTAAGTTTTGGTCCATGGTTTTAATCACCGTTAAGTGGATTCTATTAACAGTTACACGTTAGCCCTTTTGGCCAACGCAAGTTGCAGCGTCTATCCTTTATACTAACGGCGGTTTATAGTTTAAAATTTTTGGTTGCTTTCCAAAAAAAATGAATAAATATAAATAAAATAAAAATTTTTGTTTATTTAAAGTTTTTCGATTTTTATATACGTTTTTATGCGCTTTAATATACATTTTTATATACGTATTTATAAAAATATACATATACATTTTTGTATACGTTTTTACAAACGTTCTTATATATTTTTTATAAGTTTTTGTATACCTTTTATAGACTTTTATATACATTTTTATACACGTTCTTATATACCTTTTATACGGTTTTATACATGTTCTTGTATATATTTTTATGCATGTTCTTATATACTTTTTATATGTTTTTATATATATTTTTGTATGCGTTTTTATATACATTTATGTATACTTTCTTATATACGTTTTTATATAGTTTTATATAAGTTTTTATACACGTTCTTATATATTTTTTATACGTTTTTATACATGTTCTTATATACATTTTTATACACGTTTTTATTTACTTTTTATTTTTTTATATACGTTTTTGTATGTGTTTTTATTTATGTTTATACATTTTTATCTACGTTTTTGTATACATTCTTATATACGTTTTTATATAGCTTTTTATATACGTTTTTATACACGTTATAATATACTTTTTATATACATTTTTATATAAAAATGTATATAAAAGCGAATAAAAAAAGTATATAAAAAGTATATAAAAACATATACAAAAAAGTATATAAAAAATGTATAAAAAGGCTATAATAAAAACCTATAAAAAGTACGTAAAAACGTATATAAAACGTATAGAAAAGTAAATAAAAACGTATAAAAAATGAATATAAAAATGTATACAAAACACGTATATAGATGCATATATAAAAACATATACAAAGTATATAAAAACGTATAAAAAATGTATGAAAACTTATATAAAAATGTATAAAAAATATATAAGAACCTGTATAAAAACGTATATGTTTCTATAAATATGTATATAAAAGGGTATACAAACATATATAAGAAACCGAAAAACTTTAAATAAACCAAAAATTTTAAACTATAAACAGTCGTTAGTATAAAGGATAGACGCGACAATGGTCGTTGGCCAAAATGGCTAACGTGTAACTGCTAATGGGATCCACTTAATGCATGTTAAAACCAGGGACCAAAACTTACCCAAAGTTTTCCCACAGGGAAGGTATCTACACTTTCGAAATGGTTGGGACGAAAGTAGCAATTTGGCCAAAAAGTCATGAACGATCTATGCAATTTACTCTATATTTAAAATAGAATTCTGTTTCGCGAATGTCATCCTCGAGTTGATGATAGGGAGATTTGGGAGCAGTCTTGTAGTGGACCTTGTAAAAAGGGACGGTTTTTGGATTTGGTGCCCCAGTGGATCTTGATTTGGCCTTGACATGTACACCGAGCACGCCAAGTAACGGCAAATCCTATGCTCATCAGTCGAGTGTGGCATCTTCTAAAGAAGTATGTTTGTTCTATATCATATTTTGTTAAGGTGGCTTAAATTGGGTTGTAACGGTTCATCTAGCTTGTTATGGTCATAACAGATTTTAATAGGTTGCAATGGGTTAATGGATCATATTGGGTTAACACGAGTCATAACGAATTCATAGGTTGCAATAGGTGGAGATTCCATAAAAGTCTACGAAAAAGTAAGTGAAGGCTTGGCTGGACAAAAACCGAGTCGACCTGACAGCCCGTCAGTTCAGTTTCAGTTTAGGTTTTTCACAATTTTCGGTTTCGGCTCGGTTCATTTCGGTTCGACCCAAAACCGACAAAAACACACATAAACACACCTTAACCGAACCGAACCAATAGACCCGACACAAAACCGAACCGAACCGACCATATTCGGTTCAGTTTTGGTTTAGGTTTTTCACGATTTTTTGTTTTGTCGGTTCGGGTCGGGTCGGTTTTAGACCGATGCTCAGCCCTAAATGAGAATGTCAAAAAAGAATAGAACAAGTGTTTCTCAAGATAATATAAGTGGGTACCGTATGCGCTTCATAGAAATAGTACTTAATAGCTAATGAGTTTGTAAATTGCAAAAGAATCAAATCATGTTTAGTATAATCAACAACATCATCAGTATATAGAAATACTTTTGCTTTATGGTTCATTACAGCCAATTGGATGCATTTCAAAGCTTTTGTACCAACTGATTTGATATATCCATTTCTTATTCTTATTTTGCTTTTTTTTTTTTTTTTTTTTTTTTTTTTTTTTTTTTTTTTTTTTTTTTTTTTTTATTTATTTTGGTCAGTAAGCATCAGTATGCATATGCATATGCTTGAGGGATTTAAACATAAAAATCTGAACTTGGCTATGTTTCATCAGTATGCATGCGTGATGCGTATGTACTGCAGACACATATGGCGTATGAGTTGCGATATGGAGTATTCTTCTTAGAGGAATATGGAGTATGCCTTACCTGTTGCGAGTATTTTAATTTTTACCATTCCACGGGAATGAATCTAGTTTCTTTAACAATTTAGTTTGTCTATGGCTAACAATTAAGGGATAAGTTTCAGGAAAATCGAAGACGTAAATGTTGCTAGTACTCTTAAATCTGACGTCCAAGTGGGAGAAGCTCAAGTGTTCAACAACTTTCTTCAACTCTATGATAAAGTTTTTGATGAGGCTAATTCTGACATTGCTAATACTGAGATTGAAGTGGATGGTAGAATAATTAGGTTCAAAGATTTGAATCTTATTACTTGGTTCAAATTACATTTTGTTGATCACGAGATAGTCAATGGCCGTCTCATGACAAAAATGGAGAACATGTGGGCTAATCTAAGTTATGAAGAACGATTTATGAATTATCTGCTATGTCGGAGTGCATGACATTGGATGAAGATGAAGTAGAAAAAGAGTTCCAAGATAAGTTTTAGAATTTGCATAATGAATATGAGCTTCCCGAAGGGGAAATGAAGGATATGTTGAGAAGTATAGAAAGAAACTGCTGCGAAATTGCTAACCACGGTAATATATCAATGAATGATGAATCATGGTATAGGGAAAAATTGGAAGATGGGGAGCGTAGAAGATGTGAGAAGTTGGAAATCCCCAACAACCCTCGCCATGTTTTGGTGGAAACTTATGTGGTGGAAAGATATGTTATCGATAATGGAAAAACATTCGCTCACGTCTGAGAAATGCAAAAAGAAGAATTACCTATTAGCAATCAAAACCAATTAGGGATTAAAGACGCCATCAAATGGGAAATGGAGAAGGGGAGAGAAAGGACACTTGAAAAAAGATGGCATGATCAACAAAACAATTCATAAACGTAAAGACAGTTTAATTTTCTTTTTCCTTTTAATTTTTCGTTTCAGACTTCGTTATTTTTACATTATGATTTAGGATTTTTATTTTTCAAGTTTTACTTTAATCTTCGTATATGTTCAGGTATAGTATACGGCGTATGTACACTTTGTACATACGGCGTATACTTCCATATATGACGTATGGGATTCTATCTCATACGCCGTATAGGAGGCCTGTTTGCATTTTACTTTTTATTTTTTGTTTTTCTTTTTAGGTTATAGAACCACCACAAAAGATGTCTTCTTTTGAACTTCAATAAGAGTGGAAATTTTTACGAGTCTAACGATGAATTAAGACTTCATTATTATAATTGTTCGCATTCTTTACTACATATTCATTCCGAGCAATAATCAGAGGAATTTTCCGTTTCATTTCTATTTTCTCTTTCTTTTTAAATGTTTATATTTGTACAACGAGGACATTGTGAATCTCAAATGGGAGGAAGGAAATAGAAATGATAACTACTTGTGCTTCTTGCTAGTTTATTTTGAAAGTTATGCCTTAATTTAAAAAATTTAACATGTTTTTTTAACTGAACTAGTTAGCCTAGGACCCAACGCACATTTACCCTTATATTTCAATGGTGAGGATTAAACCTATTCCGTTTTTCCCTATTATACAGAAATCCCACTACAAATGAGTGTGTGCCGGTGGCTTGTGGTATACTTTAGAACTTGACCTTAATACATATCGAGACCATAACGATGAGCATTGCACTGAGGAAACTTGGTGTAATAGGTATAATTAGGATGGAAGGCAGAAATTTAGGATAAACCCAAAAAGCCCATTTCGTGTCATAATTGTTTGAGTATGTTGATTTTCCACATCAATTTAGTCAATCACCCTGTGAAAAACCCTTTTGTTGCACTCGCCATTAGTGCAAGATACCCTTAGAAAACCCTGTTGAGCCAATCTTCTCTTTTGTTCTACACACCAATTAGAGTATATGTTTCGTTACACCTTCGCCTAGCTAACTGTGTAGATCTTTTAAGTCTAGAACTCGTGGAGTTGCTAGTTTATCTTGTTCTATAAGTAGAAATTCGCGGGTCACAAAAAGAAAATGATTATGAAAGAGAATGCCAGAGATTCATCATTTACTGAACTCTAGTCGGTGGATACATATGTAAAGTCTATAATTTCACTTTTATCTTGTATTTATGTAGTCATGCAAAAAAATAGTTATATGCATGCATTGTTGTTGTAGCTGATACGTTATAAATCAGCAAGTCTTTAGTGTATTCGATATGTAAATCGACCTTATTGTTGTAAAGTTTGTAAAGTATTAAGGAAAATAGCTTACATGCAATTGAAGAATTTTTGAAGCGTGGTTATGATGTTGTAATATCCTATTCACTTAAAGATGTCATGATTGAAGGTCGAGTTAGTTTACTTTAGATGCCAAGAAACTACAAGTAAATGGAATTATGAGGCATCAATCTAAATTCTATATACACTAACTCGATGATCTATTTAATGCATCTTTATGCCCAAGTACTACGAGATATATGGATTCAAGAGGGCACTACACCACATAGCATTAACTCGAAACACTTATCATTTGAATACTCTTGATTGATTCCAGAACTCTGCTTTATGGGATCAAGTGAGGCTAGCAAGCGGGCAGAGTGTGGAATTAGAATCTATTTGTTTTGTTTGTGTCATTGACTAAACCAATAAATGTTTCTCATGCATATATCCTACCCTTAGTCATTCTCGCCTTTAGCTTTAGTAAGGGATTTGAGCAACCATGGGTGGTTTTGTCGCCCTAAGGATTTGAGCAATCACTTAGGTGGTTTTGTTACCATAGGGATTTGAGCATTTACTTATGGTTTTGTCGCCCTTGCTTGAGTATTGTTATTGGTGGAGATTATTCTCTAAAAAAGATTCAAACCTAAGCCTTCCATTATATGCGTCAACCCATATTTTTTCCTTCTAGAATATTTATATCTATAGACTCTAATGGTGGAGACTTGAAATTTGGTCAAGCTTATGATAGTTTCTGCACCATGATTGAGCCCTTGAGTGATCAAATACAAACCTAGAATAGTATGAGCGATTGAGAGATATTTTATTTTCCCTATCGTGAGGTGCTTGGTCTTGCAATAAACTCGAAGTAGGTTAAATTTAAATTACTATCTTCTTGTTTTGCTAGGACACATTTTTGTAAGTTTAATTCAAAAGTCTACTTAAGGACAAGTAGAAGGCAAGTGGGGGGATATTTGATAGCTCCTAATTTATCCATGTTTTAGCTATCAAATTCCCACGATAATTACTCATCTTTTCCTTGTTTTATTGAATATCATACTTAATTACTCTAAATTTGTGTTTTAGTAATTATCTAGAGCAAGAGGAGAATTCTCGTGGAAAACACAGGAAATCGAGCGATATTGCCTAAGTATGATAGAGAGCACTTTTCAGCTAGATGCATACGGCATATGACATCCTAAGTCATATGGTGTGTGCCGTCTCATCAAAAAATATTTTCCAAGTTGAAGATTGATACGCAGTATGACATCTCAAGTCATACGGCTTGTCATGCATTTATTTTCCCAAGTTATGAAGACCATACGCCATATCCATTATCCACTGATACGTCGTATGGATTGATTCTAGAAGATTTTATTATGCCATAATTAAGGAGCATACGGCGTATCATCATCCAGGTGTTTACATCGTATACATGGATGGGCCTAAGCCCTAGAAAGCCTATAAATATAAACTCATTCTACTCTTTTGAAGAGTTTTGGAGAGTCTAAAAGTTCTAAAGTCCCACCAAGTTTAGAGAAACCCTTATTCCATTAGGTAGGCCACAAGAGAAGAGAAAACACCAAGAGTGAATGTTTTACACAGCATAAACATTAGATTATCAGTTTTTCATGATGATTTTTATTAACTTGTTTACTCTGAATAATATTTGTTTATCTTTTGCAATGGAAGGCTAATCCTTTTATGCTTGCCTTGTTATGAACCTAATTTATTTAATGATTAGTGTTCTTTAGTTTATTCTACGTGTGTTTTGGATGATTTATGTACTATTATAGACTTATGCCTATACGTAGACCATGGCTACCTGTCTAGATCTGTTGCCATTATTTAAATATAGAATATGACATGACAATAGTTTTTGTAAGCTCATAGGCCCCAGTATGATTCATTAAAATACTATTGGCACGTATATTAGTGATGAGTGTGATACATCGATAACCAAGGGTGCTCATCACATTAAAAGAGGTAGACAATAGGGTGTAAGATTTAGTAATGACATTGGCGACTGACCGATAACCAAGACTTTTTACCCACTATCAAGAAAACTAAGTGGATTGGCAACCCAAACAAAAATGTAGGTTACATCGATTAGTTGCATGAACTTAATGCTTGGAATAATGGTTTGGGTAGCACGACTTGGTAGGCGTGCCCAGCTTTTAGGAAGAAGGTTGCAGGAAATGGATAACCAAGTGACTCCTTACATCTTTGATTTACAAAAGCACACTAGATGAACATTGCACTAGAACTACATCATTAATGAATTAGGGGATTAGCAAGTCAAGCATGCCCTTATCTCTTGATCTTCTTTTCACCAGAACCAAACTATCTGTTATTTTGTTTTATTTTATTTTCTGTTTATTAATTAATTAATACTAAAAACGTAATCGGTGGATTTACAACTTACGTGACAACCCTAAAACTGCTAGACATTTAGGATCTCTTTTTTCCCTACGAACGACCCCAGTCTTGCCGACTCACTATATTACACTGATCGAGTACACTGCTCGTAAGTGTTGGCAATTATCTAAAGGATTATGTATACTATAAATTTAAAGCTTAGATACAACAATTCTTTTTCTAAAATAAAATCACAGTGTTTATTAGTTTTCTAAAAAAAATAACAATTAACATTAGTTTTCTAAAAAAAAATCATGTTGTTCATCAGTTTTCCAAAAAAAAAATCATAATGTTCATCAGTTAAGAGTGAAAATAGCAAAAAAGAGCTGACAAAAGTAAAAAGGGCACTTGTCACAATGCGGTGACTTTTTAGACTTTTTAGAATTCTTTCACTTTCTAGAAGACCTAGTGTGACTATAGTTAGTAGTAGTATAGATTAGTTAGATTCGTAGAACAGAAGAAGAGCCTCACTTGAGGTCCACAACCCTATATGTTAGATGTCACTTATGAATAATCTTTCATGTTACTAGTTATAAGTCCCGTGCACGGACGAGGTTTACACATGAATCAAATTTATTCTAAAATTGTAGTTTAATATACATACATAATATAAATTTGCCCGTATTTATATTTTGTAACTGTGATATAAATACCACTAATAATTGTGCACGCGTTTAACGTAAATACAACTTAATTATGCACGGGTTTTGTTGAATGAAATATTTAACTTTGTTTAACTGATATGGGTGTTGAGGTTGATTTTGTTGTTTAAATTTAATTATTGATATCACATTCTACACCGTATGCAAGTTTAATAGCACATAATGACCGTGAGGTAGTTAAAATATAGAGTTTTTTAAAAATGCTTTTCCCGACATCCTTATATAAACTTTAAATAGGGATTATATGAATCGTTGTTATAAGTACAATCGCGTATTTTAATTTTCATATCATAGTAACACGTGCTTACATTTGATTTTTATAAGCCTATTAATAATAATGTAGTCGTATTTAATTTTCAAACCCGTGTACTCATGAGTTAAACTTATTAAAAAGAATAACATGAGACCTTATTAAACACATATAGTAAAATAATAATTTTCCGATATCCTTACATAAAGACGAATAACATGTGTTGTTCGGATACGTACAACCTCATGTGTGTTTATTTACATAAACTCGTGCTTTCATTTTGATATTTATATCTCGTGCATGTACATGTTGTATTTTTAAAACAACATATACGTTGTATTTTTAACATATAAAATCTAGGGAGTATAAAGTCTAAGAGGGTATTTGTTTATTTCTTAAAGTTACTAAAAAACATAAAAACTTATAATTTTACACTTAACTCCATATAATTTATTTAAAATTCAACCACTAAAATTTTATTAATTACCTCCTCTTTTTATAAGGGCATCCACTATAATAGTTTACAAAAAGGTTTAAAAAATAATGAAGATGTCCAAGAACTTGTAATACATAGTGAGCATATATTTCATGCTTGTGTGGCATGAATAGGTCTAGAATATTAAACATCTTCATAATGTAATGCACTTGGATTATGTATAATGTTTATAAAATTTTATGAGGTTTATACATAGTAAAGATAAGTTTATAAAACAAAAAGTTTTATAAATTAATGATATAATTAAATTATAAACCTATAGAAAGTTTTATCATAGTGGATACTCTAAGTTTTTGTTTTCACAAATTTGACACCTATATTTTTATGATTTTTTTCTCCACAAAGTTTGAACTTTTTTTTTTTCAATTTTGACTTTCAATTAAAAATAAGAATACTAAACTTTTGCCACGTGTCAAAATAAAGCGACCTAATTGACCTAATTTTTTTTCTCAATGCGATTGTTTTAGCAAAATACTTCTAAAATGGTGTAATTCTTGTATTGTATAAAAGAAGATAACATGAGTCCTTGTTGAACGCAAATAGTAAACAACAAATATTTTTTCGGATATCCATACTTAAACTCATAAAGAGGAATAACATGAGTAGTTCGTATACGTACAACCTCGTGTATTTATTTACATACACAATAACTCGTACACTTAACTCCATATATTGTATTTAAAATTCAACCACTAAAGTTTTCTTAATTACTCTCTCATTTTTAAAATTTTTGTTTTTACAAATTTGACACATACATTTTTTTTGTTTTTTAACTCCACTTAATTTATCAAATCTTGATCAATTTTTAATCAATTTTGACTTTTAATTTGCCAATAATACCCGCTTTTATCATGTGTCAAAATAAAGCAACTAGATTCGCCTAATTTTTTTCTGAATAAAATTGTTTGAGCAAAATACTTTTGAAACGATATATTCTTTTATTATATAAAGGATTATATATGATTCAATCTTATATAGATATGTACTTTATGGTTATTTTACATTTAAGTTATAAAATAATCCAATTTTCTAAACACTAAAAAAAGTGATGGTCTGATTATTGTAATATCAAACAACATAAACATATCCAAACACTATGTTTTATAATCGCGTTTTGTTATAGCTAATTATCTAATTATGTGTTTTTTAAACGCAAAATCTGTTTTGGATAAGCAATCCCAAACACCCGTAAAGAAAATGTGATGAAACACTTTTGAAACTTAAAACGTCAAATAAATAAATAAATTGTGGGAGAATAATGTATCTTTGTAAATTTTTATCATTTTATATTAAAATATTTATTTATTTATTTATTTATTTATTATTATTATTATTATTATTATTATTATTATTATTATTATTATTATTATTATTATTATTATTATTACAGTAAAACCTCTATAAATTAATAGTGTTGGGACCGGGATATTTTATTAATTTAGTGAGATATTATTATATCGATAAATTAATAATTTATTAATTTAAAGAGGTTTACGTATGTCATTTAAATTTTTAAGTCTAATATACTAGCTAGTTACAATGTATACTCATTAGAGACGAAAAACAAATTTAAAAAACAAGTTCCAATTAACATTTTGTAAGTTCACATTCACACTTTATGAAAATAAAATTAATATTTTTTGTTGCAATACGAGAAGACAACTCACCAACTCTTTAGTGCAATAAGGAGATTTTAAGATAAACTCAATATAGAAGTTCAACAAAAAAACAAGTGACTATAGTATGATTTATTTTTTATAAACAATCTTAGGATTTTGAAGTGTGTCTCTCTCTCACACACACATATATACATATATATAGAATTTTTAGTAATTATTAATTTATAGTTTTGCTTGGACTAATATATATACACTATGGTTTCAAAAAAATTATTATCTTATTATTTTATCGATCGGGGTCTATATTTATACTGGTCTCAAGTTGGGACTGGACAAATTATTAATTTTATTGAGGTTATTAATTTATCGAGTATTAATTTATAAAGGTTTTACTGTGTTGTTTGTTGTTGTTGTTGTTTATATTTGTTAGCACTTCGGGTAACTTTTTTTTCTACACCCGGCCTCTAAAAATTTGAAACCTACTAGGTACACATTTGGAAGTGGTAATGGAAGAGACGAAAATTATCACGGAAAACAGTTAGACCATATATATCTGAGTCAAAGACTCTCCCGATCCGAATAACTTTTAGAAAAAACCTCGTCCGTTTACCCGTTTGTAAAGAAAATACTTACTCTGCATGCTTTTAGCCTAGCGGGTTATTGATTCAAGATGTATCATATATATATATAGGTGTTTCATCAACCAACTAGTGTGGGTATGTTGAATTTGGATAGAATTATATCAACCAACGTGCGGTCATAAGGATACCCACGTGCATCTGAGTTAAAAATCCATACTTATCGAGTAACCAAAATAAAGAAAACCTCAAAGGGATTTGTTTTTAGTGATTACATGACCTTGTTGCTTAAAAACAGAATATAAAAGTTTCGGGGAAGTAAGAAAGTATTACCGGCCATTTACATCCTTTCCTTTTAGATCAACAACTTCTTTGAGTGCTTCCGTCCATGATTCCAACTTACGGGCAGCCTTCCTTTTCTTTTCCTCGTCCTGCTCGGCCTCCATTCTTTGTCTGTGTTTGAATAGCGCCTCACCAAAGCTACTTTCTTGCTTTCTAACATGGGTTGGCTCGACGTGGTAAAAAATAGGTACAACAATATGCTTAGAGACCTTTCGTTGTTCAAGGATCAACACGAGCTCATCAAGACACCATGATGAAGATGCATAGTTCTTAGACAAGACAATTATGGAAGCACGAGAGTCTTTTATAGCTCTTTTAAGCTCAGGTTTTAGTTCTTCTCCGGTTTCAACCTCTTGCTCATCAAGAAAGGTAGATATGTTTTCATTTACTAAAGCATCATACAAGTAATCCGTAAAGTTGAGACGAGTGTCTATACCTCTAAAACTTAAGAAAACATCATAAGTTTTCGACTCTTCTTGTATTTCGTTGATAATAGCCATGTAAATCGAAGATTAATTACAGAAGTATGATCAGTTTATTTCTTTGCTTCAATATGTATTTTGTTGTGTTAAGATTATAAGATGAATGTGTGATTTTATGATAGCTTAATTTGTCTTCACTCGTATAAGATTTTTTCTTCGATTTTCGAACAGGAAAATTTCGATTACATTTTCTTGTGAAAATTACAGAAAGCATAAATGTGGTAATTAAGTCTCCGTGTGTCCATCTTGTGGAAAAAATAGTGCCCAAAGCAAACGGCAAGAACATACACCTTACTTTACAACTAATTTCCATGTAAAACTCATTCTATATCATGTGGAAAACAATAGAACGAAATTCAAAGTTTGTTAAGTATTACAAATTATAAGAAAATTATTTACTTCAGTGGTTCGAGATAATCTTTTTCTCTTCATTTCTACACCTACGAATTGAAACCACTCTCAGTTCCAGTTATATCGCATTGCATAATTCCATAAAAGTTTGTAGATTTTTCAATATATATTTTAAGCTATAAATATTTCATCAGTAAGCAATATGTTTAGGGATTTTCAGTATTCAACATTGTATTTAGAGGTGTGAATCGGGTGCGGGTTATTTTTATCCGGGTTGAGGAGTTGACATGTATAAGTGTATATCACATACTATACCCAATCCAACCTGACCAGTTTGTCAAATGAGTCAGGCGGGTTGACTTGTATTTCTCTAACCCATACCTGATTGTTTTGATGTTGATTTCGTGTCATGTTGAAAATTGGCACCTCAAATTTAGACCCCCTCTCCTCCTCTGACATGTCCATCACCATTGTGCCGCCTTTTCCGACCGGTTGACGACTCTTCTCCTCGTCCACAAATTTGTTTGTCTATTCTCCGCTCTATTTTCTTTTATTTCTCCATCAATAGCCGTAACTGGTTTCGCAGTGTTTAGCTTTCTTTCTTTTAATTAATAGAATAATGAAGAACCATCCCAACATCAATATATAACATATATATTGATCGTGCTGTTGTTGGTGGTTTTTTTCCAATGCCAAAATCCCTTTCTTAAGGGTGTAGATATTCAACTTAATATAAAAAATAAAAGAGAATCGTTTTTTATGAAAAGCAATTACAACAAGATGCTAGTATTATTAATCACAGCGATATCAAATGAAAAAATCGACCAAAAACCACAATAAATTACAATGACTGTGAAACTTACAATTGAGAAAACCAGAAGTTTTAGAACCAACCCCTTTATCCAAATTCAACAAATAACATAGACAGCAAGGGCAATGGAAATACTTGAGACATGGTGTAGCATGTAGTCGTGTACACCCGTTGAGTACCATTTTTAATGTTATTTATTTAGAATTTAACACCAAGTGCATGCTCGTTTCCGTTTTAAAAAAATGCATATCCTTAGATGGAAATCTAGATCCTCCACCGACAGTCACCCGAAAAATGGAAATGGGTAAAAACCGAACATGACTCTTGACCCTCTCAACCGACGAAACCCGTTAAAACCTCAAGCCACACAATTTCAGCCACACAGTCATACCGGGTGGCTATGCAAATGTAGGAAGTGTTGATAGACAGTTGATACACAATTTCTGTTTGTGTGACATTCAAACTTTAAACTTTATAGTCTGATTGGTTTTCTTTATTTACCAAACCCTTTCAATCAAACTTATGTCTTCGTTAACAGATTTATAACTTATATTTTCCAACAAAGGAACGCGTACACAAAAATCTGTTTTTATATGTGATCCTTTCTTTGTTGCGACGCGATAAATAAATGAACATGAGCAAGATTGTTTAGTATTCACTAAAATGATAACTGTTAAATAAATGAGGTTTCTTGATTAATACAGTACTAAAAAGAACCAGAGAGAGACAGAAAATGAGTAACTGCAAAAGGCTTTCCCTCCAACCCAATTCAACATTCACAGACTTTAGTGTCCTTTTCCACCCAGACATAAAAATAAAGCTAATAACAGAAACCAACACTTTATCAGTACTCAGGCTCACACACCCATAAACAAAACCAAAGACAAAATAAAAATCATTATCATTATCACTATTATTTCCACTCATTTTGTACCTCCTAAAAACAACAAGTAAAGAATCTTCAGAACTAAAATAATAATCATCTGCCAACATTTGGGCATTTTAGTTGATTCTATCATACTCTAAACATTCTCTCTACTTTGTTAGACATGTGTGTCATCATCATTTGTGTTGTCCTCAAAACTTTTCTAGTTAAATTAGTTCTAACTAAATAATCCAAATCACCTATGGTTAGTTACTTCACTCACTTGTAGTTGCATATACCTACACGTCTTTTAGCATAACCAACCCCTCATTAGACACGAACAATATCCTTTGACCACAGTTGCAGTGCGCCTTTTCTTGTTCATGGGTCCGAGCCATTGGACCATCTAAACCTGCACCGCCTACATCATTTTTAATAAATAAATAGATTAGTGATGGAATTAAACAAGTTTACACTGATTATGTATATAAAAATGGCAAATTTTGTGGGTCAACCCATACAAATAATTACCCGTTTTGACCAAAATCATTTTTGACATGTTAATTGTTACCCAACCCATCAGACCCATCCATTTTGCAATCCCTAGTGAATTATTTTTTTCTCGGGGTGAATTTGAGCATTAAATGGAAGTGAGAGCTTACAATTATGTGATGGGATTGGTTAGAAAAAGCAGAGTTCTGTGTAGCCATTGGCATACGGCAAGAGCTCCTCAACTTCAATCCTAGAGCTAGAGCAGCTCATGGTTCTTCTAAAACGGCTATGGACTAACTCAACCTCAGCCCAAAACAAGCTGTATACGGGTCTATGGTCTGAAAACCTAGATTCGCCACGTACATATGATAACTGATGAAGACCTCTTCCATACCACAAGATACGATCACACCTGCAAATGAGACATATAGCCATATTAGTAAAACTTGCTTCTGACAGCAAACGTTAAATGTATAAATAAACTGTCAACATTATTTTCTTCAAAGATTTACCATGCGGGCGTTCTTCTTTTCTCCTTATGGTGCAAATTATCTCCAGTGTATCTATCTGAGTTTGTTAAGTATTTGTAAGTTGGTGGAAAATATATCTTCCCTTCATTCCATCCTTGGAAAACACGGCCCCTTCTTTGCTCAATTCGTAACTGCAAGAATTAAAACAATTCAGTTGATCAATATGTTGCTTAGCAACAAAATGGAGGTGTCAAAATGGGCGGGCTGGGTATCGGGTAAAAAATTGGTTAACTTTTTAGTACGGCTCACACACACAAACACATCTTCCGCCTTATTTGTATATACCTTTTTATAAATACTTAAATATAAAGCGAAAAGAAACTATATACTAGCAATAATAATGGGGTTTGTTTGCTTTGAAACTACAAATTTGGCAATATCGTATCATTCTACATTAAAGTGCTAAAGATAAAGTGAGAAAAAGCATATACCATACCTGATCTTTTTCCAACAATGCTCTCCAATTTTGCATCTCCACAAGTGCCTTTGCTGACCGGTAAGAGAGAGCTATTCGGTAATTTAGATCCCCGAGCCATATAATTCGACTGGACCAATAAACAGATTATCAGAATCTTAACAACTACTACTTGTTCTAAGATTCTTATATTTATCAGTTAAAGAAATTATATGAATATCCCGATGAGAACAGGAAGCTAACTTATGGTGTAGAAGTATTTGTCTTACTCATGCTCAAGTATTGTTTGGGGGGATTTATCATCTTTCACACCTTGAACACGTGGAAACCTTGTTTTCTTAACGATTTCCATAAAATCAGAATTCCTTCTTAGTTCATCGCCTTCCTTCTGCCCAGAAGTCAAATGAGTACACACAAAGCAAAAGCTTGTTTGATGCAACAACATACTCACAGATACCGATCCCTGCAGATAATAAACAAACATTTAATCACATTAAAGGTTCAATATAATTGTAAAATATAAGAAAAAAGATATGATAGTAAAAAAATGTATACCTTATTCCCGAGATAACCCATCAATCCTCTGCCAACACACGACACTTTTATGTTACTAACATGCTCCCTCAATTCACTTCTTACCCACACAGTAAGAAAAACACCAACCATTTGCTTACTTGCTACCAAACAATAGCTTAAATTACCATTCGTTTTACATCCATCTTCCATATTATTGGTACCACAATTCGACGTTGGTGAATCCTCCATGGTGCCATAATCATCATCAGATGAACCCCATCTAGAATAATCACTCGGTCTTTGACCACATGAGTAATTACTCGGCCTGTGACTCGCTGAATAGTCACTTGGCCTGTAACCCCCTGAGTAATCACTTGGTCTGTAACCTCCCGAGTAATCGCTTGGCCTATAATTAGCTGAGTAATCACTCGGTCTATAACTCGCAGAGTAGTCACTCGGCCTGTAATTTGAGTAATCACTCGGTCTATGACCAGAGGACGAAAAGTCACTTGGTCTATGACTCGAGGAACAGTCACTTGGTCTTTGACCAAACATGGCTCGGTCACATACACTGTATCGCCGGTCAAGATGAGGTTCATTTTCATTTCTAGGTACTTGAAAAGACCGGCGGCTATAAAAAGACTGATTTTTCTGTCTTATTGAGCCCTCAAAGTCAGCATCATATTCAGCAACCGGGTCAATAACAGGTGAAGGTGTGTAATTTCCACCACTAGTGTTAGACCGGTTATTTAAAGTTTTACGTATTAAACTTAACCATTTTTTTGCAGGACCGTTGTCTTCAGCACCAAGAATATTAGCAGCATTCAGAGGAACAATTTCTTGGAACCTGTAACAAACAAATCAAAACTGGAATTCAGAATCCAAACCACACATATAAAAATCAAACCTTTATCCAAAACCATACATACCCAAGAACATAAATATCAGCAGGAGGTGCAGCATGTAACCAATCATCAAGATTCATTTTACTCGAAGGCGATTTTCCTCCTACATTCCATGTAGCTGAAAATATGCTGTTCCAAGAATTTCATATCGAAAACAAATCATTAGTCAACAATAATTAACAAACTACAAAGGGTCATTTCAATAACTAGTCAGAAGTCCAAATTTATAAAAAGTAAACACATATCAACAACAACAATACCCAATCCCGCCAGAGCAATATATCTGAAGTTAAGATGTAGACAGTCACACCCCTACCAGATAGTAAAAAGTAAAAACAAGTATAACATTATATCACACACCTATAATTCTGCACATTTATAATCTGAGGATGATCAAGATCAGCTCTCCCCCTTCTACTCCTACTCGATTTCTCTGCTCATCAAAACAACACAATTCACAACATATTCTACAAATCACAATTTAATAAAACCAACATTAAAAATCATACCAGTTTTCGTTTTCTTAACTGCAGGTGGCTCCCTCTCATATACACTACCTAAAAAAATGGACAAAAAAAAAAAAAAAAAAAAAAAAACTTAGCATAAACAAGAATTTAAAAAAACACTTAATATGAAACAATAACACAAAACAAAACAAACCAACCTCCATAAACACCATTAAGATCATTATCAATGTGTAACTCATCATTTTTAGACTTGAAACTAAACCATTTTCTCACAAGCTTCATTGCTTTCAAATCATGCAAGAAGGACTACTAGTATGGTGTGTTAAAAAATAAATGGTGGCGTGTGTGAATATGAAACAACATTTATTTATGTAAGAGTGAAATGTTGTTAATAAAGACAGAAATATGGGCACAGAGATCAAAGAGGGACAATCTTCTTTAATGCATAGAATGAAGTGATCTTTATTTATTTTGTTTATTTTAACGTAAATTAAAAGAGTTATTAATACACACAGTATCTTTCAGATTTTTTTTTTTAAGGTAATTAGTTTAAAATTTAAGTATATCCACCTTGCTACAAACCTATAATGAGAATTGATTTACTTTTCTTATTAAACACACAAACTTACTAGTTTTCTTTTTTAAGGTAATTAGTTTAAAATATATCCACCTTGCTACAAAACCTATAATGATAGTAATTGATTTACTTTTCTTATTAAACATGCAAACTTACTAGTTTTTCATATTGTTTGTGCTAAACGATCAAGTAAATGCACCGGTCTAATCTCGTTATTGTGCTTATCAAAAATGAGAGTGTGTCACGTTGATGTATTTAATATGAAAAAAATAAACAAATATACACACTTTTTTTTCTCGATTAGGTTACAGAAACTATAAAACATAATTTCAGTACGTGAACATTCAATTTTCATAAATTTAATAATATAATGTCGTGTTTTATAAGTTAAGTGAGTTAGATATATAAAAAAGCGATGGTGATTTAAGTGGATAAAAAAAGCAAAATACAATCAACTCTATGTATTTTAGTCTAAACTATAGTAAGATTTTGAGACAACTATATTTCATTAAAGTGAGTTTTGTAGCTGCAAAAAGGAAAAGAAAATATTAAAAAGATAAAGAAGGAGTTTGAATGGAATAAAGCATGTGTTTGTGGGTCAAGTTGGTATGTATTGTGTGACCGGACCGGAGGTGAATGGGATCAACAAGAATGTAAGTGAGTGGGGATTTGGTTTTCCAACCAAAGTTAATAAAGCAAGTGTTTATAGATAATGGGGAAAGATCAAAAGTGAATAACTATCTATCTTGTCAAATAATCAAATGTATATTGCTTTCTTTTTGTACTCCATCTAAAATATACTAAATTTATATAAAATTGTTGTGTGTTTTTTGTATTTTGTGTTGAGAGTGATTATATTGCAAAACGTTAATAACCGATTAATATTAATCGGTTTACATGTTTCTTTAAAGACAATATATGTGAAAGACACTATTTAATTTGTCTAAGTGACTTTTTTTAACTCCCATTTATATAAAAAGAAAAATTAGCAAGAGGCTAGTAAATTATAAAGGCGATTTAAACTAGTCTTCCAAATACTACGGTTTTACCTATATACTTAGGGAAAAAAATGTTATCAGAAATATCACACTTCCTCAAACATTGAGAGTTGAAAGTAACATTATTTCGATAGCGCCATAACACCCAAAATGTCCAAGGAAAATGCCATACGCACGATCTTTAGACTCCTTTGAAGCGTGCCAAGACACAATCCAATCATCCCAGTCCCCAAAAGAGTTCAAATTCGGGATCTTTGAGCCACTCCATAAACGAATAAGTCTCCAAACATTACAAGCCGTGTCACAAGAAAAGAATAGATGATCGATAGACTTCACTTACTCGTTACAAATAGGACACTTAATCGATTGAATATCCAATCTTCGAGAGGACAAGTTTAAACGATGGGATAACATGTCCAAAAATAAACACCACATAAAAACATTAACCATCCTTGGAATAATCTTACACCATCTAGTACATGGAGACCTAGAAGGAAGCATGTAGTCGTTGATATGCTGTCTCGCACTACTCACTGAAAACTCACCACAGAAAGAAAGAAACCATATGTAACACCCCCAAAACGGGGCGTTACGGGGATTGGTATCAAACACAAGACATGACAGAACGAGATAAAGTAAACATAAAAAAAACACAACCAAAACGGGGTTTTAAAGTTTACATTTATCCCAACATCATGCAAAGTTAGGCCCAAAAGAAATAAACGTAGGTCCACAATTAAATATCAGAGTTTAGAAAAATAGATCCAAAAACCAGGTGCCTTAGCCGAGCCTTCCAATCCATGCATCCAAATCATCACTTAATTACCTGAGAAAATGTGCTAAAAGTCAGCTTTCGCTGGTGAAATCATAAGTTTAACTTCATAATTCAATATAGTGGACATATACGCAAAACGATTGCTAGCTAGGCTAAGGATTCACTAAAAGCCTGCGGATACCCTCCGCTCCAACATAATACACGGATACCCTTCGCTCTAACATAGATATTCGGGTAACCCCGCAATATCATAAATACTCGGATAACCTCCGAAGTATAAATAGCCTATAGGTGCACACTATAGTATCTAAATAAGCCAACCTTGAATAGTACACACGAACTATGTGACTAAAGTTGACAATTCACCAATAACCAAATAAGCCAACCTTGAATAGTACACACGAAAATATATGACTAAAGCTGACAATTCACCAATATCCAAATAAGCCAACCTTGAATAGTACACATAAAAATATGTGACTAAAGCTGACAATTCACCACTAACCAAATAAGCCAACCTTGAATAGTACACACAAAAATATGTAACTAAAGCTGACAATAGACCGGGGTTCGAATCTCTCCATTGGCCTAAAACTTTTAATTGGTATCATCCCTTCATTGCAAATGCTCATATTGACTGGTCAACGAGTGGCTTATTGGAGAAAATGACCAGGGTTCAAACCCCACCTCCTGATAAGTACAGTCACTGGGACAAGTGCTCATTGCCTGCAGCCGGGTCCTTAAGAGACGGTCCCATTGGTATTTTTAAGATACAATAGACGAGGATGATCCCATCGTTTTTCACCTTCATTTGGAGTATTATAATTGACTTAAGAATCTCTGCTCGAGTATTTGTAATTTGCACGCTCAAGTTTCATTCTCTATATACACTATGTTTTGAAAAAAATATATAGATATTGATATCATCGTCATAAATAGAGGTACACGTGAGTTCGGGGCGAGTGGTCTTTATTTACCAAAATTAGGTGAAGTGCATGGGACACCTATGATGCACCGAAACGCCTGTTAGGCCCCCGTGCCCGTTTGGGAACGCCTTGGGAACGGAAACGCGAAGGAAACGTCCCCGAAACATTTCTCCAACGTATCCATAGCCGTTTCTGGATTCCATGCCGTATCCCTAGCCGATTCTGGATATTTAAGACGCTTTCGAGCCCTTTCTTATGGGTTTAATGGGTTTTTTTTATTCCAAACGGCTGGAATAAATTTGTGTTACATTGGAAGAAGAAAAAGACATGAGCAATCAGATCTGAAGTGATATATTGTGAGGAAGAAGATGAGTTCTTGGAAAGAGAAAGAGATTATGCTCAAATATAAAAAGATAAAAAGTACAATCATTAAATATAAATATAACCCACGTGACATGAATGAAAAAGCAATAAATAGATTTTTTTTTTTTTTTAATAAAACAAATAAGTGACTTTACTTTACCTCTTTTAACATTAAATTTTTGGAGTTTATAATTTATAACATATATCTATTTTGGTTTTCTTTAATATATTTTTAATTTTTTTATATTTTTTATTGCCGTATCTATGCCGTTCCCGTATCTTGAATTTTTATTTTTGCCGTTTCCCGTTCCCGTATCGTTCCCGTATCCCTTTGCCGTTCCCGTTTCGGTGCTACATAGTGGGACACATTAATGTGTGCATTAATGTTCGTTTTCTACCAAAATAAACTCGTAGGCGTTACTTAGATAAGGCAAAGAAATACGAATTCGCATACTCGTATAATGTACATAGATATTATTTAGGATCTATTTTATTCTTTTGTTTTTGTTTTTTTTTCGCTGTTTTAGTTTGAGTATTCTTAGATTGTTAATTAGATTAAACTCAAATGATACTTTATATTAATCAAGTAAGTTAACTTGATTATACTCATGAAAGACAAATACTTAGAACAAGTGTAAATATTTTTTGATGTATATTGTTTCTTACAAAATGTTAACCCTCAACGCAAAACGGTTTATACATCACCCCAACTACAATGACATGGCTATTTGATTGACAATTTTTATTTATTATTTCTATTTTGATATTTTCTCCGAATGTTTGTAGCAATAAATATGTAAAAAGAGCATTGTTAAAAAGGAAATGATTTGCACACTCTCGAATTTTATATCACACTCTAATGGATGCGGTAAGCAATTATACTTTAGATATAATCCGCTATAATTGATTTTACATTAGAGTGTCCCAACAAAATTTGAAAGTGTACAAATTACTTCCTGTTAAAATCTTAATATTTATTAGCTAAAACTTTCAAGAAAGACTTGATGTAAGTATTTGTGTAAAGCTTTTTAAAAAACTATTGATGCAATGGCAAAAACACTTCTAAAAAGCTTTTTGAAATAGGGAAAAGCTTTTGTCTAGTTGACCAATTGCGGGTGCTCTTACTAATCATTTTATACACATAATGCTATTATGTATTTTTTCACTCATTACCTCTCTATATTTAAACCGTCAATTTTGACAATTGTCAGGAATAACAGATATATGAATAAGTATTACGAGGATATACCATTTCTGATCTAACAATAGATAAAGCTGAAGTTGGAAGCAATGACAAATGTCGTATGAAATCTGTTTGGTCATCAAAAATTCAGGGGTTGTTATCAAAAAATTGAGACCCAATAGGACATATTGTTGGTCGCCGGTCCCTCATTGGCATCGGGTCTCGTTAAAGCGAAAGTGACTCGTGAAATCACTTGACTGGTCTTTACCATTTTACATGTCATTCTTCTTTTTCATTTTCTATCTTCTCTTAATTCCATAATTCCATTTTATGTTTTCTGATAGGATCAAATTTAATATATAGAAAGCGAAACAAATACTACAAAGTATGACTAAAACCACCACAACTGAAAAGGAACATTTTTTTTTAACGGCTTATTAGTTGTTAATGGTTTAAGTAAAAGTTACATCCAATTAGATAATATGCTGATTTTGAACTCCGTCTGTACTTCCTCAAATTCCGCCTGAAAAGGTAAAAGTTTTGAGCGAACTTGAGACCTCCCCTAGTCAAAACTCCCCTCCCAAAACCTCTAAAGAATCTTGATGGACAACTGAAAAGGACCATCTTATTAATCTAAATTCTAAATTTTACTCCACATGTCTTGTAGTAAGTGCTTTAGTTACAAATTTAGTTTCTATCAAAATAGATACAATTTTAAGTTTCAATCAATCAGAAAATTTCTAAAAAGTAAAAGTAACATTTTATGACACAATAATTTTTCTAAAATTGTGTGTCACTTATTATGAGAGTGACACTAACATTTTAGGCAATATATTTTAGATATAGTATTACGATTTAGGATCAAATAGGAAGAATAATTAAAATATGAAGGATAAGAAGTAACCACAACCACACATTCTAGATGCACCTACAAAAATGGATGCATCTTCATTCAAATTTTCTCTCCCATATAAAAATGTGTGTCTAGAATTACTTCTTACCCTTCTCATTTTAATTATTTTTCTTATTGGATCCCTACCCATAGTATTACATTGTCATGTCGTTCTATGGAACTATGTATATTTGATCACCCAAGTCTGTCTGTCTTCACTACGTATAATAAAAATGTTTGCAAAACCGGCTTACACTATTCTTTAACAATAAAAATTTAATTTATAAATTTGTATTAATTTATTATTCTTTAACAATGATTGTTTAATTTAAAAACTTGCATTACCTATGTTTCTTTTTTCCTTATGTGCTACTTTCATGATTAGTGGCCCAAAGCAACACATAAAGTGACAAATCCATGTTTTTCATCTTGCTTTATTTCATAGTTTATGTCCTTTCTGTTTGTGTATATAAAAAACATACGATATACTACATAAAGAGATTATTGAATGCTACTAATTTAGGACGACCGATTACTAGAAGGTGATTATTCTTTCTTAAACTATCATACAAAGTTCTCTTTCATACATGAGTAGTATGACATAATTGTTCAAATATGACATATACTTCAAAGACATTGTGTACCACAATGTTCAAAGTCTTCTTAATAATTTTTCCAACCCGAATAACTCAATTGATTTGGATACCAGTAGGAAAAAAAGAAAATGATGTCGATATCGAAGACATTGTGTACCACAATGTTCAATGTCGTCTAAATAATTTTAACCAAAAAAAATGATCGAATAGTCTCAAATTGTCTAGTTAAGTAATATTTCAATAACTTAACGAACAAATACACTAAACAACATGACAATGAAAGTCTTTATGGAAACCATGTTTCTACCCGGGTTAGAGTATGACATCTTATATTCCTATCCTATCTTTTATTGTGAAATTTAACATGGTGATCACAATGAAAGAAAAATGAGAGTGAAATGTGAGAAATGAGAAAATGATTTGTCGCATTGAATGTTGTTGGTTACAACTTATAAAGAGAAAGAAATTGGGAGGGAAAGAGTCTAACAAACTTTCCCTCTAAAACAGCCCTACTTTATTTTATTAATAAGTTTGGTCCTCTAACAATCTAAATTTTACAATTTAGACTCCTCTGTCTTTATACTCCTCCTATCTGGTGCATAAACTCCCAACTTGTTAAGTAGAGTATGATGTTGTTTTGTGGTGAGTATCTTGGTGAACACATTTGCCAATTGCTTTGAAGTATGCAGATAAGTAGGCTTGATCATTCCTTCTTTGACTTGATCTCTGACATAATGGCAATCTACTTCAATATGCTTAGTTCTGGCATGGAACACTGGATTTTTTTTAGAACATCTTGTTAGTTGTTAGTGATTCAGGTAGCAGTGACATCCAATTAGGCAGTATGCTTACCCTGAACTCCGCTTGTACTTTATCCTATTCCACCTGAAGGGGTAAAAGTCTCGGGTGGTACGAACTTGAGACCTCCCCTAGTCAAACCTCCCCTCCCCAAGCCCCTAAGGAATCTTGGTGGCCAACTAAGCTAGCCCAGTTGGTTATGCATGGAACACTGGATTGGCTGCAATGTGAATAGCTGCTTGGTTATCATAGTGAAGAGTAACTGGATGAATATCTTTCAAGCCAAGATCATTAAGTAAACTAAGTAGCCATGTAATTTCACAACAAGTGATTGCAATAACCATATATTCTGCCTCAGCTGAGCTTCTTGATACTACACCTTGTTTCTTTGACTTCCATGATATAGGAGAATCTCCCAAAATGATACAGTACCCTGTAGTAGATCTCCTAGTCATGGGACAAGTGGCCCAATCTGAATCACAATAGGCTGTAAGATGGACATTTGAATCATTAGTTAACAAAATACCTTGGCCTTGTGAGTTTAAAAGATATATAAGTAGGTGTTTGACTGCTTGCATATGGACTGATGTGGGATTTTGCATAAATTGGCTAAGTAATTAGACTGTGTAACAGATATCAAGCCTAGTTATAGTGAGATAGACCAGCTTCCCAATGTATTTTCTGTACACCTCTAGATCTTGTAAAGGAGAACCCATATCAGCCTGCAATTTTAGATTAGGATCCATAGGAAGCTTGTAAGGTCTATTGTAGCTTCTTGTAATAGCTCAGTGGTGTACTTCTTTTGAGAAACAAATAGTCTTGTATCAGCCTTTATAACTTCTAAGCCCAAAAAATAATGCAAGTCACCAAGATCCTTCATATGAAACTAAGAACTTAACTGAGCTTTCAAAGTTTCTATTTGAGAATTGTCATTACCAGATGATGATACGCAATCAACAGATTCAAGAAAGTAGAAAAATGGTGAAATTTGTGATTTAACTGTGGTTAATGGCGGCTCTGATACCATGTGAATTTTAACATGGTGATCACAATGAGAGAAAAATGAGAGTGAAATGTGAGAAATGGGAAAATGATTTGTTGCATTGATTGGTGTTGGTTACAGCTTATAAAGAGAAACAAATAAGTAGAGAAAGAGTTTAACTAACTTTCCCTCCAAAATAGAATAACTGCCCTACTTATTCTATTTATAAGTTTGGTCCTCTAACAATCCAAATGCTACAATTTAGCCCCCCCCCCCCCCCCCTCTGTCTTTATATTTTTACATGTCACTTTGACAAAATTGAGTATTGTTGTGTTAACGTTTATTGTGATATGAATGAATATGATTTGTATTGATTGATTGATACATAATACATGATATGAATATATACAAGTGACAGAATATTCTAGTAGTCGGGCTTAGGCCCGTTACAAAAGGTTAACACTCCCCCCCATCGCAGTGGGAGAACAGCGGACACTGAGGCTGGAGTGAATTCTTCAAACAGGGCAGATGGCAAGGCTTTCGTGAAAATATCTGCATATTGGTAACATGAGGGAACATAGAGAACCCTAAGTTGACTAGTGGAAACCAAGTCACGAACAAAATGGATATCAATCTATATGTGCTTCGTTCGCTTATGCTGAACTGGATTACATGATAAGTAGACTACACTAACATTGTCAAAGTAGACTAGCGTAGCGGAAGATAAAGGTGTGTTCAGCTAACGAAGTAAATCCGTAACCAACAAGTTTCACCAACAGCATTTGTAACCCCACGATATTCTGCTTCGGCACTAGAACGAGATAGAGTTGGTTGTCTCTTAGATGACCAAGATAAAAGGTTGTTGCCAAGGAAAACACAGTAGTCGGAAGTGGATCTCCTAGTAGTGGGGCAACCAGCTTAATCCGCATCAGAATATGCTACCAAGGATGAAGTAGAAGAATCAAACAACTGTAACCCATTGTGTAATGTACCCCGGAGATACAACAAAATCCGTTTGAGAGCTGAGAAATAGGGCTTGCGAGGGTCATGCATATGAAGGCAAACCTGCTCAACTGCATAAGATATTTCTGGGCGAGTAAATGTGAGATACTGAAGAGATCCCGCAAGACTCCGATATAAAGTAGGATCAGATAACAGATCACCATCATTCCCCAGTTTAGACTCAGTGTCAACAGGAGTCCGACTGGGATTACAATTAACCATATGTGCTCTCTCCAAAATCTCAATAGCATACTTCTTCTAGGATAAGAACAACTCTGAGGAATCACGTGTGACAGAGATACCCAGAAAATAACTAAGTTAACCCAGATCTGTCATAGCAAGCTCCTGATGTAAGGATCCAATAATCCATTGCAACAAACTCTCAGAAGAAACTGTGAGTACAATATCATCAACATATAATAACAGGTAAGCAGTATCTGTCCCCTGTCTGTATATAAATAAAGAGGAGTTACAACGACTATGAGAAAACCCAACCCAAGTAATGTAAGATGCAAATCGCTAAAACGAAGCTCTAGGGGCCTACTTGAGCCCATACAGAGACCTTGTAGTAAACATACATAATCAGGATGCGCAGGGTCCCGAAACTCTGGAGGCTGATGCATATAATTGTCTCAGATAAGTCACCATGTAAGAAAGCATTTTGACATTGAGCTGATGAATCGGCCAATGTTGAGAAGTAGTTAAACTCAGAACAGTCTGAATAGTGCCCGATTTAACTAGCGGGCTAAAGGTCTCATCTACATCAACCCCTTCTGATTGATTACTATTATTCACCACAAGGTGAGCCTTGTAGCGACTAAGAGTGCTATCAGGCTATCAGCCAAATACTTATAGCGAAAAAGCCATATAGAGCGAATAATGTTGGTGTCTGTGAGTTTAGGCACTAAAGTCCAAGTTCTTAATAAGTGCAGTGTATTGATCACGTATAACATTTTGCCAATTTGGATAAGTGAACGCATCACGATAGGTTTTTAGTAATAGTGAAACCGAAGACACATGAATGTTAAGACGCTGAGTGGGACGATTAGTCCCGACGCAGAAGCGTGTGACCATGGAGTGAGTCGAGACAGGGTTTTGGGTTTTTAGGAGGATCTGGGATAATATGTGGGTTTTGTTCCGCGACTGGAGTCGGTGTTTGTGGTTGAGTTGTTAGTGATGGGTCATGGGATGCCTCATGTTGGGTCGTCTGAAGATGAGTTGTTATGGGTGTGGTTGGTTTATTTGTGGGTTGAGGCACACTGGGTTGCACAACGGGGGCGGATGGAATGAATGGCGGATTTATATCGGGTGAGTCATCCAAGAAATTGTATTTGGGTGTCGATGTTGGTTTAGAAGTGCCATATGAAAATACAATTTCATCAAAGGTTACATGGCGAGAAATGATTATTTTGTTGGTGTTTAATTCGAGGCAACAATACCCACAATAATTTGATATCATGTTGACGTTTATTGTGATATGAATGAATATGATTTATATTGATTGATTGATACAGAATACATGATACGAATATGTACAAGTGACAAGAATATTCTAGTAGTCAGACTTAGGCACATTACAAAGTTAAGGCTAACATGTTGTATGTAACGATGAAAGTGAATGTTAACCAAATTTGTATAACTTTGCTTTGAAATGAACACAAATACTGTAGTTGGAGACGTAACTTGACATGTTTTATTGGAAGTGTCAAACTGTATCGTTATTTGTTTTAGAAAGGCCAGCTTACATTTTCATTTAATACTCGAACTAATAATGTCTACTATTACAAAGTGTAAGAGTTAAAATGTACTTATTGAATAAATTTTTTTGGAAGGATTACAACCCTTCTAAGTCTCCACTAACTAGCATATTCGACCGAGTGATGATTAAGAAAAGTACATAAACAAATATATTTTATAAGTAGTAATTTACCAAAATGTTAGTGGTTGTGAGAAATGGTAGTGGGGTTTTGTATACAGTTGTCAAATTTAAAGCATAGGAGACATGGTGTGGTGTTTATTTAGAGAGTTTTCCTTGTCATGACTCATATCATTTTCCATATCTTCATCAAAGTATTCATTTCAATTTTGAAAACAAAAAACCGTTGAGCCTTATGTGTCATGCATTAATAGCCATATTCAAAAACAAAAAATAAGTTCGCTGACTTGGTGAATATACAAATGATTTGATGAAAATAAGATAACTTTTTGGGTTTATATGATAAGATGTGTGAGGCTTAATATAAACGAATACCATACCAACAAACATGATCCACACTTAAACTTTTGCATTAATAGAAGTACTATTTGTTAGGAATCAAACGAAGTAGCTTCGTCTTTCATGACTCACTATTTCTCGTAAAATAAACTTTCAGCAAAAAAAAAAAGACATCCCATAACTCATACAAACAAGATTAGCCTTTTAAATGCTACCATAAAATAAGTTTAGTTAGATACTTAGATGCTGCACCAAAAAGTTTATTTTAAAAACATAAAAAGAAAGTGCTTCATTTCGTATGCATATTTTAAAAGTGCTAGTGACTTCATCCCGGTGCTCGAGAAATATGTTTGAAAAAGTTTAGTTGTGGCCAGCCAAATGAACAAATTGGTATAGAAATATTAAGTACATTAACTAGTTGTTAAAAAATGGTTCTAAACTAATTGTTTTTCTTTATTTAAGTTTTTAAAGAGGACCTTCATCATGATACATGATGTTTGATTAAAACTTTGAGTGCTTAAAAACGTGCCTGAATCATTATCAGGCCACAATGATTTATCATATTTATTCACATAAAATACAAAGTTTTTGTAACAAGATATATTTAAATAAATAAATTGTTAAAGCTACATATACCACCCTAAATCCTGTAGTAACAAACATGGGTTGCAATTCGTGCTGTGTATTGGTTGACAGTTTCTGGTTAACGGGTTGACGGATTCATATACTAGTTAATTGTGCTGAGAAGTTTAACCTTAACTCAAACATGTTTTTTATGTTGGTCCGTGCGATTTTTTTGTGTCTTGAATCATGATTAAAAAATACCCGGTAAATATTACAAGTGAGTGTGAGACTTTTTTTTACGCAACACGATAAATATTTAACCATGCATAAAAAAAAAAAAAAAAAAAAAAAAAAAAAAAAAAAAAAAAAATCTATGAAATGGCATTGGATTGGATCGGTTTACAAAATGTCGGCCCAAACATAGCCCATTTATCAAATAGGTTACCCGTGTTTCGTGTAAGTCTTGAGCCATGTTTCGTGCCGTGTCATAATCAACGCTCTCAAGAACAAACCTATTTCGAAACTCAAGTTCGAAGCTCTATAAAACAGAAGGTGACTCTTGCTAAATGTGAGAGTTACACTGGCAGTTAAGTAGACATTTCACATCACACAAAAACAAAATAATAAGTAAACCGTAATTTATCTTTTTTGTTACATGTTACCATCAATGCTCATCTTTATGTGAAAATAAAACAAAACATAAAAGTGAGAAAACCATTGGATTGTGCTACTACTTAGGTCAATGTCGGTATGTTGTTTTCTTTTCTCTATGTCCTCTCACACTCATACATATGCATGTTTGCATGCAAAGTTTAAGGATCATGTAATAAAACTGTAAAAAATGATAAAATTAATCATTGATGAACAAAAATTATACTAGCACTAGTGATCATCAAATTTAAATGTTACCCAACTCATAATAATACTAATGAAAACTTTGTACTCAACATTTAAACTTTTTGTACATTAGTTGATTGTTCATACAAAAAAAATACAATCCTTAAGACAAGGCTCAAGATCATAAAACACCTGATTAAATAAACTAAAGGGTTTGTGTTCCCATGGTACTCCAGATGTGTGAGAAGTTTTCCAACTAAATGGTTGTGTCAGCCTGTCAGGACATGTGATATTGATTTTGTGGTGTAAATGTTGTGAGATAGTTAAAATCAGGGGCGGTGCTGAGAACGTCAAAAAACAATTAGGCCTGGCACGAAAAAAAAAAAATAGTGCCCCTATATTATAATATCCATAGTGGGTTGGGCCTAGTACATATAATGGGTATAAAAATTTTAGTGCCCCTTATTGGGTTAGGCCCGGCTCGGTTGCTGATGTTGCGCCGGCCCAAAACCGCCCCTGGTTAAAATTGCCGTTTAAAAAAAAAAAAAAAAAAAAAAAAAAAAAAAACGGCCGCCACGTTTTGAAACTAACGACCTCTATAAGCAACAAGATCCGCGTAATAAACGGGTGAAACCAACAAAACAGGCATAGTAGACCTTGCTGATGTAAAACACAACGAGTAAATCAGCTCTTGCTGCATCTTATCAGAGAGAACCTGTTCTTGTCCACAGAATAATGTGTAGGTTTAATAATTGCAAGCCCACCAAAATGACTATTAAGATAAAAATCAAACTCCATTGGATGAATAACACCTTGATCCACAACTGTCCCGGGAGGTACATTAAACTCATTATCATATTTGAAGAATAAACGAGTCATATGACGTTTTTTGAGCTACAACAAGTTTGATCGACGGGCTATAATGCTCGTTACAAATCACCCTCTTTAAGTCAGCCAACTCATTGTTAAGAAATAAGAACCATTTGAAACTGACTGCCACTTACACCGTCACGAAACAGTAAGATTTTGTTCGGTCAGAAACTTTGTTAGAATCATAAATGATGAATTTTGTAGAGAGTATTTTAGCTGAAACAATGGTGCAATAATTACTCTTTTGATCAATCGTTGGCGGTAAGAGATGATTCATGGGTTGTAACTTCATGCAACTCTATATGTTCCTTAACAAAATTAAGTCTCGTCACATTGTAAACATATCACCTTCAAGGCCACAATGCACATTTTCGGATAGTCAGCAAGCAAATTGATAAACATTGTCTAAAAAGACTCACGACTACTGATTGTCGATTTTAAGTCAAAGTCCGAGATCATGTTTGTAACAAAGTTATATACCCTTAAAGGGTGTTTGCTATAAATCGCTTAACAAATGAATCGTCTATAAAGTTAAATTGGGTCAGATACTAAAAAAAACTGCAAAAGAATTTCACTTGCAAAAATCTGGGATTATGCACAAAATCATGTCCATATAGATATCCTTTGTAATTTGTATATGTTTCTTCATTATCTTGTACAATGAGCTACAATGGAATCATACATTCCTGTTGGTAGCATCACGCACATCATTTTCTTTAGTCATGAACATAGAAAGTGCATCCACACAAGCAGATTCCTTTCTTGCAAGCTCTACGTCTGAAGTTGTCACAGTGCCATTCTGCACATGAACGGAATCAGAATGTGCATGAACAGAAACGGAATCTTTTGCTGTGACTTGAGGTTGAGGTTCACAGTAATTTTTTGTAGGAACGGTATCATGTGAAGCGTCGTCAGGAACTTGAGCTTGAAGAGAATTGGCATCAGTAATTCGAATGGCGTTGTCATTTCTGTTTTGTATATCAGTTGCTTCTACTGTGGGACCAGAAGTGGCACCATCATTTGCCTTGGTAATCCCATTCTCAGAAGTAGCACCAGCATTGGGTTTCTTTCGAGTACTGCGATCACCATTCTGCAAGGCTGTATCAGTCAATTCCGATTCCTTCAACTCAGAACCTCTCTTGCCTACAGCACCAGTAAAGGAATCAGATATTCAAGTACATTTAAAAGTCAAATAGGATCTATAGAGGTGACAATTTTTGGCGCATTAACTTATAAATGGGTCGATTTGGGTAATTGCGTTTTCTCTCAACTGGGTCTAACAAACTTTTTCAGCGAAAATAAAACATGTCAAATAGGTTGAAAGTCGTCCACAGTATATATTTAACGCATTTGACCTCTTAAATCCTTTTATACCAAGACTAAGATAATGTTTGCATCCAAACCAACCCAGTCTGAACATGTTTCGCCCAGTACTAAACCAACCTGTTTTCACTCATTACCCATGGGAGGTGATTTGCTCGTACCTTGTTTTACTTAGGAGTTCAGAAACAACATATCTTAGTTTTTTGACAATTTCACGCTACTTCCTTTTGTCTTTTGTTAATGACAGTAAAATTGTAAACAGCCAAAATTTTCTGCATATGAAGTTAAATGTTTTGTCTGCAAATCACCTCCCATTAATTAACCTACTCATCTTGTCACCTCTATGAAAAAAATTTGAAAAAACTGTTTTTTCATCTAATGGTAGACCTGTCTCTGAAGTAACGTTGCTTTCCGGTGTGCCTTGCTTCATCAATGGTTTCTGTAACAAATCTGTTCCAGGAAACACCAACATATTGATGGACCTCATTTCTTGTTTCTGTGACTTTTTAAGTGGGCTGAAACTAAAAGCTTCAGTCCATGTATGCCTGTGTTCTTCAATGGCAGGAATAACCAGTTTTTCAACTTCAAGAGAGGAAAGAGCCTGAAAGACAAGCATCATAAATTAATTAACCGCCTCAAAAAATCCACGAGTATATAATAGTCAGATCAGCGGGAGCAATGGAATATACATAATCTCCTTACCGCTTTTAATATTAAAAAAAATAAAAATAATAAATAAATAAATAATCTCCTTACTGATTCTATAGCATCCAATAGCCGACGACACATTCCTTGGCGTCTATACAAATGGCGGGTCCCAATAAATGGCATCTCTGCTAGTTGGCTCCCATGGATCCTGGGCATATGATCAAAATATAAGGTCAAAAGTTCCACAATAAAAAAACACCAAATATTCGCACAGTAAAGTTATAGAACAGTAATAGTAAAGCACAAAACAGCCCACCTGATGGATGCAGCACAAATCATTTCATCGCCCCTCTCCAAAATGGCTGTGAAGAAGCCACTATAGTTTAACCGGCTAAAGTTTGATCTATAAGAAAATTTCAAGAATCACCAAATCATCATCTAGAATACATTTGTAGTCTTAAAAAAATAATATGCGGGTACTAATTGACAGAAAAGTTCCATGATTCCAATGTGTATACGCTATATAGCCTACAACTTACCCACAATTGTACACAACATTATGAATTAGAGTGATCCCACTTCTCGTGTCGACAATAGGCAAAAAACACTCATCCATGACCGACAGGGCGATAGCCAGCTTAGAATTGCATTCTACTCGCCGAGCATAATTTACGGAGGACACATCTGGTAATGGATCAGATCGATGGATAAGAGACCAAGAAAATCCCGAATCCAAGTCATGCTTGATCCACAGAAGTTTCTGTATGCGGCTATATAACTGCAAGAGTAGGAGGTCATTGTTAAAATAGCTACATCATTCAACTAATATAAAGTAAAAACAAGGAAGGGGGCTGCTCTTGAAGCTAACTGACATCTAAATCTAAGGTGTGCAAAATCCTGGCCAAGTTTACTGCAGTTTCCTACCAACTCAACAGCATGAAACTTCCATACTTATCCTCAAGTATCATAGCTCAAGCGAAAAGTGGGAGATGAGAGCTCGGAAGTCAACCAAAAGTTCCCTCCTTTTTCTCCTATCCATGAAAACAAGGATCCTTACAGAAGACGAGCAGTTCAGGGATTATCAAGTATCGAAAATGGATCTATTGTCCAAACATATCAGTTGCTCTATTTCTATTTTTATCACAACCGCAGCTTTCCTTGGACAAGTATTTGTTTCGAGAAGCTTTAAGTCCAAAACATCTCCCTCTCCTATTTCTTATATCTACACTTGAAACAATCTATCACTGATTTCGTTTTCAGCCTTTATAATCTCAATCATGACTCATGACAACATTTATATTCTTTTACCTATGTTTAGATCCATAAAATTAAGAACTTTAATACCTCTCGGCAATTCTGCCCACAGAAAGAGAAGTTCGGATCATTAGATGCAACAGGTGTGTCCTGTATCTCTGAACTACATGATTTATGATCTGCAAGAACAGTATGATTAGTACAATCAACTGTTGGAAAATAAAAGATAACAAGCTTATAAGGAAAAGAATAGACTAAAAAGATCCTTCTAAGAGAGCACTATTACATTTTTTCACACACAGGCGGCATGTACGAAGTGGACTTTTAGTTCTAACACCGGACTTGGTGCTATACCTACCAACTTTTTCACAATGTTTGCACACGCAATTTGGACAGTGCCAATCGCCTTGGGGAAGCATCTGAAATAAGAGAATCCACCTGTTATGGAAGTTACATGGATAAAATCAGTCTGCACATTGCAATGCGGTAACATTTTCTTTGAAAAACATGTCTCAGATTATTTACTTTATTCTCATTGGGTGTATGTACTATCAAGCACCTTATTCAGCCCGCCAGCTACCCAAACGTCAGGCTTTTACAGAATGCTCAAAGTATGTGTATGTTACAGTCTTACAGAAGATATACACAAGAATCTCATGTCAATTTTTTAACAGAAACTTATATCTTAACACATTCTTTCAGATAGGGATCGATGCCCTAGGTCTAGTTATTACAAAAAGAAATCCAAATAGAAAAGATTGTGATGCAAAACAGATGCAATGACATACAAAGATCACACTATGCAGGTTTGGATATCCAAAATTCACCCCCTTAAATTATGCCTATCTTCCAATGTAATAATTTGAACCCCTGGGATTTGTGAAGTCTAGGAAGCAAGTCGGAAATAAAAGTACACTTGGGCCAGAATCATTTTGAATTACGAATGTTCATGCATAAAGTTTACAGTATGCCAATTCAATAGAACATTAAGTTCAACAAACGAGATTAAACAGAGAAAAGTAGCATTAGTTATCAACATGCATCGGATCGTAAGATAAAGATGTTCTAGTGTGCCTATGGTACCTGCATATCTAAGCAGCTGAGGTGAAAAGTTGACGGGCAACCATCACAGCAGATCAAATCGCCACCATCCCCACATAGACCACACGTATCATCATTCGGATCATCACCTTCGACATCTACAGCATGAAACCCCTTCCTTTCCGACTCTTTTTGTTTATTCCAAGCATCAATCTGACACTGCAACAATGACTTGCCCGACTTTACATAAATATTTTGAAACGGTTGGCCCAATTTACTTCCTGCATGAAGCTCAAACCTTGAAATCGTTATAATTTTACTACAACAACCACACTGGATCCCGTCTTCAGTTATATATCCTTCTTCCATTACACGTCTTTTTCTAAGGTTCATATATTCCACTTTTTCACCAACCGAAATCATCCCAGAGTCGATTAACCATGAGATCAACGTTCTCTTTCCCGAGTAAGCAACCTCATTATCTTCTGAATTTGAACCGTTGTCATATCCACGAACCAACAAAGCAAGTCTACCAAGAGCTCTATGTTTTCTTTCATCTAATATATGGGAATTAGCGCGAACGGATTTTTTTGGAGTGTCGTATTTAAGGGGTCTTTCGTCACCACTGTCCTGACTTACTTCCTTTAATTTGTTTTCTGATACCTTACGAACATCTTTCAAAACTTTCACTTTAGCCTTTTTAGACTTGCTACTGTCACCTTCACGTTTTTTATTTTTTACGCTTACTTTTTCTTCTTTTCTTCGTGTTTGCCTCGTTAATTTACTAAGTATTTCATTAGGTAAAGGAGTAAAGCCTTTACCGTCTTTCGAACTATTTTTCTCTTCTTTTTGAAGGGCCTCGTAAGCCTTTGTTATAGACCAATAACCAGTTCCCGAAGGACTCATATACACAGAATCCAAATAATCCCGACCCCTTCTTGGTCTATAATCAATCGTCCAACCAGCAGCAAATAGCATTTTCTTAATCTTTTCACGCAACAATTGCTTTTCCGTACAACTTGCACCCTTAATCTTAGTTTCCTTCCCTTTCACTAACGCAACTTGCTTTGTTCCCGATTTCGCACTTCCCTCCTTTTTTTCCACTTCCACTTTGCTGCGCTGCGCATCAACATTGCTCTCATCCATTTCCTTACCACTTTCCACAACCGTTCGTTTTTTCAATTTCACCTCAACTTTCTTACTACCACTAGCCACAACCTTCTTTTTAGAATGCTTCAACCCCGACAAGTCTACACTCTTCTTATTAGCATCACGCCGCTCACTAACACCACGATCCAACTTCACCTTCTTCCGCTCAAGCAACCCACTCTTACCTAAACCTTCTTTCGACTCGTTCACCTGACCATTACCCACCGGCTTATGCTTATTCACCAAAACCTTCAAAGACCCAATCTTCCTCGGCACACCAACATTCTCATCCACATCTTCGTCGTCATGTCCATTACTCAAAGACAACCTTAAATCCAACCCGTCATCCTCCATCAAACTCCGCCCACTCTTCATCCCCAACACACGACCCGTACTACGCTTTTCATCAAATTTAGAAACTTTTCGACCCGAAAACTCATCGCCCCGCCCGTTCGCCTCATTTTTACCAAATTTAGAAGCTTTTCGACCCGCAGACTCCCCTAACTCACTGTTAGTACTAAATTTAGAAACTTTTCGACTCGCAGACTCCCCTAACTCACTGCTAGTACTAAATTTAGAAACTTTTCGACGAAAATGGTCACTGGGTTCAAGTGCAGACTCATTAGTATTGACAAATTTAGAAACTTTTCGACGAATGGGTTCGCCTAACTCGTCGCTGGAATCCGAATCGCTTAATACAACACGAGATCTCTTTCTTTCCATAGTGAAATCAAACCCTTGTTCAGATCTCTTTAGTTCTTTCATTACATCAAGTTTATAGATTTAATAAAATGTAGTCATTGAAATAAACTGGTATATAAAATATTGGGGGAATTTTATATTTTATAAAATTGAAAGGGCTTTATACCTGAGATGGGAGTTGATCGATTTGAAGAATTGTTGATCGGAGGATATTTTTATTAAAAGACAAAGGCTTGTGTTTGTATCGAGAGACTTTAGATGGGTTTGTGTTTGTGTGTTTTTTCTGAGAAATCTGTAGGAAAGAGATATACAGTTTACATTACACCCAGGCACCCACCCCCAGCTGCTAATTTAATTCTTTACTTGCTTTCTTTTCTTTCCTTTTTTTCTTTCCTTTTTTTTATTTGGGTGGGTACCCGAGGTCTGGGCGGATTGCGGATATAGTCTTCAGATGTGGAATTTTGCACCCGTAGTCCTTAACATGCTTGTGCCTAGGGGTGAGTATCGGTCTAAGACCGGACCGGCCTGGCCAAGATGGAGACCGAAATAACTAAAAAACATAGACCGAAGACCGGACCGAATGTGTTCGGTCTGATCTGGTCTAAGAAGGCAAAATGATTGATTTGTATGGCGGACTGGACAGAGACCGAAATAAGGAAAAAGTTGAGACCGAGACCAGACCGCTGGTCCTTCGATTCGGTTGGTCCGGTCGATTTGCTCAGTCCTATTAACATCATGTTTTTAACTCCTTCACAGTCCAAAACTCTAACGGTCATTAAAAATCTCATTTACTGCAAAGGTATTTTAGTCTTGTCAGTTTTTTTTTTTTTTTTTTTTTTTTTTTCAAAACACCCTTTTTAAATAAGAGATGATTTCCACACATTATTTATTGATTTACACACTCCAATGTACAAATACTCAAAGCAAGATATGTATACAATACAAGTGTTTAATGTACAAAGTAAATTGTACCAATCAAAAGTTATGTGTGCAAATCAGTTCAAGTATTTTTATCCACATCCAAACAGTAGGGGTGTTCAAAAAACCTGAGAAACCAACAAACCGAGTTGAACCACTTAACCCGAAACCAAAAAAAACCCGCTTATCATGATTCAGTTTCTATTTTTAGATACCCGCGGTTAACCAAACCGAACCGTGTACAATATACATGAAGATTTTTAACTAAAACTTCAAATAATCGTAAAAGTATTGATTATATATATTATTGCACTACTTTTATAGTATAGTGACTTTTTTGTTCATAGTGTAAACATTTACTAAACTTTTATGTGTGAAAATTGATTTACGTGATCGTAACCTATAAACGTCGAATAAATATTTGTTGTTAATCTATATGTATGTTTATTTGAATGCAATTAATGTGACTGGATAACTTTAATACGAATTAAATTTATCTGTTATTATTTATTTTAGGACTTACGTTCTAGATCATGTTATTATTCATAATTGTAAACTCGATTAACGTCGAAAGTGGTTAACTGTGACCCGAACCATGGGTAACCACTCATTTCGGGTATCCGCATGTCTAGTTACCCGCCTAGTACGGCTCGGTTGCGGGTCGTAAAATGAATTACCTGCCCCTGACGGATACTTTAAATCTTCCAACTAACCGAACCGAACCGCCCCGTGAACATCCCTACCAAACAACTCCTTATTTAACGGCTATTCCCTTCTTCAACCTCCAAACTCCCACCACTTCCATTACCACCACATCCGCCATTATCTACCACCATACCCACCATCATGAAATGTGATACTAATATTTTCAACACCAATAACTAAGACATAAATTTTTTAACTAACTATTGATATCATAACAAAAGTTTTATAACTACATGGTTCCACTCTGTAAGAACTCCGAATCATTCTCTTGAAGCTTATCCTTTTCATTATAAATGATCCACTTGCCTCGAAATGAACTGGAACAATAGGGAAATCCCAATTCATCAAGCCTTTCGATATAATCAAATAGAAAGCCCTAGGGGTGCCATATTCTAGGAACCCAAACTATGTGATTTGAATAAATCCTCCTCTACTGTTTCCAATAGAGGACTCCTTTTTCACCCCCCTCTTCAAACTTTGATTTGTCATTTTCATAGGGAACCCTCTTATCAAGGATAGAATAGGATCCAGTTTGCATCATATTTAACGATCCCTTAGTTCTTTCATAATATAAAAGCAATCAAGGTTGATTGTTGACTTGTATTTTCACAACACTGTGAACCAAGTTTAGTTATACCAACACTTGGCCATACATAATAGACTTTCCTTGAAGTAAGATCCTTGACAAATACATCGTAAGAAAAGGCGCATCATTTTGATGATGTAATGTGTATAGTAATAGAAAAAGGAAAGGAGCATCCAACATCATTTTGATGATGTAATGTGTATTGTAATAGAAAAGGAAAGGAGCATCATTTTGGCATTATCATTGTAACAGAAAGTATTCATAAAAAAATGATTTAATGTGTCTTCTAAGTTGATAAAGAGACATTTGTGTGTACGAAAGGGCGAATCTCCATTACTTTGTGCTCATTTTTCCCTGTATCTATGTTTGTTGTATTGTTGCTTGTTAACAATATGAAATGATTGTAAATTCATGGATTAATGGTGTATTATTTAGATGTGAATTTGGTTCCTATTTTGCATACACGTATATTTTAGTGAATGTATCAAAAAAAATGCAACACGTATATTTTAGTTTTGTGAACGTATCAAAGATGGTCTGTTTTGCGTTATATTTTGGTATATTTTTATAAGATTGTTCGCTTTGCGGGCTAGAGTAGATACACTTACAAACGTTTGAATCTTAAGAACGATTGAGTTCAAACACTACTCTCAAGTCAAATGTGCTCAAGTACCGAGCCCGAGACTTAATATGTATTCACAAGCCAAACCGATCAATATGCTAAAAACGGGTGGAGCTTATTTAGAACACAAAGGTTGGCTCGTGATCCAAACCCAATATGTATGCTCACAACAGGTTAGGCTTGTTTAGAACATTAGCTTGGCTCGCATAACAAACAAAGAGTGTCATTTGTGTGGAATTAAATATTAGTATCACATTACATGATGGTGGTAGATAATGGTGGTGGTGATAGTGGAATGGTGGGTGTTTGGAGGTTGAAGAAGGAGAGAGAGGTTAAAGAAAGGGTTGTTTGGATGTGGATAAACATATGTAAAAATGGTGTTTGGACAAAAAAAAATATTAAAAATACTAAAATACCATTGCAAATAACGAGATTTTTAACGAGCCTTAGGGTTTTGAACTGTGAGGAAGTGTAAAATGTGATATTGGGGACTGTGGGTGCAAAATCCCAAATCTGAGGACTATATTTGCAATTGCCCAGACTTTGGGGACCAATGGTGTAATTTACCCTTTTTATTTTGTTAGTAAATTGCAAATTATGAAAGTCGTGTCAACAGTTTCGAAATTTTAAGGATATGCAATTCGGCCAAACCACATCAATTGGTTTTGGCAATTTATGCTTTAAGAATTTCCCCTTGGTATAGTGATTTCATTAAACTATAATGTAGCGTTGTTGTGTGACGGTAATGAATTGAGATAAGAAGATGTGAGTAGATTGTAGTCTATACAATTTTAATGATAGAAATTTAGTTGTTGGGCGGTGAAGAGAATGTAGTATGATTTCGATATAATCATGAGAGAATATGCGTATGCATGTCAGCATGTGTAAAAATGAAACGGGAAATGCCAAAATGTCGATAATAAAGGCTTGATATGTTTTAATTAATTTTTAAAAGTTGTACAAGATAAACAACTTAAATGCTTTATAATACAGTGTGAATCTTGAATGTAAAAAGAGTGTAATACAAATATTTTCTCTTGTTTAGATGATTAAAAGTTGGATAAGATGTGTCAAGTAGTCATCTATTACTGAAACTGCAATAGTAGTCACTTAGCGTTTTCCGTTTATATAAAAAAGTGTAACTAAAACGGTCTTTTTTTTTTTTTTTTTTTATATATATATATATGAATAAATTCCTGGAAAAAAAATGATATTTTTCACCAACTAAACACACCCTTTGCGTTTTGTTTTTATATAAAAAATCTTTCGATATATGTCATATTGTCGTCAACAATTCATCTGTTTGAAATCGATAAGTATAATTTGTCTAGCTGTAGCTTATAACTTGATTGTGCCAACTTACAATGACATTTTATTGGTCAAGGCAACTAAGCAAGCCAGTGTATTTGTACGCATACTTCAAGTGAATGTCAAGTTTTTCCACAAGCACTCAAGCAAAATTTATACTTATCTAACCTTGTAAGTCGTGGTATTGACGAAGAAGAATATATCAATGGTCAATTTCGTTGTATAGTGTGGAATTTTTGTAACAGCATGGACCATTGAAAGTGGAAACAGCCAACAATGTTGGGAAAAGATCTAGGTTGACAAAATTGGCTGGCAAGTGATGTTTAGAATCATATTTCTTCACACGTCACATATGTTTTTGGCACTCGTATAATAGTTTTGTTCACAATAGTAAGTAGAGAGCATGTAACATCTCATATTTAATGAAGTATGAGGTTCAATTGTTTTACATCTATGAACCTATTCAACTTACATGAGTTTGATCACACCAATGTTCGGAACTTATGGGATTCACGAGGAGTCGCGCACACACAAATATCGGTCGAGTATGCATTAAGAAAAACACAGCATTTAGTATCAACAACTCCGTCAAAACATGACCGTTGCACTATGATTGTTTTTGAGGACTCGCGATCAACACGATCACAAAGAATATACCAATCATGGCTTGGACTTGATAAGCAGACCACAGAATTTAACTCATTATTTAGTCTCATTGGAGAACATAAACCCATATTGAACCAGCTTAAAGAAAAAATCCAACAAATAATACACTCAAAATTTGTATGTTTAATTCTGATATGAAGCCCTCTTCAGTAGCAAGAATGCTTTCAGTTTTCAAAATAAACATTATATAGCATGTCCTACAATCAAACCAACCCCTACCCCAAAATGTTAACCAACTCAACCTATGACTTAAGGGCAGGCGCTAACGAACTAATAATACTATGATACACAAACCCCGAGTGCAAATTAATGGAAGGAACAAGAACCATATGTTACCTGTTAATTGTCCTTTTAAGCAATAGCATATGGGACTGTTTCTAGCACATTGGGTCGCCACATACCCTTTTGCACACATAGCAATCCTTCATTGTCTTTTGAGTAAGTTAGCCGCACTTCCCAACTCATGGACCTCAACATGTTCTCTACTTCATTGATGGTCTCGACAGTGTCACGCATTATAAGTTTTCCTTCTGGTCTTAATATTCTATCTACCTCAGCAACCAAAACCCTTATATTACATCTGCAAAATATTTGAGGTGTTAATTTGATCCATTTTAGGTATGAATAGCTCCACTTGAGTCATGTCTAATTTAAAAACGTTAACTATTTATAAGAAACAGTTCGAAAACCCAACCCAGCCTGGCAGGTTCCGACCCAGCTAATAGTGACCCGTTGCCACCTTAGAACTAATGAGCACAAAAAGTCTAAAACCATGAATATGGAAAAAGAATGAATAGACATGCTCACTTCTTTTTTATCTTGGAGAATAGATGGTCGGCATGGAGAAGATCATAAGATCTTGGGTATGTGCTGAATGATTCACACCAGTCATGATACATTCCAAATAGTCCCCGCTCATATATTATGGGTAGTGTATCTGGAGAATCGACGGATACTACATTCATAACCCAAAGATTCATGTCTTTTAAAGCAGCTGCAAATCTGCAATATGGCCAATTTACAGAAGCTCAGAAAGGAAACAAAATATCAACTGTTACCGGTCAGATTTAGAAAAGACATAAACTAGGGGGTGTTTAGATGTGTGTTTTATAAAAGTAAGTATGTGATATTAAATACTCAAAATTTGATAATCCTCTATAATACAACATATGTTCTAAAAGGAAACTATTAATACACATCGAAAACCGGGTTGACCCGACATGCTTCAAACCCGGCGGGTTGAACCAGTTTAATTTGACCCGTTTTCCGACCCAACCCGTCGAGTTGACCCGGTTTAAATTGACCCATTTTTTGACCAGAAACCACCCGGGTCGAGCCGGGTTTCAAAACATTATGTTTAATCCCCAAATCCTCAAACTTTTATTATTTTTCGTTTATAACCCATAACTTTTATTATGTTTAGTGTTTGGATGTTTGGAAAAGGAGTGAAAAAGTAAATGTATTTTACTCTTAATCAGTTATGCAGCAGCAAGCATGAAACTGGATACAAAACTGATTATTCGACGCCTAAATGAATAATGATTATTGCTTACCCTCCATATATAGCCCTCATGTCCATGACATTCCTCACAGTTGACCAGTTAATATCCAAGCCATTCAAATATGACTTGTTAACCACACGTTTCCAGTGTTCAAAGTCCGCAGAGAAATCCTCAGGAGCTGGTTTTCCATAAACACCAACTTGGGAAGACAACAACCAGTAAGGCGCCTTTTCAGCTCTTGATGGCCATTGTTCAGGCCATTTGGAACCACGCTCTTGTTCTGCAACAGGTACCTTGTGCATGCATGTCTGCAGAGGTACTTTCCTAGAAACACAAGACATGACATTACTTATAGTGAAGTGAGTCCAAAAAAAAAGCCAAACTGCAACGTCTAAACAATAATACAATATAGAGAAAATGATACTAATAAAATGACATAAGGAATTACTAAACAAGTAACATAATTTTCATGCTATATCATATACATGGCTGGTTAAGTAATGGGTCAAAACTGTTCAGGTTAAACACTTCTTTTGTCCATTTCATAAAATTCTTAATAAATCGCTAACCCACATGCATATTGATTGATCCATTCACAAGCAATTGGGTTGAAACTGCCACCTATAACTTGGCGTATGGATGGTGATAACACATTCACAAGGCGATTAAATTGGTCATCAAATGTTTAAAAATAATGAGTAAATAACTATACCATGCAGCATTTGGATCATCAGAATCCTTGCAGAGTGGAGGCTCATTTTGTTGTCTTCCCTCATAGCATTCATTAGTCATAGGCTTCTGATATACAGCAACACCCACTTTATTGATTTTATCCTTACCAACTGCTATGACTTCCCAGCACATCGACTTGGTTAATCTCTTCATTGCTGCCAAAATTTGTGAATTAGTGGATAACTATTTGGGTTCTGCAAACGACTTTTTTTACAAGGGAACTTTTGATGGGTAAAGAAACATACCTTCCCAAATTCCAACATCTTCTGGAAGTTTCTGATAGATAGGAGTAGCAGACCAAACAAAGTAGCCACCAGGTCGTAATAGACGATTCAGCTCTAAGAGAAGTTTACCACCTAAAGATAGAAGTAACAAATAACTTGAAAGATGTTCTGAAAAGAAAACATCGTGCATGCACAAAAAAAAGGTGGGAATTTCAAATCATATACTTGTAAATGAGTCGATTCAGGTTGTGTCAAATGGGTCAAAAGTTAGCCAAAGCATTTTTTTTCTCTGCATAAGTTAGGACTAAAAGTGCAGGTCAACCCAAGCCAACACAGCCCTTTTGAACCATTAACAAAACTTTTTTTCACCCGTTACCCAGCCCCACAATTTCCAACTCTACATATAAATATAACATTCTTCATTTTTGCTCAGCCAATATCTTCTCTCTTTTGTGATAGTTTTCGCGCTAATATACAAAAAGGTAAAGTAAATACCTTCAATATGCCATGGAACTCTGCAGCGTGCACAGTGCACAATATCAAAAACTCTTGCAGGAAAAGGAAGTCTTTGTGTGCCCATGACGGCAGATATGGCTGGTATTCCCCTCTCTAGTGCAAATTGAACTTGAGCTTCATGTTCATCTTTTGGAGCCAAAGACATAGCGAGAACATCTCTGTCAAACAGATATCCTCCAAAGCTAGCAACCCCACATCCAACATCTAATACTACACGTGACCGTTTTCCCCAAGCAACATCAGGCACATTCTGTATTGATAATATAGATTAATCTTAGTACACTGATACAAGTTCAAGAGGTACAACATGGTTTATTTCTTATAAAAGTTGAATTTAATATTCCGTTCGTGATTTAGGTAATGTTTGTATATGCACGATATCCGCTAATGCCTATCAGTTTTATACCCCTTGATCACAATGACACCCATTTATAAATTTTAATAATTATACAAGTAGCTAGGAAGTTATAAATTGATAAGATACATCTTCTGTGATGTCAAGACAAAGAGAAACGGACAAGCAAGAGAGACAGTATAAGGTTATGAAGAAGGTGGGAGTATTACTTCTTGAATGAAATCAATATAATGGAGAGCACCATGCTTGAACTGAGTTCCACCGCCAGGGAATGTTAGGTATTCACCGGTAACTTTCACCCAGTTTTGGTGTCCCTTTAGTTCTGCCAACTTGGTGTGAGGAACATTATGGTACCAAATCTGCAACAACAAAAAAAACGTAAATGTTTCAGACGGTGTGAACTTATTAGAGACTTATCCCTAAATTCCAAACTTAAGATACCTTTTCCCTGCTTGTAGGCCACTCAATTGGACGTTTGTATCCTTCGGGCAAAGGAACAAGGCATGTAGGAGGGTTCTCTGGACAGTGTCTTTCCCTGTGCTCGTAATGCTTAGTGGATCGAAGGCTCCTAATTGCTTGAATGTTATCAAGGCACGGAATGTAATCTGGACCAGCAGTGACGTTGCAAAGTTTCCAATGATAGTTATAAATATCCTCAGGTTCAGGTGACTTATGCCCTTCCTTTTCATTCTGTGACTCTGTAGCCTGAGTCGAAAAAGACCCGTTTTGAGCAGCTGTTTCACTCAAAAGCTCGGACTGGGCCCCGGAAGGTAATATGTCCTCTTTACTCACCGTTTCTGGCTTTTCTGGCGATGAGTTATCTCCATCTTTAGGTTCCTTACCCTCTTCAACGTTTTCTTGTTCGTCCTTCTTCTCATTTTCATCAGTAGTCTTGGTTGACGAGTCTTCAGTATTAAGCTTCTCATTTTGGGTTATCTCCTTGTCGGTTGGTGACGTTGTTTCTTGTGTATTCTCAACCGGATTGTTTTTGTCCAGTTGTGTATTTGCACTGCTATCTCCTTTCGTTGCATCATCGGGTAAATCACCAGGATTATCCTCAAACTGTTTTGAGTTGTTATCAGGAGTTGCATTTTCATCATTTTTTACACTGTTCTCGTCATTGCTATCGACAACGGTATCAAATTCTTTAGGGGTTACTATCCTATCATTATTTGTTTTGCGTGTAACGTCTAAAGTTTGAAATGGAGCAACAGAGGATGAAGTCATCATCCATACGCCGACCAAGCAGAGGGCCACAAAAGATACCAGTGTAACTGTAGAACAGTAACTGTTTGTCGATTTTCTGCCATCCGGCTTAGAGTGTTTTGGCATCGGCATTTGTAATTATTATGTTATTCTATAAAATAATTGAAACCTGCAATTAGAGACACTAGTAATGTTGTCATATTTTGGAAAGAAATTCACCAAATCACAATCTTAACTGAATAGGAAATTAAGTTTAAAAAAGAAAAAAAGAAAAAAAAAAAGAAAAAAAAAAAAAAAATATATATATATATATATATATATATATATATATATATATATATATATATATATATATATATATATATATATATATATATATCAGCTGAAATCAATGGTAATTGACTTTTAGGGTTCGGTCACAATATACTATCCAGGCATACCCATGTCAGTTTTGTCAAATAGAGTACAAACACAAAGAGTCTGATCAGTGCTAACTGATATGATTAACGTCTCACTTAGATATATGTGTGTGAAGCGGTAAAAGCATCTCGAGTACAGGACCAAGGACCACACTAAGCCATATGCTATTTGGATGAGGAAGTAACTCCGAGGTACAAATCATCTCATAATTCAAGTTCTTAAGGACAATGCATAAGATACCCTCCATCCTCTAAAAATACAAAGGAAAAGAAAGGAGAAACACATATAGCACGTGCCATCATTTACTTTGTATGAAATCTCTATAGAACCAAACATCGCCACTAGTTCGATATTTATAGCAAATTTCCGGATCAAGCTACTAACAGAGAATTAACAAGTTTGTGTCAAATTAGCTTCCAGATTTAACAAAATTTTCAAGCATCATTATAATGAATTTCAAATGGTCTATCTAGCGTTGACCGTATGTGGTGATATTTAAAGAAAAAGACACGCCCATGTTCATTTGACCCCTCCTGTATCAGTTTCAGATTACTTTTTCCTTTGATTTATTTACCAGATGCCTGTTTTCACATCTCGCTGTCTAGAAAACCAGCTCAATATTTAAGAAAACTAGGAACGACAATCCCAAAGACAAAAAAACAGCGTTAATGTTTATTGCTTATTTGTTTCATTATCATAAAGCATCTCCAAAATCGGCTTGGTTTTACTATCAATTTACATCTCATAAAAACATCCCATTTGACTTCAATACACCAAGTGCCCGAGTTTCGAAAACCACAATAAATTGACAACACCACCAATATTTGAAAACAGCAATCCATTGATATAAACAGTTTTAAAACCAAATTTATAAATTAATAACTAACAACAAAAACAGAAGCTGAAAGCTACATGTAAAACGCCGGATATACATTTCAACGAATTTGCACTCTACACTAACTTCTACACAAGTAGTTCAACACAATTGAAACCAGGTACTCTAACAAACTCTAAGGAGGTGTTTGTTTCATATATAGCCGGCTTATGGCTTATGTTTCATAAGCTCACTTTATGTGGTTTATTTTGAAACTCTCCGGCTTATATAAGCTTATGTAAGCCGAAAAGTTTCAAAATAAGTGAGCTTATGAAACATAAGCCGAAAATAAGCCTTAAGCCCGCTATATAAACCGAAACAAACACGCCCTAAGTATCATCTTTTTAATCAAAAACCGCCTTAGACATATTAAACAAATTCACCCAACTTCTATACAAGTCTTTAATTTAGGGGGGTGTTTGTTTCGCCTTATATAGCTGGCTTAAGGTTTATTTACTTTTCGTCTTATGTTTCATAACCTCACTTTATGTGGCTTATTTTGAAACTTTTCAGCTTATATAAGCTTATTATCATGTGATAATAACCTTATAAAAAGTTTCAAAATAAGTCACAACAAAGTGAGGTTACGAAACAACATAAGCCGAAAAGCAAATAAACCTTAAGCCGGCTATATAAGGCGAAACAAACACCCCCTAAATCAATACTATAAAATGCTGGTTCTCAAAGTGTACCAAAAAAAGACAAACTCAACAACAGCAATTATAATATTATATATAGATTAGATAATAAACACAATGACGTCACCACTAGCTTTTATAAATTAAATAAATCTAAATCTAAAATGTTAGTACTTACTAGAGTTTAACGTAACGAATACGCATAATGATTCGATAAAATAAATAAATATAGATCTGGTGAAGAATATTTATATTTATATACCTGAATGAGTGAAAATCGTGTACTAGTAGTGGATCTGGAGGGTGATCATTGATGAGAATGAAGTGAGATTGACGCTACTGTAATAACAACGCCTTTTATTTTTATTTTTTTATTTAAACATAAACAGTACGTGTGTGTTTATGCGACTGTGTGTGTGTAATAGTAGCTTTGATTGATTATTATGTTTGTTTGTTTGTTTGAGTGAGATAGATAGATGCTCTAGGCCACCCCCAATCAAGAGATCTCCAAAAACACTTTTGGCTTTATATGTCCCTCTACACGTTTCTAACATTATTTTGCCATTTTTTAACAAATCATTTTTTCAATTATTTTACCTATTTAAGGGATAGATTATTGCAACTAAATAAGTGTGACAAGTGGTAAATTTTATTGTGTGTGTGTGTTTTTTTTTTTTTTTACCTATTTATGGAAGGGAAGAGATCCGGTGAGAAGAAAAACTAAAATGAGAAGAATGAGAAGGATTTCCAGCCACATATTTCAAATAAGAGGGATAATTTTAAGGGGAGATGCATCTACTTTTATAGGTGCATCTGAAATGTGTGGTTGTGGTTTCTTCTCACCCTTCTCATTTTAATTTTTCTTCTCATTTGATCCTAACTCATTTATGGAATGGATTATTTTGTTTAATGAACTAAATAAGTGCGTACAAGTACTAAATTTTATTGTGTTTTTTCCAAGGGCTGAGAATCGATTTAAAACCGACTCGATCCGATCCGAACCGACAAAACCGAAAACCAAAATTCATGAAAAACATAAATCAAAACTGAACCGATGGGCCGTTGGGTCGGTTCAGTTTTGTGTCGGTCCGTCGGTTCGGTTCAGTTTAAGTGTATTTAGATATGTTTTTGTCGGTTTTGAGCCGAACCGAACCGACCCGAAACCGAAAACATGTAAAACATGAAATCGAAACCGAACCGACGAGCTGTCGGGTTGGGTCGGTGTTTGTTTATTTAGCCGGTTTTGTCGGTCCGGTTCGGTTTTGGACCTTTGACGCTCAGCCCTATTTTTTCCTATTTATGGAATGGATTATTTTGTTTAACACGGGAACTATCTATATAAGGGACACTGAGATTAAATATGATGAGACATAATTATTTTGTTATTGAAAGAAAATTACACAATCTTGTTGCTTGGTCGAATATGAAAATAATGTTAACAAAACTAATACTCCCTCCACAAAAAGAGTGTTTACAAACAAAAAATAAACAAATTATGATATGTATAATTAATTTTAATTAATAAAAAATCATTTTTACCCTCACAGTCAATATAGAAATTAGAAATGAGTAATTAATAGAAGTTTTGATTGTAAGGGTAAAGTAGGAAAACCAATAACTGTCGGTGTACACTTTTTATAAATAGTAAGGTGTACACTTTTTATAGTACGGAAAGAGTAATGTTTTGAGCATAAGTTCATGTTATTTTATGAAAATATTACGGTCTCACTATATATAAAACAACTTTGCTTTACTTTTCCCACAAAAAAGAATAAGAAAAATCTACAGTAAACTCGGGGCTTAAAAAAAAAACTTGATTAACATTTTTAAGAGGTGTTTGTTTCGGTTTGTATAGTCGACTTATAAATTATTTGGTTTTGGGCTTATGTTTCATAGCATCATTTTTTGTGGCTTATTTTGAAAATTTTCGGCTTATATAAGTTTATTATGACATAATAAGCTTGTATAAGCACAAAATGTTTCAAAATAAGTTACAAAAAGTGAGCCTATGTAACATAAGACCATAATCAAATAAGCCATAAATTGTTTGTATAAGCTGAAACAAACACCCCTGAGTGTGTTGGGAGTTAAATAACCTTCAACACAATGAGTGGATATGACTCACTTTAAGGAGCTTACCACATAGGACACCGCTTTGGCTTCAAGCTTGTTCCCTTTTTTTCTCCTCGTATGATGTATTCTTTCATCTTGTGTGTTTTATATGTATGTTAATCAAATTTCGCAATACCAATTCACATGACCTAAATTAACGAAGCTTATTATTAAGCTATCTATTTACAACATATGATAAGTTTAATCTCGACTAACTACAATAAACATAGATGTTGAAAAATTCAATTAGCTTTCACATGTGAACCTCTAAAATGGTGTATTAGTACAAAATTCGGGCTTAGTGTGAATGTTAGTATGGACTCGCCTTGGAACAGGGTTTCGCGAAAGTCTCTTGAATTTTGAAATAAGTGAATGTCTTGAAGGTTGTGTGTTAAGAAAAAGAAGCACCATTAGCCTCACCGCGGGAGGGGGTTCCTGTTGGTCTAGTTTGACTTGAGCAACTCATGAATAGACATGATAAACATAAACACGTGTCATTTGAACATGGAAAATATAATTGAGTTTATGATTTATGAAATGCATAATTACAAGGTTATTCAAGAACCCATTTTGACACACTAATGACTTGGTTGGCTTTTCAATGAGGATAGTTGTAGACGGCTATCCCTGACGAGAGACAAATTAAGAGTCACTGGGAAGCAAGCTAGGTTGGGGTTCTCAGTGTGTTGAGAATTCTAACACTCTAACTATGCTAAGATATTCTCACTTCTTACTCGCTTGAATGCGCACATTCTTCGTTGGTTGGTACGGGTTTATATTGCGGTGAGATTACTGTTGCTTCACGTGGGAATGGTGATCTTGCCAACTGTTCGTAGATAGGCACGTGCCTAGACATCTAGCCTTGATTTCCTTTTGGTTTACCAGAGCTGACATCACCGAGTTCCCATGAGCTTCTTTTGTTCTTGGGAAGGAACATATTTTTTATCTTCCCAAGAGTTTTCCCGCTTAAACTCTATTGACTCACCTAAGTACCTTGGTCTTGATTCAAGGATCTGAGATGTCATCAAGGTTTTCCTGCCCTTGTGTATCTCTGGTCTTGAGCTAGAGTTTCTTGTGCAAATTAGCTGATCAACACTTGGTAATTTTACACAACTCTTTTGACGGTATCTATGGCATGATCTTCATAGATTTTTGATATCTCTGAATCACTGAGTATTTGGTGAAGTCATGTTGATCACTACAACTTCACGATCAGATATATTGGTAGTTGGTGAGGTGGTCATTGTCACTGAGAGAAAGGCCATCAGGGATATAGAGACATTTGTCAGATCTTAGTGTCCCTGATGTTGCTCAAATACCTTAATCACTGAGACTGCATCAGTAATTAAAGTGCTATCTTTGGTTGCTCTTAATACTAACTTTCGAAGTAAGCTATTGAGGTTCTCCCCTGAGTCAGGGAGGAAGACATTCTCACTGATCACCAGTAGGTAAGAATGATCGCTGATATTTGTCAGTGAGTGTCTGGTGCTATTTTATGTTCAAATATTTGTCCGAAACAATTAGGTTAGTTGCTTGACCTAATAGTTCCAGCGGGTCAACCTCCGGTGTGAGAGTAAGATTTTAGTGAGAGAGAGTATATGTATGTTTTGGTGAGAGAGATCATACCCTTGAGAATAGTCAATGCTCTCCTTTTATAGGTGGACTTTCTTGTCGATATCTAGTGGTCACGGGTCACGATAGTGACATTTTTGGGCTACAAACTCATTAAGGTCAAACTCTTTGATTGTCTCATTACCTTGACAGTGATGCTTTTGGGCGGTAATTGCGGTGTTTCCCTTTTTGGAGTCTCCACAAGTCAGTCTCGCGACCCTAAATAATATTCCTTACTCTTTTGGTTGATCTGTGGTCCCAGATCCATGGGTTGATTCCGAACTTGGTATTCTTCCACGGCTGGATGTCAAGTCGCGGTCACTTATAGCGAATCGTACAACTTGGCCTGGTTTTCCCGAGGCCGGCGTTGGTGTGGTCCGGGCTATCCCCGGGTTTGGAGTTATTTGTCTTTGATTGTCCCTGATTTTGTCTTTTTGGGTTCAGGGATACTATACGTGATCATGGTGTAAACCACTTTAGCTTTATTTTATGTAGTCTATAACAAAAAAATATGTTGATTTGTTCTTTTTTTTTTTCGCATACGTATATGTCGATTATGATCTTACAAACATTATCTCACATTATTTTAATAGATAAGTTGCTCACATTTTGCTAAATCTTAGAGCTGTGTTTTAAGGTGGGTGGCCACTTAAGGCACAAAAAGTTCCAAATCCCTCAAATTTGTCTACTTAACAAATTTTTTTTTTCTTCTTAGAACGGCAATTTTTTTCACACCTATACCAGCTATCTCACAAATGCCTCCAACAAGGCTTGAACCTACAACCTCTAGATTGGTGGACAACTAACATACCACTAGACCAAAGGCCTTGTCTACTTAACAATTATATGCATATGTACACATATTTTTTTTTTCGAAAACAGTAATTAGGTGTAAACATCTTAAATGTGTCATATGTAAAACGTTTAAATAGCTTGTTTCATTATATCTTATAAAAACGATAAAATATTGTAAATAATATTATTTTTTGAAATACCACATTATTATATTTCTTTGTTTTATATCATTGTTTTATCATGTTTCTCTTTTCTTGTCTTTTCAAAATGAGAAGTGATTTGCACACTTTTAAATTTTATTGGGACACTCCAATGTACAAGCGGTTAAAGCGGATTATATATAAAGTACAACTGCTTAATGCATTAATTGGAGTGTGCCAATAAAATTCAAGAGTGTGCAAATCATTTCCCTTTCAAAATTATCAAAAACATGGTAGCGGCATTTACAAATTGACTGATTAATTGCATAGAAATGACAAAACAAAATATCATTTTTTTGAATAAAACAAAACAAAATTATTTAGTCATCAAAGTTTGAAACTCTCCGGAATTCGATAAAAAAAAAAAAAAAAAAAAAAAAAAAAAAAAAAAAAAAAAAAAGTTCATGTCGGATATTGGATGGCGTGGACTCGTGAGCAAAGTTGATTGTAGTTGTTGCATTCAATGTTCGACCAACAACCAAAACCAAATTTGTTTGTACAATGCTAGAACAAATGGAGTAAACAACTAATTTATTGATGATTTTTATATTTTCATAGCGTACATATTAAGATATTGTTGTTCTTCATATTTAAATGATAGGTAACAAGGTTGTTAAAAGAAAATACAACTTTTTTTTTTTTTTTTTTAATTTATTTATTATTATTATTTTTTTAAGCAGTGGTGAAATGAAGGTTTCTTAATTATAACAATTTTTGATTACATAGAAGTGGAAGAAAAACGGAAAACAATTTGAGCCGCCAGCCCTTTTTGAATTACAAAACTTATTCTTTTAAAAATACACTTCTTCCAAAGTTATCTATAACTTTGGAAAACAATTTTCTTAATTATAACTTTGATATAAGATCATTTGAGGATCAAACTTTTTTACATACCAAGGGATTAATCTTCACCCTCCATTTTTATTTGATCTAATGGATGAGATTAATCCCAACAATTTAAAAAACCCACTTTCATCATTTTTTTCAAATATTAATATCTTTCAAACCGTTAATCGTTAAGCGAAAAAAAATATACCGTTACGACGAGCATTTAATTATCTTTATACAGATAGGCACTTTGATATATTTTCAACAATTTTTTTCTTATGTTTTTTTACGTTTTTTTTCGTGACCGAAAAAATCACATATGTAATATCATATATGATATATCATATGTAATATGTAATATCATATATGATATAATCATATAGATTTTTTCGGCCACGGAAAAAAAGTGAAAAAAACTAATTTTTTTGTCTAAAGTATATCAAAGTGTCCGTCTATAGAAATATAATTAAATGCTCGTCGCGATGGTGTAATTATTTTCGCTTAACAATTAACGGTTTAAGAGATATTTAAATTATAAAAAATAGGTGAAATATTAAAATATTTTTAATCTCAACCATTGATTTCTTTTTAAGATGGATGGTGGGATGAGTCCCTTTGTATGTAAGAAAAGTTTGATATTTAATATAACTCTTCTTTATAACTTTTTATTGCAAAACAATTTTCTTAATTATAACTTTTTATTTTTTTAAAATACACTTCTTCCAAAGTTATCTATCCATTGTAGTAAACATCACTAGAGATAATTGTAAGCTCGATTGAGTTTCATGGGTTAATGTAATCATGTTTTTTTGGAAAAGATGTTTGTAATTGGATCTATTTAATAGCACAAGATATTTGCTAGATATATCATACGTTAAACCAAATAATGTTTTTTTTTTGGTTCAAGGTGAAAATATATTATTAATACTCAAAACCAACCAAATAATGTTGGCAATTATGTTTGGCATTAGTTTGCGTTTTAGTCGTTGAATTAAAAGAATCTTTATGCACGACCCGCAAAATTTTGATTGGACCATAAGTTTTTATTTTTACGACAAAATCATCAAAATAATTGGTTCTATATACATACAAGTATACAACTATGATGAACATAATTTAACTGGACCCCAAAAGACATGTTTTAGGGGAGCAAATTTGTTTATTAATTGATTGCAATCGCAAAAGTCAAAATTACTATGCAACATTGTAGAAGTGTTCATTTTTTGTAGTATAAAAGCTAAATTGTAATTATAACTTTACTTTTGTATTTGATATCGTATTAAAGTAACATTTTTTCATTGCTATTTTACAATTTTGTTAAAGAAAATATTGAAATCGAAATATGACATGGTTTTTGTAAATAATATCGGAGTATGATTAGTCTTTAGTTTTAAAAGACACTTGATTTGCTAAAACTTGATAGCTCTTAAAAAATACTTGCACCGAAGGCGAAGAAAGCGGGTTGCTAGTGTCACACAAGCAAGTGCGAAACTTAAAAAGGGCAAGGGCAAGACAAGGTGCCAGACTGTCAGCCCCTAAAATTTTGGCCTATCTCCACTTTATACAAGAGAGGAGAACATATCAAGTCACCATATCTAAATCATCAAAGAATGCCACATCAATGATGAATAATTAGTGACATACATGTCACAGACTCACAACTGCACATAAAAAAAATAAAATGTAAGATTCAATTATAATTATTAAACGCAATCCTAACCGGATTGAAAATTTGCTTGCAATCCAACTAAATCATCATAATTTGTAGCAATCAAATTATTCAAACAAAACTATATTTATGTCTGGTTAATTGATCAAATTTTACTACATGCAGGTATGATTTTGATTAAAAAATAATCATAATACCTAAAAAATAAAGGTGATGGTGATCACCACTATCTGTAAATCCGCATGCAATGCCAATGCGAATTTACAAATATGTAAACATATTTCTTTAAGGTCGACACCATATGCATTTTCAAAAATTTGAGCTTTTCTACAAGAATTAATACAATATGAAAATTCATGGATGTCCCGAAACCCACCGTGATTCTGTCACCGGGCATGTAGTTTGTTTTAGGTTGGAAGCTATTATATTGTGCATAATACTATAATAGTATAATGCGCACTATTTATATTCATCTAATAACAATATATATATTTTCTTAAATGTCCAGTTATCAAACAATGTTAAGATAAACAATATTGAATGAATTCACAAAAATTAAGATAAACAATGTTGAATGAAATCATAAAAATTAGATATTAAGAAAGATTACTGTCGTTTTCCTTTAAATTTGATATAGTATTTTTATGGTTGGAATTTGATCCGTTTATATATTTAGAGATAGTGATAGTCTAATTGTGTGGTTAGTTAAACTTTTATGGGTACGTGTGTGTTACTATAAAACTCATAATATAACCCCTTTGTATTACTCCATCAATTTAGAGAGTGTATTTTGATTATTCGTGTTTTTAGAATGTCGGGGTGTTTACATTTTTTTTTTAATATTCATACAAACTAGACGAGTACCCGTGCATAGCAACGAGATTTTATAGCGACAAATAGTTTATTAATAAAAAAAAGTTTATAGGTTATAAACGAAAAATAATGTTTTGAAACCCGATTCAACCCGGGTGGTTCAACCGGTTGAACCGTTCCGGTCGAAAAATAAGTCGATTTAAACCGGGTCAACTTGCTAGGTTGGGTCGAAAACGGGTCAAATTAAACCGGGTCAATCCGCCGGGTTTGAGGCGTCCCGGGTCAACCCGGTTTGTGTTTTAATTGGTTGTATTTAATTTGGTAGATATGTTTTTTAATTGTTATACAATGTGAATAAATCATTGTACTTTTAAGTAAATGATAATGTTTTGAAACCCGGTTCGACCCGGGTGGTTCAACCGGTTGAACCGTTCCGGTCGAAAAATAGGTCGATTTAAACCGGGTCAACTTGCTAGGTTGGGTCGAAAACGGGTCAAATTAAACCGGGTCAATCCGCCGGGTTTGAGGCGTCCCGGGTCAACCCGGTTTGTGTTTTAATTGGTTGTATTTAATTTGGTAGATATGTTTTTTAATTGGTTGTACAATGTGAATAAATCATTGTACTTTTAAGTAAATGATAATGTTTTGAAACCCGGTTCCACCCGGGTGGTTCAACCGGTTGAACCGTTCCGGTAAAAAAATGGGTCGATTTAAACCGGGTCAACTTGCTAGGTTGGGTCGAAAACGGGTCAAATTAAACCGGGTCAATCCGCCGGGTTTGAAGCATCCCGGGTCAACCCGGTTTGTGTTTTAATTTGTTGTATTTAATTTGGTAGATATGTTTTTAATTGGTTGTACAATGTGAATAAATCATTGTACTTTTAAGTAATGGATAATATTTTGAAACCCGGTTCGACCCGGGTAGTTCAACCGGTTGAACCGCTCCGGTCGAAAAATGGGCCGATTTAAACCGGGTCAAATTGCTAGGTTGGGTCGAAAACAGGTCAAATTACCGGGTCAACCCGGTTTGTGTTTTAATTTGTTGTATTTAATTTGATAGATATGTTTTTAATTGGTTGTACAATGTGAATAAATTTTTGTACTTTTAAGTAATGGGGTGTTTTAATTAGAATATTAATTACATTAATTTTATCTCACATTTGACTTTCAATACTCAACTTTCAAGACTCAACTTTTCAAGTTTGACCATTTTTCCATTATAAATAGTATAGATATATTATAGCTTATGAAATTATATCTCATATTTTATAAGTGTTAATATTAGAGAGTTTTTTTTGTTTTTTTTATCAATGTTTTGTTAAATGCCATAAAATGTTTTCTACCTTTGTCGTTGCAGATTTTATTTATTTTGTTGTGATTTTTTTTATTTTTTATTTTTTTACGGAAATTGTTGTCAAAAGCACATACCAAAAAATATTTTGTGTTTTTTGTATCGTTTTCAAACTTTATTTTATTTTTATGTAACATGATCATTATCTATTAATACATCTAATATTTTTATGTTGTCAAAAGTACATGTTGCGAATCAACGACTTTGATCATCTCACACCCAAAAAAGAAGGGGCAAAAAGTATGAAAAGAGTAATAACAAACTATGACTTTGATCTTCTACACATATAAAAGAAAGACACAACTACTCGTCAACTTGAATGTCATTAGTATCAGGACCAATGATTTTATTTCCAAATTAATAGTAGTGCACTTTCTCTGAAATTACACATGATATGAATCATCAATGTGAATATGTGATGTAATATGCATTACAGAATTTGTAAGTTTAGTACCAACCACATGACTATATATGTAAGTGACACATTAAGGGTTAATAAAACATATAATGACAACAAAACTAAATCTTGCAACAGAAAGAAAACTTACATAAGCCGAATCCTTTGTGGTTCCTTAGCACATGTTGCGTCAATGACTTTGATCATCTCACACCCAAAAAAGAAAGGGCACAAAGTACGAAAACAGTAATAACAATATATGACTTTAATCTTCTACACTCATAAAAATAAAAGCACAACTACTCGTCAACTTGAATGTCATTAGTATCAGGACCCATGATTTAGTTTCCAAATTAATAATACGTGCATTTTCTTCGAAATTACACATGACATAAATCATCAATCTGAATATGTGATGCACTCCGGAAAAGACTTAAAATGTGGTTATGTACTCCCGAAAATTACACAGGATATGAATCATCAATGGGAATGGGAATGGGAACGGGAACGAGAATCCCCAAAAAGTCAAAACATAGCTCTAAAGTTCTTTGTAATCTCAAACTCAACCAATCACTAGTTTCAGATTGACTTAAAAAAGTCAAAGCCCTCTTCTTCAAACCTTGCAGATTTTAGGGTTCAAGCTTCTTCCACACTCATTTCACAGGTTAGTAATCACTCACTCACTTTCAATTAACACATTTCATGATTACTAAATTCCCAATATCAAATCTTTTTAGCAAAATCTTGATCAGGGCACAATCAAGTTCACACCTTTCTTCACTAACAAGTCCTAAAAACACCCAAACAGACCCAAATGATCAAACCCCCACAAAACCCATCTCAATTTGAGTCCAATATTCAATCTTTACAAAACCCTTTTGAATTTGAGTCCAAGATTCAGTTTTTAAAGAAAAAATTGCACCCAGAAAGCCTAATAAAAGTACTATCTTCAACAAATGACTTAAATGCATCTTTAAAGCTGTTTAAATGGGCTGCACTGCAAACCCCTTTTCGACACAATATCGAGACGTATAAGTACATAATATTGAGGTTAGGGATGGAAAAAAGGGTGGATGAAATGGAAGGGTATGTTAATGAGATGTTAAAAGAGGGTTTTTTGGGTTGTGGGCAAGTTTTGTTGGAGGTAGTTGATAGGTTAGTTGAGGTTGGTAAGGTTAGTGAGGGTTTACGGGTGTTTGGGGTGGTGAGTTCGTGCGGTTTTAAGATGTCGGTTGAGGATGTTAATAGGTTGTTAGGTGTTGTTGTGGCGGGAAAAAGTGGGATTAAGGATGTTTTGTTTGTGTATAAGGAAATGGTGAAAGGTGGTCTTGTGCCGAATGCTGAAACGTTGAATTATTTGTTTGAGGGTTTGTTTGATAATGATCGGGTGGATTTGGTGCTTGATCAGTTTAAACGGATGAGGAAAAAAGGGTGTTGCCCGAATAGTAGAACGTATGAGATTATGGTTTGTGGTCTTGTTAGTAAGAATTTTGTGGATGAAGCGTTTGTTGTTTTGAAAGAAGTACTTGAGAATGAGTGTGATCTTGAACCAGGATTCTTTTGTAAAGTGTTGCCTTTGTTGTTTAGGATGAATAGAGATGATATCGGGTTGAGATTGTTTGAAAAGATGAGAACTTTAAAGGTTGTTCCGGATTTATCGGTGTATGAGGTTTTGATACGACATCACTCTAAGAATTTGTGCATAGATGATGCAATGAATCTTGTTAATGAGATGATAAGTAATGATTTGAAGCCACCGGATTGTGTTTTTGTTGATTTGGTGAACGGCCTTTGTAAGTTTAATAAGTTAGGTGAGGCGAAACAGTTTCTTAAAGATCATCAAGTCATGGAAGCTAATTCGTACAATGAGCTTCTAAAAGGTTATTGCGAGGTCGGTACTTTTGCTGAGATGATTCTTTTATTTCGAAAGATGGTAGAAAGTAATATAATAAATAGTCTTACATGGAACATTATGATCAGGTATCTTAGTGAAAATCACAAAAGTAATTTAGTTTGTAAAGTTCTTAGTAGAATGCTTGTTTCTGGTTCTATGCCCGATTCGACCACTTACTCTGCTCTTATTATAGGAAAATGTAAATCAAGTGAACTTGATGATGCCCTTAGTTTATTTTATCATGTTCGTGAGGAACATTGGGTTATAGATTCATCTTGTTACGCTACATTAATAGAAAGGCTTTGCCAAACGGACAAGTTACAAGAGGCAGTTGAGGTGTTTCACTACATGTCTCTTAACAAATTCGCGCTAAGTACATCTTCTTTCAGTATGCTGGTTAGGAGATTATGTCTTATAGGGAAAGTAGATAAAGTAAGCAAGTTGCTACCACTTGCTTCTTATTCGGGTTTATCTTGTTGTAACGAAGATTATAATACGATAATGAAGGGTATGTCTAAATCACATAAAGGCAGCGGTATTCTGGTTATTGTTGCAAGAATGGTAGTGGAGGGTTGTCCTTTAAATTCAGAAGCTTATAATGAGCTCATAAAAAGTATGACTGATCATCGCCGAGTGACCGAATGTGCCTTGTTCATTAACCAAATGGTCAATGCAGGGCTGTTGCCTGATACCGAAATATTAGCCAATTCACTTTCATTTTTAGCACAAAGGTGTCGGTTGCATACGGTTCTGCCCACTATACACAAGCTGTGTTCTGTTTCTGTTTCTGATCAAAAAGTGCTAAATCAAGCAATCTGCAATGTACTCATAAATGGTCTTTGGAAAGAAGGGTATAAGCATGAAGCTCGTTGGCTATTAGATATAATGTTGGAAAAAGGGTGGGTGCCCGATTCTACAACCCATAGATTATTGATTAATAGCGGTGATAGTGAAGTGTCTGCTTATGAAAAAGGTGACACACACGATGAGATTGCCAGCATACTTTCTGAGGGTTTTGGTGAACTATAACAGACATGTGCTAGCAGGTTGGCATACTGTGTTATATTCTTGAATGTAAAGAGTACATGTTATCATATTTTATACGTCTGATAATTGTCTGCATTGATTGGTTATATAACATTATTCTTGAATTGAGTATAATATACTTGTTACAAGCTATAGCTATAATTGTCTGCATTGATTGGCTGAATAATGACATCTTGGAATACACAGAGAAAATATATCCAACATCTGATCGGCAAAGCCACGACAAGAGACTTGGAATTCTAAATGGAAAACTACGAGTATGTTAACCAGTAAGAAATATGTTCTGCAAGTAACAACAAAAAAATGTAGTTTTTTGTGCCTATTTTGTTAATATGCAAGAAGTGGAAATATCAATAGTAACTAAGGTCGTGGAAGAAACATCAAAGAAGGAATTAAAGTATGTTGTGGGAAGTAGAGAAAAGAAAAAAAGATGTTGGAAGATTCGCCACAAGAAATGATGCTGCAACTGTGAGTCTGTGACAAATGAGGAAAAACTTTTGCCTCATTAAGAAAGGAAAGAAAGTCAAGATATAACACAAAGTGATGCTTTGCATGTCGATCATGGTGGTAACAATGTTATTCTGACAAAGAATGATGCTGAAATTCCAAGAGCTGAAAAAACATTGGCCTTGGAAATGACGAAGGCATTGATGAAATATCAGAAAAGAAAAACGAGAAGATAGATGTTGAAAAGAGAAACAAAAAGAAAAAGAAAACCAAAAAATCTGCTAAGAATGGTGAAGCCGGCATGTCTGCAGCTGTATCTGATCCACCTTTGAAGGTAGCAAAACCAATGAAGAAAACCAAAGAACAGCCTCTTGTTGATTACAGGACTATTGGTGCCATTCAAGCTCAGAAATTAATTTCCAAAAAAATAACATTCTTAGCAGATTTTTTGGTTTTCCTTTTACTTTTGTTTCTCTTTTCAACATCTATCTTCTCTTTTTCTTTTCATATTTGATCAATACCTTCGTCATTTCCCTGGCCAATGTTTTTTCAGCTCTTGGAATTTCAGCATCATTCTTTGTCAGTACAACATCGTCACCGACTCACCACCATGATCGACATGCAAAGCATCAATTTGTGTTATATCTTGACTTTCTTTCCTTTCTTAATGAGGCAAAAGTTTTCCTCATTTTTCACAGTTCTAGCATCATTTCTTGTGGCGGATCTTTCAACATCTTATCTTTTCTCTACTTCACACAACATCCTTTAATTCCTTCTTTGATGTTTCGTCCACGAACTCAGTTGGTTTTGATATTTTCATTTCTTGCAAAGTAACATCTGTTAAATGTAGTTTCTGAGCCTATTTTGTTGCTGAGGCTATCTAAACATTTATTTTTCAAACTGTAACATGAATCGTACATAAAGTAACTATTTAGCAGCCAGATACATCATAATTGAAATCATCTATCTTGATGCGCTTATACTGGTATGGGTTACAGGTGGCATAATATGTTGGTTGGGGATGTTGGGTGACATGTCAAAACGGGTAATTTTTGGTACGGGTCAAAATTGGACGGGTTGACCCTTTTTATAAATAATAGTGTAAAAATCGACTACAAAAGCAATATTACTATATAACTAATGTAGCGTCAAATGACGCGATCTCACGTCATTGTGGTTCTCGAAATTTTTTTTAGCCTGCTAACAAGGCCCAGCCCATGTGGTTTGTTTTTCTAAAATTTTGTAATATGTTTTGGTTATAGTGTTATACACAATTTGTGCCAGCGAGGTTCGGACCTGGTCCTTTTTCTCGGGCCGCCGCTAATTACTGAGCCATCTATATGTATGAAGTTTCTAAAAAGTTGCTAAGTGGCAAATACAATTTGTAGCGGGTTGTCGGCATTCTTATATATATAATTCAGCGTCAAGTCCTATGGAAACGTGCCAGAAATAAATAAAAAGTATGGAAACGTGCCAGAAACTAATAAAAAAACATTTTGGCTCTCAGTCAATCTGCATGTCCATTTTCTATTATTATCTGGTCCATTAGTGTAACATGTGTTGTAAACACCAATCACTTTAGTTGTAGGGCCATACATTTGCAGGCTTAATACCTATATAGGATTAAGCCATGCATAATTTTGTAAACACGCAGGCCATAACATATATATCCAGCTTCTTAGTTTGACGTACTATCGTGTTCGACCACCTTTGACATCAGGCCCGCTTTCTACTTTAAAAAAATATACCATGCAATAATCAACGTCATGAACCAACGCTCTGCCGCAACGCGGCGGACTGCCGCCCTCCTCGTTGTTATAATATAGTGGGATTGTGCATTTACTTTTAACCCATTTGCTTAAGCTATTTTTAATTTACCAGTTTGGCTTTTAGAGGTCAAACATATACCAAATCGACTTGCTCTTGAGTTATCGGGTCGAAATTGCCAAGTGCATTATGAGGGAATAGTCTAGAGTTGGTGTTTACTTATATTCCCTACGATATTGCAAACCGTTGGATTAAATGTAAATGGACGCTCCAGATCAGTCCCTCAGTTTGTAAAAAAAAATTAATCCACAAATGAACTTTTCTTATATATATATATATATATATATATATATATATATATATATATATATATATATATTTCGGTGCCTTAATCGTGGAAACATACTACAAATTTCTTTGGATAAGGCACAAGTCAGGTTGTAAATCTGATCAAGTTTCTTTCAACTTTTGCTTCTCAAATGGATTATCTATATGTCACATAGGCAAAAGTTATTTATAGATCAAACTTTTATCATAAAACACATCAAGCAATCTTAGTTAGTCATTTCTTTTTATCAAAATAAAAAAAAATAAACTTCCACCATTTTTCTTAAAACTTAAATATCTCGCAAACAGTAAATTGTCAAGCTACAAAAAAAAAAAAAAAAAAAAAAAAAAAAAAAAAAAAAACCATCGCAACGAGAATTAAATTATCTTTCTATAGACATGCATTGTTATATACTTTCGACGAATTTTTTTTTGTCAAATTTTCCGCCAAGAAAAATCATATATGATTTGTAAAAATCATATATGATTCGTTAAAATCAAATTATATATGATTCTTACGAATCATATATAATTTGTAAAAATCATATATAATTCGTAAGAATCATATATAATTTGATTTTAACGAATCATATATGATTTTTACAAAACATATATGATTTTTTTGGGCGGAAATTTAAAAAAAAAAAGTTCGTCGAAAAAAAAAAGTTTATCGAAAGTGTATAACAATGCATATCTATAGAAAGATGATTTAATTCTCGTCACGATGGTATTTTTTTTTGTAGCTTGACGATTTACCGTTTGCAAGATATTTTGTTTTTAAAAAATTTTTGGAAAATAAAAATGGGTGGCTATGATTCGTTTATTGGTTATATGACAAATATGAGATCTATATTTATCTCTTCTCATGTCGCATATTCGGCTCCTTTAAATGATCAAATAGGTAGAACTAAAATTAGTCGGCCAAATAATAATAATAATAATAATAATAATAATAATAATAATAATAATAATAATAATAATAATAATAATAATAATAATAATAATAATAATAATAATAATAATAATGGGATAAACAAGCCGAGACTCCAGCCCGACCCATAATACTTTGAGGTGAACACATTTTGACCCGTTACCTAACCAACCTGCTCCATTTTGCCACCTTGATGTAGTTGAACTAAAAGCCAGTTGATTAGTTGATGACCATGTGTTTGACATCTACAAATATAGTTGTAAAGCAAAAGCAAAAAAGTAAAAGGTGGCTTATGATGGGTACAAAAGGTTAATTTTCTACAACCAATCCTACTTGCACATAACAACCAAAATGATAAACATGGAAACGATGTTAAGCAATGTGTCATTTGATGGAAATAATGAAGAAGAAAAACAGGCTATCGAATTGTTTCAAGCAAAAGAAGAAGAAATCCAGAAGAAGAAACTCCAAATTAGGCAGAAACTCGAGCTTCAGTTAAGTCGTGCAGAAGAAGAAACTAAAAGACTGTCTCGAGTTTGGGAAGTAAGCCTGATATTCTAAGTACCAACATCATCAAGTTCAGTCATTTCAGTGTTATAACAGTATAATTTATGCTATTTGTTTCTTTGGATAATCTTCAGGAACTTGAGGTGTTAACTGATCCTGTGAGAAAAGAATTAGCCACAGTGCGAAAGAAGGTGGATGCGGTTAACCGTGAGCTCAGATCACTTGGAATAAGTTGCCAAAAGAAGGTAACGCCTCTAATTTCTTGATATCACGTGAAATATTAAAGTTCTCGGTTTTCACCTATTTACCTAGTAAAGAGTCGACTTGGATTATATTCATCTCTTAGTTGGTCGAATACGTAAAATAATAGCTTAGAATTCTCCCATAGCGTAAATTTAATGCATAAAACCTACCGTGAATTCAAACTTCATGATATGAAAACAGGAGAAAGAGTATAAGGAAGCATCCGAGGCATTACACCAAAAGAACGAAGAAAGAAACCAGCTAACAGTCGCTCTAGCTGAGGTAAAATGTGTAAATGATTTCTTGTTATAGTTTAATAAGTGAAGTTCATACTTTAATTGTGTGTTAAGTTAATTGCTCTTTAACAAATTTTCAGTTGGTGAAAGAAAGTGATAAAGCAAGGATGAAGAAACTAGAGGAGCTCAACAAGATCCTAGACCCTTCATGCTGATTATGCATATGTGATAATTAAGGGGATTTACTTGTGTATTACTGTATTTATGTTCCTTGTATGTGTGATAATTGGTTTTTATTCCGATTTATTGATTTTATTTTTATCGGCTTGTCTACTTGATTTAGACTTTTGTAACGAAATTAAGAAATCTTGAGTTTGAATCCTATATTCTGCTCTTTTCAGGTGATTTATGTTGAATGTGTTAAATATGACTACAATTACTATGGATGAACAACCAATGGATTGAGTTTCAAGCAGAATTTTTCAGCATGATAAAAATGGCCCAGGTCTGAGTTACCACCAAGTTTGGCCATTTTTTAAATTTTATTGTTTTATAAAAATGCTTAATGCATTTAATTAGACCACTATACAGTCACAAAATAAATCTATAATTTTCTAAGAAAAATTGTTATAATAGGTTGTATAACAGAAATACACTTTGGATAGTTTTGACCCGCTTAACCCATTTGACATGATATTAACTTCCACGTTCCAACTTTGCAAATGAGCATGCTTGACTTTTAAAGTCATAAGGGTACAACAATCTAGTTAACATCTCAAGGCTCATAGTCGATTGGTACCCATGTAGTGCGAGAATTCTCACGTGTCAGGTGATTGTGGGTTAAGTCCCGTCTTAGACATGTGTACGTAATAGATATATTTATGGTGTGTAGTTCTGAGATAATCAACAATCCAATCACTGTACAACAAGTTGATTTTGTGGTATTCACTTCATCCATCAACTCATGTAAAATAAGTTGATCGAAATTGTACACCACTTTTACTTATTTTCTTGTTCAACACAAATTAAGATTTCATTTTATCAGTCTTTAAAATACAAGGTTGAAGGTTGTATCTAATATAGTCATTCACACTTTTACAAAAATGTAAATCTTACTGTCACAGATTAGCATGTTTACCATAAAGGTTAATGTTTGCAACAATGTGCTCAACTTGTACAACAACTAGTTTGTTTAGTGGCACTCACTTCATCAACAACATATATAATTTCTTTTCTTGCATTAATAACTTGCTTTGTTGCCTCATTTTCTTTTGCTTCAAGGCTTTTTTGACTTGCAATTTCAAATATTTTTGTGATCATCTTAAGAAATGCATCTTCAACATTCAAATTCTCCTTTGCAGATGTTTCCATGAAATATAAATCCTCTAATTGGGCAAGACTTTGGCCGTCTTCGGCCTCTACTTCTCTCGAGTCAGCCAAATCCGATTTATTGCCAACAAGAATAATCACCATGTCGCGATTTCCATACTCTCTTAGCTCGTGTAACCATTTCCTTAAGTTTTCAAATGTTACTCTCCGTGTTATGTCATAGACCAACATTGCGCCTAACGCTCCACGATAATATGAACTTGTTATGGCTCTGAATCTAAATCAAGTAAACACTTCATCACAATCAAATTTTCAATTTATATACCGTAATGATGCGCAGAGAAAAATTGTTAATTTAACAATTTATATATTGAGAATGTAGTCATGATGAAATAATGCTATCACGTTGATCTGCAACATCACAAGAATACTACTGCCAGGATCAATACAGAACAAGTGGCATACATGGTGTGCAAATCACTTGATTAAACTCCTTAATGTAGATATTTCAAAGGCCTTAGATATTTGGACCTGTATTCAAGCCCATTGTAGAGCCGAAAAATAGCAAGCGCTACTATGTTACTCACGAGTCCTAATTAAAAGACTAGAAATTAAATTTACGGCGAGGGATAAGAATGAGGCAACTTTGCACGTTTTGGTCCTGTTTTTAAGGCTTTTCTGGTTTGGACTTTTGATCAGCGTAAAATCATGAAAGGCGCCCGCTAGTCTAGTTGGCTAATACCGGTATTGGAATAAATGACTATGTTGGACCAAGTACAACTTTTAGATATCCAAGTTTGGGGAAAATTGATCTTGTTGATCCACCAAAACCCGTGGGCTCCTTGAATGATTTTTGACGGACCAAAATTAGAGCATGTGTATGGCCACGGTTTGCCTCGCCATTTTCGACGTGGCTGGCCAAATGCCACCGCCATTTGCACGACTGCACCGCCCCTCCCTGGCCCCATTTGCAATGTGAGTCATTTATTTTATTTTTCTAGCCATTACAGCAAACTAACAGTAACATTCAACTTTTTTTAATCCCACCTTTATAAATACTACCTCCATTTAACTATTTTTCACACAACAATCTTAATTCTCTCTACCAAAAAACACACTTTCTACCAAATACACATATTTTCTACCAAAAAACAACTTCTCTCTACAAAAAATTATGGATTGTTCACTTTCACATACGGTCGATGAAATAAAAGCCGGTGTTTAGAAACTAATTTATGGGGATACCATTCGTAAGCAAGCGATTATCGACTTAGCTGTGTAGTTTGATATCGCACAAACAGTAAGATGATCTAAGTAAAGCATACGTGGAATGCAAAGATATTCTGCAAGAAAAACTAGCTTTGATTGACACCTTTTTAAAGTACGAAGCTTGGTAAGATTTGAAGATGAAAAATGCTTTGTTTAAAATGACGGGAACAATACAAGATCAAATCAGTACTAAAGTTATTTGGATGCATTCAAAAAACAAATAGACGATTGTGTAATGTTTTTTAATTTTCGTATTGATTTTGAAATTTTCGTACTATATTTTTATTTAAATGAATGAAAATTTAGTTTATTTGAAGAAAAAAAATGAAAATAAAATAAAATTATGGGGCCTAAAAACTACAAACGGCTACAAATGAGGTACTTTTGTTGTGTGAATGTGAAATGTGAAATGCAAAGTTGGCGTTGAGGTGACGAGGCGACATGCCACCGTACCTAATGCTCTTAGAGGGAAGGGTATGGTTGCATGCCAGTTGTGTGCCGTTTGTGACACCCCAGCATTTCACATTTTATATCACACACCAAATATAATGGCTCACCACTTCACCTATTTTGAGACCCATCATACCCAACTAAAACACAAATCAAAAAACAAAACCTAAAAAAAAAATAATAAAAAAAATAAAAAAAGTGAAATTGGCGCAAAATGTGAATTCAATTACTATGCAAATGGCATAAGAGGGTGAGGTGTGATAACATGCGAAATGGCATGCCATTTGGTTGCCACATAAAAAATAGCGAGCCATGAAGGTGAACACAACCCATGCTCTTATATAGATGTGATATGCACGTCACAATAAGTGATGTGCATACCACAAAATTACATTAATAAAGCAGATGACACAACATCCCATATACTTATTTGTTATGTCATATGTGCACGCATATCACCTCCCAAAAATATAAACTATATATCTCTTAAAATTGGATTCAAAACATGCAAAGTGGCCATTTCTTCCACTGTCGTAAATTTCTCTTAGAAAAGTTGTTCTGGCCACACATATAATATTGATGAACAGTTATATTTCAAATTTATCTATCAAGTGGTTCTTTTCTGTATATTTGAATACGTGATTGGTGATTATATTATTAGTTCATTTTTGTAACAAAATTAATATCGTTAATTTGCTAGGTTGTTTTCTAGTTAGGACCATGAAAAACAATATAAAACTCATGATACTATTAGTTTGTTAATGGATTATACTATACTATCTACTACTATGGTTCTTATCCAATCATGATAAATGGTTGAATCTGGAATATTTTTAAGAACATCTTATCGTAAGGATTCGTTTATACCATTGAATCAAACGACAGTTGATTAAATCTAATTTCATATATCATGCTATAAGCGCCTTACATATCGTGCATTAAAAGTTCTGATGCTTGAATGAAAGATCAGAAAGACGAAAGAAAGGGAACGTTATACGTACCTTTCTTGGCCAGCAGTGTCCCATATCTGAGCTTTGGCGATCTTATCTCCAATCTTAATATTTCGGTACGCAAACTCAACTCCAATCGTTGGCTTAGAATCAAGATGAAACTCATCTTTAGCAAACCTTGAAAGAAGATTCGATTTCCCGACTGCTGAATCCCCTATCAAAACCGTCTTAAACAAGTAATCGCACTCTTCGTCAAACGAACCACTACCCATTAATTATATTGATCTCTTCTTTTTTTTTTTTCCTCTTGTAGAACTGTAGAAGTAGAACCAAATAAGAAAATGATGTTTTAAGATCGACTTTACTATGAACTTGTTAAAGAGGTGTTTAATTTAGTGTTATAATGATACCAAGCATTTGATAAAGACATGCATGATGATAGTTGTTGACGATCGTTCCTTTGGTTATATCAAACTTGGCCCTACCTTTATATAGGATTAACTTTATGTTTAAACAGATTATAATAATATAATGTTAGGTATGTTCGAACTATATATTTTCTGGGATATTATTAGATAAGATTCCTTGTTTTGTTATCCCAAATACGATATCATAGAGTGTTTGTTAGTACGTTGCATTGGCGATCATTGGTCATTTGTTAGAAAATACAACAAAGTGACAATTTCACGAATCCATAAGTCAATGAACTGATTTGAGTTGGATAGAAAATACTTTTTTTTCCCCTTTACTTTGTCTACTTAATTATTTAGATATTAAAGTACTTAATTATTAGTCTGATTTCAATAAGATTTTCGTCACGCCATAAATTTTATTTGACCTTTTCACTTGATGCTAACTAATCGGATCTTAGAGTATCACGCTATCAACTAGTAGTATACTTAAGTCTATTTCCAAAGATTTGAATAATCCACACTTGGGCATAAACTTGTATTTATACATTTCTAGTTAATAATACACTGAAACTATACTTAAATACAATGTATGAACTCAAAGCGTGCAAATTATCCTACAAACTCATAATTATTTGCCCAATGCTAACAAAGTAATATGAGTAATTATGAATATTTTCATCATTAAGAGATTAAAAAAGTAATTTGCCCAATAACTTTTGCACTTTTGTGTTAGCTAAATGATGCTTTTTTTTTTTTTTTTTTTTTTTTTTTTTTTTTTTTTTTTTTTTTTTTTCATGACCATATTTGATGTTCAAACAACTAATACTATGGTGCAAGTGTATCATGAGACTTCATCGATCATGGCTCTTAACTGAAAAATGCCAACGTTATCGATTCGCAACAAATTAAAAAAGTATATAACAACTATTATCATTATTGATCAACTGTTATATATGTCATAGGTATATAGTTTTGGTTTTGATGTGTAAGTGTATAAAGTTATGGTGTGTAGGTGTATAAAGTTTTTTGCTCTTTACTTCAATAAGAAGCATCCTATGATTGTCATACAGCACCATCTTCAACTTTCCAAATTGCCAATTAATTATTTGACCATTAGTTTGTTCACACAATCTCGTGATTTGTATGTCACGGACTTATTACAAATATATCATTTCCGGTCTAAGGGTGGTGGCAATGGGAGCGGGGTGGGCAACGGTTTGCCCCAAACCGCCAGGAACACCACCGCCACCCCAGCGGTTTGGTCCAGCGGTGAGGTCCATCGGTGATAATAATTTCCACGGTTTGAAACAAATTGGAACGTTGGGAGTGGAAAGTTGGGAGTTAGCGTGGAAAAAAAAAAAATCCTTTTTAAATACAAAACTATACCAATTCAAATACCACATCCAATACAAATTACCACTTCATCCTCTATATTACATCCTTTACAATGTTTTCATCATCTTCTTCATCCGATGATTTACATTATCCCGCCGAGTCTTCCGAACAAATTCATTCCACGGGTAGTACTCTATCAACCTTTTTAGCCATGTACGATTCGATTGAGGACACGGCAACCTCTACCGAAACATGGGAGTCTGTCACCCGTTTTCGTGAAAAAGCTTTAGAAAATCTAAAGGATGACTATTTCGTCGAACGACCAAAGTTTGCCCACCATATTTTTCGTGATAGGTTTCGTATGAATAAAAGATTGTTTTCAAGAATTATTGGTGATATTGAAGCGAGATTCGAATGGCACGAAGAACGTCAGGTTAACATTCTAATTTTTTGTTATTTAATATTTTTATAATGTTTTCGTTATATTTTTTTAATGTTTTCGTTATAATATTTTTATAATGTTGTCGTTATAATTTTTTTATAATGTTGTCGTTATAATTTTTTTTATAATGTCCTCGTTATAATTTTTTTATAATGTTTTCGTTATAATTTTTTTTTATAGGAGAATGCCTTGATTATTTTTGCCATGCGGTTATTGAATTATATGGTCGAGAGTTCTTACGTAGGCCGACATCCCATGACATTGCACGCTTATACGAGACACATGAAGAACAACATCACAATCCTGGAATGCTTGGTAGCCTTGATTGTACATATTTCGTTTGGCGAAATTGTCCTAAACATTTTAAAGGCCAATATAAGCGAGGTGATCACCAATACCCGACTATTATGCTTGAATCCGTCGCTTCATACGATTTGTGGATTTGGCATTCGTTTTTTGGTCCTCCCGGTGCAAACAACGATATCAATGTTTTGAATCAGTCTCCATTGTATCTTAGGGAGCGAAATGAAACGACGCCAAACAGTTCATTTTCTGTAAATGGACGTCTTTACAAACGTGGATATTATCTTACCGATAGAATCTATCCTACGTATTCTACGTTTTTTAAAGCATATAAGTATCCCACTGACCCGAAGGAAAAGAGATTCAAGAAGTTACAAGAGTCTGCAAGAAAAGATGTCGAGCGAGCTTTTGGTCGTCTTAAGGCAAAATGGATGATTCTCAGTCGTCCTCTCCGGGCTATGTCGGTCGAAAAGATTCGACAAATCGTTAATACGTGTATCATATTGTGCAATATGATTTTAAAAGACGACGAGGAGGCAATATCACCGGTTCATATAATGGATCCGCCGGTCGCGCCAGTATATGACGATAGTGTACTAATGGAGTTAATCGACGAACAAATCCATTATCGTCTCTAATATGATATTACGGAGCACGTAGAGGCTCAAAACTTAGCATACCTAGATGACTAGTTTTTTTTTTTTTTTTTTTTTTTTTTTTTTTTTTTTTTTATGTAATTTTCTATTAATTATGTTTTTTTCCAAGTATTATGTATTTTTATTTTAATTATTAATGAAATATTATGTTTTTATTAAATTATTTATTTATGAAAGAATATGGAGATGAAGAGACTTAGAAAATGTTGTTTTGCGTTGTGATAAAAACTAAAAAGAATAACTAGCAATTGCATGTCTAGGGTTTCACACTCGTTTTAGGTGGTCAATTGTTAGGAGGTTTGATAATATTGACTTGTGAAATAAGCACAACTGTTCACATATGGTTCCTATATGGTTCCTAAGTAAGAATTATTAAAAATGAGATGAGATTAATCGTATGTTCGGTTTAACCTATTTGGTAGGAACCCCGATGAAAGAGTGTTCCTTCTAAAGTCGGGATAATACCGACATAAATTTAGGTTTTAGTGTGTGTGAAGATAAGGGATGAACTTGGTTCTTTATCATATAAACGTATTACTCTGTACTATTTATAATGATGCAGTTAGGGTTTTAGGAGATCTGTTGAAGATGATCAACGATTTTGGGAGACCCACGTGGGGTTCTATCCCTTGGAGGAGACACATGTGACCGCATATTCTTTGCTCTTAGTGTGAGGGAATCTTTGTACGAGGTACGAGGGTGGGCGTAATGTTAACCGCATTATATGATTTATTTATGCACATATTAGCTTCATCACACGTGTCCATAATACAGTAATGATAGAAAATAACAACTGTCAATACTCAACACAATATCAGTCAGGGTGATAAATGTTATATCATGACGAGCTTTTTTGTTTGTTTGCATGGGCTTTCTAATTGGGTCGAAATCTCTTATGTCATAAAAAACCGACGCTCTTAGCTCGACATGTGCATAGTTATATGTAATCTAGCTATCCAAGCTAGGCGACTACATAAATTGAAACAATTCCCGTACTTACACAATTAGGTAGTTGTTAGGTTATCCAACATCTAGGTGGATTTTGCATAGGTAATCGCCTTTATCTCATATGGTAGTTCATCCTTTTTATTTGCATGTTATTTCTGCATCATTTCTAGGGTGGCGATGGGGTAGTGGGTATGGTGGCAGTGATGGTGGTTGAAGAAAAGGCGTCTGGAATAGTGGATATGCGTAAAACATGGTGTTTGGATTTGAGTTTAAGTGATGTGGAAAAAAACCACAAAGATGTGAATTTTTTCCGGTTTTCCAGTTTAATCGATAGCCAGTTTAAAAAGGGCCATATTAGCGTGAAACATAAAATACATGTATTAAACAAGTAGTTTTTTCAGTACACGTACCATAATGAAATATTTGAAAAAATACACGTCTATTATATCACTTAAACCCTAAAAGATACCCCACAACTATTCCTAAAAATCTCTCCCACTCTTTAGTTGGTGTCAGCGAAGATCACCTAAAGATGAACAAGAATGAACCCAGTTGTGTTGGCTTTTGGACTCTCTTTTTGACTTTAAACTCACTACCGAAGTTATTCGTGGGAGTTTACACTCGATTCCTTTGATAACTTTTTTCCTCCAATTACTTTTTTGTTTGTGACATGCGAAACCACATTGAAGCCTCGCATCTATTGTTGAAAAAACCTATTGGAACAAACATATCCCAATCAAGATTAAGATACACTCTTACATGCTAAATAAAGACTCGTTGCCAACTCGCCTCAACTTAGACGTTAGGGGTATCGATTGACATGGATTCTCTTCGTTTTCCCTTTGGAGTCATCTTACCACCTCTTTGTGACTGCCACATGGCACGAAGTCTTTGGTTTATTGTTAAAGCTTGTTGCGGTCTAGCTTAACACTATACCCATAGCCACTGATGGTATGTTCTCTCGGAGTGATTCAACTTCTTTAAACAATAAGGAAAACCTTTACTTCGATGAGTGGTCCATACCACATCTTGGGTTATCATGCATTACCATAACTGCGTGTGATTCGATTTGGCTCCCTCTCGTCGAGATACACTTATGGAAGAACTCAAATCTCTTTCACGTCTTTGGATCACGAATAGAAGTATATAAATTTAGTTGAATTGGTTTCAATGGATTAGCGACCCTAAGCCGACTATCTAGTTCCATTATACGTAATGGGTCATGCACCTTGTTCTTTTTTCTAGCATTTTTCTAGTTTATAATAAAATACTCACATATTAAGGGATCAATCTTAACTACCCACTTTTTAGATTAGATAACAATTCATTTTATTTATTTATTTATTATTTTTTTAAAGAAATTAATATCTCTTAAACTATCTATAGATAGAAACTTTGATATACTTTCGACAAACTTTTATTTTTTTTTGTTTTTCACGTTTTTCTGTATTTTTTTTCGGTGTTGAAACTCGCATGAGAAATCACATTTGATTAAACACTAATTTGAACATTCGAATATCTAAACATGTAATAAAATGAATACAACTTTTTCTACAATATTTTAAAAGTTTCACCGTTTTCCTTTTTTGGAAACTAGACATTAATAACTTTCTAACCATATACAGAGTATAAGACATTATATTTCAAATTGTAAATTAGTCCAGTTAATTTATCAAAGTTGGATTAAACACATAAAATCACATATGATTTAACAACACATGATCTCAGTCACATGTGATTTTTACTACATGTGTTGTTATCACATGTGATTATACACGTTTCATGAATGAAAAAAACTATACAAGATTAGGGTTTTTCTCTCTCCCCTTGGGAGAGAAAAAAGAGATTCTGGCCGCCATCAAATCCCTGACCGTTCATTCCATATTACTCGATTCCTCTTGTTCATTACTCCTAGATCTATCTTCTATGATCGTTCTTAGGGGATTAAACAATTGCATTTTGAGTTTCCTTTAGAATTTTATGGGATTACGGTCGGAATGTTTTGTCTATTAACACCCTCTTTATCTTGTGGCTGATTTGTTTGGTGAGACAGCACGTCTTGCTGCTATTGGAAACCTATCACTTTTGTTTTAGGGTTTTGGATTGATTGATCTGTTTGATTAATTTATCCAATCATGTTTTGGAATCTTGTTTCTTACAGATTCGATTGGAGGCGTGGCTTGTTTCAGCCGCGGTTATTATCAAGACCCTTATTGTTGTTAGGGTTTCATGCGTATTAGCCCTAGATTGTTTTGATTTAGGGTTTTGATCGTTTGTTTTACCTTAGATCTATTGAATTGACTGGATTGGTTCTTGAGTTGCCGGAGGGGTGAGGTCTAATCATGCATACTCGAGGCCCTGGTTGGCCTTGTGCATGTGTTTGGATGTATGGAATGTATATTACAAATCTCCTACATGTATTGACTCTTTGTTCGTCTTTATGAAAGTTATCCGCGAAGGCTATTTGGAATTGGCTTCAATATTAGATTTCAGACTCAAGTGAACTGGAGCAATTGTTTGGCCTATTCATACCAGCTATGGCGATGGAGTGGCTATTCGGTTGGTGAGTTCCTTGCCTGCTATTGGCTGTCTAGAAAGTTAGTTATTGCTTCTTTCTTTGTTAGTAATAAGAATGGTTGTGTCATTCTTTATTAGTGGTTTAGTTACTAGCTTGTTGTAAGCTTGTGCATGAGTTTAGTTTTTCATTATCATGTCGTTTGGTTTGTTGCACTATGGTGCACTCTTATTTCCCATGTAACGGGCTGGGTTGTTGGATTTCACCTGCACCTTTTATACTTCAACGATTTTTGGTGTAATACATTTATCGGGAAAATCCTTTACCCAAAAAGTTTCATCAATGAACCACTATAATCTATAATTCGAATGCAATGTATGATATATTGTTGAAAAGCCATAATGCGTGTTTTTTATTGCAAAAAAGGAAAATGTTTTTGATTTATAGACAAATACTTATTTTAGTTTTAGTACAAATGTTTAGTGTTCGAACTTCGTTATTAGTGTTAAATCGGATGTGATATGTCATGTGAATTTTAATACCGAAACTAGAACGTGTAAAAAGTGACAAAAAAAAGTTTGTTGAAAGTATATCAAAGTTTCCGTCTATATAAAAATAATTAAAATCTCGTCGTAACGGTATAATTTGCTTTGTCTAACGATAAACGGTTCATAATATATTTAAATAATAAAAAATAAGTGTAATTGAATTTTAATTTTAATATTAATTACTCTTTTCTTTTCTTTTTTTCTCAATAGAAAAATGAATGACTCCCTTAATATGTTTAAAAACTTAAAGTTTGTTATTTGTTACTAGTTATAATGCCTGCGCACGCGCGGGTTTTTTTTTTAAATTTTTTTGAATCATATATTTTTATTTATTAAAAAATAAAAATTTATTAAAAAATAAATAATTTAATATTTGTTTTGTTTGATTTATAATGTTTAATTATAGTTTTTTATTATTAAAAATAGTTATTTAAAAATTCTAATCATATTGTTAATTGCATCTTATCTATATTTTTTGTATTTATCTTCTAATTGTGTTATGAATAAATATAAAATGTTACCTAATAAGAAAATAATTTTTTTAAAATAAAAGTATTACTATACATTTCTAAACCATGAGGCAATTGTTTTAAACTCATGACATTTTGAAACTCTCATGTAACAGAACACACATGTTTCTTTAACAAATATACAGACATGTAGATCTTTGGTACTTTTAACTTGAAAAATTAAACAAAAAATTACTACACATTTCCCATATGAACACATTATTGTACATTTACCATATGAATGAACCATGAGGCAATTGTACTAAACTCACAACCTTGTGAAATTATCATGTTACAGAACACATATGTTGCTTTAACAGACACACAAACATGTAGCATCTTACGCCTAATGGGCAGGCTTCCGAGCTATGCATTGTTGACACATCAAAAAGGAAGCATTGAAAAAGGGTAAAGATTCATTTACAGATCAAACAACTGCTTCATTTTTTAATAAAACTTCAAATTTAGCATCTTACGGGTCACATTGTTAAGGTAATGAATGACAAACGATGTTTTTTGCGCCAGAGTAGTCTTATTTTCCTCGGCCACCTGCAAATTGACAATGTAGAAAAAGAGTTTAGTGGAAACTTAGTGTCATTTATTTTCGTGTGTGTCCATAAGAACCTGCAGTGAAGGAAGCATATCCACACAAATTACAGCCTAAAAATAAGAAAAGGTATGTTTTTTTTTAATAAATTTTGGATAACAGTCCTATAAAGGAGTTATTCTAAACAATAACACCAAACAACCCTTATAAGGAGTTACTCTCATAAGTAATACCAAACAGCCCCTGTAAGCACTAACCTATTGTACACATTAAAACAATCAAATTATTCATCTTGAAACTTAGTAACTTTTTCAAATGCAACTATGACCAAAACATGAACCGTGAATACAAACAAATTGTGCTTTGTTCTATTTCAGATGATTCAAACAAAAACAGGAATGCGTCAACATTGTAAGTCATCGTAAGTATATTAAGATACTAATTCCTAAATCATTTTTATATAAAGGTTCACAGATTATTATTTAAAAAAAAAAAAAAAGTTGCCTTTGAAACTGTAATTAACACATATATGATTTATCTTTTTTTTACATAACTTTTTTGACAAAAGTGTTTGTGGCTCTCTCTCTCAAGTACTATGGACGATTTTTTTCTTCTAAACCCTTACCTTCTCATAAACGAATTTTAATCTTCAATCTTGTTCTTGTTCCTTTAACGATCATGTTTCTAACAAATTAACTGTGTTTAATTGTGTTGTTAACATTATTTTTATTGGGATTCAGACCTGATTGGATTAGGGTTTCGTTTTTCTTAGGGGTTTAGTTTAATCGCTGCTTAGTCTTAGGGTTTTTAGGGTATCGCTAATCTGCTCTCCTATTTTGTTGCGATCTCATGATGGAAGTCGGTTAGTGTGTGCTGGGTATTTAATTCATGCCTCAACCTTGTTGAGGCCATCGTTTCTTTGAAGGTTTGCCGTGGTCCTTCTTGTTTTTATTGCGATCGTTATTTCTAGGTTTTTAGGGTTTTCTCGTTTGCTTTTTTAAGTCGATTATGGAGAGAGTGGGTGTTCCGAATGTTAATATGGATGATGTTGATTGTTTACAAGCTGCTAATGTTGATTTGTCGAAGGTGACTATGAGGAAACATAAGAAGCCTAAGGGTTCATTTAGTGAGCATGTGGTTATTAAGGAATCGGTGGTCACTACTGGTCCTAATACGGAGGTTAACTCTATTCAAAGTAATCATGACTTTATTAAAGGGGTGTTGGGGGTCTCGCTTAAATCAGCCTTGGACATTGATGTATTTCTTAAGGAGCTTGAAGCGGGCAAACGTCCGACATGGCCTAGTTTGGATAGTGAAACTCAATCACAGGTGTATGAGGCTATGTGTGGCTTATGTGAGGCTTATGGGATTGACATGAAGAATGATAATACTAAATCTGATGTGAATGACATAGATAATACATCTAATGTTAATGTGGATGCGAATATTCAAACTACACAAAACTCTACTGCTGAGGCTGTTTGTGAAGGTGTTAATGTGTCTATTCCACGTAGAGTAGTAGAAAAGGTTAGTACCCGTCTTGAACACACTCTTTATGGCTACTTTATTGGTAATAGAATGGCGTTTCCAGTGGTTGAATACTATGCTAGAAATAATTGGGCTAAGTATGGTTTGAAAAAGATCATGATGAATGCTAAAGGTTTTTTCTTTTTTAAATTTGATACTCAAGCCGGTTTAGAATCCGTTTTGGAAGATGGCCCTTGGATGATACGTAAATCTCCAATCATTCTCAAGCAATGGTCTATTGATACTAGATTATGTAAGGAAGAGCTGACACGTATCCCGATATGGGTTAAATTGCATGATGTGCCTATCCAAGTTTTTGAAGATGATGGTATTAACTTGATTGCTTCTTTTATTGGCAAACCTATTATGTTGGATTCGTACACAAGCTCTATGTGTAAGGATTCTTGGGGTAAAAGTAGTTTTGCTCGATGTTTAATTGAAGTGGGTTCAGAGGATGAGCTAGTGGAAGTTATCACTATTGGGGTCCCATCTCTTACAGGGGATGGGTTTACTAAAGAATCTATCCGAATAGAGTATGAGTGGAGGCCTCCTAGGTGCACATCATGTAAGATTTTTGGGCACATCTATGAGCATTGTACTAAAAAGGAGATTCCTCCTCCTGTTGTTACTAATGCAAATGTGGTTACTACTGCTACTATGCATGCTAATGATGATTTCCAAAAGGTGAGTCGTAAGAAGAAAAAAGGTAAAGCCCAGTCAGGTATAGGGAGTCAGGTTGGTACTTCTGTCAAACAGTCTGTCAGGTATGTGCCAAAGAAGACTACTAGTGAACCAAAAAAGGGAGCTACTAGTAATGTGTCTACATCGTCATCTATGTTGAAGTCTAAAGGTCCCCAAGTGTCTACATCCAATCCTTATGATGTTTTAGCTACTGATGAAGATGGTGATGATGATTGTGTTGATAACAGGTTTAATGAATCGGCTAATTTATTTCCTTGCTTTGCTAAAGGTGGAAGTTCTTCTTTCACGGATGCTGCTGGTTAGCTTGTTTTGTCTTGTTTCTTGTTATAGGTTCATTTTGATTCTAGAGTTGTTAAGAGCTTTTGGCATGTCATAAGCTCTAGTTTAGTTGTCTTTCAAGCTGTGTTAGCTTGTAACACCCCCATTTTTAAAGTTTATCGCAGCGGAAAAGTAATTTGGGTGTTACGGTGAGGATCGAAGTTTTAACCAATAAAACGGTTTAAAAGAAACATTTTGAAAGTCATTTGTCATTTAAATGATAATTTTTATAAAAATGAATCATTTGATTTAAAATCTTATGAAAAGATATAAAGGCTTGTAAAAATGACAAATTTGATTTTTACACCATTTTAATTTATCAGAGTAATAAATGCCCACTCCGTGTGTGACATTTCAAAAATTTCATGTCATTATTTTACTATTTACAATTACTAATTATCTTATTTTAAGTAAATTAGATTTACCGATAGAGTTTAACCGTGTACGTCGTGACACGTACCTGTAATTTTTTTTTATTATTATCATTATTATTTTTTTCTTTTCTTTCCGGACTTATTTTATAATAAATTATAATCGTTATTACTCATATTTCATTTTTAAACTTTTCTTTTGAACTCATTTGATTTGAAAACGATAAATTATCTCGCAATGAGTGAAAAACTACCCACAGCGCGTACTGACATGATAATAATTAATTTTATATTTAATTATCATAAATTATTTTAATAAACATATTAAAATAAGTTATTTATTATTTTATAAAAACGTTTTCTATAAATGCAAATTTTTAGGTTTCTTTTATATTTTTACGGACCAAGCATACCCGTGATACCATGTATACACTTAAAAAGAAAACAAAATAGGATAACCTAACAATTTTAATTTCATTTTATTATTGGATCGGATATTATTATTTTGGAACGGGTTTGGTTTGAGAAGATATTTGGTTATTTAAGTTTCGGGTTTGGTCCGTGTATTGACACCGGGCTACTAAATCCCCAACACCTATTATTATTATTATTATTATTATTTAAAAAGTTTATTATTTTTTTTAGAGTAATTACTTAAAAATCGTCCTTGTGCCTGCATTTTTGATAAGCAACACACAACCATCACCAATATTTCACCAACTCTCTCTCTTCTTTTAAACATAACACCACCGCCACCCTTATTCCACCATAGCGTCGCCACCACCACCCTCACACTAAAAACAACACCACCATCTTCACCATCTTTTCGAGATCTATCTTTTGGTACCAACCACGCGCTCTAACTCCCACCCTAACACCTATTTCGAATCGAAATCACCACGTTATCACCACCTACACCATCTTTCCTCTTGGGTTTTTGGTTGTGACGCGAGTTTGATACTCGGTTTGTACTTTGGGTCGCGTTTGGTTTTGGTTGTGGCTCGTTGGAGCTTGGCCGAGACCCATGGTCTCGGTGTGACTAGGCTCGTTTGGTTCGAGTTAACCACCGCCACACCACCGGCCACCTTGCTGCCACACCTACGCCGCCGTCACCACCGTTCCTCTCCACCTCTTGGTATGTCAACTCGTAAATCCCGTCTTGTGCTATTTTTGTTTCCTTAATTTGATTTAATTTCGATTGTTGCATGTGATGGATCTTGCGTGATTAGGACTAGATTGGGTTGATGTTCAATTGAACAAATTAGATGGTTATATGTGATATTAGAGGTATTGTGATTGTATTTTTGAGTTGAAAATGGTTTTTGGTGCACATTGAAACAAGTAAAATTCGTGCAGATTCTGCGACACGCAAATCGAGGTCTGAAATTTTGTAAAAATTGATTTTTGATTTGATATTGTGAAAGAGCTTATTTTCTTGTTCGTTTTGGTAATTTGAACGTCCCGTAACTCCTAATAACGAAGAAGTTATGGTCGAATGAAGTTTAGAAAATTTATAAATCTCCAAACAGCAACTAGCTAAATATTTGAATCAGACCAGATTCGAAAATGGCGATTTTGAGCACTTTTGGAGCCGTTTCAGCCTTCCGGCAAAACACGAAAGTTGTTCGGATCAACGTTTTACATGAAATCTCTTTGAAGTCAAAACTGTGAAAATGGGTTCCAACGGGTCAAAACTGGAAGTCAAACTTCTGGAATTTTGTTAAAAAGTCAAACGTTCAGCAAAAATTCTTGTAAGGGCAAAAAGGTCATTTTCTGTTCTGTTTCGGCTTTTCGCCAAAACTGAAAAGTTGTTCAAAATAATGTTTCGCTTTTATCATGTAAACTTCATAATTTATCGAGTTAAAAAGAATAAACTACACTATGTGCCGATATATACATAATTGTATACTTTATGTAGTATTTTTATAAAAAGTCAAAGTAAAGGTCAAACTTGTGTTTAAATTGACGTTAACACGTCGTATGGGTTAAAATAGGTAATAAACTATCGTGATTAATATTTTCGAGAAATGTAAATATTCCGAGACTGTTGGTCGATATAAATGGAAAGACTAAAAATAGTAATTTTTACTAAGTGTCAAATGTAATTTATAAAAAGGTGATAAATGACTAAGTCATTTACTTGATAATTATTGAGTATAAAATACTTAAGTGATGAAAATATGAATTGGTAATAAACTTCCTAAAAATGGTGATTGTCCGAGATTTGTAACTTTACAAAAATAAAAGTTTCTAAAATGAAGTTCTTAAATGAAATGTTCGTAACTTAATTACGTGGGGTATTTGGGGATTTAGTCACGCAAGTAAGTTCTCATCACATGTATATAATCAGTATATATATAAGATATCGTCATGACGATGTACGCATCGTCCAACGTAATTTTCGACTTCGTAACTTAGTGACTATATTTTTAGGTCGTGATCGCGTACTTGGATTTCGCGTTAAGTTTTATTGGTTGATCCTCGACTTTGATCAAGGTGAGTTCATAGCCTCGCTTTTACTTACTTCAATTGTTTTATAAACCTCGCGAGGGGGATACATGCTAGTTTTTACAAACCGAATACAAGTATTAATTTTTGGTATGCTGGACCCGATTATATGATTATAGTGATTGAATGCTTCTTGCCAATTAAGTCCCCACCATGAAACCGTTAATTCCGTTGGAAACGCTATTATTATGGATATGCATATTAGGCTTAGCCGGCTTTGACTGGGTACGGTCACATAATCTTGAGAGTTTGGGGTAAACTGGCAATTTTTACCTCGGGGCACAAAATCATGGTTAAGGTTTCGGTTTCATAATTCTCAATACTATAAATCTTATTTCCCGACTTGTATTTGTTACATGTCAACTTAAATTATGGGCGTATAACAACGTAGCCCATCGTATTTTAAACTGGATTATCTTGTATTCAAATGATTACTTATTAAACTCTATGGATTCACTCAACCTTTGTGTTGACTTTTTAGCATGTATTTTCTCAGGTATTATTTGGCTAACTGAGCATTGGGAGCAATCGGAGTCGCGTGGATATCAAATATTGGAAGACTTGTTTTCTACACATTCGATAAATTTTTATCTTTAAAATATACATATGTGTCATGTTTTAATTCTTGTAACTTAATTTTTAAATAGAAATTGTTGGGACCTTTGTACTCTGATTTATCAAATCGAATGTGACATTTTATTAAACGTGTCTTTTGAGGTCGTTTTATGTAACTTTTGTGTATGATCTATGAAGTGACACCCAAATTGGTATTCCGCTGCGTTGTAAATTTTGGGGGTGTTATAGAATGGTATCAGAGCATTAGTTATAGAGAAATAGGTCGTTTTCAAAACCTAAACTATAACTATTTTTCAAAATTTTTATTTTTTAGTCTTTCACCATTGTTCGATATCCGCGCACGCTTGCTCCCAGGTAGGGCTGGCATAACAGGTTACACGAACCTGTTAAGACACGAACCTGTTAAGGTCAAACACGAACACGACCTGTTAGCTTATCGTGTCATTTTTATCAAACACGAACACGACACGAAAATAAACATGTTAACCTGTTAAGACCTGTTAAGAACCTGTTAACATGCATATTAGGATTTTAGGGTTTCTTTTTTTCTTTTCTTTTCTTTATTTTTTTATTCACAAATCATTGATATTCACAAGTTTCATCGAAACACAGATTCATCAAAACACAAGTTTCCATCAATTATTGATATTCACAAATCCATCAATTATTGATATTCACAAATTCGTCAAAACACAGATGCATCGAAACACAAATCCATCAATTATTGATATTCACAAGTTTCCGATTCACAGGTTAAGAACCACAGATTCATCAAATCGAACAAAAGAAAAAGAAAAAAAATCCAACAACAAATCGAACCACCGATTCATCAAATCGAACCACAGATTCATCAAATCGAACAAAAGAAAAAAAAAAAAATCCAACAACAACAAATCGAACAAAACATCAAAACATCCACCTTTGTCTTGATTTCTTGAACCGGATCTTGAAAACTTTGTCTTGATTTACTTGCGTTTGTGTTTGAGTGATTCGGTTATGAATTTGGTGATGAATCTTTGATATTCGGTTATGAATTTGGTGATGAATCCTTGAAGACACGAACCTGATTCGGTTATGAATTTGGAGTTAATGATGATGGTGGGTGATGACTTGAGGTTTGATATTGTTGTGGGAGAGAATGAGAGATAAGATAGATGGGGGCGGACAAATATTTAGGGTTAGGATTTTGGAACTTATATATACCAACATCATAACAGGTCACTAACAGGTCTTAACAGGTCTGACCTGTTAAGACACGAAAATTAACAGGTCTTAACAGGTCTGACCTGTTAAGACACGAAACCTGTTAAGGTCAAACACGAAACCTGTTAAGAACAGGTCGTGTCGTGTCGTGTTAACAGGTTTCGTGTCAAAATTGCCAGCCCTACTCCCAGGTAACTTATATGCTCTATTTTGCATCCATACTTCTATTATATGACTAATGAATATATCTCCTAGTCATTATTTCGCTCTCTCATGCCTATCTTATGATGTCATACTATATACTTTATATCGGTCGGTTATTTATACCCTGAGCACTCCGATTATCAAATACTTTATAATTTTTTTTATTTTCTCCCTCAAACGTCGATACTAGTATTGTTTAAAGATACCTGTACATATATCTGTTACTCTCTTCTCAAATCCTTACACATGTGTGTAGTACTATGATATGTATTAATGAGTTCGTTTACTTTAACCTTCGTGTATGTTGTTTTCGTTATCCATTGTTTTGAAATCTTCCAATTGATGGGAGTACGACCTTAACTTGTCATCTCAAATCGTGTCATCCTTTGGCACTTACCTTTGCGAATGAGATTGACTAATGTCATATTATTATTCTCGTTACTTCTTCTTATGATTTTGATGAATCATATCGTTAATTTGACATCCTTTTATTTATTTTAGTACTTGATCTTGCAGTGTATTTTTTTTGTGATGGACATACTTAAGTAGGATGATTTATAATCGTCTTATTGAAATGAATTGGGACGCTTCTTCATTTGAATAAGGAAATTATAAACCGCCGAACCATAAATTCATAAATCTTCACTTACATGGATCGGGACGCCTCTTTATGTAAGTGACGAGTTATGAATGAGTGGGCTTATGTGTATCTACCATAGCGTGTGTACGAATCATTTTTTTTGGGCTATGAACTCCTCTCGACTCGTAATTTGTTACGTTGATTTTTTCCGATTTTGTATCAACCGCCGCGAGCTTGATAAGCTAATAGTAATGTACTATTATCCGCTTCTACGAATTGACGACTTGATAAATTCCTTGTCTCTTATTGTCCTATCGCCAACACTTTTGTTCTATCCTTTCCTTTCAGGACCCTCACGACATTCTATTCGTTCCCTCATACCATCACTTACACATTAGGTGATTTCTATCACTTATTCTATCTTCGTTGCTATCTTGTTACCTTGTCAAAATCCCGAGCACAAAATGCATTAAGAACCTCCATGGACTTCTATAAAATTTTATGCGTCTTTATGAAAATTTTACAAATACTTCACAAGTGTTTAAATTACCAAAAATAACCTTCTTAAGTTAAAGAGTCGGTTCTAACCAACCCTCTTTTGTAAAAACCATAACTAAATTTTTAATGACACCATGCCCTATCTTTCAAATTCATATTTTATACATCACATTTTAATCACGTCTTAAGGATATGACCAATTTAAACCTCGTTTCAACTAATGATTCCTAGAGATTTGAAAATAGACATTCTACAATTACAACCTTAAACCCGAGTTTCAACATGGTTTTTATACATGCTTACATACCAAAAATCTTTAAAACGACAAAAAAAAAAATGATTAAGAAGAATTGAGCGCCGGGACGTCGCTCTCTTAAGGGGTACGTGCTGTGACATTTCAAAAATTTCATGTCATTATTTTACTATTTACAATTACTAATTATCTTATTTTAAGTAAATTAGATTTACCGATAGAGTTTAACCGTGTACGTCGTGACACGTACCTGTAATTTTTTTTTATTATTATCATTATTATTTTTTTCTTTTCTTTCCGGACTTATTTTATAATAAATTATAATCGTTATTACTCATATTTCATTTTTAAACTTTTCTTTTGAACTCATTTGATTTGAAAACGATAAATTATCTCGCAAGGAGTGAAAAACTACCTACAGCGCGTACTGACATGATAATAATTAATTTTATATTTAATTATCATAAATTATTTTAATAAACATATTAAAATAAGTTATTTATTATTTTATAAAAACGTTTTCTATAAATGCAAATTTTTAGGTTTCTTTTATATTTTTACGGACCAAGCATACCCATGATACCATGTATACACTTAAAAAGAAAACAAAATAGGATAACCTAACAATTTTAATTTCATTTTATTATTGGATCGGATATTATTATTTTGGAACGGGTTTGGTTTGAGAAGATATTTGGTTGTTTAAGTTTCGGGTTTGGTCCGTGTATTGACACCGGGCTACTAAATCCCCCAACACCTATTATTATTATTATTATTTAAAAAGTTTATTATTTTTTTTAGAGTAATTACTTAAAAATCGTCCTTGTGCCTGCATTTTTGATAAGCAACACACAACCATCACCAATATTTCACCAACTCTCTCTCTTCTTTTAAACATAACACCACCGCCACCCTTATTCCACCATAGCGTCGCCACCACCACCCTCACACTAAAAACAACACCACCATCTTCACCATCTTTTCGAGATCTATCTTTTGGTACCAACCACGCGCTCTAACTCCCACCCTAACACCTATTTCGAATCGAAATCACCACGTTATCACCACCTACACCATCTTTCCTCTTGGGTTTTTGGTTGTGACGCGAGTTTGATACTCGGTTTGTACTTTGGGTCGCGTTTGGTTTTGGTTGTGGCTCGTTGGAGCTTGGCCGAGACCCATGGTCTCGGTGTGACTAGGCTCGTTTGGTTCGAGTTAACCACCGCCACACCACCGGCCACCTTGCTGCCACACCTACGCCGCCGTCACCACCGTTCCTCTCCTCCTCTTGGTATGTCAACTCGTAAATCCCGTCTTGTGCTATTTTTGTTTCCTTAATTTGATTTAATTTCGATTGTTGCATGTGATGGATCTTGCGTGATTAGGACTAGATTGGGTTGATGTTCAATTGAACAAATTAGATGGTTATATGTGATATTAGAGGTATTGTGATTGTATTTTTGAGTTGAAAATGGTTTTTGGTGCACATTGAAACAAGTAAAATTCGTGCAGATTCTGCGACACGCAAATCGAGGTCTGAAATTTTGTAAAAACTGATTTTTGATTTGATATTGTGAAAGAGCTTATTTTCATGTTCGTTTTGGTAATTTGAACGTCCCGTAACTCCTAATAACGAAGAAGTTATGGTCGAATGAAGTTTAGAAAATTTATAAATCTCCAAACAGCAACTAGCTAAATATTTGAATCAGACCAGATTCGAAAATGGCGATTTTGAGCACTTTCGGGGCCGTTTCAGCCTTCCGGCAAAACACGAAAGTTGTTCGGATCAACGTTTTACATGAAATCTCTTTGAAGTCAAAACTGTGAAAATGGGTTCCAACGGGTCAAAACTGGAAGTCAAACTTCTGGAATTTTGTTAAAAAGTCAAACATTCAGCAAAAATTCTTGTAAGGGCAAAAAGGTCATTTTCTGTTCTGTTTCGGCTTTTCGCCAAAACTGAAAAGTTGTTCAAAATAATGTTTCGCTTTTATCATGTAAACTTCATAATTTATCGAGTTAAAAAGAATAAACTACACTATGTGCCGATATATACATAATTGTATACTTTATGTAGTATTTTTATAAAAAGTCAAAGTAAAGGTCAAACTTGTGTTTAAATTGACGTTAACACGTCGTATGGGTTAAAATAGGTAATAAACTATCGTGATTAATATTTTCGAGAAATGTAAATATTCCGAGACTGTTGGTCGTTATAAATGGAAAGACTAAAAATAGTAATTTTTACTAAGTGTCAAATGTAATTTATAAAAAGGTGATAAATGACTAAGTCATTTACTTGATAATTATTGAGTATAAAATACTTAAGTGATGAAAATATGAATTGGTAATAAACTTCCTAAAAATGGTGATTGTCCGAGATTTGTAACTTTACAAAAATAAAAGTTTCTAAAATGAAGTTCTTAAATGAAATGTTCGTAACTTAATTACGTGGGGTATTTGGGGATTTAGTCACGCAAGTAGGTTCTCATCACATGTATATAATCAGCATATATATAAGATATCGTCATGACGATGTACGCATCGTCCAACGTAATTTTCGACTTCGTAACTTAGCGACTATATTTTTAGGTCGTGATCGCGTACTTGGATTTCGCGTTAAGTTTTATTGGTTGATCCTCGACTTTGATCAAGGTGAGTTCATAGCCTCGCTTTTACTTACTTCAATTGTTTTATAAACCTCGCGAGGGGGATACATGCTAGTTTTTACAAACCGAATACAAGTATTAATTTTTGGTATGCTGGACCCGATTATATGATTATAGTGATTGAATGCTTCTTGCCAATTAAGTCCCCACCATGAAACCGTTAATTCCGTTGGAAACGCTATTATTATGGATATGCATATTAGGCTTAGCCGGCTTTGACTGGGTACGGTCACATAATCTTGAGAGTTTGGGGTAAACTGGCAATTTTTACCTCGGGGCACAAAATCATGGTTAAGGTTTCGGTTTCATAATTCTCAATACTATAAATCTTATTTCCCGACTTGTATTTGTTACATGTCAACTTAAATTATGGGCATATAACAACGTAGCCCATCGTATTTTAAACTGGATTATCTTGTATTCAAATGATTACTTATTAAACTCTATGGATTCACTCAACCTTTGTGTTGACTTTTTAGCATGTATTTTCTCAGGTATTATTTGGCTAACTGAGCATTGGGAGCAATCGGAGTCGCGTGGATATCAAATATTGGAAGACTTGTTTTCTACACATTCGATAAATTTTTATCTTTAAAATATACATATGTGTCATGTTTTAATTCTTGTAACTTAATTTTTAAATAGAAATTGTTGGGACCTTTGTACTCTGATTTATCAAATCGAATGTGACATTTTATTAAACGTGTCTTTTGAGGTCGTTTTATGTAACTTTTGTGTATGATCTATGAAGTGACACCCAAATTGGTATTCCGCTGCGTTGTAAATTTTGGGGGTGTTATAGAATGGTATCAGAGCATTAGTTATAGAGAAATAGGTCGTTTTCAAAACCTAAACTATAACTATTTTTCAAAATTTTTATTTTTTAGTCTTTCACCATTGTTCGATATCCCCGCACGCTTGCTCTCAGGTAACTTATATGCTCTATTTTGCATCCATACTTCTATTATATGACTAATGAATATATCTCCTAGTCATTATTTCGCTCTCTCATGCCTATCTTATGATGTCATACTATATACTTTATATCGGTCGGTTATTTATACCCTGAGCACTCCGATTATCAAATACTTCATAATTTTTTTTATTTTCTCCCTCAAACGTCGATACTAGTATTGTTTAAAGATACCTGTACATATATCTGTTACTCTCTTCTCAAATCCTTACACATGTGTGTAGTACTATGATATGTATTAATGAGTTCGTTTACTTTAACCTTCGTGTATGTTGTTTTCGTTATCCATTGTTTTGAAATCTTCCAATTGATGGGAGTACGACCTTAACTTGTCATCTCAAATCGTGTCATCCTTTGGCACTTACCTTTGCGAATGCGATTGACTAATGTCATATTATTATTCTCGTTACTTCTTCTTATGATTTTGATGAATCATATCGTTAATTTGACATCCTTTTATTTATTTTAGTACTTAATCTTGCTGTGTATTTTTTTTGTGATGGACATACTTAAGTAGGATGATTTATAATCGTCTTATTGAAATGAATTGGGACGCTTCTTCATTTGAATAAGGAAATTATAAACCGCCGAACCATAAATTCATAAATCTTCACTTACATGGATCGGGACGCCTCTTTATGTAAGTGACGAGTTATGAATGAGTGGGCTTATGTGTATCTACCATAGCGTGTGTACGAATCATTTTTTTTGGGCTATGAACTCCTCTCGACTCGTAATTTGTTACGTTGATTTTTTCCGATTTTGTATCAACCGCCGCGAGCTTGATAAGCTAATAGTAATGTACTATTATCCGCTTCTACGAATTGACGACTTGATAAATTCCTTGTCTCCTATTGTCCTATCGCCAACACTTTTGTTCTATCCTTTCCTTTCAGGACCCTCACGACATTCTATTCGTTCCCTCATACCATCACTTACACATTAGGTGATTTCTATCACTTATTCTATCTTCGTTGCTATCTTGTTACCTTGTCAAAATCCCGAGCACAAAATGCATTAAGAACCTCCATGGACTTCTATAAAATTTTATGCGTCTTTATGAAAATTTTACAAATACTTCACAAGTGTTTAAATTACCAAAAATAACCTTCTTAAGTTAAAGAGTCGGTTCTAACCAACCCTCTTTTGTAAAAACCATAACTAAATTTTTAATGACACCATGCCCTATCTTTCAAATTCATATTTTATACATCACATTTTAATCACGTCTTAAGGATATGACCAATTTAAACCTCGTTTCAACTAATGATTCCTAGAGATTTGAAAATAGACATTCTACAATCACAACCTTAAACCCGAGTTTCAACATGGTTTTTATACATGCTTACATACCAAAAATCTTTAAAACGACAAAAAAAAAAAAATGATTAAGAAGAATTGAGCGCCGGGACGTCGCTCTCTTAAGGGGTACGTGCTGTGACATTTCAAAAATTTCATGTCATTATTTTACTATTTACAATTACTAATTATCTTATTTTAAGTAAATTAGATTTACCGATAGAGTTTAACCGTGTACGTCGTGACACGTACCTGTAATTTTTTTTTATTATTATCATTATTATTTTTTTCTTTTCTTTCCGGACTTATTTTATAATAAATTATAATCGTTATTACTCATATTTCATTTTTAAACTTTTCTTTTGAACTCATTTGATTTGAAAACGATAAATTATCTCGCAATGAGTGAAAAACTACCCACAGCGCGTACTGACATGATAATAATTAATTTTATATTTAATTATCATAAATTATTTTAATAAACATATTAAAATAAGTTATTTATTATTTTATAAAAACGTTTTCTATAAATGCAAATTTTTAGGTTTCTTTTATATTTTTACGGACCAAGCATACCCGTGATACCATGTATACACTTAAAAAGAAAACAAAATAGGATAACCTAACAATTTTAATTTCATTTTATTATTGGATCGGATATTATTATTTTGGAACGGGTTTGGTTTGAGAAGATATTTGGTTATTTAAGTTTCGGGTTTGGTCCGTGTATTGACACCGGGCTACTAAATCCCCCAACACCTATTATTATTATTATTATTTAAAAAGTTTATTATTTTTTTTAGAGTAATTACTTAAAAATCGTCCTTGTGCCTGCATTTTTGATAAGCAACACACAACCATCACCAATATTTCACCAACTCTCTCTCTTCTTTTAAACATAACACCACCGCCACCCTTATTCCACCATAGCGTCGCCACCACCACCCTCACACTAAAAACAACACCACCATCTTCACCATCTTTTCGAGATCTATCTTTTGGTACCAACCACGCGCTCTAACTCCCACCCTAACACCTATTTCGAATCGAAATCACCACGTTATCACCACCTACACCATCTTTCCTCTTGGGTTTTTGGTTGTGACGCGAGTTTGATACTCGGTTTGTACTTTGGGTCGCGTTTGGTTTTGGTTGTGGCTCGTTGGAGCTTGGCCGAGACCCATGGTCTCGGTGTGACTAGGCTCGTTTGGTTCGAGTTAACCACCGCCACACCACCGGCCACCTTGCTGCCACACCTACGCCGCCGTCACCACCGTTCCTCTCCTCCTCTTGGTATGTCAACTCGTAAATCCCGTCTTGTGCTATTTTTGTTTCCTTAATTTGATTTAATTTCGATTGTTGCATGTGATGGATCTTGCGTGATTAGGACTAGATTGGGTTGATGTTCAATTAAACAAATTAGATGGTTATATGTGATATTAGAGGTATTGTGATTGTATTTTTGAGTTGAAAATGGTTTTTGGTGCACATTGAAACAAGTAAAATTCGTGCAGATTCTGCGACACGCAAATCGAGGTCTGAAATTTTGTAAAAACTGATTTTTGATTTGATATTGTGAAAGAGCTTATTTTCATGTTCGTTTTGGTAATTTGAACGTCCTGTAACTCCTAATAACGAAGAAGTTATGGTCGAATGAAGTTTAGAAAATTTATAAATCTCCAAACAGCAACTAGCTAAATATTTGAATCAGACCAGATTCGAAAATGGCGATTTTGAGCACTTTCGGGGCCGTTTCAGCCTTCCGGCAAAACACGAAAGTTGTTCGGATCAACGTTTTACATGAAATCTCTTTGAAGTCAAAACTGTGAAAATGGGTTCCAACGGGTCAAAACTGGAAGTCAAACTTCTGGAATTTTGTTAAAAAGTCAAACGTTCAGCCAAAATTCTTGTAAGGGCAAAAAGGTCATTTTCTGTTCTGTTTCGGCTTTTCGCCAAAACTGAAAAGTTGTTCAAAATAATGTTTCACTTTTATCATGTAAACTTCATAATTTATCGAGTTAAAAAGAATAAACTACACTATGTGCCGATATATACATAATTGTATACTTTATGTAGTATTTTTATAAAAAGTCAAAGTAAAGGTCAAACTTGTGTTTAAATTGACGTTAACACGTCGTATGGGTTAAAATAGGTAATAAACTATCGTGATTAATATTTTCGAGAAATGTAAATATTCCGAGACTGTTGGTCGATATAAATGGAAAGACTAAAAATAGTAATTTTTACTAAGTGTCAAATGTAATTTATAAAAAGGTGATAAATGACTAAGTCATTTACTTGATAATTATTGAGTATAAAATACTTAAGTGATGAAAATATGAATTGGTAATAAACTTCCTAAAAATGGTGATTGTCCGAGATTTGTAACTTTACAAAAATAAAAGTTTCTAAAATGAAGTTCTTAAATGAAATGTTCGTAACTTAATTACGTGGGGTATTTGGGGATTTAGTCACGCAAGTAGGTTCTCATCACATGTATATAATCAGTATATATATAAGATATCGTCATGACGATGTACGCATCGTCCAACGTAATTTTCGACTTCGTAACTTAGCGACTATATTTTTAGGTCGTGATCGCGTACTTGGATTTCGCGTTAAGTTTTATTGGTTGATCCTCGACTTTGATCAAGGTGAGTTCATAGCCTCGCTTTTACTTACTTCAATTGTTTTATAAACCTCGCGAGGGGGATACATGCTAGTTTTTACAAACCGAATACAAGTATTAATTTTTGGTATGCTGGACCCGATTATATGATTATAGTGATTGAATGCTTCTTGCCAATTAAGTCCCCACCATGAAACCGTTAATTCCGTTGGAAACGCTATTATTATGGATATGCATATTAGGCTTAGCCGGCTTTGACTGGGTACGGTCACATAATCTTGAGAGTTTGGGGTAAACTGGCAATTTTTACCTCGGGGCACAAAATCATGGTTAAGGTTTCGGTTTCATAATTCTCAATACTATAAATCTTATTTCCCGACTTGTATTTGTTACATGTCAACTTAAATTATGGGCGTATAACAACGTAGCCCATCGTATTTTAAACTGGATTATCTTGTATTCAAATGATTACTTATTAAACTCTATGGATTCACTCAATCTTTGTGTTGACTTTTTAGCATGTATTTTCTCAGGTATTATTTGGCTAACTGAGCATTGGGAGCAATCGGAGTCGCGTGGATATCAAATATTGGAAGACTTGTTTTCTACACATTCGATAAATTTTTATCTTTAAAATATACATATGTGTCATGTTTTAATTCTTGTAACTTAATTTTTAAATAGAAATTGTTGGGACCTTTGTACTCTGATTTATCAAATCGAATGTGACATTTTATTAAACGTGTCTTTTGAGGTCGTTTTATGTAACTTTTGTGTATGATCTATGAAGTGACACCCAAATTGGTATTCCGCTGCGTTGTAAATTTTGGGGGTGTTATACCGTGTCTTGTCCTGCTCCGTTAAATTACCTGAGATACACATGCTTAAAAGTGTCAACACAAAGGTTGGTGAGTTCATAGAGTTTTAGGAAAAATCCTTTATTTTATTAGATTTCAGGAATATTTGGTATTGTTAAAATACAAACAGAAATGAAACAATTATCGAATATGTTCACAATTAAATCATATAAATATTCAATCACATTCAATAAAGAATAAATAATCTTAACATGAGCTGGAAACTCATGATACTAAATCGATCAGATAAACAATTCACATATGGGCGAACCTATACAGCTGTATCTAAATATATGTTGAATACATATATATACTATTCCTTTATAGATATTGCACCAAGCCTCATGATACGCAAGACGTTAACAAATACCGTAAACGGCGGGTGTTCATCAAATCAATGATGAATTTGCCCTCGTGTAATAGGTGATTTGCCAATTCCTATTTTTACTCAAATATAGTGTATCACGACTAATGCGGCTAACCAATTGCAATTGGCATTCCGTCAAGCATTAGTGGGATCGGAGGTCAACCCGAAACAGGTTTCGAAGCTGTCCACTATATTCGCGCTCACTTTTCAGTGATTAATGGCTCATGATAGAGGGACTTTATGGTGATAAGGTAACTTAGGCAATATCAAGGACCTATGGGCTCATTTAGCACACATCATGAAATCAAGTATCGTATCACAGAAATTCATTTGAAAACAGTATCGTTTGAGTATCAGAAATTCAGTTTGAAAATAGTATCGCTTGAGTATCAGAAATTCAGTTTGAAAATATTATCATTTGAGTATCATAAATTCAATTTGAAAATAGTATCGCTTGAGTATTAGAAATTCAGTTTGAAAATAGTATCGCTTGAGTATTAGAAATTCAGTTTGAAAATAGTATCGCTTGAGTATCAGAAATTCAATTTGAATATTTCGCTAGTAACACATTTATATCACATATCACAATAATCGAATTGGGAACAACTTTCACATGAATATTGATATAGTCTTTTTGTAAGTATAGTTTTTTAAACCGAAGAAACGCTTAGGAAAGTATTTCCCCGGGTCGTGTCCCAGCGAAGGTGTGAATGGAATTTCGAATTCCCGAATCGTGAAAACGTGTCGTGAAAACGGTAAAAAGTGATTTGAATGAGATTACACTAATGAAATAGTAAATCAAGCACAAATAATCAATTAAACACGTAAATCAAGTAAGGCAACTAGAAACGTAACATAGAAACGAAAACGGAAACTAAAACGTAAAATAAACGTAACTGTACAAAATAAAACGCGACTTTTAAGCTACGCTACTCCTACGGACTTGGAAATAATTTTGAAAATTTAAAAATGATAAAAGAAAATTTTGAGAAAAAGAAAAATATTTTTTTGACTTTTTAATAATTTTTTATGAATTAAAAACTAATTAAACTAATTAAAAATTAAAAGAAAATGAAAATAAAGTGAGAAAAATGAAAATTAAATTTTGAAAATTATAAAATAACTAAAAAGTAATTTTAAAACTAAAAACTAATTTTTTTTTGGCTTTTTATGTAATTTTTGGAAATTAAAAACTATTAAATCTAATTAAAAACTATTTAAAATTCAAATAAAATTGAAAATAAATGGGAAAAATGCCAAATTAATTTCTAAAATTCTAAAATAAATGAAAATAAATTTTAAAAATATTTTTTGATTTTTCTTGGGTTTTTCAGATTTTTTTGGATTTTTCAGTAATTAAAAAGTATTAAAAATTGATTAAAAATGAAAATAAAATAAGAAAAATAGTAAATGGATTTAGAAAAATATGAAAAATTCAGGGAAAATCAAAAATAATATTTTAAACCTAAGAAAAATTTAAAAGTTGGAAAATGAGCTCTAGAAATGCTACTGGGCTTAAAACAGCTTATTGGGAGTGCTTATTTATAAGCACTCCTTGACCCAGTTGACCAAAACTTTGACCAGAGGTATATAGACACAGTAAAGCTTAAATGAACAGAATTTATGCTAACAATCACACAGAAACTCAGGCAAAAGCTTAAACAGCCAAATAAGCCAAAAATGGAATAAGCAGTGGCCAAATCTCAATGAAAACAGTAACTTCAAGTCTAAAAGAACTCAAACGATCAATAATACTCAGATTCCAAATAATAAATCTCAAATGCAGTCATCTAAAAGAGATCAGAAACATGCTCAGTTACCTCAATTGCAGCCTAAATCTAAGCACCTTAATAAGCTAACTAGTGAAATTGAATGGGGGCAAAAGCTAACCTATACTACTAGGTACCTAGAAAACCAGAAATATTAGACTTCCAAACCAAATTGAACACTGAATGGTCCTGAGATCAGCAGCAGTATTACCTATTTCACTTACAAACTTTGACTTTTTAATGCAACCTAAGCTCTGACTAAACCCAAATTAATCAGCTGAGATTTTTCCTTAGATGTATGCTAATGAGATTAAACTACTAACAACGCTTATCTAAACACAAAATGCAATTACTCACTATATAAGCAAGAACAGAGTTGCAATTAAACCGGCAAGAATCACGTATTAAGCTAACTATGGCTTAGCTATTGTGTTTTGTGTTCTATGCACTTGAACTGAACTGTATATGCTTGATGTGCAGCAAGAACAATGATCATACAACAGGTACACAAAGAACCTACTTGTTACAAACGCCCCTATATCTAACAGATTATACTAATTATATGATATTCAAGCTACAAATCATCAAATCAATTTTAGAACTAACTTTATTAACTGTATTTTATCCTAACTGAACTCTAAATTTCAACAAAAAAAATATACTAAAAACTTATAAATGCACCCTATGCTATATTAAGGCAGTGAAATCACAACTAGAAATTAATATTATCAAAGTACTACTGAACTGAACTGATCAACAAACAAGCATAATAACAACTAGAATAAGCAATACTATACTCAGTTAAGCTACAAGCTACAGGCTACAGTACTAAGCTAAATAAAATGCAGAAAAGTAAAGGAGACTTACTAGCATTCCCCAGCTGAACAGGGGAGACATTTGACATAAGCCTATCTTTTGATAGGCTCCAACAACATCCCAGAAATCAATAATCAACACACCAGAAACCCAGAATCAAGAGCATGAACTGACTTTGACTATCGTTTGACCAATAAGCAACACAACCACAATCTTACTAAAAAAAAAATTTAATGAAACTTTTAAATTCTTAAAAGTGTTAAATGAAGATTTAAAACAGATTTGAAGCAATTAAAGTAAATAAACAGAATTAAAATTGCAAAGGAATTTAAATGAAAATTGGAATTATATTGAAATTAAATTGAGAGTACAATTTAAAAACTGAATTACAATAAACTAAACTAAATTATTCTATTCCTACCCTAATCTAAACCTAGAACCTAACTGCTCAAATGTGAGTGAGGATGGGTCTTTATATAGCCTGAGAGGGTGAGAATCCAGGTCACCAATCCGTGTGGTGTGTTTGTTTGAGTCTCCTATCAGCCCTTGATCATCCCTCTTTTAATTTATACCCTTGGATTGCGTGTGTTGATTGTGAATCCTCCGTGTCTTCTGCTATTGGACCACGTGTCTCTGCCATACCCTGACACCTTGTCAGCTTCTAGAAACTCCAAATGATTGAGTATTTATTACCCATACGGGGTAATTGGGAGTACGGTGAATTAGGGTTCAATGCACAGTAGTTTTTCTGGGTTTGATTATGTTTTGGGGGGCGGTAATAAGTTTTAGGGGTGTTTTTATATTATTTGTGTTGACCGGTATTTGAGAGGATTGACCGGGGTTAATTTTGGATTGGGTAGTAATCAAAGGGTATGGGCTGGGGTAAAAGGGTGAGGGTGTTGGGCTTAATTTGTTTGTTTTGGGCTTTAGATATCTTTGGGTGTAATATTTGTGGATCCGGTTATGGTTAAGTTTTAGGAGTAGTATATTTTAGACAAGGACCAATTGTGTATTATCTGAAAATGTAGGGACCAAATCTGTAATTTTGCAAACTTTCTTCCAAGGGCCATTGTTGTAATTTTTTGATTCATGAAGGACCAATTTTGTCTTTTCTTCGAATAATCTTCAAGGGACTATTTATGACAAACTTTCAAAGTTGAGGGACTAAAGTCGTCAATCTCTTCAAACTTTGACCAGGGACCTTTTATGTACTTTTGTGATTCTCTGAGGACTTCTAATGACATATTGAGCTTTCCTTGATCATTTTGCTTCCCCGGCTCCGGCTTTTGACCTTTTTCCAATCTCGTGCTCGTTTTTGTCGGTTTTGCTTTGTTTTCGTTCATTTTTCTCATATCCGTACCTGCACATTCACAAATACAAAAACATGCATTCTCTTGGCATTTTTGGTTAGTATTTGGTATTTTTGGTCTGAAATAAGGCCTAAAAAGGATGAGTGAATAAGCACTCATCAAAATCCCCCAGACTAAGGTATTGCCGTGCCCTCACGCAATGTCATCACCTCACGCTTAAGAGATAAATAATTTCAAAACCTCTCTTTACTGATGTTGTAAAGTAGCAATGATGTTCAAAAGAGATAATAAAATCATTTATTCTCAAAAACGCTCCATTTTCCGATTTTTCTGAATAACAACTACAACTACTATTTTTGTATTTTTTTTTTATTTTTATATATGTGACGGTTTGCCTTGACTTTCATTATCAATTCTTATCTGTTGATAATTTTCAGGGTCAACGAGTAGAAACACTTCTCACCGAGAAGAGACCGTACGGATAAAAATCGTCATCCTTGATTTTTCACAAGCTCCCAAACTAAGCGTAAAATTGAGATCATTGTTTATCAGAAGTTAGATGCTAACACTGCCCACAAAAGTTACTTGTGTATTACCTCTTGTCCCCAGGTCCTAAGTTTGGTATCTCAAGATTTTAATTTGTGAGAAATGAATTGCTTCATATTTTCTCGTTTCGATATTTGTTAGTCCGATAAGAGCACAAAATTTGAACGCTAAGTAGTTTCCAAACTTTCCCTCGAAAACCCCTGCATACAGAAATCGGGTCCACATGAAGGTCTCTGATTTAACACGATTTGTGGAGGCCCCCTTTTTATTTTCGACCGAGACATACCATGTTTGATACCCGAAACGGAAGCTTTTTATTAGGGAAACCCCCGGAGTCGAAGCTTGGCATTTTTGCATAATCATAAGCACTTTAATAATACTTTGGTCCTTAGTCCTTTATTCTTTTACAGTCAACGGTTTATGAGCCGCCAAGATGAAAGAGCTTTATTATGACTTTGGATTTCTATCCGCTGCTTTTTTTATAGCTTTGGATTCCTCTGCCTTTTTATTTGGCTTTGGACTATTATTATTAATATTCATAACTATATGCCAAACCTCAAGTCCTACGGCCTTTACTAAGATCACAACATCGGCTGCGAACCGGCAAGATGCAATAGTCTATTTCACCGTAACACTGGCAGTACCCCTATGTGTACCAAACCCCCATATGCAGAGATTTTGTTGGGAACGAGAAAAAACTAAGTATTGCCCAAACCGTATACCCTTAATTAATCCTAAACATCTATTTATATATTGGTGACGTTGCTGATGGGAACAAGGAGGCCACAAGTACCTCTCGTGGGTTTTTTAAATCCCAGTAATGCGATCCGTGTATAGCACGAAACTTCTAAATAAACTCTATCATTCCTCGATCTCCGCAAATTTAAAATCCCAAATAATGAAATCCGCGGATGCTTAGCCATAATCTTTTGATTATTTTGGTTAAGGGAAACAAGCTAGGGCTCAACACGCCCGGTCAAGTCGGAACATTTATTTCTACTCTCGCCGGTAGGAAAGTCAAAACAAGGTGTCAAAACTTATATATCATATATATTTTCATTTTTCATTTTTTTTTTTTTTTTTTTTTTTTTTTTTTTTTTTTTTTGCTTATAAAGAGGTGACAAAAATTAAAAATTTTTGGTGGAAAACGGAGTTGCGTAAGTTAAACAGCTCAGACGATGGTACAGGTCAAATCGAATCGAAGATTCACCCCCCCCCCCCCCCCAGACTAAAGTGAAACATTGTCCTCAATGTTTTAAGGGTAAAGGTAATCCTACGTAAAATCTAAGGCCGTTTATTAAGTATGCCAAGAGATAAACGTTAGTCGATAAGATTTTGGATATGGTGAATTTCCGAAAGAGCAGCGAAGGATGAGACTCGAGTGGAGAGAACGACAAACCACGAGCACGAGAGTCTTCAAACTTCGGGGAAATTCCTGAACATTCATAAACAACCACGAAAACACGAGTTTGGAAAGGGTCGCCCCCCTCACGTCACGTTATTAAAGAAAATAGAAAATTAAGAAGATGAAATGGATAAGCATGGGGTGCCTCCCACGAAGCGCTTGTTTTTGTTCACCGAGTCACATGAGCTTGACTCGATCCCCGAATTAATTCGTCCTTGGGGAGAGCAGAAAGAACGGACACCCGACACAAAAGACGGAGATGCCGGGGTCAAAAACGGTATCCTCACTCCCGGTGGAGTGGAAAAGTGAAGAAATGAGGGGATAAGTAAAGAACGGATAAAACACCCAGATGATAAAAGCAAAGTCAATTTCTGAATCACGGGTGGGTTGGGTGGGCAAAATATCAAGCACAGGATAATCAGAAATCTCTTCCACCACTCCAAAAATTTCTTCATTCATATCTGATTCAAAAACTTCATCCGGTGGTTTCGCAGGTGGATGAGAAGATGGTAAATCGGAAAGAATATTACTTCGTAGGTCATCCTCGTCATTCTCAATACTCGGTGGTATCAAGTCATCCGCAGCAAGAAATGGATCGACATCCTCTAAAAGAGGGTCACGTGACGGATTATCGGAAATTAGCTCAAAATCAATTTCAAAATCAAAACGCTAATAATCCGGAAGAGAGAAAGCATGAATAGTAGGATTGCCACTACTCGTCTCTTCAAATCGAAAAATTTCAAGCTCGGGTAAAGAATCACTATCCATATCGGGGATAGGAGAAAAAGTCGGAGGATCTTTCAATGCCTCGATCCTAGAAATATGAAGATTAACATTTAATAATGTTTCACGAAGTACTTCATCTTGAATTTCAGTTTCAACTTCTTCATCATTCTCTTCTTCTAAGCTGACGAGCTCAGAAGGTAATTCATCAACATATTCGATGTCTCCACAAGATATAGCATCATCATTGTCAGAATCGGAGAAAATCTCATCAGGATCAATCGAATTTTCAATCGGGGATGACTCAATTTCTTCAGCCGTATCAAAAACGTATTTCTCAAAATCGGGTAAAGAATCCTGAAGCTCGGGCTCCAAAGGATCTGACGGCGTAACAATCTCAATAGAATCATTGTTATCAAGAAAAGTATTGTCTTTTTCCAAAACGGGATCACTTCCCTCACCCGGTGTGAGAGAAGGATGAGAAAAGTCGGAAGTAATTGATTCAAGTCTCGAAAAACATCTTGAAGAATCCGGAGGTGGGACAAGTGGTGTGCTCTCAGAGCTAGGAATTTCCACCACTTCCGTTATGGTCTCCGGTTCTTGTTCGTGAAAATTAGGTAAGTCGTTTCTTCTAAACACCGTTTTAAGCTCAGCACGTTTGCTAGACGAACTCTTAACCGTAAATCGAGAAAGGTTAGGATCAAATCTTGACGGATTAGGAACAATTGATTCTAGGACAACCGTAGGCTGGACGTATTTAGCACTTTCATTGTCAGCGGAAAGTACCGAGTCCTTTGTCACCTCAGTTTCTCGTTCCATTTCCCTCACCGGAGAGGGAGTAGGAACTGATGGTTCATCATAATCAACACGAATTTTTGCAATTTTTGATGAGACGTAAAGTTGTTCCATTTTTATTTTAAAAACCTTTCGTTTAAAGAAATCGTCGTCGAGAGATGTCATAGAACAATCTTCAACATTTAAAGGTTCACAAGACGGAGTGGGATTAATCGTAAAATTTTCTTCTTTATAAGGCTTGTTTTCATCACTCTCAATGGTGTTAACTTGTTCTCTTCTACGAATTTCCTCTTTAAAAAGTTTTATTGCAGCTAGACATTGCTCATTAAAGTCATTTTGAACAGTCATCATTTTAAGGATCTCATTCTGAATCGTGAGAATTGTGTTATATTGTGGAGGTTGGTCGTGATAATTATTGTCATTAGGAAACGGTTTCCTTGTTTGACAATCGGTGCTAAAGTGTGGACCTCCACAATACTCACAACCGTTTTGTTGTGAAATCGGTGCATTTTGAAATGATTCATTATTGAAGTACGGAACTTGCTCATATGAGTTGAAATCGTTGTGATAATAATTGGAAAAGTTCGGATCATAATCGGATGTGAATGTGGGTTCATCTTTCGAAGCATAACATATACAAAATCCACGAGTAAACCCACATTCTTTGCAAAAACACCGTTCACAAAATACTCCTTCTCCGGAGGAATTTCCACAATTAAAACAAGTCGGATCCATAAGAATTATCGGTTTTAGAGGGTTAAAGAAGAAGAATCAAATGATAAGAGGATAAGAAGATTATTTTTTGTTTTCAAATATCAAAATAAAGGGAAAATCAAAATGGAAAAGGAAAATCTTTTTGTATTTTTATTTTTAGAAAACAAAATTCGAAAACTTAAAACTTTTATTTTCTTTTGTTTTTTCAAACGTTACGTTAATCGTAAATCGTTTCCCTTAATCTACTCGCGACGGAACGGGAGAGAAGAATGTATCTCTCTTCAGCTTGCAATTTAATGTCAAAGCTTCCGTATTTTCCGCTTATTCGGTCGTAGAATTAAAGTAATCCGATTAGCAATTAATTTCACGCGTAGTAATATTGAGAGACTTATTTGGTTTACAACGCCCTTTCTTTCGATCGGGTCGAGGCTGTAACTTTAATATTTTTTTGGTATTTTTGAAAACACTTTAGGAAAAGTGTTTTTGATTTTTCAATTTTTTTGGTTTTTATAGAAAATATATACAAGGAAGGTTTTCAAAACACAATTTCGAAAAACGAAAACGAAAAATTCACTTCAACCTTCCCCTGCAGCGGCGCCATTTTTGATATAGTCTTTTTGTAAGTATAGTTTTTTAAACCGAAGAAACGCTTAGGAAAGTATTTCCCCGGGTCGTGTCCCAGCGAAGGTGTGAATGGAATTTCGAATTCCCGAATCGTGAAAACGTGTCGTGAAAACGGTAAAAAGTGATTTGAATGAGATTACACTAATGAAATAGTAAATGAAGCACAAATAATCAACTAAACACGTAAATCAAGTAAGGCAACTAGAAACGTAACATAGAATCGAAAACGGAAACTAAAACGTAAAATAAACGTAACTGTACAAAATAAAACGCGACTTTTAAGCTACGCTACTCCTACGGACTTGGAAATAATTTTGAAAATTTAAAAATGATAAAAGAAAATTTTGAGAAAAAGAAAAATATTTTTTTGACTTTTTAATAATTTTTTATGAATTAAAAACTAATTAAACTAATTAAAAATTAAAAGAAAATGAAAATAAAGTGAGAAAAATGAAAATTAAATTTTGAAAATTATAAAATAACTAAAAAGTAATTTTAAAACTAAAAACTAATTTTTTTTAGCTTTTTATGTAATTTTTGGAAATTAAAAACTATTAAATCTAATTAAAAACTATTTAAAATTCAAATAAAATTGAAAATAAATGGGAAAAATGCCAAATTAATTTCTAAAATTCTAAAATAAATGAAAATAAATTTTAAAAATATTTTTTTATTTTTCTTGGGTTTTTCAGATTTTTTTGGATTTTTCAGTAATTAAAAAGTATTAAAAATTGATTAAAAATGAAAATAAAATAAGAAAAATAGTAAATGAACTCAGAAAAATATGAAAAATTCAGGGAAAATCAAAAATAATATTTTAAACCTAAGAAAAATTTAAAAGTTGGAAAATGAGCTCTAGAAATGCTACTGGGCTTAAAACAGCTTATTGGGAGTGCTTATTTATAAGCACTCCTTGACCCAGTTGACCAAAACTTTGACCAGAGGTATATTGACACAGTAAAGCTTAAATGAACAGAATTTATGCTAACAATCACACAGAAACTCAGGCAAAAGCTTAAACAGCCAAATAAGCCAAAAATGGAATAAGCAGTGGCCAATCAGATTAAGCAGTTGGTCAAATCTCAATGAAAACAGTAACTTCAAGTCTAAAAGAACTCAAACGATCAATAATACTCAGATTCCAAATAATAAATCTCAAATGCAGTCATCTAAAAGAGATCAGAAACATGCTCAGTTACCTCAATTGCAGCCTAAATCTAAGCACCTTAATAAGCTAACTAGTGAAATTTAATGGGGGCAAAAGCTAACCTATACTACTAGGTACCTAGAAAACCAGAAATATTAGACTTCCAAACCAAATTGAACACTGAATGGTCCTGAGATCAGCAGCAGTATTACCTATTTCACTTACAAACTTTGACTTTTTAATGCAACCTAAGCTCTGACTAAACCCAAATTAATCAGCTGAGATTTTTCCTTAGATGTATGCTAATGAGATTAAACTACTAACAACGCTTATCTAAACACAAAATGCAATTACTCACTATATAAGCAAGAACAGAGTTGCAATTAAACCGGCAAGAATCACGTATTAAGCTAACTATGGCTTAGCTATTGTGTTTTGTGTTCTATGCACTTGAACTGAACTGTATATGCTTGATGTGCAGCAAGAACAATGATCATACAACAGGTACACAAAGAACCTACTTGTTCCAAACGCCCCTATATCTAACAGATTATACTAATTATATGATATTCAAGCTACAAATCATCAAATCAATTTTAGAACTAACTTTATTAACTGTATTTTATCCTAACTGAACTCTAAATTTCAAAAAAAAAAATATACTAAAAACTTATAAATGCACCCTATGCTATATTAAGGCAGTGAAATCACAACTAGAAATTAATATTATCAAAGTAATACTAAACTGAACTGATCAACAAACAAGCATAATAACAACTAGAATAAGCAATACTATACTCAGTTAAGCTACAAGCTACAGGCTACAGTACTAAGCTAAATAAAATGCAGAAAAGTAAAGGAGACTTACTAACATTCCCCAGCTGAACAGGGGAGACATTTGACATAAGCCTATCTTTTGATAGGCTCCAACAACATCCCAGAAATCAATAATCAACACACCACAAACCCAGAATCAAGAGCATGAACTGACTTTGACTATCGTTTGACCAATAAGCAACACAACCACAATCTTACTAAAAAAAAATTTTAATGAAACTTTTAAATTCTTAAAAGTGTTAAATGAAGATTTAAAACAGATTTGAAGCAATTAAAGTAAATAAACAGAATTAAAATTGCAAAGGAATTCAAATGAAAATTGGAATTATATTGAAATTAAATTGAGAGTACAATTTAAAAACTGAATTACAATAAACTAAACTAAATTATTCTATTCCTACCCTAATCTAAACCTAGAACCTAACTGCTCAAATGTGAGTGAGGATGGGTCTTTATATAGCTTGAGAGGGTGAGAATCCAGGTCACCAATCCGTGTGGTGTGTTTGTTTGAGTCTCCTATCAGCCCTTGATCATCCCTCTTTTAATTTACACCCTTGGATTGCGTGTGTTGATTGTGAATCCTCCGTGTCTTCTGCTATTGGACCACGTGTCTCTGCCATACCCTGACACCTTATCAGCTTCTAGAAACTCCAAATGATTGAGTATTTATTACCCATACGGGGTAATTGGGAGTACGGTGAATTAGGGTTCAATGCACAGTAGTTTTTCTGGGTTTGATTATGTTTCGGGGGGCGGTAATAAGTTTTAGGGGTGTTTTTATATTATTTGTGTTGACCGGTATTTGAGAGGATTGACCGGGGTTAATTTTGGATTGGGTAGTAATCAAAGGGTATGGGCTGAGGTAAAAGGGTGAGGGTGGTGGGCTTAATTTGTTTGTTTTGGGCTTTAGATATCTTTGGGTGTAATATTTGTGGATCCGGTTATGGTTAAGTTTTAGGAGTAGTATATTTTAGACAAGGACCAATTGTGTATTATCTGAAAATGTAGGGACCAAATCTGTAATTTTGCAAACTTTCTTCCAAGGGCCATTGTTGTAATTTTTTGATTCATGAAGGACCAATTTTGTCTTTTCTCCGAATAATCTTCAAGGGACTATTTATGACAAACTTTCAAAGTTGAGGGACTAAAGTCGTCAATCTCTTCAAACTTTGACCAGGGACCCTTTATGTACTTTTGTGATTCTCTGAGGACTTCTAATGACATATTGAGCTTTCCTTGATCATTTTGCTTCCCCGGCTCCGGCTTTTGACCTTTTTCCAATCTCGTGCTCGTTTTTGTCGGTTTTGCTTTGTTTTCGTTCATTTTTCTCATATCCGTACCTGCATATTCACAAATACAAAAACATGCATTCTCTTGGCATTTTTGGTTAGTATTTGGTATTTTTGGTCTGAAATAAGGCCTAAAAAGGATGAGTAAATAAGCACTCATCAAATATCAATATTTCAGTCAAATAATTCATCAATATAGATTTTTCACATACCACAATAATCACATCGGAAATATCACTATATTATAAATCACAAATTATCTTATTTTAATATCAATTAGGAAATTGATTTGAATCATGTATTTTATTTTATTTCATATACTTATCAAGTTATCAAAGTATATGTAAGCATGTATCTCCCCAATGAGTTAAAAACAATTATTTGAAATGGGGCTATGACTCACCTGGATTTGATAAAGAGATGACGAAGAGTAAATTTGAATAAGATTATGGAAACGATTTATGGAAACGCCTTTGAATAGGAACCTGATAAATAAATTTATCTAAGAATTTGTCCAAATACAATTTGGCAAATACGAAATGAATAACGATTGATAAATAATCGTTATGATGAATGAATGATATGCAAATGATATGCTTATGTTTAAAATGATATGACCAGTTTTATTATTTATAAAGTTTTCCACTTTTTATTATGATAATGATTATACGTAATAAAAATTAGTTAATATACGTTATATATATTAGTAACAAAAATTAAATAAATATATATATAAAAATGAAACGAAAATGCATATGTCGAAATGGGGTGTCGAAAAATATAGAAAATAAATAAGAATGTCAAATATTACATGTGAGTCCTTGTCCTTCTCAGGTTTTTACAGTTTTTATACTAACGGCGTTAGCGTTACACCGTTAGTCCTTTTTATATATAATTTACAATTATAGTCCACTACATGTCCAATATTACAATCTAAGCTTGGAAATTAATAATAAATCATTTTCTACCTTAATAATTCTATTTTTACATTTTTAGTCCCTAGTTTTCACAGTTTTCAATATTAGTCCTTCTAGGTGTCGTCGCGTTACATTTTTAGTCCAAACGTTCAAAAATTATGGGAAAAATTATCTTAAAATTTCTGGGGCTTATTGAAGCTTATTAAAACTTATTTCAACTGCTTATTTACAAAAATATCTTATTTTTCAATAAATGGGCTTTAACGAGCTAAATTAAAGGCCCGTTAACGTTTTAAAATCCGTGAGCGTTGAGACGAGTTGAGCTCATCAAAAATATCATTTTTCAAGTTCTAAATTTATATCAAAAAGCTTTGAAAAACCAGCTTATGCGTAAAGATTAAAATCGGCTTAATGGGCTAAAAAGCCCACCTCGCTAACTTTTACTTATTTAGAAATTTGTTTCATGCGATTCACTTTGGTATTTTTAGAAGGTCGAGACTCGATTATTTTTACATGTTATATTAACGAAAGTTATAGCTTGCTAGATGGTCTATTAGATGGTGTATAATTATAGTATGATCGTTAAGTAAAATTTTGAGATACACGTCCATGTAGTGAGCGACTTGGCCATATATTACTATAGAATTTTATATTGAAATAAACTAAGTCTTTTTGGGCAGTTTTTATATATGATCGAACATGTTTAAAAAAAAAATTCGACGATGCATGTGACGTAAAATAAAAGTGAAAGATGTGTGCATGGTGACTCCTAGGCCTTCCTAGATGGAGGCTAGTCACGCTCGTGTTTCTAAGAATATGTACATACATAAAATATATGAAACTATATATAAAAGTATATATGATCGAATAAAAATAAACATGATGCATGACAATAATTTAACGTGTGAAATGGAATGGAAACAAATAGAAAAGACTTACAAACACCTTAGAGGTGATCAAGAGTCGAGTGTGATAGTATGGAAACACAAGAAAATCACGTTTCATAATATAACCCAATCGTTATATATATATAAATCAACCCGATATCCTTTTCCTTGCTTCCAAACCATATGACAATCGACCTTTGGTTTTGTAAGAGTATTTTGAAGAACGAAATATCTATGTGAAAGAATATGAGAAGAATAAATGAACGGTACATGCATGTACGTTATATATCATTACAATATATAATACATATGGTGTGAAGGGGACAATGAAAACTATGCAACGTCAGTACAAGGACATATTGATCGACATGTATATCTTATTTTATTGCATTGTAAGGACATGAAACAAGAGAAATGGTTTTGATGTTTAATATACATGTCGACATCTATATATTACCCCCACAATTTGCATAATCTAGTACTACTTGATTATAGTTGATCATCATTAATATTTAAACATGAAAACATGTTAGAAATATTATTAGGATCATTTAGAAACAAACCGGGATTAAAACGGTTAAGTTTTGAATAATATATAAATCGATTGATTTGATTTTTGTTCGATCACTTTGCCACTTAAAAATGTATCAAACGTCGTCCAATAAACTTGGGATTTGACACACTAATATTTGGCTAGGTGGTGAACGAGACGGTGCAAAAATATGTATATGTCGTGTGCACGAATTAAAAATAAACGAGGTGAATTGAAGCTTGTTTGATCGATTGTTATGAAATATTTATAAGTGTAAATGGATTTTGGTGTTTGGGCCGGTTGAATAGTGAATGATGGATTGGGCCGAGAAATTAAGGGTCCGGTTTATTAATTAGAATTAGTAAATATTAATTAGGTTTTGTGAATTATTAATATTTTGTTAATTGTGTCGAGAACTTGTTTTGTCGTTTGACGAATTTGGCAATATCGTAATCGTGACCATTTTTATATACAAAGAAAATTTTAAATTTCCTCGTAAAAATGGTAATTACAATAATGACAGAGATTATTTATTAAATTAACCGAAATTAATTATACGAATTTTTTTTTGCGAGGTTTTACAGTACCCACATGTCATTCTGAATTTCGTCCCGAAATTCAAATTTAATGTGATTACTTGAGTAAAGAATTTTGAACAGAGGGTTGTCGAGAGATTTTTATCCGAAATTCAAGGATACGGGATTCAGTTAGATTTACCTGTACTAGCCAGGACAAAATAACTGAGGTATTTAAGGGATGTGAATACTGAGAAGAGTGATCACGAATAGTAGAATAACGGCTAGTGATTAGTAATTACTAACGGTCATGTCTACCAGAATAAAATAAAGGAAAACATTTCCAAACCCTCATAAATACCACTGGCATACTTGGGTTTTTCACAAACACACACAAAACACTCAATGCCTTGCAGACTTCCACATACCCCTGAACAATTTCGATTGTTCATCAAGGCAGAGACAGAAAATAGCGATGTGGATCGCCAAAATTCTATTGTGGAAGCCATTAATCAATATGAGATGGCAAGACAATTGTATCAAGAACTTAGAGGACGCTATGTGAGATGCACGGATATATCGGCGGAGAGGAGGCAGGTGATTGATAGATTTTTGGAGGAGGAGTGCCGCAAGCACACCGCTATTATTGAATCGTTGAGGGCTTGTGTCGGTCAAACTCAGGCCCAAATCTCCAATAAAATTCGTTGGAGTTTTGAAGAAAATTTTGGTGTTGTTAGGGTTGAACATCAACAACAACAACAACAACAACAACAACAACAACAAAATCCACCACCACCACAACACTCCCATTATGGTGCATCAAGTTCATCCGCACCAAGAGTTGTTGATCAACAACAACAATTGCCTCATCTGGATCACTTCCAGTTTAGCTTTGAGGAAAATGTGAATGTTGGTGATGGTGATTGGACTTCTGAAATGGAGCAGGAGCTGAGCAGGTGGGAGGCTCAGATAGAGGAAGAGAGGTTGGCGAATCTTGATCCTTAAGATGATGGTTGTGACTCCAACAACTTTCAGATTTGAGATTATCCAGCCTATTTTTGAAGTTTAGGTTTATGTTTGTTGGGTCTTTTTTTTTTTTTTTTTTTTTTTTTTTTTTTTTTTTTTTAATTCAGTATTGTTTGTAATGTTAAGTATATTTTAATAATATTATGTTCGAATGTTTGCGTTGTGAACACAATTTTGAAGAAAACTTATTAGATGTCACTTTTAGGTATTTATCATGACTTATAAAAATCTTTGCGGGTAACCTACCCGTTAAACAAAGAGCTTTGTTAATACAGATTTTTACAAAGAAAATTTTGGATAAGAACGTAGGGTAGAATTGCCGGATTTTCAGCCTTTGGGAATGATGAAAGTCATTTTGTCTTTGGGTAGTGAATAGGGAATGTCTGTGGGTAGGATAGTAGTATACGGCTACTGCCTTACATATCCCACCTTTTCCTCTTCACCACTCATATTTCTTTCATCCAAAGATTTTAAAATGTCATACACCCATACCGTTCCCATGTATGTTGTTGAAGACATTTTCTTAGCTTACATCCCAAAGGAAGAATTTTGAGTTTTTAATGAAATTTAGTGGTTCTTGGTTTCATATGCTTGTTATTTCAGATATAATTAAACCTATTTATCTGTATTTCGTTATTCACATAGAGAAGCGTCCCAAACTATGTAACTAAGGAAATATAGACTCATGGTTTAATGATGTAAAATTTCTTGATTTGAATAAAAGGGCGTCCCAATCAATTCAAATTAAGACATTGTAAATCATATTAAGATTTTGAGTTAACATCCATACTAATCGACAAGATAATTTATGCGCGGATTTTTGTTATTTGTACGTAAGGATCTTCATTATTTGGATTTTTTTTTTTTTTTTTTTTTTTTTTTTTTTTTTTTTTTTTTAGATGAGGTATTAATATTATGGATATTTGTTTTGACATTCACGGGCGTTCCTGAAGACAAGCTACAGTAGTAACCGAGAATAATATTTTATGAGTATTTTGTATTGTTAAAGATATAACAGTACAGATGAAATAACAATTGTATATGAGTAACTATTAAGCATGTAAGGTAATCTCAACAATTAAAATATGGAGCACGGCAGTCTGCAGACACGGAGAGCATAAAATATTATGGTGTAAAATCATTATTTTGAAAATGAAGTTATAGTTTTAATGTTTGAAAACATTTAATTCTCTATAACTGTATCTCTGATACCAATCTGTAACACCCCCATTTTTAAAGTTTATCGCAGCGGAAAAGTAATTTGGGTGTTACGGTGAGGATCGAAGTTTTAACCAATAAAACGGTTTAAAAGAAACATTTTGAAAGTCATTTGTCATTTAAATGATAATTTTTATAAAAATGTATCATTTGATTTAAAATCTTATGAAAAGATATAAAGGCTTGTAAAAATGACAAATTTGATTTTTACACCATTTTAATTTATCAGAGTAATAAATGCCCACTCCGTGTCTTGTCCTGCTCCGTTAAATTACCTGAGATACACATGCTTAAAAGTGTCAACACAAAGGTTGGTGAGTTCATAGAGTTTTAGGAAAAACCCTTTATTTTATTAGATTTCAGGAATATTTGGTATTGTTAAAATACAAACAGAAATGAAACAATTATCGAATATATTCACAATTAAATCATATAAATATTCAATCACATTCAATAAAGAATAAATAATCTTAACATGAGCTGGAAACTCATGATACTAAATCGATCAGATAAACAATTCACATATGGGCGAACCTATACACCTGTATCTAAATATATGTTGAATACATATATATATACTATTCATTTATAGATATTGCACCAAGCCTCATGACACGCAAGACGTTAACAAATACCGTAAACGGCGGGTGTTCATCAAATCAATGATGAATTTGCCCTCGTGTAATAGGTGATTTGCCAATTCCTATTTTTACTCAAATATAGTGTATCACGACTAATGCGGCTAATCAATTGCAATTGGCATTCCGTCAAGCATTAGTGGGATCGGAGGTCAACCCGAAACAGGTTTCGAAGCTGTCCACTATATTCGCGCTCACTTTTCAGTGATTAATGGCTCATGATAGAGGGGCTTTATGGCGATAAGGTAACTTAGGCAATATCAAGGACCTATGGGCTCATTTAGCACACATCATGAAATCAAGTATCGTATCACAGAAATTCATTTGAAAACAGTATCGTTTGAGTATCAGAAATTCAGTTTGAAAATAGTATCGCTTGAGTATCAGAAATTCAGTTTGAAAATATTATCATTTGAGTATCAGAAATTCAATTTGAAAATAGTATCGCTTGAGTATTAGAAATTCAGTTTGAAAATAGTATCGCTTGAGTATTAGAAATTCAGTTTGAAAATAGTATCGCTTGAGTATCAGAAATTCAATTTGAATATTTCGCCAGTAACACATTTATATCACATATCACAATAATCGAATTGGGAACAACTTTCACATGAATATCAATATTTCAGTCAAATAATTCATCAATATAGATTTTTCACATACCACAATAATCACATCGGAAATATCACTATATTATAAATCACAAATTATCTTATTTTAATATCAATTAGGAAATTGATTTGAATCATGTATTTTATTTTATTTCATATACTTATCAAGTTATCAAAGTATATGTAAGCATGTATCTCCCCCAATGAGTTAAAAACAATTATTTGAAATGGGGCTATGACTCACCTGAATTTGATAAAGAGATGACGAAGAGTAAATTTGAATAAGATTATGGAAACGATTTATGGAAACGCCTTTAATAGGAACTTGATAAATAAATTTATCTAAGAATTTGTCCAAATACAATTTGGCAAATACGAAATGAATAACGATTGATAAATAATCGTTATGATGAATGAATGATATGCAAATGATATGCTTATGTTTAAAATGATATGACCAGTTTTATTATTTATAAAGTTTTCCACTTTTTATTATGATAATGATTATACGTAATAAAAATTAGTTAATATACGTTATATATATTAGTAACAAAAATTAAATAAATATATATATAAAAATGAAACGAAAATGCATATGTCGAAATGGGGTGTCGAAAAATATAGAAATTAAATAAGAATGTCAAATATTACATGTGAGTCCTTGTCCTTCTCAGGTTTTTACAGTTTTTATACTAACGGCGTTAGCGTTACACCGTTAGTCCTTTTTATATATAATTTACAATTATAGTCCACTACATGTCCAATATTACAATCTAACCTTGGAAATTAATAATAAATCATTTTCTACCTTAATAATTCTATTTTTACATTTTTAGTCCTTAGTTTTCACAGTTTTCAATATTAGTCCTTCTAGGTGTCGTCGCGTTACATTTTTAGTCCAAACGTTCAAAAATTATGGGAAAAATTATCTTAAAATTTCTGGGGCTTATTGAAGCTTATTAAAACTTATTTCAACTGCTTATTTACAAAAATATCTTATTTTTCAATAAATGGGCTTTAACGAGCTAAATTAAAGGCCCGTTAACGTTTTAAAATCCGTGAGCGTTGAGACGAGTTGAGCTCATCAAAAATATCATTTTTCAAGTTCTAAATTTATATAAAAAAGCTTTGAAAAACCAGCTTATGCGTAAAGATTAAAATCGGCTTAATGGGCTAAAAAGCCCACCTCGCTAACTTTTACTTATTTAGAAATTTGTTTCATGCGATTCACTTTGGTATTTTTAGAAGGTCGAGACTCGATTATTTTTACATGTTATATTAACGAAAGTTATAGCTTGCTAGATGGTCTATTAGATGGTGTATAATTATAGTATGATCGTTAAGTAAAATTTTGAGATACACGTCCATGTAGTGAGCGACTTGGCCATATATTACTATAGAATTTTATATTGAAATAAACTAAGTCTTTTTGGGCAGTTTTTATATATGATCGAACATGTTTAAAAAAAATAAATTCGACGATGCATGTGACGTAAAATAAAAGTGAAAGATGTGTGCATGGTGACTCCTAGGCCTTCCTAGATGGAGGCTAGTCACGCTCGTGTTTCTAAGAATATGTACGTACATAAAATATATGAAACTATATATAAAAGTATATATGATCGAATAAAAATAAACATGATGCATGACAATAATTTAACGTGTGAAATGGAATGGAAACAAATAGAAAAGACTTACAAACACCTTAGAGGTGATCAAGAGTCGAGTGTGATAGTATGGAAACACAAGAAAATCACGTTTCATAATATAACCCAATCGTTATATATATATAAATCAACCCGATATCCTTTTCCTTGCTTCCAAACCATATGACAATCGACCTTTGGTTTTGTAAGAGTATTTTGAAGAACGAAATATCTATGTGAAAGAATATGAGAAGAATAAATGAACGGTACATGCATGTACGTTATATATCATTACAATATATAATACATATGGTGTGAAGGGGACAATGAAAACTATGCAACGTCAGTACAAGGACATATTGATCGACATGTATATCTTATTTTATTGAATTGTAAGGACATGAAACAAGAGAAATGGTTTTGATGTTTAATATACATGTCGACATCTATATATTACCCACAATTTGCATAATCTAGTACTACTTGATTATAGTTGATCATCATTAATATTTACACATGAAAACATGTTAGAAATATTATTAGGATCATTTAGAAACAAACCGGGATTAAAACGGTTAAGTTTTGAATAATATATAAATCGATTGATTTGATTTTTGTTCGATCACTTTGCCACTTAAAAATGTATCAAACGTCGTCCAATAAACTTGGGATTTGACACACTAATATTTGGCTAGGTGGTGAACGAGACGGTGCAAAAATATGTATATGTCGTGTGCACGAATTAAAAATAAACGAGGTGAATTGAAGCTTGTTTGATCGATTGTTATGAAATATTTATAAGTGTAAATGGATTTTGGTGTTTGGGCCGGTTGAATAGTGAATGATGGATTGGGCCGAGAAATTAAGGGTCCGGTTTATTAATTAGAATTAGTAAATATTAATTAGGTTTTGTGAATTATTAATATTTTGTTAATTGTGTCGAGAACTTGTTTTGTCGTTTGACGAATTTGGCAATATCGTAATCGTGACCATTTTTATATACAAAGAAAATTTTAAATTTCCTCGTAAAAATGGTAATTACAATAATGACAGAGATTATTTATTAAATTAACCGAAATTAATTATACGAATTTTTTTTTTGCGAGGTTTTACATAGCTTGAGGTTAATGTGGTATTTCAGCCACATTCCATTTGTACTCAAACGTTTTGGTTTTAATTTATTTACCAGGGTGCAGGATTACTCCCCTTTACCCAAAAAAAAGTGTTTGTGCTCAGCTCAACCAGAAAAAAGTGTTTGAACATTTACTAAACTGTGCAAAGGTGTTTAAACTCTACCCAATTTGCACAGTTACCCGTTGCCCAACCCAATACAGCCTGTTTTGACCCATACAACAATTTACCCATTTACACATTATCATACCTGTTTGACCGCTCATTTTGCCAACGCTATTATTCCTAACTAAAATTTTCAAACAATCCCAAACACACCTCATAAGTTACAGTTTTTTTTATTTTTTTATTTTTTATTATTATTATTTTTTTTTTTTAAATAAAAGTTCCAAACAGTCCCAAACTAAATGTTGTACCTAAATATTAATGTTCTAATCTCCAATAATTAGCTCCAGGTGGTTACATGCATGGGATTACTTCTTTAACATATGGTGTTGATGTTGAGACAATAAGCGTATTCGAAATACTGCAGGTCTATAGGTCCTTTGCTACTATTTGATGGAAATCCAATGTTATAATTTTTTGAAACAGTGTCTTCTTAAGAAAATAAGAAGAGTAACAACTCTTGCATATTTAATGGCATTAACAGTCACTTATTTTCATCAAGTGATAAAGGCCTCTAATAATCTCAAATATATGATATTTCGAAATACCTTAACTTTGTATGCACATGAAGTTTCGAGTTTGCATGTCTGATATTGCATGTTACTTGTACACATAAAGCATCATAAACACCTAGTATGTATAACTGATCTTTCGAGAAACTTAAATAGGAAAAGCATAATCTTCGGCATGTCAATACCCTGCAGAATGCAGATGCATGTAAAAGAATGTAGGAAATTTCAATTCACGAAAAGTGTGTAATAGTTTTATAAGACACAAATAGTCAAAATTCTATACATCCCATATAGGTCAGTCAGTAACGGGTCCAAATATTCAATTATCAGTTTATTGGCCGGGTAATAACGGGTCGTTTTACAAAATGTAGAACTACTAACTTCTTTTTAGTTATAAAATTATAATGAGTACGTGATCCTGAAAAATTCCATTGTCAGTTTCATTTGGCATGTTGTTTCACAATAGTGTGTCGTTTTGCTTCCTTGAAATGGTTATACAACTTCAATAAGTAACATGATTTCACATTTAGTTACTTTGGTGACAAAGCCAACATGAAGAAAAAGAAAGCTTCACTAACACCCACTTGCTATGACCAACCCATAAGAATTAGAAACCACTTAGAAATTATGCATTTATCATTTTTACAACAATGATCAAACTTTTTCAAAGGCAATCAAGTATTAACTTATCAAAGATAATGAAAGCTTTGTAGCCATTTTTGTTTCGATTCTGACACCAAGCTGATTACATGGTAGACAACACGTTTAGAAGCTGATAGATTGACACTCGTAAATTTTTTTCCTCATATGTTGTTATAAGTTAATAGCAAATTCCTTAAAACAGCGAAAAGTTCATGAAAAACCAAGATAATAATGATCATGTTTTAGAGATAACATAAAAGAGGTTCATGTATATTAAATGAAAAGTTATTAAAATAAACCATAAAATAAAGAGATGGGACTTACCAAGTGAGCATTAGTATCCGCACATCGTGTGATCAACTTGCAAATGAAAACCAGAACAGAGGCTCATTTGCTTCATGACTGTTAAGATAAGAATTATTACCATGTAAATCATATAGCTGATCTATGATTCAGCTCTTTGGAAGCAATTTTACTATATAATAATGTATTAATTAGCTTGAAAAATATCATTTCTAAAGGTGAAAGCATGAAACTCTAATAGCAGGTAGTTGTCTCGTAGATACTAAACCTATGGTAACAAAAGTTGCTGTAATTCTTGTTTAATTTCATTTAATTTTGACTTTGAACCCACTAATATTGGACACTATTAATTTTAGTTGTGAGCCACTCGGACAAAATCTGCTCCCCCTATCTTAGACTATATATTAACAATCATGACAAGACTGAATTTAAACGATTACATCGCTAGAGTGAGCATTCTACTGGTTATACTAACTTAAATACACAATTAGCATTCTAATATGTAGGTGGCTGAACAGCTAAACAAAAAATTACTCACCTACCAAAACATTTAAGGTAACAACGAAAAGAGATAGTACTTTTTTATGAATATCTTCAATACCATGATTGAAAGCTCAAGAAGCGACTATGTGATGATCAAATAAAGCACGAGGTTAGCGAATAATAGGAACAATGTTGCAGATTTCCCAGCTGCTATGGCCTTTTTCGGATTTGATAGTTTTGATCATCTTGTTGTAGGTGGTGAAAATGTATATAAGGGTGATTAATAATAGCTATAAATGGATGATATTTTTTAAAATTTTGATACTTATGGTAGCTTAAATCAAAAGCAATGTCTAAAGCTATTTCCTCTTGGAGTCTGCTGAGGAAAAGCATCTTTTCGCCTTTCAACTTGCAGAGCTGCCAACTGATTTGTTACAATGTAATGATAAAGATTAGTTAATACAAAAACCACCATACACTATACACATTGATTCATTTTTTATAATTTAAATGATGGAGATGAAGAGCAGGGGTGAATACAATTGGAAAACTGGATAGCGGCATTTTGAAGTGTGCCACCGTCACATTTGTACCACAAGAAGGGTTTTTTTTCAATGATCACATCGATGACCCATAGCACTCTGATCAAGCACAACCTCATTAACGTCGCAACGCTTTTTAAATGGTATAAAATCTTTAAGTATTGGTTCCAAATACGACAATTTCTTTAAGACCATTGCTTCATCTTTGAAAGCAATAATCACCGAAAACACAAACCGTTACACACCTTTATTATCAAACACGTAATAAGCACAAATTTACAATACTATACAAAAAGCTGCATTGAAGCAATTCATAAAACAGTTGGTGACCAAACTACAAACACATTCGTTCAGCCATATGACACTCAAATACAAACCTAATTAAGCATATGCAATAACATTTAGTAAACAGAACCCATAAAGGAGTCTAAGAAGATTGACGACTGCTATAGAAGTAGACATTGAAATTGAAATTCATTGAACCTAAAATCTTACCGAATTATTCGATTAATTTTGTTTTCAATCAATTGTTTCGGTGAATTTTGGGTTGTGTGCTCGAATGAATGTTGGAAGGGCGTATCAATTGATGTGCTAAAGAAACTTTTCAAAACAAAATCAACCAATTCATAATCAAACAAATTATCCCAAGAATAAGAAATCTGATAGAACACACAACATGAATTAAAAAAAAAATCATAATATATATACTCAACTTGTTTAGTAAAAGCAAAACCAAACCACAATTAATCAAAAATTCAATGTAATCACCTGTATGAGATCGACCTGGTTTTGACCCATGGAAGACCTCGTACAAATCAGAATATAATCGGAAAAAACCCTAAATCAAAATCGGAATATAATCGCCTGTTTTGCTTGATATTAGGGCCTCTTCTTGTTGTTTAGATTTTTTTCAATTGTTTGATGGTTTTGTCTCGTAAATTTTAATTTTAACCCCTGAATGTTTTGTAAATTACTCCGCCTGTTTTAAGTTTTAATTGTTTATACTTTTGATACATATACTTTTTTACCCAATTTACTAAAACAAACGAATTCTAATGAATTGTAATTATTTTTTTGCTAAATCAAGAAATATTTAGTTTTTTTAATTAAATATCTTTAAAATAAAATAATAATAATAATTCAATTATTACCAAATAAGGTATGAATTGATTTTTTGGAAATGGAAAAATTTCAATAGGGGTTTTACTTTATTATATAAAAGATTTAAATAATTCATAAAACCGGCCAAATAATTTAATAGAATTGGCGAGTGGTGATTTAGAAAACCCACGTTTTTTTAAGGGCTTTTGTGGATTTTCAATCCAAACGATTTTGTATGATTCCTATACCCATTCCCAATTGCCAAAACCGTACACCTCAATCTAAGTATATATACGGATAATAGGCTTGCTTTATGATGCTATTGTTCTGCCTTTATTATTCCCAGTTTTGGAGCGAGACCTACGCACTTTCACATTCCTGTCGTCCCGTGCTCACAGCCGCTCAAAAGCGCCCTACATAAAAAATGGCAGTCGATCGGATCAGTGACTTACCAGATACTATTCTACATTTGATACTTTCACGTCTTCATTCAACCGAAGAAGCAGTTTGAACTAGTGTTTTATCGACACGATGGAGGTATATGTGGACTTCAAGTCCTCTATAGACATAGATAAAGGATCAAAACCCTTGTGGGCATTCGATAAGAATAAATTTACAGAGTTTGTGTATTGGGTTTTAGCGAACAGAACCCTAGATTTAGATAGTTTCACTTTACATTGTCAAAATCGCTGTTTGGATTATTACGATATGTCAACTATAGAGCGGTGGATTCATATTGCTCTTATGCGAAAAGCAAAACAAATTGTGTTGCCACCTTGTTTAGTAAGAAACTTGGATTCGTATAAACATTCTTTAAAACACCAAAACTTGAAGAATTCTAACCAATCAAATGCACCGATAAACGATTATAACAATGTCGATCGTATCAGTAGCTTACCAGATCGTATTCTAAACATGATTCTTTCACGTCTTAATTCAACCGAAGAAGTAGTTCAAACCAGTGTTTTATCGTCACGATGGAAGTATTTGTGGACTTCAATTCCATCTCTAGACATTCGTGGTTACCGCGGCAAAAGCAACTTGTTTGCGACTGCAATCGATAAGAGTAAATTCAAAGAGTTTGTGTATTGGGTTTTAGCAAACAGAATTCTAGATTTGGATAGTTTCACTCTAGATTGTCGTTTCGATTATTGTGATAAGTTGACCATAGATCGGTGGATTTATCTCCTTGTTAAGCGAAAAATTAAACAACTTGACTGGAAATTTTGCTGTTGGGAGAACAACAGGGTTCTAGTATTACCATGCTGTTTAGTAAATTGTGATTCATTGGAGGTATTAAAGTTGGATTTGAATTGGAGTTTTTTAGGTTTGTCTAGTTTCAAAGGGTCTCGGACTCTTAAGGTTCTTCAATTGAAGAAAGTTAATTTATTGGACCATGAATTAGTACGAGAGTTTCTCGTAAACTGTCCATTGCTCGAGGAATTGAGTTTGATAAGCTGCTTAGCACACAAACTTGATTATCTTTCAATGTCATTTCCTAATCTCAAGACTTTGAGAATTGAACACCTTTGTTTTTGTAAAAGGCTAATGGTTTTATGCCCAAAACTTATGTATTTGGAGTATGAAGGTTGTATGGCTAATCAATTATTATTTGATGTAAAATCCTTGAAGAAAGCTGTGATTAAACATAGATATATTGAGCAGAAAGATGAAATCGCCATATGTAAGCTGTTTGCTCAAGTTTCTCATGTGGAATATTTGTCGGTTAACTATTTTTTTGAGAAGATAGATGCTTACTCTCATACTTCACTATTCGCCATATATGCAATCTATGTGTTTTGATCTTTGAAATTACTTTAAAGTTGTTGCTTTCATATTCTATTATTGTTATGATCGTTTTATAATACTTTACTGTTCGTTCAAGACTGTGTTGAGAATAAGATCAAGCATGGGCAAATAGATTATTTAACTTATGTTATGTTATGTTTACCAATTACGGAGTATTAGTTTTACCATGAATAGTTATCCTAAAACTTAACTTGTTATTCGTCGTAGTTAATTTTATCCGTATGTGAATGCTTTGATTGTCCGGAAGAAGGTTTACTTGAATCTCTTCCAAATTTGAAGACATTGGAGCTAACAGTTGATTGCTGCAAAATGGAATTATTCATCCCCATTCTCAAATATTCTCCTAATCTCGAGTCTCTACATTTGATCATTGATATGGTAATCTTCCTCATCTCAGCTTGTAATTTACTTTTTGTACCATATTCTTGAAGGTTCATGGATCACTGTTTTAGTAGGTATTTTTCGAAAGGCGCATATAATAGGTAGGATACACAAATTTATGTGTATGAAAGAAACTTGCACATACAAGTATACAACATCTTAGATAGGCTAAAGATATAAATTGCTTGAGCTCTTGATGAGAGACAGTTAGTTAATGGATTTAGTCTTCAGGTCAAAGCTGATAATTTTTTTGAAAGTTCAAAAATGGCCCGGGTCTGGTTGGCCTTCTAACACCTTTTAATTTAATTTTAAAAAATATTCAAATAATTAGTATAATAAATATGATTAGAAATTTTTATCAGGTTGTATACGGTTGAGTATACTATGGCTACATGTAAACTGTTTGACTAGATGTGGATATTTTGACTTGAGTCGGGTTATGGATTGTTTGTAACGGGGTTAAACATGCTGAAAGTCGCACAAATGTATTTATGTGCTTAATACTTCCTAAATCATATCAATCATTTATTCATGTTATTATTGAAATAATCTAACTATCGTAATCATATTATTTACGAAATACGTATTTGTTATAAATCCAGAGAGAAAAGCTTTGTTGTAATGAGTCCTGTATCTTCCCATAGAAAATAATTAACCGTTAGATCCTTAATTTCTCTTTTGACCTTTGTGAATAACATACATGGATTGCTTCGAAGGAATCATCTTTTCTCATAGAACAGGATGTGAAATTGTGACCCTTAAGTAATCCTCGGCAAACTTTAACCACTTCAATAAGCATAACTGGACCAATATAAGAAGGATTTTCAGAAATTCTAAATATTAGTCAATCACTTAAGCATTTAGATGAAGTTGAACCACTTATCATATTGTTTGATGATCTAGGATATTGCACCCGAAGGATATGAAGCATTCGTTGAGGAGTTAAATGAAGTTGAAACAAGGAGAATCTTGACCCGTCACCTGAAAAAGGTAAAGTTTCTTAAATTCAGAGGAGAAAAGGAGGACTTAGCCATAGCTCGCATCTTACTTGAGAATGGAATTACATTGGAGGAAATGGTTTTCAGTTGGCATAACACAGACAAAGGCTGCAAGAAGTCAGTGGAGGCTATGAATGAAGTGTCGAAGTTCTACAAGGCCTCTTTATCTGTCAAAGTGATTACACTTTTTACAAGCTTTTGATATAAGTTCAAGTAATAGCAAACTTCATGTTTAAAATAGCTGAATTTCTTGTTCTGGGGCAAATTACCTGAAAATGTATGCAACTTGACACTTTTTACCATTGTATGTAGCTTTTTTTTTTTTTTTTTTTTTTTTTCAATCTGTCAATAAACTTGCAAAATCCGTTCATTGCGTGTATCGGTGACTTGTTTGACCTGCTGGAGCAGGTTAAGCTAACAGTCGTTAGGTTTATCATTGCACCGTTAGTCCTTTTGACTAACGATCGTTAGCATGGCTACATACATGACAAAAACTTACAAGTTAGATGACTTTTATAATTTTTAAAATTTATGTACGTTTTTTACACGTTTTTGCACACATTTTTATACACGTTTTTATACACACATTTCGTTCGTCTCTTTATGTTACCCTAAACCCTAAACCCTAACCCCTAAACCCTAACCCCTAAACCCTAAACCCTAACGTTCGTCTTTTTACGTTTTCGTCCGATTTCTTACATTTTCGTCCGATTTATTACGTTTTCATCAGTTTTTTCACGTTTTCATCCGTTTTTTACGTTTTCGTCATTTTTTTACGTTTTCGTCAGTTTTTTTGCGTTTTCGTCCGGTTTTTCGCGTTTTCGTCCGAATTTTCGCGTTTTCGTCCTTTTTTTGCGTTTTCGTACGATTTTTCGCGTTTTCGTCCGATTTTTCAATTTTCTTCCAATTTTTTTTACGTTTTCGTCCATTTTTTTTACGTTTTCGCCAGTTTTTTCACGCTTTCGTCTATCTTTTCACGTTTTTGTCCCATTTTTTACGTTTTCACCCGTTTTTTTTTTATGTTTTTGTCAGATTTTCCACGTTTTCGTTTGTTTTTCACGTTTTTGTCCTTTTTTACGTTTCGTCGGTTTTTTCATGTTTTCGTCAAATTTTTCACGTTTTCGTCTGTATTTTTTACGTTTTTGTCAGTTTTTTTCTTTTTTGTCCGAAAGCGTGAAATAAGGGACAAAAACGTAAAAATACAGACGAAAACATAAAAATTTTGGCGAAGATGTAAAAAACAAATGAAAACGTAAAAAAACAGATGAAAACGTGAAAAAATGGATGAAAATTGAAAAATCGGACGAAAGCGTAAAAAAGCAAATGAAAACATCAAAAAACTGAGAAAACCTAAAAAATCTGACAAGAACGTAAAAAAAGTAACGAAAATGTAAAAAAAACTGACGAAAACGTAAAAAATGGGACAAAAACGTGAGAAAACGGACGAAAACGTGAAAAACTGACGAAAACGTAAAAAATGGACGAAAACGTAAAAAAATCGGACGAAAAATGAAAAATCTGACGAAAACGCGAAAAACCGGACAAAAACGCGAAAAACCGGAAGAAACCGTGAAAAAACTGACAAAAACGTAAAAAAACGGACTAAAATGTAAAAAAACGGACGAAAACGTGAAAAAACTGATGAAAACGTAATAAATTGGACGAAAATGTAAGAAATCGGACGAAAACATAAAAAGACGAACGTTAGGGTTTAGGGTTTAGGGTTTAGGGGTTAGGGGTTAGAGTTTAGGGTTTAGGGTAACATAAAAAGACGAACGAAATGTGTATATAAAAACGTGTATAAAAATGTGTGCAAAAACGTGTAAAAAACGTACATAAATTTTAAAAATAATAAAAGTCATCTAACTTGTAAATTTTTGTCATTGTATGTCGCCATGCTAACGATCGGTAGTCAAAAGGACTAACGGTGCAATGATAAACCTAACTACCGTTAGCTTAACCTGCTCCAGCAGGTCAAACAAGTCACCGATACACGCAATGAACGGATTTTGCAAGTTTATTGACAGATTGGGAAAAAAAAAAGCTACATACAATGGTAAAAAGTGTCAAGTTGCATACATTTTCAGGTAATTTGCCCCTTGTTCTGTTGCAGGTGGTTTTTGGATCTTGATTTTGTAATAGCAAACTTCATGTTACCTTCGGGTTCGATTAATACTTTCTTCTCTTAGAAACTAGTTTTTTGGTTGGCATGTTCAGTTGATTATTTAAAGGGGGTGCTAAAATGGGTGGGTTGAGTAACGAGTTATTTATGCTTTAAGTTATGTTAAGTTAGCTTACCAATTATTGGTTTTAACCTGAATAGTTATTCTAAAACTTAGCTTGTTGTTAATATTGCTGTAGTCAATTTCATCCAAATGCAAAACGGGCGGGCGGGCACGGGCTACGGGCTAAATGGACACGGGATACGAATTGCTTTAAAAAAGATTCAAATTCTTTAAAAACAGTTGTTTACAATTGAGAAACAATATGTGCCCGTTTGTGCCATTTAACTTTTCAATGAGCAATATATGCCCATTCAAAAAAAAAGGAGGGGTTAAATTTGCCAAAATCTTTTACAATTAGTTTTTTTTTTTTTTTTTTTTTTTTTTTTTTTGGCACAAATTGCCACCTTTAGTTAAAGCTTGTTGGGGTCTTAACACAATGCCCATATACATTGGTATGTGCTCTTGGAGCCTTTACTTCAACGTAATGGTCCATACCACATCTTGGGTTATCATGCGTTACCATAACTGCGTGTGCTTCAATTTGGCTCCTTCTCGTCGAGATACACTTATGGAAGAAGTCATATGTCTTTAACATCTTTGGATCACGAATAGATATATATTCAGTTGAATTGGTGTCAATGGATTAGCGACCCATGTAATCGATCATTGTTGTCCCAAGAGTTTTCTGGATCGATTTGTGTGTGAGTCGAATATGATTTGCAAACAATAATAACAAAAGATAACTTATTTATTTGTCTAACCAATGTAATGTTACAAGTTCATAAGTACTTATAGGTTTCTAAACGGTATCATTGAACCGTTGTAACCTTTCATCTATAGTCATGTCTATTCGGTATTTATGAACCGATGCATCTATACAATATGATGGTTCGAACAGGTATGAGCCAAGCATTGTGACCATTCGACCATCTACAGGAATCTAACTATAATAACTAACTAACTAACTTAACTACCAAACAGTTATTAAGTTTCTGATAAACACGTTTGGTCCTTCATGTTTTCTTCAAAGCAATATCGAGATTATAACTTGGTTCACATTCTCCTCCTTAATCTTGATTGTTGCTTTGTCCAAGGTCTTGAACTCCGAGCATTTGTCTCATAGTTGTAAACTTGAGTCTTGGTAAAGCTTTCGTTAAGATGTCTGCTCTTTGTAGTTCTCCGCTAACGTGTTCCACATTTATATGACCATTCTCTACGCATTCCCGAATGAAATGATAGCGAATGTCTATATGTTTACTCCTTCCATGAAATACTGGGTTCTTTACAAGTGCTATTGCTGATACGTTGTCAACTCTGATCGTTATCCTTTTTTCTTCAATTTCAGTTAGTCTACTAAGTAAACGTTTTAACCATAAGGCTTGACATGCTGCTGCAGTAGTCGCCATGAATTCTGATTCACATGATGATAGCGCCACTGTCGGTTGCTTCTGAGTACACCAGGTAATAGGTGACTCTCCAAAGTAAAATACGACTCCAGTAGTTCCTTTTCCTTGATCGGTATTGATTCCATAACTACTGTCACTGTAACCTGTTATCTTGCAGCCGCCTTCCTTCTTGTATATTATTCCATGTTCTTTTTTTCCTTTGACATATCGGATTACTTGTTTCACTGCCTTTTGGTGATGATCCTTCGGGTCTTGCATAAATCTGCTGAGTAGTCCGACTGAGTAACTAAGATCCGGTCTTGTATGTAATAAGTATCTTAGGCTTCCAATTAAACTTCGGTAATAAGTTGCGTCAACTGGTTCTCCATCTTCCGCCTTGACCAACTTAGTGCCGGGATCCAATGGTATCTTCGTATCATTCCTATCCGTCATACTTGTTTCTTTTAGGATCTTGTTAATGTATCCAGTTTGCTTGATTGTAATCTCTCCTCCTGTCTGTGTAACTTCTATCCCAAGGTAATTTGCTAGCAATCCTAAATCGCTCATTTCAAATTTATCTTCCATCTGGGATTTGAACAAGTCTATCTCTTTCTTTGGAGTGCCCGTGATTATTAAATCATCTACATATACTCCAACGATAAGTGTTGAATTCTTGCTTCTTTTCGTGTAGACTGCTTGTTCTAGATTACATTTCTTAAAATCTAATGACTTCAAGGTTTGATCAAGCTTTACATTCCAAGCTCTTGGTGCTTGTCTTAAGCTATACAAAGCTTTTGTTAGCTTGTATACTTTTCCTTGGTTTCCTTGCGGAATGAAACCTTCAGGTTGTGTAACATAGACTTCTTCCTTTAATTCTCCATGTAAAAATGCTGATTTTACATCTAAGTGGTGTACTTGCCATCATGATATGCTGCTAGTGCTAATATTAATCGAACTGTCTCTATCCTAGCAACTGGTGCGAATACTTCATCAAAGTCTATTCCTTGTTCTTGTACGTAACCTTTTGCTACTAATCTGGCTTTATATCTAATGATCTTTCCGTGTGCATCTCTCTTGGTTTTATAAACCCATTTGAGTCCGATTGCCTTCTGATTTTCTGGCAAATCTGTAAGAGTCCATGTGTGATTCTTGTTGATTGAATCTAATTCAATTTTCATGGCCTCAATCCATTTTTCATCTTTTGATGCTTCCTTGTAGTTACGGGGTTCTTCTTCAATGAAAAATAAACTTGGAGTTTCTACTTCTTGTGCATGTTGATAAATTTCATTGATATTCTTTAAACCTCGTACTGGTCTGTGATCATATCTTTCTGAGCTTCCTGATGAGCTTTCTAATGAACTAATAGTAGCTTGTCTTTCACTTTCTGAGTTGGGTTCGTAAGTGTATGTTAGTGGTGTAGTTGGTGATACTGGATCAGGTATTGGATCCAGTATTTGATCTTCTTCATGATACATGTTATCAACGTTTTCTATGTTGATTGGTGTAAGATTTCCATTATCAACTTCGTCTACCACAAAACTAGCCCAAAATGTGTCTTGTGTATCCGTATCATCTCCATTCTTATCCCAATTCCATGGCTTCGTTTCCATAAACTTTACGTCCCTACTAACATGTTTTTTCTTTCTTACTGGATCATATAGCCTACAAGCTTTTGATCCTTCCTCTACTCCTAAATAAACCATCGGTATGCTTCTATCATCTAACTTCTTCAAGTGAGGTATGGTTATCTTAGCATAAGCTGTGCATCCGAATATTCTAAGGTTTTGTAGGTTCGGTTTTCTCTTGTAGAGTGCTTCATATGGTGTTTTATCTTCTAGTGCTCGTGTAGGTACCCTATTTAGAATATAAATGGTATGTTTGACTGCTTCCGCCCAAAAAGTTAAGGGTAACTTCATCGCTTTCATCATACTCCTGGTAGTTGATAACACCGTTCTATTCTTTCTTTCAACTACTCCATTCTGTTGCGGTGAGTATGGTGCTGTTAAATGTCTTGCTATTCCATTCCCTTTACAGTACTTAGTGAATTCATTTGATGTAAATTCACTACCTCTATCTGTTCTTAGCATTCTTAACTTCAATCTCAACTCCATCTCAATCTTTTGTCTAAATTCCTTAAATATGTTGAAGGCTTGATCCTTAGTTGTTAGAAAATAAGCCCACATATAACGTGTACAATCATCTACTAGTAAGAAGATGAGTTTCTTTCCGGATTGTGTTGTTGGACTTATGGGACCACATAGATCTCCATAAACTAAGTCTAGTGGGTTCTTGGATCTAAATTTAGCTTGATTAGGGAATGGTGTTCTGCTATGTTTTCCTAGTAAACATGCATCACATACTTGTCCAGTATGGTTTATTCTTGGTATTCCTTCTACTAGACCCTTTCTTGTCATCTTACTAATATCGTCAAAGTTCAGATGACCTAATCTTGCGTGCCATAACCATGCTTGATTATCCACATTTGCTAAGAGGCATATAGGTGCTTCTATCTGTAATCTAATACTGTAAAGTCTATTTTTCGACCTTTCTACCTTCATCAACAACTTCTTCTTCTTATCATACAAAAGTCAGCTTGTTCCCGTCCATTATGATCTTACAACCTATTTCAGTAAGTTGTCCTAGACTAAGTATGTTGCTCTTGAGATTTGGTATGTAGTAAACATCCGTTATTATCTTCTGTTCCTTGTTTCTACATCCTAGTATTATAGAACTTCTAACTTTTATCTCTATATATGATCCATCTCCAAAACGAACGCGTCCAGTGATACTTTCGTCTAAATCTTTAAAATGACTCTTCGCTCCCGTCATATGGTTACTTGCACCATTATCTAAATACCATATGCTATCATCTGTTGTAGCATACTTTCTGGGTTGTATTTGTCCTTCGTTTAACAATACTTCTTCATGTGTAGTCATTAACAGTGATGGTTCATCGTCTTCATAGATAAGGTTTGACTGTTCCTGAGTTGTTGGCTTACTTCTACATTCTCTCTTAATATGTTCATGTTTCTCGCAATTGAAACATTTTGCTTTCTTCTTCTACTCACTTCTATTCTTATTGTTCTTGTCATTGTGAGTTGGGTTTTCTCCATTCGAGTTATTTCTGTTTCCTTTATTCTGCCAGTTTCCTTGTCTGTAGTTTGATCTACCCCTATTCTTGTTGAAACGTTTCTTATAGATAGAGTGTTCGCCTTGTGCGAATAATAGGTTATCCTGGTTTTCTGCTTGTCCTCCCTTTCGGAGTTTTATTCCTTCCTCGAATGCTTTTAACTTTCCAGTGATCTCATCTAAGGTGATATCATCTAGATCACTTGTCTGTTCTATGGATGCTACTATCTGAATGAACCTATCTGGTGTGGAGTCTAATAGTTTTCGTACTAAAAGTGATTCATCCAAGGTTTTTCCTAATTCTTTTGCCTTCGTGGCATAACCATTTAGTTTATCTGTAAATGCATCCACCGTCTCTTCATCCTTCATTTGAAGGGCATTAAATCCTATCATAAGTGATTGTAATCGTGCTTGTTGCACTCTTTCTTCTCCAACGTGTCTCCTTTTCAATGATTCCTATAATTCTCTAGCAGTTTTACAACTTGCTACTTGTAATATCACATCCTCGGTTATTGCTTGATATAGGAGGGCAATAGTTGCCTTATCCTTTGATGCGTGGGAATTGCACCAGGCTTTACCTCTCGAGAAGCTTACAATCCCCACCAGGCAGTGTACCTGATCGTTGTAGTATAGTATAGTGACAAGTACCGGAGGATTGATCGTTCAGCTAGGAATAGTGTCGTTAGGATTGAAATTAATCTAACTAGGTCTAAAGGTGAAGGATGATTCTTTTTATGTTTTTATATTTTATGAAAAGCAAGTAAAAATCTCGGGTATTGGGAGAGTGGGCGGAATTAGTTGCTAATCAACTAACCTAAAAGCTACTAATTAATCTAATAAACAAGAAAACAAACTAAGGTTCTACAAGATAAGTGAAGCATGTCTACCTATGATATGTTACTCCTTGCTAGCTATCCAATTCTACCTATTGAATTATAAAACCTTGTTTTAATTGACGGGTTGTATTCCTTAATACCATTCATGGGGTGGCGTACTTACTTCCCCAATCCTATAAGCTCCTACTTCACTTCTATGTCGAGCCGGCTAAGAAGCTCCTAACATGGGATCATTAGAATTCACTCATGCATTAAATACAACCATAAAAACCTAGTACACATCGGTTCATGTTTCTTAAGACGTTCAAGCATGTTTCCCTATGGAAGTCTGCCAGTTTTCTTAAGCCTAACATCGAATTCATTCAATCAAAACAAGAATCAATAGGAAACAAGAATTATAAACTAAACCAACTAGATCTATTGAAGTTGTCACGCCTTAATTGATGGAGATAGACACACACATCAACAATCCCTCATTGATGGAGGTAGACACAACATCAACAAGAAATCAATGAGATCTAATCAATTATATACAAGTTTCACATAATCACAAGTAGACACAAGGTGAATTAGCAAATCATCATCAAAAAAGAGCAAACAACAATGATAATGGAAAACATAATTAAGATAGAATCATCAAACCAATACATGATATTTATGGAGTGATTGAAACCCTCTAAGTTGCTGGAAAAACACCTACCTAAACCCAGGAATCGACCTTAGGGTTTAGGGCTTACAAAAAGTGAAGTTATGATGTTATATTTATACGCATGTTTTCTGTCGGCAAGGCTTGACGGCGTCAGCCCGTTCTTCTTGACGCCGTCACGACCATTTTTTCACCAAACTGTAGATCTCTTCGTCCTCTTCGCGTGGGCTTTTGAATCACCTCAATCCGAGTTCGTATGCAAAAGTTATGACCAAAACAATATCAGCTACTCCGCGCGCAAGTTTTGACAAGTTAACACGTGACGGCCTTGGGTGACGCCTTCACGTTTCTTCTGGGCCGTCACTACTTTTACTCTTGACGCCGTCATAAAAAGCCTCTTGACGCCGTCAGGTACTGTTCCCAGCAAGGAAAATTAAGACTTTGCCGTTTTCTTCACTTTTATGTTCCAAAAACGTCCAAAATGTTTCCTTTTACAGAATTCACTCCCAAAGTACCTAAAATCACAAAAGGAACGATTTAGGGCAATATTTGATCAAATAAATTCAATTTCGGGCTTAAATGACCCCCTAAAAACGGTTCATTTTTCGCCTCATCATCCTTCTTATCATCTGCTTGGGTGTTTTCTATGGGTTCTATAGTCTCCCATAATCCATGTGCCTCTAATATAACCTTAATTTGTATAGCCCAAACAGTGTAGTTTGTGGTTTTGAGTTTAGGGCATTGATATTGTGTAAGAGGTATAATGGGTTTTACTATAGTGTTATTGATATTAGTGTCATCTCCACCCGACATTCTAGATGTGTTTATGAAATTCACTTTTGACTTATATGGGAAATCTAACTAGTATGGTATAACCTTACTACTACAGGGAATAGAAATAGTTATCCGGGAATCCTAGTAATACGGGGATCAATATATAGTTTTCGGGATTTCCTAATAATGAATATCTATACTATAAACGTATAAATGAAATCCAATAATGATAACGTGACCTCGTATGTTTTGCGTTCCCACTTGTGTGTCGATACTTTGAATTATATCAACCACGTACTTTTCTTTCTTCGTCTCCTTTCAAATTCGAATTTGGTTGTCGAATGATTAACCAAAATCTCACGTTGTTCCTTTTCTTCTTGACTTGGTTCCTACTACTTGCCTCGGACCCTTGTTATGTCTCGGCTTACTCCAAAAAATCTACTCGAAGTGAATTTCTGGCCATGATCAACCTTTGAAATTGTTGTCGTTGTTTTTCTTATTCCAAGTCTCCTTTCGGTAAAATATTACCGTAGCAAATATATATTGCTTTTCTTCTTCTTTTTCTTTAGTACTTGTTGTACCAAAATCAACAAACCAACGTCTAAACAACTTTCTTTGTTTGTCGTTCCTGCTATTGCTTGCTTCTTGTGCAACGTTGCTCCCACAATACTCCTTGTCGTTTTTCTTTTCTTGTCCACACCGTTTATCAACAACGCCTAATACCTAATCGATATTCTTTCTTTTGTGAAGTGAGTGATCAATTCGCTTCTGTTTTTATTCGAACTTGTTGTTGCTTCTTGTTTTGCTAACGTGCGTATTCTTTGTATATATGTACCGGTATCTTTTTCTTATTCCAAGCAATGCCTTTTGTTTTTTTCTTTTTCTGCGCGCTTCTTCTTCTTGCGTACCAACTTTGTACACAATCTTTCGACGTATAAACTTCTCTCTTGTTGTGTTGTAGTAGAGAACACACAAGTACGTTTCTTGTTATGGATTAACAAGAAAAATCTTCCAATTTTCTGGTTTTGCTGTGGCGTACGAATCACAACAAACCAAGGTACCAAAGTTTCTGGATGGTATCCTTCTTGTTTGCAAATTTCGACACAAAGAAAAAAATGTATACGGTTTTTCTAGTGTCTCTAAGTTATCTATGCAACCTTTCTAATGTTAACAAGGATCAAAGGTTTGCGTTATTTCTGGAAAAAAAATTCCAGTCGTGGGTTTCTGGTTTCTGTATCTCGATGCAATAGTTTCTGGATTTCTGGGTTTGTTTAATGGTTGTAACGAGATGTCCAACAAGGCTCTTGATGCCAAATGTTGTCCCAAGAGTTTTCTGGATCGATTTGTGTGTGAGTCAAATATGATTTGCAAACAATAATAACAAAAGATAACTTATTTATTTGTCTAACCAATGTAATATTACAAGTTCATAAGTACTTATAGGTTTCTAAACGGTATCATTGAACCGTTGTAACCTTTCATCTATAGTCATGTCTATTCGGTATTTATGAACCGATGCATCTATACAATATGATGGTTCAAACATGTATGAGCCATGCATTGTGACCATTCGACCATCTACAGGAATCTAACTATAATAACTAACTAACTAACTTAACTACCAAACGGTTATTAAGTTTCTGATAAACACGTTTGGTCCTTCATGTTTTCTTCAAAGCAATATCGAGATTATAACTTGGTTCACAATCATGCACTTTAATTTGTTCTTTTTTCTAGCATTTCGTTAGTTTATAATAAAAAAAATCCAATGTTAAAATAAAAAGAGACGAAGTGACAAATTAGGCCAATTAATTGGTGAGTGGTGTTTCAGAAAACCCACATTTATTTATAGGGCTTTAGTGGGCTTTTAATCTAAACGTTTTGTATGATTCCTATACCCATTCCCAATTGCCAAAACCCTACAACTCAGTCAATATATACGCTTGTTGGTTTGAACATAACAAACACACCCTATCGTCCTGTCGCGAGTTTAGTTAATATCACCAAAACATGATGAAATCCAAGCGACAAAACATCGAGGTTGATCGGATCAGTGAGTTACCAGATCCTGTTCTACACTTGATACTTACATGTCTTCATTCAACCAAAGAAGCAGTTCGAACGAGTGCTTTATCCACGCGATGGAGGTATTTGTGGACTTCAGCTCGGTCTATAGACATAGATATTTCTCACGGATCAAAACCCTTGTCGGCATCCGATAATGATAAATTAAAAGAGATTGTGTATTGGGTTTTAGCAAACAGAACACAAGATTTGGATAGTTTCACTTTACATTGTCGATGTTTGGATTATGATATGTTGACTATACGGCGGTGGATTCATATTGCTCTTATGCGAAATGCCAAACAAATTGTGTTGCCACCTAGTTTAGTAAGCAACTTGGATTTGTATCAACATTTTTTAAAACAACAAAACATGAAGAAATCAAACCAATCAAATTCACCAATAAACGATAACAACAATGCCGATCGTATCAGTAGCTTACCAGATCGTATTCTACACATGATTCTTTCATGTCTTAATTCAACCGAAGAAGTTGTTCGAACCAGTATTTTATCGTCACGATGGAAGTATCTGTGGAATTCAATTCCATCTCTAGACATTCATGGTTATCGCGGCAAAAGCCGCTTGTCTTTGACTGCAATCGGTAAGGATAAATTCACAGAGTTTGTGTATTGGATTTTAGCAAACAGAACTCTAGATTTGGATAGTTTCACTCTAGATTGTTTCAGTTATTGTGATATGTCGACCATAGCTCGGTGGATTTATCTCCTTGTTATGCGAAAAATTAAACAACTTGACTTGAAATTTTGCGGTCGGGACAACCGCAGCGTTGTAGTATTACCATGCTGTTTGGTGAATTGCGATTCATTGGAGGTATTAAAGCTGGATTTGAATTGTTGTTTTTTAAGTTGGTCTAGTTTCACAGGGTCTTGGACACTTAAGGTTCTTAACTTGGAAAATGTTGATTTATTAGACCATGAGTTAGTGCGAAAGTTTCTCGTAAACTGTCCATTGCTCGAGGAATTGAGTTTGATAGGCTGCTTAGCACACAACCTTGATTATCTTTCAATTTCATGTCCTAATCTCAAGACTTTGAGAATTGAAGAACTTTGTTATTGTAAAAGGCTAATGGTTTTATGCCCAAAACTTATGTATTTGGAGTATGAAGGTTGTATGGCTAATCAATTATTATTTGAGGTAAAATCCTTGAAGAAAGCTGTGATTAAACATAGATATATTGAGCAGAAAGATGAAATCGCCATATGTAAGCTGTTTGCTCAAGTTTCTCACGTGGAATATTTGTCGGTTAACTATTTTTTTGAGAAGGTAGATGCTTACTCTCATACTTCACTATTCCCCATATATGCCATCTATGTGTTTTGATGTTTGAAATTACTCTAAAGTTGTTGCTTTCATATTCTATTATTGTTATGATCGTTTTATAATACTTTACAACTGTGTTGAGAATAAGATCAAGCATGGGCAGATAGATTATTTAACTTATGTTATGTTACACTTACCAATTACGGAGTATTAGTTTTACCATGAATAGTTATCCTAAAACTTAACTTTTTATTGTCGTAGTCTATTTTATCCGCATGTGAATGCTTTGATTGTCCGGAAGAAGGTTTACCTGAATCTCTTCCAAATTTGAAGACATTGGAGCTAACAGTTGATTGCTACAAAATGGAATTATTCATCCCCATTCTAAAAAATTCTCCGAATCTCGAGTCTCTACATTTGATCATTGATATGGTAATCTTCCTCATCTCAGCTTGTAATTTACTTTTTGTACCATATTCTTGAAGCTTCATAGATCACTGTTTTAGTACGTATTTTTCGAAAGGCACATATAATAGGTAGGATACACAAATTTATGTGTAAGAAAGAAACTTGCACATACAAGTATACAACATCTTAGATAGGCTAAAGATATAAATTGCTTGAGCTCTTGATGAAAGACAGTTAGTTAATGGATTCAGCCTTCAGGTCAAAGCTGATAATTTTTTTGAAAGTGCAAAAATGGCCCGGGTCTGGTTGGCCTTCTAACACCTTTTTAATTTAATTTTTAAAAATATTCAAATAATTAGTATAATAAATATGATTAGAAATTTTTATCAGGTTGTATATGGTTGAGTATACTATTTTTTTTGGGTAAAAGGGTTTATTCACCCCGGTAAAATGCATTACACCAAAAAACGTTGAGGTACAATAGGATGAGGGTGATGTCCCTCACCTCAGTCCCTTAGGACACTTACAGACTCGAATATAAGAATGACAAACCATTCTTATAACTTACAATAAAATGAACCTACCAATAATGACAAAAGTAAATAAAAATTACAATATTACTCAAGAAAACACTTGAGCCTTCAATATCACTATGGCGGTCCACCTTAACTTCCATGAAGAATCCTCCAACTTGCCCAACAACCTTCATGCCATGATCCCCTTCCAAAGCCAAAACGTAAATATCCCATGAAAAGGACACCACGATAAACAAAACAGCAAGAACAAGGGCACCATGCAACAATCCAAGGGTAAAAAAACCCAAACAAGCACTACAACTCGATCCAATACCTCATCTACTACAAGTTTCAATGTGATGAAACTCAAGCTAAGAATGAAATCCAATGTATCTTGATCAGTCATAGACAAAAATAGGGTTGGCAAACCCTAACTTACAACAATGTTCGCAAACGTTTTTTGAATAAGAAACGAATAAAACTTAACTTCCAATAGCGAACAGCAGCAGCACTTCCATCTCTCTCACAAACCCACTTGAACCACGAAGGACTTACAAACACTAACATCATCATGAACATGCAGTCGCAAAACAATCCCAAAGATGAGATAACATGCAGCGTGAATTCCACAAATCCAAACGCACTTGTATACTCCAAAACCCTAAACGGGTTACATGCAATTTGAATAAAAACTAAACCCTAAACGAGTAAAGCTTTGAGTTAAGCACCAGCAGCAAACCAAAACGTAATAACACCAAACAAATGGCTTGGATTTTGCAATTAAAGAACAACCTCCACATGAACATAATCGACCAAATAATAAACCCATAAGGGTTTCGGTATGCAATAAGATCGAATATATACACCCCAATAACCAGATCGCATCATAAGAGTATATAAATTAGATCATAACCGACCTAATACCATGAACATGTAGCGATCAGCCCCACCAAAGATATAACAATCAAGTGTAGGAACCCAACCACGATCCTTATATAAGAAAATTAAAACCGACTAAAACAGCCGACTTTAAGTATCAAGTATAAAGGGATAATAAGGATACCAATAATCGATCCTGAACAATTGTAATAATGATTTGATAGTTACAGGAATCGACCATAGAACATAAAACTAGGGACGAATTGGAAACCCTAAAAAAATACGTTTAATCCCAAAGTCGACTTAGAACAGATTAAAGGTAATGATTTTGAGTAATAGGTGTAAAACACGAATGTTAAACACGAATCAAGAGCAAAAAACAATACAGAAAATCATGTTCAAGAGGGCGATTATGGGAAAACGATTAAGGGGTGTGAGGGTTTCGCAATTCGCCCCTAGTGAGAGAGAAATTTAGGGTTACGGTTGAGTATACTATGGCTACATGTAAACTGTTTGACTAGATGTGGATATTTTGACTTGAGTCGGGTTATGGATTGTTTGTAACGGGTCGATTTGGTTAGAGGTTAAAAATAGCCTAAATGAAGACTGGTCAACAGGGTTAAACATGCTGAAAGTCGCACAAATGTATTCATGTGCTTAATACTTCCTAAATCATATCAATCATTTATTCATGTTATTATTGGAATAATTTAACTATCGTAATCATATTGTTTACAAAATACTTATTTGTTATAAATCCAGAGAGAAAAGCGTTGTTATAACGAGTCCTGTATACCGTTAGATCCTTTCTCTTTTGACCCTTGTGAATAACATACCTGGATTGTTTCGAAGGAATAATCTTTTTTCAGAGAACAGGATGTGAAATCGTGGCCCTTAAGTAATCCTCTCCAAGCTTTAACCACTTTATTAAGCATAACTGGACCAATATAATAAGGATTTTCAGAAATTCTAAATATTAGTTAATCACTTAAGCATTTAGATGAAGTTGAAACCACTTATCATATTGTTTGATGATCTAGGATATTGCACCCGAAGGATATGCAGCATTTATTGAGGAGTTAAATGAAGTTGAAACAAGGAGAATCTTGACCCGCCACCTGAAAAAGGTAAAGTTTCTTAAATTCAGAGGAGAAAAGGAGGACTTAGCCATAGCTCGCATCTTACTTGAGCATGGAAATACATTGGAGGAAATGGTTTTCAGTTGGCATAACACAGACAAACGCTGCAAGAAGTCAGCGGAGGCTATGAATGAAGTGTCGAAATTCTACAAGGCCTCTTTATCTGTCAAAGTGATTACACTTTTTACAAGCTGTTGATTTGAGTTCAAGTAATAGCAAACTTCATGTTTAAAATAGCTGAATTTCTTGTTCTGTTATAGGTGGTTTTTGGATCTTGATTTTGTAATAGCAAACTTCATGTTACATTCGGTTTCGATTAATACTTTCTTCTCTTAGAAACTACGTAGTAGTTTTTTGGTTGGCCTGCTCTGTTGATTATCAAAAGGGGGTGCTAAAATGGGTGGGTTGAGTTACGAGTTATTTATGCTTTAAGTTAGTTAAGTTAGCTTACCAATTATTGGTTTTACCCTGAATAGTTATTCTAAAACTTAGCTTGTTGTTAATATTGCTGTAGTCAACTGCAAAACGGGCGGGCGGGCCGGGGGGGGGGGGGACGTGTTAAATGGGCACGGGATACAAATCGCTTTAGAAAAGACCCAAAACGATGAAATAAATTCTTCAAACGTTACAGCTTATTTATATTTAAAAAATTAAATAGTATATTATATTTATAAGTTTTTATTTAAAAACAATTGTAATATTATCCAATTGAGAGAAGCTATGTGCCCATTTGTTGGGGGCTTAACACAATATATACAGTGGTATGTGCTCTTGGAGCCTTTACTTCAACGTAATGGTCCATACCACATCTTGGGTTATCATGCGTTACCATAACCGCATGTGCTTCGATTTGGCTCCCTCTCGTCGAGATAAATTTACGGAAGAAGTCAAATGTCTTTCACATCTTTGGATCACGAATAGAAGTATATATATATTCAGTTGAATTGGTTTCAATGGATCAGCGACCCGAAGCCTACTAGTTCTATCAATAAGTAATCGATCATGCACTTTGTTCTTTTTTCTAGCGTTTCGCTAGTTTATAATAAAATCCAATATTAAAATAAGAAGAGACGAAGTGATAAATTAGGCCAATTAATTGGCGAGTGGTGTTTTAGAAAACCCACAATTATTTATAGGGCTTTAGTGGGCTTTTAATCTAAACGTTTTGTATGATTCCTATACCCATTCCCAATTGCCAAAACCCTACAACTCTGTCTAAATATACGCTTGTTTTGTTATGCTTGTTGGTTTGAACATAACAAACACACCCTATCGTCCTGTCGTGAGTTTAGTTAATATCACCAAAACATGAAGAAATCCAAGCGACAAAACATCGGGGTTGATCGGATCAGTGAGTTACCAGATCCTGTTCTACACTTGATACTTACATGTCTTCATTCAACCAAAGAAGCAGTTCGAACGAGTGCTTTATCCACACGATGGAGGTATTTGTGGACTTCAGCTCCGTCTATAGACATAGATATTTCTCTCGGATCAAAATCCTTGTCGGCATACGATAGTACTAGTAATAAATTACAAGATATTGTGTATTGGGTTTTAGCAAACCGAACACAGGATTTGGATAGTTTCACTTTACGTTGTGGCGATCGCTATTTGGATTATGATATGTCGACTATACAGCGGTGGATTCATATTGCTGTTATGCGAAAAGCAAAACAAATTGGGTTGCCACCTTGTTTAGTAAACAAGTTGGATTCGTATCAACATTCTTTAAAACACCAAAACATGAAGAAATCTAACCAATCAAAAGCACCAATAAACGGTAAAAACAATATCGATTGTATCAGTAGTTTACCAGATCGTATTCTACACATGATTCTTTCACGTCTTAAATCAACCGAAGAAGTAGTTCGAACTAGCATTTTATCGACAAGATGGAAGTATGTGTGGAATTCAATTCCATCTCTAGACATTCATTGTTACCGCGGCAAAAGCCACTTGTATCCGACTGCAATCAATAAGAATAAATTCAAAGAGTTTGTGTACTGGGTTTTAGCAAACAGAATTCTAGATTTGGATAGTTTCACTCTAGATTGTTTCAATTATTGTGATATGTCGACCATAGGGCGGTGGATTTATCTCCTTGTTATGCGAAAAATTAGACAACTTGACTTGAAATTTTGCGATCGGGACAATGGCAGGGTTGTCGTATTACCATGCTGTTTGGTAAATTCTGATTCATTGGAGGTATTAAAGTTGGATTTGAATTGGAGTTTTTTAAGTTTGTCTAGTTTCACAGGGTCTCGGACTCTTAAGGTTCTTAAGTTGGACCAAGTTAAGTTATTGGATCATGAATTAGTACGAAAGTTTCTCGTAAATTGTCCATTGCTCGAGGAATTGAGTTTAATAGGCTGCTACATTCACAACCTTGATTATCTTTCAATTTCATGTCCTAATCTTAAGACTTTGAGAATTAAGAACATGTTTGATTACGGAGAAAATATATCACGTGAAAGGCTAATGGTTTTATGCCCAAAACTCGCATATTTGGAAATTGGAGGTTATATGGCTAATCATTTATCATTTGATGTAAAATCCTTGAAGAAAGCTGTGATCAAACATGAATATCTTGAGCAGAAATATGAAAGCGCCATATGTAAGCTGTTTGCTCAAGTTTCTCATGTGGAATATTTGTCGGTTAACTATTTTTTTGTTAAGGTATGATGCTAACTCTCATATTTCACTATTCATCATATATGTCATCGATGTGGTTTGATCTTTGAAATTACCTTAAAGTTGTTGCTTTTATATTCTATTAATGTTATGATTGTTTTATAGTACTTAAATGGTCATAGATTATTTATGCTTTAAGTTATGCTATGTTATACTAACCAATTATTGGTCTTACCATGAATAATTGAATACTTATTCTAAAGCTTAGCTTTCTGTTATTGCTGCAGTCAATTTCATCCGCATGTAAAAGTTTTAATTGTGCGGAAGAAGGTTTACCTGAATCTCTTCCTAAATTGAAGACACTGGAGCTAACAATTGATTGCTACAAAATGGAAGTACTCATCCCCATTCTCAGATGTTCTCCGAATCTTGAGTCTCTCCATTTGACGTTTTATAAGGTAGTCTTACTCATCTCAGATTGTAATTTATTTTCTGTACCATATTCTTGAAGCTTGACGGATCACTTTTTTTAGTATGTATATTTTGAAAGGCGTATATAATAGGTAGGATACACAGAATTATGTGTAAGAAAGAAACTTGCAGATACAAGTATACAACATCTTAGATAGGCTAAAGATATAAATTGCTTGAGCATTGTTGAATGACAGTTAGTTAATGGACTTAAGTAAAAGCGAGTAAAACTTTTGGCCAAAATGGCCTGGGTTTGGTAGGCCGACTTACACCTTTTTCCAAAATTATAAAATCTTCACAAATTATCAGTATAATGAATATGGTTAAATTTTTTTTATCAAGTTGTATACATTATTTGAGGATACTATGGGCTACAATTAAACTGTTTGGTTAGAGGTGGATATTTTGACTTGAGTCGGGTGTTGAATTGTATGTAGCAAGTCGATTTGGTAAAAGGTTTTAAAATAGCCTAAATGAAGACTGGTCAATGGACTTGAATATGTTGAAAGTAGCAAAAATGTATCCATGTGCTTAATGCCTCCTAAATCATATTAATCAAATATTTAGATTATTATTATAATAATCTAATTATTTTATATCATATATGACGAAATACTTATTTGTTATGAATCCAAATTGAAATTATTTGTTTAACCAGCCCGTGAATTCTCATAGAAAATAATTAACCGTTTGATCCACCCGTGTTGCCACCATCTTGACTCTTTTGAATGCGTATCAAAGAAATCATCTTTTCCTGGTGAAAAGGATTTGAACTAGCCACCCTTAAGTATCTGCAAGCTTCAACCAACTTCATTAAGCAATAACTGGACCAATAATATTAGGCTTTTCAAAAATTCCAAACATTAGTTAAGTAGTTAGATGAAGTTGGAACCACTTAACATTTGGTTTGATGAGATAGGATATTACACCCGAAGAATATGACGCATTCGTTGAGGAGTTAGATGAAGTTGAAACAAGGAGAATCTTGATCCGTCACCTGAAAAAGGTCGAATTTCTTGAATTCAATGGAGAAAAGGAGACCATGGCTATAGTCCGATTTTTACTTGAGCATGGAACTTCATTAGAGGAAATGGTTTTCACATGGTGTAACAAAGACAAATACCAGAAGTCAATGGAGGTAATGAATGAAGTGTCAACATTTCACAAGGCCTCTTTATCAGTCAAATTAATTACTCTTCTAAAGCACTGGACTGAAGAGAGCTTTTTGTTACACTGCAACTAATATGCATTCATGTTTGGGGTAACTGATTTCTTGGTATGTTGTTGGTCGATTTTGGATTTGGATATTGCTTATTGCAATACCCAAGTTTATGTTATCTTAATTTTTGATTGATACTTTGTAGTTGTTCTCTTAGAAAAGATTTCCACAACTTTTATTGTTAATTAAACAAAATAAATTATAACATCGTGACGAATGTTTGTTATATTTTAACTGGCTTATAGGCCCGTGTGTCAAAGTAAATTACACGGGTCGTCACAGTGTGAACGTGGGTTGCAATAAGACATCTGCGTTATTTATATCTATATCGATTTTTCATACTTTTTATATTGTGAATGATGTAAAAGATAGTTTTCTAGTGTCAATATGAAAATGTTAGGGAGAGGATCGCAATTGCATGCTGATGAAAATTAAGGAGATTAACTTTCTCATAATCTTAAGTCACAATGGTTGAGCGATTATCAACTTCAAATGAAACGTGTCAAATGAATGTCCTTAAACAAAAAGTTAAATCAAAACATGGATAAAAGTGAGTTGGGAAAAGAAGTGATAAATAAAGGGTTTTGCTAACAACAGCCCTGAGGGTTGTTGACTTGTTAAAAACTAATTTCCGGAAATTGTGTTTTTAATCTTAAGATTGTCAAGTACAAAAGTTTGTGTTAGTGTAGCACAAAGCTTGCTAGAGATAACAATTCGTGTGGTTCCTGAAGATAAATGAGGAGGTCGATCAAACATATATGTCATGAAATCAGCATGTTTCATTACATAGTTTCCTCAACATCTTCCTGTGGCACAAACACTAATCTTTCTTGCCCCGTAACTCTGTCTTCCAATCGAGTTAATAATTTCTTCTCAATACCTTCCACAGTCATTCTTAACTTTTTTGTCACATCTTTCCGACTATTCATAGAATCAATCATCATTAATTTAGAAAAAAAACTCCTCTACTTTGGCATGTCTGTCTTGCATTGACGGTTTGCTTGATTCCTCTTCTTGTACATTAATATTATCGCACACACTACTGGCTCTTCTTTTTTCGTCTCAGCTAATACATGACACCAATCTTGACTTAATTTCAATTCTCTTTATCATTCAACATCTTCCATGCAGCATTGGGACGTACTATTATAGTGAAAATATCCTCCTTAAGAAGCATCTAAACATCTCTCGAAACCTATTTCAAATCTCCAAAGAAAATATTCATTATCACATCCTTCCCTGAATTGATTCCATGACACTTTCTTACCATCTTCTTCATTCTACCCATGCATTTACTAGTGATTCGCTCTCTTACTGTTTAAAAGCTCTTATTTCATTCAAAAGCTTCACTAATAATGAAGGTGGAAATTTCATTGGACAACTCTTTTGTGTCGCCATTAGTCGTTCATTGGACTCTGCGTGTCTTGTGATCATGTGAAACTCCACTTGTGGTATCACATGTGCCTTATCACAGCTTGAAAGACAAAAAGCTCAAGTGTTTCAAATGCAATATATTACTAGATAATCACTTTCCTCTTAAATTATGTTTAGGATGCTTAATACCTGAACATAAGTAGGATAAAGCAAATAATTAACCACTTAGATAGGCCATCTCAAACATAGGGGTGTTTGTTTAAACTTATATAACCGAATAAATAAGTCGAGCCAAAGTCAAGTTTGACTCAAAAACCTAACGCTAAGGTTCAGTTTGACACGATATATTGATGCCATGATATATGTTGCAAGTTAACATATATTGATGCCATGATATATGTTGCAAGTTAACTCAAGGAAGATTGTAATTCAACTAGAAATCAGCACCAAAAGTTTTTTTTTTTTTTTTTTTTTTTTTCTTCTACTTCTTCAAACATTACAATAAATTGTTTTAAAAAACACACCATTTCCTTCTAACTGGTCAAAATTTATCTTATTAGCCCAAACACTAAAGTACCCATTGTTTATAGCCCAAACAACACAATCATCATAAAAAAGTAATTTCATACACAAACACATCTCCGAGCATTCTTGAAGGGCCATTATTATATATTTTAAAATTATAAAAAGTTTGTATGGTATATATATTAAATATGGATCCCCTCATATATTCTGTATATATAACATTTCACAATGGACGGCGAGTCCCTTCTGTAAAATAATAATATTTGGGACAAGCCCAAGTGTGGGAGTCCAAACTTTTAACGAAACATGGGCTTTCAGGTCCATCAATGGCCCATTTTGCCATGGTCCGGTTAGTACATAACTACATACTATAACGAAACGTTTCTTCACATATTTCTCACCTTCTTCGAGAAGCAATCCAGGGTTTCTTGCACGCACTAACATCGAGGTAGGTAACACCTGCAGATCTGGTGTCCAATAATTCTGAGGAAGGCCGTCTGTTCTTAGTTTTACTAGCCGTTTATGATAGTCGTTCTTTCCCATGTTGCATGTCGTTTGTGAAGTACTATCCTAAAAAAAAAAAAAAAAAAAAAAAAAACTTGGTCACATATCTGCTATGTTGTGTTACTGCATGTTTATGTGATTGTTGTTTCTATGTAAATAGGTTGTTAGTTAATTTATAAGCTGCATGTTACTGTCTTCAATGTTTATTGTGTTTGTTATACTGTAAGATGTTGCTAACTGTTTACTTTTGGCGATACGTAAAAGCCTTTCAAATACTTTGACCTTTATATCCCTTTGTGTTACTTTTCTGTGTCTTTTTTGGGGGGCCTGTACATATATGTGTATCTTTTTTCAAATGTGAAAACCAAAAACAAAAGTGCAACTAATCGTGCACGCTATCCACTTCCTACGTCGGACCTTGCGTTTTTGTCTGCTACTGTGAATGGCGGTATCGCTAATGCTTCCAACGCTGAAGATAGAGCTGCTAGCAGCCAACAATGGCTGTTCACCTACACGGGCTGCAAAGAAACCTAAGGTGGACTAATACACCTATGTCACGTTAGTGGTAGCTTTAATAAACGCATACCTTATGTAACTAATATAATGTACATAGTAAGAAGAATGACATGTAGTATGTACAGTAAGTAGATGTAGGTCGTAAGAAGATAAAGTGCTGTACGCACATAAGCTGTTGCGAATGCAGCCTACATACCAATGTAGAAAACTGGATACTTTTGTATTGCACAGCTTTACACTGTTGTCACAAATGCAGGGATGTCTGCATAATTTTGTATGAATCAGTTTAAGTGTTTAACTAATATAACGACAGCCTTTAACAAACCTATCATATGAAACCTTTTGCAAATGCCCCCGCCGCAACGCGGCGGGTTACCGCCATTCGTTTATTATTAAAGATCAATTGCTGAAGCGAAACCCATCAATCTATCGGTTTTATCAGTTATTTTTCAACAATGGCCGCTTCTACATCAACTATGGAAGTAGAAGATGATGAAAAGGAAGATAAGAGATGGAGCCTTCAAGAAGAAATCTCTAACCTATTTGATGCTTCACTAAATCGTGGTTTCCGTCTATTTGAAGAAGAGGCTGAGATTTGTCCCAGCCAGGAAGAGGAGCATGGTGATTACAATTGGTATATGTTGTTTCTGCGTCTTTACTTGCTTTCTTTGGTATGTAACATTTTACTTAATTTAGTTTATTTCTTCTGAATGGTGACAGCCAAAATGTCGTGACTATATGGCCTAAATTAAGAAAAAGCTACGAATTTATTCAAATGTATCCACGTATTCAAGTACCAAGAGATATTGGAGAGGTAATAAATTATTATTTTTTTGGTCGATCATGGTTTTTGAGTATATTAGAGTTTTTCTTGACTGGAATTGTATGTTATTATTATAGAGAATCAAGAAAAAACTTCCGAAATCTGCCAAACACATGATAGAGAACCTCTCCGTACAAGATGTTGGTTTTGTAACTTTTTCGTTATCTCGAAAATGGTTAACTAAGGTATTGTTTTTCTTTTCTTAGTTTTCCAACTCTTCTAAAACATACTTTACAATTTACCCTCAAGTTCTTCTTGTTTGTTTCCTTGCAGAGCATTCATAATATTCTAAAAGATGGTATAGACACACTGGCACCAAAACTTCCCGTGCAAAGGGTAATAGTAGACTATCCCTCATTGGCCGAAGAAACACATGTGGATCTTTTTCGACAACGTGCTATCCAAAGGATGCTAATTCGTATGCTAAGGTATTCTAAAGTTGATGCATGGTCGGAGCATGAAAGCCACACTTACTCTCAGGACATTCTTTCAAAGAAAGAGGCTCGAGGCATCTTGAAGAAATGGTTTTTGATTAATGATAGAAGAGGGGGAGATGTGGTGATCGATGTTGAAGATAAACCACCTTTTATTCTTGTGAAGAGAGATTTTGACAATTCTTATAAAGATCTCGAACTTTTGAGGTACTTTACTTGCTGAATTTATCAAATCATATATATCAATTGGTTAATGGTGTAGTATTTGTTTATCAAAGCATCTGTTTTTCTGGTAAATTTATTGTAAACAGTGTCACATTTTACTAATCATATGTGAACTGTGGTTTACAAATCTTCTGTCTGCATATGTAGGTATGGGTTTGAAAAGAAAATAGCAGATTGGATTGTATATATAACTCCTGTTCGGCAACAAGAGTACATTGAAATGTGCTTCACTGTATGTAACTTCTACACAGCTGCAAAACCGATAAAAAGTAAAAAAATAAAATTGAAAAATTGAATACTGTTATTTATTTTCCAGGCTGCTAAACGTGAAAAGTGGACCCCGACTGAAAGGAAATGGCAGTGGGGCCCAGATGGTACAAGTTATGCAGGATATCGAACTTGTACTATTGAATCGGAACAGTTGGCTACTTTGTTGGACAAAGTCGAAGCTCGTTGCCGTGTTTTGGCACAAGGTACACCGGATATTGCTCATTTTCTCTCTGTTTATTTTCGTGAATAAATAATGTGATTACGAAAGTTGTTTTTTTACAAAAATCATTCAACTTGCTATAATGAAGCAATCTAGCTGTTAACCCGTTTGACCTTATCCGTCTTTGGGTGAAAGTATACTTTTTCTTAACCCATTAGAGATAAAAACATGTCCCAAATCATAAATCCATCAATATTATGACAAGGTAGATCTTACAATGGCTGAATTTGACATTTGATTTTTTATCAGGCACGGATGCTCGGTTGCTTGAGTATACTGCTGAAGCAATTTTTGATAGCTCTCTTACGTAAGATTCTCATGTTTTTAAGATAATTTTTACCCGTATTGTACTTATGCTATCAGTAATTCCGTATTAATAATAACAGTGGTGAATGCCAGGTTTCTATGAACTTGCTGTAGTAATCAAATTTTCACTTCCTATCTTTTTATATTGAATTAAACAATGTCTACACCGAGATACCCTACTTTTATGTTTTGTACTTATTCATATTCAATGCTTATGGTTTTGTGTTCTTAACAGGTATACATTCTTGAAAAGTCACAGATTGGCTAATTGTACATTCACCTTTGATGAGATGGTTGGTGAAGAGGTATTTTTATGGTGTTCTTCCATTACTAGTGATGTTATCCAATTGTATTTTGTATTCTTATGATCTTCTCTAATTCATTGATAAACAGGGAAATACTTTCGTATTCCTATTAAATACACAAGCTAAAATTCGTCGAATTACTGATAATTTTCGTAAAGACATCGATGAGTTAAAGAAGGTAAGGATTACTTTTCGTTTCAATGTTGTTACAACCGAGTTCTATTGCTTTCTTGTTCTTAAATATTAAGTTAACTTATATATTTGTTTGCAACAGGCTTCAAAGTTAATCTTGGATATAGTTGAAGGATGGAGGGAACATGAAGAACATGAGTTGGAAGTCCATTTGCTCAAGTTTACTGAGGTAACACGAGTATTGTTATGAGCTTTTACTATTCCTTGGAACATACAAAACCCGAGTATACTTTTTGCAGTTGAATACTTGGTTTTATTTCCCAAGTTACTCTAATATATTAAAAGTTTTTTTTTTTTTTTTTTTTTTTTTTTTTTTTTTTTTTTTTTTTTTTTTCAGGCTCTCGAAGAGTCTTGCGCAACTCTCTCGCCACATATTATGTGTGAATACCTATACGATTTGTCCAAGATGTTTACCAATTACTATTCCTCTGTGTGCAAGGTATATATATACTTGTATATGCTTTTTGTCATACAATATTGAACCTTAATTGCCGCTTTTTTTACATCTAACATTTTAAAAATTAATTTGATTTCTAAAATGACATGTGATTATTTGTGTTGTGCTTTAGCGTAATGTTGAATGTTTTGGCAGGTTGGAGCTGTTGCGGAGACAAGTACATTATTGCTGTGTGAGGCAACCTCAATCGTAATGGAAAAATGCTTTCTTCTTTTGGGGATCATACCGGTATGCATTAATGAGTAGAATTTTTTTAATTTGGTTCTCGAGCCAAAACTACTCCCTGGATTCTGTTATGCGGGACTATCTTTTGTTTCATGGATTAATTAATTTACTTTTCTTTTCAAAAGGAAGTATTTGAGAATTTATAAAGTTTTTAGGTTTAAGCTCTTTAATTTAAATTGGTTTGGGTGTATTAAGATGACATTAAAACTCATTTCCATTTTATTCAATCAGTTCATGGTAAATAATTCACTATGAAGAAGTAAAGTATAATTAAAAAAAATAAATTAAAAAAAAATAAAATAAAAAAATAAGTCTAGTTTAATTAATACTAATTAATAGTATTACATTAGTATGAAAAAACAAAGTCACAATTCCACATTTTGTAACCAGTTTTAAACTTCCTTTTTTTGTGTAGGAATACTCAATCTCGGCCCAATCACTACTATCGAGATTAAGATCATCCACGAAGAGACCAATGGATGTAAATACTCCTGTGGCTGTAGAAGTTGACGCCGAGTATGATAGAAAACGAAAGGAGCTTGAGGATCGTTGCATTACTCCTTGTTTGGTTTCGGTTGCTAGGTAACTACCAGTTTTATTATTGAAAATAATCGATATTTTCTATGCTAAGTTTATATTTGTTTCATGCAACTTAAGTAAAAATATAGGGTTTGCATAAAGTATTGTACCATTCCTTTATGCCTTTGAAAACTGACTGTGTAAAGATTAGGTCATTTTGTAGTCTGTCATTGCCAAATTATGTATTTAACAATCCGGTCAGTTGTCAATCAATTTTATTAGAAAGCCATCTTTTATAAGTGACTCAAGAGTTCTAACATACATTTTTTTTTTTTCATTTCAACTGCCAATTTTTATTTTTTTGCAATTTTGAATTATTAAAAGATAGTTTTGTTTGGGTCACTGACATTGAGAATTAAAAACCTTTAATGTAATTGTGATTTCTGTAATGTTAGATTTTACAAAAGATTGATAATATATCTGTTTACAAATTGACCCAAACGTGACACAAAACCATTTTTAATGACTTGTATGTGCAAAATAAAATTTTCTATTATGTTCAGTAGGGTGGGTGTATACGTGTAGTGAATGCAGTTTAAAATAAGTTAAAATTCCTCCGTTTTTTATAAAATAAAAGGTATGATTCGACATCAAATTGTTGCCCATCATGGACTAGAGTAAGTAGTTAAATATACATTCTCTTCAAAAGTAGGGAATTATGTCTTTGCTAGCTTGCTGGTTGGATATAAATTAGTTGTTGCGAAGGGTGTGGTTACGTAGGATGATTAATTATTGTATTTTTCACAAGACAGATGAGTGGTAGACTTATTATCGGTAGAGTAATGTGACTGTCACTTTATGCTCTCCATTACATAATAGTGCTTAGATAAAGAAGGATAATGCGAGGGAATAGAGATTATGTTCTGAAAAGCTACTTCTTAGAGATTCATTATGTTTCCCTTGATCAGCATTTCTAATGTCGTGAAAGGGGAGGTTTATGTAGTATGATTAATTATTGTATTTTTCACAAGACAGATAATGTGGTAGAATTATTATTTGTACAGTAATATGACTGTCACTTTATGTTCTCCATTATATAATAATGCATAGATAAAGAAAGATAATGTGAGGGAATAGAGATTATGTTCTTAAAAGCAACTCCTTAGAGATTCAGTATGTTTTCCTTGATCAGCATTTCTTATGTCGTGAAAGGTGAGGTTTCCGTAGGATGATTAATTATTGACACGTAATATGGCCGTCACTTTTTGCTCTCATTTACCTAGAATAGATCGAGTTTATGCTCTGAAAAGCTACTCCTTAGATATTCAAGACGTTTCCCTTGATCATCATTTATAATATCTGTCTTGCACAAGTGTTTTTCATGGCTACTGTGTAGACTAGGACTTTGCATAACTTAGTGCTATACAAGCTGAAAACAAAACCGATTTCTTGGTCCTAATTTTTGTATCTAACTTTTGTTTACTGCTCAACACAATTTTCATTTGTCTACAGTTGTAATTTCTTTATTTTAATATGTGGTTGTTTTGATTTCCATCAGGGATCCACCTAGAAATTCCCGGTTTGAGTTGCTTTCAATTCGTCCCTTTATTAAATCGGACAAGTTTGAAACGGGTAAGATGTTTGGGCTCATTTCAGTATCATCAGATAACTATGGGCTACTATCAGATGGTGTGTGTCACTTATTTGAGCCTGATTTTGCTTATGTTCCTTTATTCAACCATGAATGGTATCACTCCATAAATATGCGCAATGGTGGGTTTGTATACGTTGGCAATCCAAGTTATCGTCATGCAGTTCCATTTTCTTCCTCAATTGAAATTCGTATGGAGATACATGTTACTACTGAAAATAAGGATGCGTGTTATGAACTTTGCAATCGCAAGTTTAAGTTAGACTTATTAAATATTTGGGGACATAATTCACATAGTAGGCTTGGCTGTTTTGATGTCAATGGTAGGGATGGGGTTACACGGATGCATTACATATTATTGAAGGATGCAGTAGATGCGGCTCTAGAGGTAAGGCTTGAAAAGAATGCTAGTGAGACTCGTGGCTGTAAAGTTCGTGGAGAAATCTACGCTTATTATGGATCTGACATTCTCGATGGAATTCGTGATATAATGAAACCTTGCTATTGGGCATTACTCTTTCGATCTGATGAACCTTTCGCTTTAGAGGGTGAGAAAATTCCTCTAAGGAAGTCTATGCTGGCTGTACCCAAGAATGCCCCCCTCAAATTTAAAGCATACTTGGTTGATGCTGAATCTGATGAATTTATTTTGGATGGCATATGCGAACTCAATTCGCTAACCAATGGTAACAATGAAGGTAGAATTAAAGGGTTGACGGGTACTTTGATTCTGAAAGTTGATTGGACATACCAAGCTCAATATCTTTGACATCTATCTGGTTGATAAGTTATTATGTTACTTTGTGTTACGATGACTTAACAATCTTATGATGTTAGATATTTATATGAACTTATATGTCGTATTATATCTTTTATGTTTGATATGATATGCCGTATCTACAGGAACTTATATGCCGTATCTACAGTGTTTAGTTATGATTGTTAAAATCTGATTATGTTGACAGGAATCAAATATTTGATCACTGTGAGCAATAGTTTCGATAATAGTAACTTTGGATACAAAGCTAGGAGACATTACTTCAGGATTACAGATGGTATTTGATGAACGTTATTGCATAAAATGTTGGCTTCACTCTATGAAAGGAATTTTCTATTTTGTTATGCGTTTAATATTGTCTATTTTTATCTTGCTTATAATTTATATAGCATCTAAAACAAAATTTTCAAATATATATGTCACTGATATTTTATATAATACACTTAAATGATACAATTAAGTAAATATTATTGAAATTACTTAAATGATACAATTAAGTAAATATTATTGAAATTTCTAGGCAGAATGGCAGATTTCATTAAAATGTCAAGGAACCTAAAATATATCCTGATACAGGCTGTAGAGAGAAGAGAACACAGTGGCCTCCACAAAATTCGCTACACGTGTTTAAAGGGCGATGCACTATTTTCCATATCTATAAAGCAGTCCAAACGTGTATAATTTCGTGTTCCAGCAGGTATATAAAGCCACTACAAGCAATATAACAATCCTACAACTTATGGCCTTGACACAGCTACAAACCTGAGCCTTAACAAGAGTAATCAAATGCAGAACACACCCTTTTTCACGGCTCGATAGATAATTTGATAAGCCAATGATTTTTTTCCGTGTTTCAGAATATGGTTAACCAACATGTTAACTAATCGATTACGATAAATTGGATCAGATTTTGCAGTTTTTTCTTCTGCAGTACCTCGACGTGACATGAGCGTGAAAGGGGTTCAAGCTCTTGCTCTAAACTTTTGTTGTGACCATGTTTAACTTGCAACAAAACGTTAAGACACTCTTTCAGATGCAGTAACATGTAAACTATCCGCGAAACAAAGTACCATTATACTTAAAAGGCAAAAATGTTCTTACCAGATTATCAAGACTAATATATCACTAACATGTACTTATCACTGTCAATTTATCAGTAATAATGGTATTGTGTCACTAAATTTATCTATAATTCAAACACCGCGTGAGAAAACACGAAAGCATTGGTGTTTCATTGTTTCAAAACAATATATGCAAATATGTACCTTTTCAAGAATATTGATGTTCTTTAAGTTAAAGATTGAAATGACATTTCAGTTTCCAGACCTCCAGGTGTTAAAACATTAAGAGTATATAAAATAATGTTTCCTATGAAGACCACTGGAAGTCTGGAACTTTATACTGTAGTAATTATGACAGTTATTCTCAAATAGAAAGCACAAAAACTTGTACTGTATATATTTACTGCAAATATACAAATGAACTCGCCTTCAGCAAGGATAACGTGAATATCAGGATTTAATAATCAGCCAAGTTCCTCAGCTCTTAAGATCAGTTAGACATGAAACTCAAAAATACAAGAGTATATGTAATAAACAGACTACTATACTCATTTGAGCAAATCCTTAAGCATTCGACAGCTTTCAGGAAACACGTCAACTGAATCATGGGTCAAACACCTATTACTTTATGCTTTACAGCAGGCATGATCCACTGCCTGACTGTCAACATATCACAGTAACTGAAACAATGCAGACAGAACCTATCCGAATATAGGGTCTTGTATACTAAAACCTAATGCACAAATTTCTCTTTAGTTTCGCACAGTTCATCCTTTTAAAGGATTCGAGTCCACGGAACAATTTATGACTATAGAATGAGTTGAAGTCCACATATACCCTCATTATTTCAACCAAATGTTGGTTTGAACTGCTTCTGCAGTTAAGACTTGAAAAAATCAAGTGTAGAACAGCATCCGCCAAGTACCTGATCTGATAGACACCATGTTTGCTTGTTGCTTTATTCTACTTTGGTGAGCTGAACCAGTAATGACTCACAGAATCAAGAGTATCTTGAAAACACCACACATGCATTTTATTAAATGGTAAGCAAGAGGTAGATAAGGTGTTTGTAAGTTTTATCAAATAGTTGGGAAACAACAAAACGAGAGAATATCAGCAAATGAAAAGGATATAAATCCGGCCAAAAAAGATCAAACCGATCTAAAATTCACCTCAAAGACATTTAAAACAGTTTATGAGCGAAAAGACGATATGAATTTCAGATAGATTGAAAGATACATACATTTTTCAGGCAGCTCGTGAACGACAAAGGATAGAGAGTTTGATCCAATTGGAATCTTTGGGTCAACTTAATCAAGTTCATATCGACTCCATCATTGTGATGAATTCACACTCGCCACACATTTGAAATAATCTCATTGTGATGAATTCAAGATCAGTATGATGCATTCTAGGTGGTATAATACCCCCTTTCACTTTCTGTTTAAGAGCCATTTCGTTCTATCGTTCAAAATTTCCTAAAAAAAAACCCATTTATCTTCTTGCTCACCAACTGATTGATATCGAGATCTTCTTTACTTCTTTGAATAAAGAGCATCAAATCAGCACATGAAAAGATCTAAGTGAAGAAAGACATCAAAACAGGTAAATGTCGTTGATCAGAACAGAGCCTCGCGGATCTGGATCCTCTTCTGCACTTGATTCTTTTACATCTTCCAACCACAGAGGCAGTTTTGTTGCCAATATGATATTTTAATAGCAACATATAATATTACTCATAAAAACTAGCAAGGTGCTAGAAGACATAAGGATCATTACAACAATCTACACACCCAAAAACCTAAGAACAGAACACTATACACCCAATAGAACAAAAGACACATCAACACACGGCCACGCCTACAGGCAACAGCCAATAACACATTATGGACTTGTACGGTTGTACCTACATCATCTAATGTATCAAACAATTCTGCATAGATCCAAATATTATGGATATAATCATTATGACACCTCAATACTTATAAGCCTCTTTTAGATCATTGGTAAATTACAGAGCATGTTCAGAGTTGAAATCAGATAGTTACTGGTGTAGGTTACTTAAATAATCCCAATAATAGTTCTTTGTGGTAATATAAATGTTGCAGTTCAAAAAAATAATAAATAAATAAATAAATAAAAATCCCATTAAAAGTGATAAACGGCTAAACATATATATCATGTATCTTTGAATCCTAACTAATCCAAATAAGCAAATATTATAGCAACTTGTAGGTTACGCGGGTGTCATCAAAAGGCCAAGGAACTTGAAGGCAATCATGGTGAGATCCAAATAAGCGAGTCATTATCCTGATGCAAGCTGTAAAGAGAAGTATATCAATGTCGCCTATACAGAGCGCTAGACCTATTAAAGGGAGATGCATTATTTGCCATTTCTAAAAAGCGGCCCAAAGGTGCCATTTATACGAGTGAAATAGTTATCCTATAACTTATGGCCCTGGCACTGGCTTCAAGCCTTAACCTTCGCCTAAACCTTAACAAGAGAATAATCAAATGCAGAACATATCTTCTAAGTCAACTGCGAATACAGCTGACCTGTGACCTCATATAACTTGCAACAAAACATTAATGCTTTCTTTGAGCTGCTGCATGTTATCGACTATTTGCAAAACAATTTACCATCAGATTTTAAGGATGTTTTGGCCTATAGGCTTTCGGCAAAAGAGAGTGACCATTACATTCTTGTGAAACGCTGTTAGTCCAGAAAAGTGAAAGCAAAAATGTCGTATCGGGAAAAGAATATTGCAGAAAAAAACAACGATAATTCCCCAAACACAGTAGAGCAGAAAACCATTCTAAACGAAAGAACAAACTAGATTCACAGATACCAAATGTACAACTACATTAAAGGCATAAAACCTTTCTAGAAAAGAAGCTAGCACTCATCATACAATAACACATTTTCTCATAACTTATAATCAGGAATATAAACTTTCAGGAAGAACACTCTTTTACCAAAACGCGTCATCCAATTATACAAGTAGTACACTCTTGCCATAACTTCCGAACCACCTACAACCACCAAAATAAACACAAATTAAACTACTAAAACACCGACAATACTAACATACTACATAACAACCATTCTACCAAAATCTACTCACCAGCTTCAAGCCTTCGGTTTCACAACACCATTTTCCACCACACCCGGCCCCTCACCATTACAAACTTTCCCCGCTTCAACAACCTTCACTAACACATCGCTCTTTACACCTCCATTTTCCCCAACAACAGCATCCACCACCGTTCCCGAACCCAATCCCGAATCCTTACCATTAACACCATCCGAATCCATCACCACACTCCCCTTCCCATTCCCATTCTCCTTCAACTCAACCGCATTCAACGCGTCCAAAACCACACCCGACTCATCCACTTTCTTATCCTTAACAACAACGACACTACTATTATAATCAACTATCTTATTAAAACCACCACTCGCAACAATAAGTTTTTTAGTACTCTTCTTCTTTTCTATCGCCATTAACTTAACAACATGATCTAACGCCTCCCTCGCTCGTTTCTTCGTAAACGCGGCTTCTTTCGCTCGTCTATCGGCTTCCATCCCCGCCGCAAGCTCCGCTTTACTCATCGAATTCGCCGCAATCTTCCCCGCACATAACAACAGCCTCGCCGCCTCCTTATCAATACACCTACCATCATTTCCCCCTCTATTCAAATTCAAAACAAGTAAGTTAGGGTTTAGGCACGACGCGCAGGGCGTGGGGCCACGCGCCGACGTAATCGAACCGGCGAGTGAGATACACGTCGGATGAGAAGACGAGTAGCATTTGTAACAGACGACGGCGTCGTCCGGCGGTGTACGGTCGTAAACGCCGAGACACGACGGACAGAAGCATTGTGGATGGAGACGGAGGACGCAGGTGGTGCAGAGACGCCGGAAGTTGCCGCGTAAGCGGACGTTGTGGAGGAGCTTCCGTTCTTCGACGCCGCACTGGCCGCAGGTGGTGACGGCGGCGGTGGTGGTGGTTGGTGGTGGTGGTGGTGGTGGTTGTGATGACGTCATCGGTGAGTGATCATGAACGAAGATGAAGATTTGTTGGTTTTAGGGTTTACTGTGTGTGATTGTGTGTGTGGGTGTGAAGGAGATGAAAATGAAATGGACCGGTGGACCGGTTTTGGTGGGGGTGTTTTTGGACCGGGTTTTGTTGATGTTTTGAAATGAGGATTTGTTTTTGATGGTGTGGAGTGTGATTTTGACACGTTTAGGATGTGGTTGGGGGTTTGTCTTTATAAAAAAAAAACTCTATATATAGCAATGGTAAGGTTTTGTTTGTTTTTTTCTTAAGGTTGTTCAAGAGATACGTTTAAAGTCTTCATCTGCAAAGAATAAGACTGATTTGTTTTCTGTTTTTGAAAATATAGAATGAAAGGTAAATAGATGAGTGGTGATTTGCACACTCTACTAATTGAGTTGCATACTCTAAAGTATTATGTTTTAACATATATACCCTTAAATTACTTTTACTAATGTTCACTTTTACAAGGGTATAAATGTTAAGACATAATACTTTTAAATAGGTAAATCAAATAATGGATTGTGCAAATCACCTCTCCAAATATATAGGGTTTGTGATGAAGAAGTGTGAAGAAATGAAAGTTTATGTCTAATTTTTGAAGAATGGAGAAGTGAAAAGAAGTATGTTTGCAAAAAAAACAAAAGAATACATTTGAGCACTCATAGACAAAAAAAGTAAAAAAAGAGAAAAAATGATTATTTCAAAAAGAGTGAGAAGATGAAGAAAACATTAACTATTGGATTATCGTATCTCACTTATCTCTTCTTCGTAATAAAGAAGTTGATACGCACAACAAGCGATGGATTTGGACATTATAAATGCACATGGTAAAATGTCATATATGTATGTTTGCAGGGAAGTGATTTGCACACTTTATATTTTTATTGTGACACTCTAATGTACAAATAGTTAAAACATGTTATATTTAAAGTATAAGTGTCTAATGCATACATTGGTGTTTGCCAATGAAAATTAAAAGTGTGCAAATCAATTCGCATGTTTGTGATGTGGAGATTACTTACTATCTATACTATATAAATCTTATACCCCTTAATTTAATGTGGAAGTGTATTGTGCAAAAAAAGGTAGTACGGTACAAGGTAGTTTAAGCAACATCTTAATTATATGAATCACAATAAACTCATCTTGAATGAGTCTTAAAGAGGAAGATGAATATGTACAGTTGCTGGAGTTTCAGGCATATAAGGGTTATCCTCCAAACAGTTACAAATATGATAGGTTGTAGCAATTACAACAACAAAAAAAAATATAAAGAGTTTGTAAAAATAAAATAAATAAACAAATAAAAACCTTATTAATAGCAGATAATGAAACCGAATCTCACAATATCCTCACGTCACTCCTTAACTCTCATCACAACAATTGACTCCGTCACCCTCCTTCAAAGGAACATTAAAGATTTTATCACGAAAAACCAATTCTTCATCGATCTATTTTTGAAGCAAAGCCTCAATTAATATCCGAAAAATTCAAGGAAAGAACAAAAACAATGTTTTTTCATCCTTTCTTTCGGGTTAGATATGAACACAAAATAGTATAAAAGTCGACTTTACCCGAGACCCTCCAAAGGATGTTGAAGCCATTAACAAGCTTTCTTGATTCGGATTAAGCATCTACTAAAGAAACGGTTTAGGTTATGGATGTGATGTTTTGTTTGTTGCTCGATTAAAGTGGGTTTGTAGCAGATTTAGAAGAAGGATAAGATGGATTTGTGATTAAGCTGAGATTAGATCTAATTTTTGGTGTGGTGTGAGAAACGAGTTTAGGAGGGAGGATCAATGATCGTATGAGAAGGAATAGAGGGTAGGATCAATGATCGCCTGTTTTTATCCGAATGTTTAGGAGAGGAGCGGGGGTCTAATTTAGGCAGGTAGTAATGACGTTTAATGATTTGTGTTGACGTTTAATGATTTGTGTTGAATGATATTTATTTTCGGTTATGAGTTTCAATTAGTAGCCAAGTTTTAGGAAAAAATATATGCACAATCAAGGTTGACATTTTATATAAGATGTTGGGATCAAAAAAAAAGTTAATACAAAATTAATGGATAAAATAAAGTTCCAATTCACGATGATGAGGGGATGCAAGCGCATTAGCAAGTCTTTTTTGTAATTCACCTATCTTTTTCTTTTCATACTCATGATTCTTCGTCTCATTCCCCTCTTCATGTACTTGCTTGATTTTACCATATAATATCAAATGATCAAATTTGTTGCTATTTTTTTTAAAATGACAATTTTAGCTATCTCCTAATACTAGCATTACAAATATAGCTCGCATGACTTGAACCCATAACTATTTGATTAGAAATTAATGGATAAAATAAAGTTCCAATTCATGATGATGAGGGGATGCAAGCGCATTAGCAAGTCTTTTTGTAATTCACCTATCTTTTTCTTCTCATACTCAAGGTTTCAAGGGTAGAATAGGCAAAACAAGTTTTCAGTATTTCACAATACTTGACTATTCAACTTTTCACCTTTGACCATGTTTACATTATATGTAGTTAAGATTCGGTAATGACAACAGGATTGAGATGAAGTTTAACAAAAGAAATAATTGGTAAATATTGGGTAATTTTAGAAACACATTAGTTTTAGAAACAAAAATTTGTAAATATTTGGTAATTTTAGAAACAACATTAGTTTTAGAAACAAAAATTACTCATTTTTAAGGATTAAGGAAAACTATTTTTGCATTATGATACGACCCGGTTAGGGGTTGTATCGGGATAGAGCACCACCTTTAGCGTGTGCGAGCTCCGTAAGAAAACAGAGAGAAGAAAACTAGAGAATTACTTGACAAATGATGAGGCGAAAAATGACCCGTTTTTAGGGGGTCATTTAAGCCGGATTGGAATTTATTTGATCAAATATTGCCCTAAATCGTTCCTTTTGTAATTTTAGGTACTTTGGGAGTAAATTCTGAAAAAGGAAGCATTCTGGACGTTTTTTGAGCTTAAAAGTGAAGAAAACGGCAAAGTCTTGATTTTCCTTGCTGGGAACAGTACCTGACGGCGTCGAGAAGGATTTTATGACGGCGTCAGGAGCAAAATAGATGACGGCCCAGAGAAAACGTGACGGCGTCAGAACAAAGGCGTCAAGATTAAATTTGGTGACAGCCTGGAAAAAGATTACACATGACGGCGCCAGATATAGATCTAGGCAGTCCGAGAACTTTATTGGCGACGAGATGACGGCGTCAGAATTTAACTCTTGACACCGTCACCTCGTGAAATCTATAAATACTTTTCTAATTTTCATTCATTAGAGAGGGACTTGTGTGGAGAATTCTAGGGCCGAACTTTATAAACCCTAGCTCGTTTGTAACAGTATTTTCAAGGGTTTTCACCCCTTGAAACCCTTCATGTTCAATTGAGATAATTTTTCTTTCAATTCATTCAATATGTCTATGTGTTGTTTGAATATATCTTATGCTTTTCTTGATTTTAACATACTAGGCTAGATCTTTTGTGTGTTTGCTTAGATGTAATGAAACCTAGATATTGATTATAGGTTGATTGCTTGTTTATAGTTGTAATGGATGAATGATTTCAATGTTAGGCTTAAGAAAACTGGCAGATCTCTATTGTGTAACTTGCTTGAACGTCTTAAGAAACATGAACCGATGTGTACTACGTTTTTACGGTTGTATTTAATGCATGAGCGAATTCTAGTGATCCCATGTTACGAGCTTCTTGCAAGCTCGACATAGGAGTGAAGTAGGAGCTTATAGAATTGGGGAAGTAAGTACGCCACCCCATGATTAGTATTAAGGAATATAATCCGTCATCCACGCAACTGTAACAAGTAATTAACCTGTAAAAGATATCTAGGGAGTAGTGAAATCTAAGTAAACACAATTCTCCCATATATTGTTCACACCACTAGTTTAATTTAGTTTATTTACATTTTTGTTATTTTATTTTGATTGCATCTTAGTTATTGGGTTAGTTGACTGGCAACTAATTCCGCCCATCCTTCAAATACCCGAGATTTTTAATTGCTTTCATAAAATATAAAAATACAAAAAGAATCATCCCTCACCTCTAGACCTAGTTTTTAGGCTTTCTAATCCTAGCGACACTATTCCTGAGTTGAACGATCAATCCCCCGGTACTTGTCACTATACTATACTACAACGATCAGGTACACTGCCTGGTGGGGGTTGTAAGCTTCTCGAGATCCCTCGAGAGGTAAAGCCTGGTGCAATTCCCACGCATCAACAAACTTGATTGAATGATTATAATAAATGTTTACAAGAGTATTTATAAGACAAAGTAAACCCTAAAACCTAAATAGGCCATGGGCTCCGGCCCAGGCGTATCATTCCCCACTCCTTCAAAACCACCTTGCCCTCAAGGTGTTGTCTTAAAACATTCTTAATTGACTTTCTTAAATAAACATGAAAACATTCCTAAAGAAAGACACGTAAATAAAGATAGATTATGATGAGTGCTCAAACACTCATCGTTTTTGATATATTTAAACTGCCAAAACGCACAAAAACAATCAAAAAGATATCAAAATACTTAAATTATCCCAGGGATTGTGTTTTATATGTTTTAAATGCAAAATGTGCAAAAACAAAGGAAAAACGTATAAAGTTTGCAATATTGGCAGTTTCAGTCCCCCAAGTTTCAAAACTTGTCAATTTTAGTCCTTAAGCATTTATTTTGAAAGAAAAAGTCAACCCAAGGTTTTGAAAGTCAATTTCACAAAATATTACACTTGGGTTGCAAGTTTTCCAAAATTACATATTTAGTCCCTGAAAATCCAAAAATGGCAAAAGTGGTCCCTAGGAATTTTTGAAATTTTGAAAAAGTGGAAAAATGCAAATTTGGTCTTTGGAGATTTTAAACTTGGCAACATTGATCCTTTGGATAGCTTTGGAAAGTGTGCAACTTCAGCCCTTGAGTTTTGGAAAAATTACAAAATTGGTCCCTGTGGTTATTAACTACACAACCGGACCCTTGTTTATATTATCCACCCAAAACCAAATACCAACCCATCCCATTGCCCAGTCCACTCAGGCCCAATCCTTAGCCCATTTTCCCTTTTAATATAAAAGCCTGGGTCAAATAGTCAACCGGGTCAAACACCCGGTCAACCCCTCCTTCTTCCCTAACAATACCGCGCAAAACCAGGGACAAAATCCTCTCCCTCCTCACCTTTTCACCAACTCAACCCCCCACAATTAATTCCCACACCTAACAAACCCACCACCATAAATGCCCTCACCAACACCCACCAGAACCACTCAATATTACCCCGTATAAGTTTTGGCGCCAAAAATGGTAACCAAAGGCTCAGATCGATTTCAAAGCAATTGAACGCATGGGATTTGGTCAATAGGTCAACAAGAGCCATGTGGGTCATCCAGAATTCAAAAAGGTGCCATGTGGGAGGTTCTAGGGATTATTTTTGCTTCGATATATATAGTTTAGCTCATATGAGCTTTGTAGTGTGTAATCTTTTAGTTTTTAATGTTTTTTCAGTTTAATTTCAATGTAATGTAACTCTTATTATCAATAAAAATCTATTTTGAAGTTTGATTATCAATTTCACTTTTCAAGTTCCAATTCAAATTTGCAAGTTCTAATTAAGGTCTCTAATGTGAAGTACAAGTAATTCATAAGCTTATATAAACTCAGAAACAAGGTTTTGAAAGCTTTTTAAGCTTGTGTTAACACTCTTAACTCAGTTTTCAATCATTACTAAAAATTTAAGAAAAATCAAAAATAAATAAAAAATGGTGATCATTGACTGAATGAGCATGGAGCACAGTTTATTAAGGATGGCTGTGGGTTAGGTACCTCATGGGAGGGCATTAGGATTGGTTAATTTGGTTCTTTGGTCCTTAGCAGTTGGCTTGGAAGGCTTATGTAAGCCTTTCTTTTAATTTTTACTCTCTCAATTAGTCTAGTTGTTTGTTACTGTCTAAAATACTTATTTATTGCTTAATCTATTAGTTGTAATCAGTAGGTTGTCTGTTATGCTTGTTTGAATCAAGTTTTCACACTTGATTGTTTTTAAAGGAGTGTTTGGTTGAAGGTTGTTTGCTTTGCTCCACTTGTTTATTTGTGCACATCTGTGTTTCAGAGTGTTGTTTAGTTGAATAATAGGTCAGGGTAACCATCGCTTTGCTCCAAAATACTGCAAAAGTCAAAATCAATAAAAATTAATCACCACAGTTAACTGTGGTGATTTTTCAAGTTCAAATCAAATCAAATCCTTTTATAAGTGAATGTTTTTACTTAAATCAGTTTTCATATAGCTTATCACAACACATTTGATCACTAAATCAGTGATTGAAGTTCATAAAAGTCAAAACTTAGGTTTTCTTCAAAAGTCAAAAATACATATCTCAGATTTTTGCAAAACTTGGGAGAATTTATCTGATTTTTGTGTTTGGACTTGAGGTCTGAAATTTGTTTTGGGATAACTCTATAAGCTGATCTTTTGAATTTCTTGCTTGGTTGATTTTTGTGAATTTTTCTGAATGACCAAAATGGCCTTGGAAGACACCTGCAGGGCAAGTTAGTTGCCCTGTCTCAGACCACTCAGGTCACACACCCACCTTTGGTGGTGTTTTGTGACTGACCCAGTGGGTCCCACACCTCATTCTTGGTTCCATACAACCCCTCCTACTAGGGAAGCTTTATTGACCATATGTTTGACCTGTAGACCAGTGGACCCCACTTTGTTTGAACCCAAAAGTCTGTCCCCAGACTGACTCATAACCAAATAAGCCAAGTACTTATTTTGGTATTTTAGCTTATTTCCTTGGCTTATTTGTGTGTTACTTGTTTAAGTTTGATCATTGCACTTGTTTACATCTGTTTTCACCAAAGTGGACCCCACATTACCTCATTTGAGCTTATTTCCACCTCTGGTCAATAAAAGTCAACTGTTGAGGCCTTAAGCACTTGAAGTGCTTATTTCCTTGACCTCAGCCAAACTCATTTCACAAAAGTTGCTTAAAAACACATAATAAGCATTTTTGAAAAAGAAAATTCCAAATAAGCCCAACTTAATAGAAGTGATAGCTTCTATTTAAGCCAATTGGCTTATTCTTCAGCTTATTAATAAGCAATTCTCATTTTTACAATTTTCCTAGGCTTCTGGTGTGTTAAAATAATTTCTGTAATTTTTTCAGATTTTTCTTTTATCATTTAGTACTTTTCTTAATTTAAAATAGTTTTTAGTAATTAATAAATAGTTAATAATTAATAATAATTAATTAGTAAATCAGAAAAATATAATTTAAATTTGAAAATTAGTTTTTAGTTATTTTTAATTTTTCCAAGTTTTATTTTCACTTTTCTAGTATAATTTAATAATTAATTAGAAATTAGGTTATTTTAAATAATTAAAAAGTAATTAATAATTAGTTAATAATTAGTAATAATTAATTAAATACTCTTAAAAATATATTTTCATTTCTAAAATTAGTTTTATAGTATTTTAGATTTTTCTAAGTTTAATTTTTGTTTTTCCAATTTAATTTCATATTTATTTATAATTTAGGTTAATTTAGTTAATTAAAAGTAATTAGAAAAATAGTATTTAATTAATAGTAATTATTAAATTAGTGTAAAAATTAATTTTAAATTTCCTAAAATTTTCTATTATCATTAGGTTTGTAAAAAGTAAATTTTCATACCAGTAGCCTTTCCAGATCTCCGTATTCACATTTTTGTACGTTTGTTCACGTCTTCGGCAAACGTACGGTTTTAAGTTTTAGGTGATTTCTTCTCAACCTCAGTTCCCGTAATCATTCACATAGCTTTCCTAAGCTATTTCTGTTTATAATCTCTAAATAATTCTCACAACAAACCCTTTATGTGAATAAGCACCCGATCACAAAGCACGCTAAAGTAACATTTCACACCTCAACGGGATTTAACGACCCGGTGATACCTTATATTACCCGGAGCATTGATCTAGGCTATTTGACTTGGTTGACCATTCCTTGGTCAATTTAAGTTGTTGGTTTAGCATCAATCAGATTATATGACATAATCTTTATGCCATACGTTTGGACTTCTTGAGTCATTTGGACAATCCGTCCTCCTGCTACATTGGCGTAACCTAAGATCCCATAATCTTCTTTGAATTGCAGCCTTCACCTTCTTCTTTCATATTCCTTTGTGTAGGACCTTAGATTACACAACTTTATCACACCAATATAGAAGATTAGAAGAAGAAAGATGGAAAGATGGTGACTTGTATGAGATATATGTATTTCGTATGTATTAGAGAGAGATGGAAAATGAGAGAATATTATTAAGAAAACACACACAAATACACACACAAGCACACCTTACAAATGAGAGGTAAGGTGCCTTTTATACTTCCATCACATGAGATGGATGGGCTTTCTATGGGCTTGGGCTTGGACTTGGTGACATGGTTGGATAACTAGGCTTATGAAACATAGCATATAATATATTAGCTTGCCAAGTCCAAGGCCCAATGACTAAACTATTACTAATCTTAACAAACGACACAAAGTTACAATATGAGAATGACCATCACTTCATAATTCATATTTTTAATGCTAACACTTTGCCTTGGACATAACACAACACCATTATTCCGTCTTCCGCCTTCCGCTACCCATGCTATAACACTCCCCACTCCTTCAAAAATCACCTTGCCCTCAAAGTGATACGAAGAATATGCAGATTGAGAGTCCGAGTCCACTAATTCCTCGCTTAAATTCAAATTTATTTCATCCAAACGACTATGGAATTCACCACCTCCATCCTTAAGTGTCGATATCACTTTATCCAACTCATCCTCGCCAACCTTAAGTGCTTCGCCACCACCCACAACCTCTTCAATTCCAATATACTCATTAGCATTCAATAACCCTTCAGCCTTAGGTGGAGCAAATTCACCCTCTAATGGTAGAATGACATCTATTTTCTTTTCAACGATGTGCTCTTTCTATTCCTTTGCAATCGTCTCAAAACGACCCTCGGTGATACGAGCTTTGAAGAAGTCTTCTCCCAAAGTTAAAGGATTGGACCTCAAAAATTCCCAAATATCTAGGTTCGTGAAGCGTGTTTCCGCCGCACGGGTCAATGAAAAAGCTTCTTCTAGAGTTTTGGGATTTGACCGCAAGAGTAAACATTGTAGATACAGTTTAAGTCCGGAGATATAAAACGATTGATGGATCTAAACACCTTGAACTTGTGTTAGATTGATACTTTGAATTATATCACTAAGTATGCGGAATCTACTTAGTAACACTTAGAAGTTTGATTGTGAGTAAGACAGTTGTATATAAACAATGTATGTAAACAAACTATTAGCTCCAATATTATTAATGATAATAATACGAGTGATCTTGATATCACTAGGGTTACACCTTTGATGCGTGGGAATCGCACCTTGCTTTACCTCTCGAGGGATCTCGCGAGGCTTACAACCCCCACCAGGCAGTGTACCTGATCGTTGTAGTATAGTATAGTGACAAGTACCGGGGGATTGATCGTTCAGCTTAGGAATAGTGTCGCTAGGATTAGAAAGCCTAATTAATAGTTCTAGAGATGAAAGATGATTATTTTTGTGTTTTTATATTTTAATGAAAGCAAGTAAAATCTCGGGTTTTTGAAGAGTGGGCGGAATTAGTTGCTATTCAACTAACCCAAAACTATTATATAATTATATTAAACTAGTGAAAATGAAATTAAACTAATATTAAACTAAGGTTGTGAGCAGTATTTGGAGAAATTGTGTTTACTTAGACTTCATTACTCCCTAGATATCTTTTACATGTCAATTACTTGTTACACTTGTATGGATGACGGATTGTATTCCTTAATACCATTCGTGGGGTGGCATACATAACTCCCCAACTCTATGAGCTCTTATCTCCTCCTACACCATGACCCAGCACAACTATAGGGATTGTAAACAGTGGCTCATGCATTAAATACAACCAATAAAGACCTAGTACGCCTCGGTTCATGTTTCTTAAGACGTTCAAGCATGTTACCATTTGGAGATCTGCCAGTTTTCTTAAGCCTAACATATAATATCATTCATCCAAAACAAGAATAGACAAGTAATCAACACATAATCAACATCTAGGTTTCATTAGATCTAAGCAAACACAAAGGAAATCTAGCCTAGCATAGTAGAATTAAGATAAGAACAAAAGATAAACAACCAACACATAGACATATTGATTGAATTAAGAGTATACTTATCTCAATTACAATGCAAGGTCTCAAGGGTTTGGAACCCTTGAAAAACCTGTAAAAGAGGCACCAAAATCGTCTTTAGGGTTTCACCAAAACTTCTCTTTCTTTTTTATGAAAAAACTAGAAAACTATATATAGGAAAAACGTTCTGACGGCGTCAAGAGTAAAGTCTAACGCCGTCACCTCGCCGCCATATACTTCCTCGGACGCCCTAGATCCACTTGTGACGGCCTATGTGACGCCGTCACCACCTACGGTATTTTATTCTTGGCCACTTTGACGCCGTCACCTCTCCATCTGACGCCGTCACCAGCTACGGTAAATTATTCTCCATGTCTGACGCCGTCAAGAAGCAAGTCTTGACGCCGTCACCTTGCATCTTCAGCTTGGATTTTTGGTACTTTGCCGTTTTCTTCACTTTATGCTCCAAAAACGTCCAAAATAGCCTCTTTTCCAGAATTCACTCTCCAAACACCTAAAATCACAAAAGGAACGATTTAGGGCAATATTTGATCAAATAAAGTCGGATTCGGGCTTAAATGACCCCCTAAAAACGGATCATTTTTCGCCTCATCATATACCCTTACACTTGAGATTTGCTTGTCCTCAAGCAAATGAGCTTTTATTCTACTCAAAAGACAAGTTAGGGGTCATTTAACACTAATATAAAAGTAATTACAACAAATAATCGTTCCACTAAAGACCAATAGACAAGCACGGAGGTCATACACAAGCACCTCACAAATAGTGTTTAGATACTCACATCTCTCGGGTGTAATAAAGTAATATAACATTATGGAAATGGAAGATATCTCTCACTACCTGTCATAGCAAAATAAATTACCATAGGCTTGGGAAAGGATCAAACCTCCACCACATGGCGTAAGCACCTAGGATAAACTATCAAAGAGGTCTTTTAAAGGGTTATAACGTTAGGTGTAGGGATATGAATTACACGGTTTTGTTGGATAAAGGAAGTTTTACTGGTGGCGAGTTAACAATCTTAGTTAATTACATGTACAAGATGGCGTTGCTAAGCCAAGACTAGACTCGACTTAAGCTAATAAATGAAAATTAACAAAAACATAAAATGAACATAGAATGAAAACGGGATGGTAGTCCGTATGTTTTTTCTCTTTTTTCTTTTTTTTTTCTATTTTTTTTTCTTTTTCTTGATTTTTTTGATTTTTTTTTCTCATACACTCTTACCCAACCATCCAAAATAATATATCATAGGGGTATGAGCAATCCCCTTACATTTGAATCTTTACATACTTTACATTTAACTATTCTAATGACTCGAATTAAGAAAATCAAAACACTTGGAGCACTTTTAAGATTAACGTACATATGGGGGTAATAATATGATGTTCTTCCCCATTACTTCATAAAATAAGTACTTACCCATGAGTCCCAATCGTCCCAAAACAATATGTACAAGGATATGACTCGACTTAGCAACCATGTAATCAATTAGATAGTTAACTTAGGGTTTAACAAATAACAATAATGCACTAAAAATGAGCGCATACACGGAAGGCTAAGGCGATTTGGGTGTACATTTAAGTGGGGTGTAACAAATTCTTCCTTTAAGTAAAATGCTTAAAGTTAGAAACGAAAAGATAGGCTCGGAGGGGTGTACTAGGGGTTTCGTGTACTAAAAATGAGTACAACGCTAAGGGTGTGGGAAAAATTAGTTGACTTAACTAGCCAAGTAATATGACTTAAATGGTCAAGTAATTATAATACGGGTTTAACACAAGGGTGATCCTAATGCCTCTTATCATGTAGTAAATCCTACCACACGAATGTAGTCTCACTAGCGGTCTCGGGATGCATCACTAACGCAAGTTCTAGAATCTAAATGCTACCGGTACACTCATAAGCACCAATAATAAATGCTTTTCCTATCAAAACTAAAGGCGAACCTTACATCTTTGGGTGGAAAATTTTTCTGAATATACGGTTATGTGCTAGTCATACAACCTCCTATCCATGAGACGCTTGCTATGGCTAAAGTTTCACTCCTAAATGTTGTAAAAAATTTTAAATTTGGCGCTAAAATTACACTAACAAGTATTTCTCATAGTTTTATTACTCATCTACTATCAAACAAAACAAACTCAAGCGAAAGTGCATATGTAAGGTATCATCTTTTTACCCTCCCCTTACACTTAGGATGAACATTGTCCCCAATGTTCAAGTAAAGAATGTAAAAGTGAACAAGTAAAGAGAATGAAATCAAATACTCCCTTGATTCGCTCGGTATGGATTTTAGGTTGGCCAGGTTAAATCTTCCTCCAAGAAAATGAACAATCAAAGTTTCCCTTCCAGAATATAAATCATCTTCTTGTCTTAAATAACCTGTAAATCCTGACAAAAGTAGACAAGGCAACCTCGCGTAAAATCGGCGGCATCCTGTATAAGTTACTAAATCCTAGAAAACAAATTAAGATATAATGCTTGTGGAATGAAGTTTGCAGATTTCCTGGAGATTATAAAACTTAATAATTCACAAAAACCATAAGACTCCGTTAGAAAAACAAAACCGGTAAAATTTCCAGATTTTTGACTCCTGACGCCGTCAAGAGCAATGCCCTGACGCCGTCAGAATGGACCTGCAGAAATCTTTATGTTAAGTTTCCGGAAAATTTCTGGAAAAACTTTGTCCTACTTCCTGGAAAATCCTGCAAAACTTCATTATGACTCAATACAAGCATTTGACTCTAACAAATACGAATATACATGTTCATTAAATATTGTGGAGAATCATGATCGGTTTGTTTCTTAAAAACATATTTGGGGTTTCCCCTTACACTTATTTTTTTGCAAAAATACCTTTAGGTTGAAGTTAAGACTAGGCCAAACAACATAATAAAGTATTTCCACGTTTTAATTGAGAAACATGATCAACCAACAATAAAAATAAAACATGCATACGGAAGAAAATAACAATCAAACAATTAAAATCACACAAAACATGGGTTGCCTCCCAAGAAGCGCTTTTATTTATTTACGAGTCTTGTAGCTAGACTCAAAGTCGTGGGTTACTACGTGATTTCATCATTGGTTCCACTCTCTAGGTCATCTTCTAAACTAGTGTCGCTCTCATAGTGTAAGTACTTTGGATCTTCAAACTCGAAAACATCCCGGCGATACTTAGAGCCAAGCTTACTAACATCCTTAAAGAACCCACAAGATAAATCAGAAATATTTCTACAACCTCTTCTAACATCGTCATCACACAAGACAAGTTGGGAGCTCATCACATCGAGCCCGTCGCAATCTATCTCCCTAAGGTCTCTTCTTTTGTATGGCGTTTGGTATGAAATCCTCCTAATCCCGTCAGTGAAAGTCATGATTCCGTTCAAGTCATCCACTATCAACTTAGTGATTTCACAAAAGGGTGCTCCAAATACGACTTGCGATAGCCTAGGGTCAACAAAGTCCTCTATGTTGTCCACAATCGTGAACTCCATAGGGAATGCCATATTTCCTATGAACACTTGGATTTCATGATCCTTACCAACCACTTTCTCTCCCTTGTAAATCATCCCCCATCTGCAGATATTGTTATAATGAAACAATGACATGAAATTCTTTGGCAGGAATACATTAATGTATATGTTTTCGAAGTACTTGTGACCGATCATGCAAGGGATTTTCAGGTTATTAGGATCACGTCGTTTGATCTTTTTCAACTCCCCATCCTTTGACCCGTATGGATTCCCCTCAAGGGAGGGACGATACTCATAAACTTCCTCACTATCCCTACGAAAAATTACCGTTCTAACACCATTGGTGAGTAATACACTACCATCTTTCTCGTCAAGGATTGCTCCCGATTCATTGATGAATGGCATCCCAAGGACAAGGTTGATCAATGTTTGATTGGCGAGAGGGTCCACGTCATCAACCACGGTGAGGTCAGTATTGTAATTAAGCCCTCCAATCCCAATTGATACATTCTCTATTGCTTTCTTGCACTCAACGTGCTCTGGGAAGGTTTTGTGGTATAGAGAAAGTGGGATTACGTTGACTGGGAAGTTAGGATCTATATGATTATTAATTAAGACCTTTCCCTCAACGATACAGGGGATTTTGAAAAGTTTAGAGTCGCTCTCCCTGGTTTGATTGCTACCTATACTCATAACATCCTTTAGTTCGGATTCTTTTATAACAGATTTGCTCAAAATGGTTGGGTCTTTCTCCTGTTCCTCCGATGTCTCGTTCCAATCATCCGGTTTGTCGGATTTCTGCGCGGTGCACTACTCGGGTGAGTTGGTAGGTTTCCTCGCCGAAGCGTGGTCAACCTTTGAGGTCTCATCCTTCGCTGTTTGACCGAAGTTGTCAGTTTGTTGTTGGGTTGGATTGGATGCTGCAGCTGATATTGTGGTGATGGTGTTTACGAAGTGGATTGGTCCAGAGGGGTTGATAGGTCCTTTCTCGTTAGGGGACAGATGTTTGAATAGCTTGCTAGGACTTTTTATTTTTATAGGGGAGGCTGGTGGACTCACAACGGTAGCAGACTTAACCTCATCAATGTGAATGGGCTTATTATCAATATGCTCTTTGATAGCAGTCAACAGATTACAAATCTTGTTGTTCACGTCAGCCTGCTGTTGTCTGAATTTTGTCTCGAGTGTAGTGAGCTGCAGTTCTTGAGAAAGAATGAATTTTTTTAAATCATCTTCACAGCTTTGCCTAGGGGTATTTTGTGACGGAAAATGTTCGGACCAAGTGAGCGGTGAGTAGTCATTAAATGATACACTTCGTGTTTGGTACCATCTAAAATTAGGTTTATCCTTCCATGCCTCATATGCTTCGGCAGAAGTTCGAGGGCCCTGCCCTACGTGTGATAATGTGAATTCGTTATAAGCACGTTTTGGAAGCTCCATGCAGTTGTAGGTCTCATGAGGGCCATTGCACAGTTTGCATGTAGAAGCGATTCTGCTTACTTTGCTTGAAGGCTTATGAGTTTCGTAAGATTTCAGGAGGGACTTGACTCGACCTTCAAGTTCCATGATCCTACGGTCGGGAGTGCTTGAATTGTTCGAAGGCAAAGATATTGCCTTGACCGTTTTGTTCAAATCACGGGGATCATTCCAACTTTCGTTGTCATAGAGAGCAAGATCTTCTATGAGTTCCCATGATTGTTCCGCACTAAGATCACGTAGCTTACCACCGGCCGATTGGTCAATGGTTCGCCTCGTGGGGATATCGATGTGGTCATAAAAAATTTGGACTTGGAGCCAAAGATCTATGCCATGATGAGGGACTTTTTGGAGTAAGTCCTTGAAACGAGTCCATGCTTCATAAAGAGATTCATTTTGACGTTGTTGGAACATCAAGATGTCATTCCTAAGCTTAGTAGTTCTCCCCGGTGGGAAAAATTGAGCAAGGAAACGAGTGGTGAGATCATCCCATGTGGTGATGGATCCCGCGGGTAAACGCTCAAGCCATTGACTAGCTTGATCCCGTAGAGAGAATTGGAATAGGCGTAAACGGGTAGTCTCTCTAGTTTCAACACCTAAGTCTATGGAATCTACGATTTTGAGGAAGTCCTTAAGGTGTTGGTTTGGATCTTCGGAACGAAGTCCATGGAATGCACATCCGCTTTGCACCAACCGGATGGTGTCGGATCGCAAGGGGGTCACATTGGCTCCGGTGAGCTCAATGGTGTTTCGGTAGCCTTGGTGGCTAGGTCGGGAATACTCTCCTAAGGTTCGGGGCCTAAGGGGTTCTAATGGTGGGTTTTGTTGTGGTGGGATGATGGGTTCAAAGATGTTACCACCTTCCATGATGTCGGATGGTAAAGTTGCGAACAAAGGCACGAAGAAATAAGATAGACTAAAGAAGACCTAAAAATAAAAATAAAAATCTTACTAGAAAGGAATCTAGCAAGTAGACCTAATAAAAAGAAATCCTAACCTAGACAATAACTATTCCCCGGGCTGCGGCGCCAAAAACTTGATGCGTGGGAATCGCACCTTGCTTTACCTCTCGAGGGATCTCGCGAGGCTTACAACCCCCACCAGGCAGTGTACCTGATCGTTGTAGTATAGTATAGTGACAAGTACCGGGGGATTGATCGTTCAGCTTAGGAATAGTGTCGCTAGGATTAGAAAGCCTAATTAATAGTTCTAGAGATGAAAGATGATTATTTTTGTGTTTTTATATTTTAATGAAAGCAAGTAAAATCTCGGGTTTTTGAAGAGTGGGCGGAATTAGTTGCTATTCAACTAACCCAAAACTATTATTTAATTATATTAAACTAGTGAAAATGAAATTAAACTAATATTAAACTAAGGTTGTGAGCAGTATTTGGAGAAATTGTGTTTACTTAGACTTCATTACTCCCTAGATATCTTTTACATGTCAATTACTTGTTACACTTGTATGGATGACGGATTGTATTCCTTAATACCATTCGTGGGGTGGCATACATAACTCCCCAACTCTATGAGCTCTTATCTCCTCCTACACCATGACCCAGCACAACTATAGGGATTGTAAACAGTGGCTCATGCATTAAATACAACCAATAAAGACCTAGTACGCCTCGGTTCATGTTTCTTAAGACGTTCAAGCATGTTACCATTTGGAGATCTGCCAGTTTTCTTAAGCCTAACATATAATATCATTCATCCAAAACAAGAATAGACAAGTAATCAACACATAATCAACATCTAGGTTTCATTAGATCTAAGCAAACACAAAGGAAATCTAGCCTAGCATAGTAGAATTAAGATAAGAACAAAAGATAAACAACCAACACATAGACATATTGATTGAATTAAGAGTATACTTATCTCAATTACAATGCAAGGTCTCAAGGGTTTGGAACCCTTGAAAAACCTGTAAAAGAGGCACCAAAATCGTCTTTAGGGTTTCACCAAAACTTCTCTTTCTTTTTTATGAAAAAACTAGAAAACTATATATAGGAAAAACGTTCTGACGGCGTCAAGAGTAAAGTCTGACGCCGTCACCTCGCCGCCGTATACTTCCTCGGACGCCCTAGATCCACTTGTGACGGCCTATGTGACGCCGTCACCACCTACGGTATTTTATTCTTGGCTACTTTGACGCCGTCACCTCTCCATCTGACGCCGTCACCAGCTACGGTAAATTATTCTCCATGTCTGACGCCGTCAAGAAGCAAGTCTTGACGCCGTCACCTTGCATCTTCAGCTTGGATTTTTGGTACTTTGCCGTTTTCTTCACTTTATGCTCCAAAAACGTCCAAAATAGCCTCTTTTCCAGAATTCACTCTCCAAACACCTAAAATCACAAAAGGAACGATTTAGGGCAATATTTGATCAAATAAAGTCGGATTCGGGCTTAAATGACCCCCTAAAAACGGATCATTTTTCGCCTCATCAACCTTGAAGCTCTAAGAAAACGTATATCAAACCTTTAACCTAGGATCTCCTTTTATAGCACAAGAAGTCCTCTTCTACAAGATAAGTATAAAGCTAATAGAATAAGATATACACAAAATCTATTCTATATTTATCTAGACGTATTTCCTAACAGTTATCTAATAGGCAGTGGTAATATATTGTTCTTGCAGTGGTAATGAGTTTCCACTGCAAGTACAATCTTCTGCAGTTGTAACTTCTTCTTTAGCCGTGGTAACTGTTAGTATAATTCCCAAAAATCCTCCCCTAACTTATGATTAATACATAAATCAATAAGTTTCTTCAAGTAATCAATAAACATGAGAATATGGGAATTCTTCCAAACACTTATCTTCTTCTTCTTAACTCTCTATCAGTTCTCACACTTTGATCATAAATCCTTTGCAGCAAATCATCTATGACTTCAGTTCTTTCCCAACACCTAAGCTTCTCTGACAACATCACTGTTAATACTCCAGCTCTCAATGGATATTCTTTCTCAGCCAACATAAAAACATCAACTACATCTTGAGTAGAAACATGATGTACAGAACTTAAATCATAGAATTTCCACAAAGTTCTTGTACTATGAGCTTCAAATCTCCAATACCTATCACTTGAATCAGGTTCATATAATCTTCTAAAGTGAACCCATAATTCCTTAGCTTTGACATCAACAAGTTCTTCCTTCTTAAACTGATCTTGAACAATTTTCCACAAGGTATCCAAATCTTTTCTATCACAACATCTAACAATGTCTTCAAAGTCTCTACAAATGTTTGTGACATTTCCATTTCTGATGATCTTTCAAGCAGCACCAAAATTATCAGAAAAGATTTCCCAACCAACTACTGGATATTTTGCTTGTAGAGGTTCAATGTTTAGCACATCAGTTTCTATGAACAACATGTTTGTAACTTGCTCTTCAGTCAACTTGCTAGGACCTTCTTCTTCTTGAGATGATTTCTGAGTCTTCAACTTCTTTGCTTCTTTTGATTCAAGACTCACTCCAGTCCTTTTTGTCTTCATAGATAATGGTTCTTGATCCATTGGAATGAATTTACTATCTTGTCTTTTGATTCTGTAGTAAATACCTTCAATCTGATCATGTGACATTCCTTTGAATTGAACCATCTTCATATTACCAACATGACAACAAAAAGTCTTCATCTCAGAAATAATCTGTGCCTTTGTAAGTTTCCTAGGCTTCTTTTGACCTTTTCTAGCATCTCCAATGATTTGGTCAAGAGCCTGCTGATTTTTCATTAGAATGAAATCTTTAAGTTGAGCAGACCTTTGCTCTTCATCCAAGGTAGTATTTGCAATCAATTCAATAGCCTTCTTCCTAATTATTTGATCATTGTTAATCAAATAATCAATCTCTTCTTCTGTAGGCACATAGGTAAATTCTGGAGGTTTCTCATACATGACAGTTGGTGAGACACTTGAAATAGGTTTTGCCATAACAGCTTCAAGTTTATCCAACCTAGTTGCTTCCATAAAGCTAGCAACTTCATCTTCTATAATCTTTTTCTTTCTTTCATACTCTTCAGCTTGTTGTTGCTCTGCTAACCTATGATCAAAATCAATCTGAGCTTGTTCAAACTTAGAAATCTTTCTTGTCTCTTGATCTGAAGCAAATTCAATAGCCTTTCCTTTAACTAATCTTCTTCTGTCAGCTTCTTCCTCTGCAGTGGTAATTTCTTGACTAGCAGTGGGAACATTCTTACTTGCAGTGGTAAGTTGTTGTTCAGTGGGAACATGTTCTGCTTCAGTGGAAATTGGTTGAGCAGTTCCAACTAAATCATCAAAGTTAAAACCTGCATCAACATCCATATCTTCAAAATCCAATTTCCTCCCCTCAGTCTCAGCATCATCATCTTTTGCTTGAGCATTATCAGAATCAGGAAGCTCAGCAAACTCTTTATCAAAAATTTTACTCCTCCCCTTAAACTCTACATCAATTTTCCTCCCCTGTTTGGAAGAATCTCCCAAAACTTTACTAGAACTTGCAGAAAACTCATCTGAAGGTGAAGATGATGATAATACAACTTGAGATCTTTTCTTCTTGAGATTCTCAACTTCATTCTGCAATCTGTGAATCTCATCCTTCAATGTCTTCAGCTCTGTGGCATGTTGTTCTTTAGTCTGTGCCAGATCTTTCTCCAGAGCTTGAACCTGCTTGACTAATTTGGTACAAATATCCATCAATTCATTTTGTGGCACACTGCCTTCATCACTTCTAGTTGTGTAACCTGCTGGGAGAGGTGAATCATGAGGCATTGATTCAGGCTCTTCCCTAGTTTAACTAGGATGAAGCCTTGAACCACCACTGCTTATTCCTAAACCAAATGGCTCAGTAACATGCAATGTTGAGATGAGAGAAGTTGGCTGTTTAGACCTTCTCTCATAAGTGTGTGTAACTTCAGGGGTATGTTGAATTGGTGGAACAACAATAGTGGGTGTGTTTTGTGATGCAACTGGGATTGATGCATCCTCACCCTGTACTTGAAAAATTTTAGCAAGCATTTGAGGGAAAAGGGGATGAACCTGTCCATTCCAAAGTTCTGAAGCCTTAGACATATTTTGAAAAACTTTTGGCTTAAGAGTGGAAGGTTCATAAAGTCTGTTGTGAGGTCGCAGTTGAAACTCATTTAACACTGCTTGCACAAACCTTGGATACATCAAAAATTTATATTGACTCTTTACATTGCCTTTCATATTGTTGAAAATAAACTTTGAAAAATTGAAAGTCCTATCTGTTGCCAAACAAACCAAAGGATAAGCCATGGTTGATGCAAATTGTTCAAAAGAAGTTTTCTTAGGACTTAGGCAATGTAAAAGAGTATGAATGAAAAATCTCCAATGAGGGCAAAAACATCCTTTCTTAAAAGTAACTTTTTGATCAGATGTATCATACCCTATTAAAGCAATATTGGCAAAAATATCTGAATTAGGTAATGTGATGATACCATTGAGATCATCCAATTGGAGAATTCTCCTCAAGGATGACTCAGTAACATTGATGAGGCGAAAAATGATCCGTTTTTAGGGGGTCATTTAAGCCCGAATCCGACTTTATTTGATCAAATATTGCCCTAAATCGTTCCTTTTGTGATTTTAGGTGTTTGGAGAGTGAATTCTGGAAAAGAGGCTATTTTGGACGTTTTTGGATCATAAAAGTGAAGAAAACGACAAAGTACCAAAAATCCAAGCTGAAGATACAAGGTGACGGCGTCAAGGTTTCCTTCTTGACGGCGTCAGACATGGAGAATAATTTACCGTAGCTGGTGACGACGTCAGATGGTTAGGTGACGGCGTCAAAGTGGCCAAGAATAAAATACCGTAGGTGGTGACGGCATCACATAGGCCATCACAAGTGGATCTAGGGCGTCCGAGGAAGTATATGGCGGCGAGGTGACAGCGTCAGACTTAACTCTTGACGCCGTCAGAACGATTTTCCTATATATATTTTTCTAGTTTTTTCATAAAAAAGGGAGAGAAGTTTTGGTGAAACCCTAAAGACGATTTTGGTGCCTCTTTTACAGGTTTTTCAAGGGTTCCAAACCCTTGAGACCTTGCATTGTAATTGAGATAAGTATACTCTTAATTCAATCAATATGTCTATGTGTTGGTTGTTTATCTTTTGTTCTTATCTTAATTCTACTATGCTAGGCTAGATTTCCTTTGTGTTTGCTTAGATCTAATGAAACCTAGATGTTGATTATGTGTTGATTACTTGTCTATTCTTGTTTTGGATGAATGATATTATATGTTAGGCTTAAGAAAACTGGCAGATCTCCAAATGGTAACATGCTTGAACGTCTTAAGAAACATGAACCGAGGCGTACTAGGTCTTTATTGGTTGTATTTAATGCATGAGCCACTGTTTACAATCCCTATAGTTGTGTTGGGTCATGGTGTAGGAGGAGATAAGAGCTCATAGAGTTGGGGAGTTATGTATGCCACCCCACGAATGGTATTAAGGAATACAATCCGTCATCCATACAAGTGTAACAAGTAATTGACATGTAAAAGATATCTAGGGAGTAATGAAGTCTAAGTAAACACAATTTCTCCAAATACTGCTCACAACCTTAGTTTAATATTAGTTTAATTAATTATATAATAGCTTTGGGTTAGTTGAATAGCAACTAATTCCGCCCACTCTTCCAAAACCCGAGATTTTATTTGCTTTCATTAAAATATAAAAACACAAAAATAATCATCTTTCATCTTTAGAACTATTAATTAGGCTTTCTAATCCTAGCGACACTATTCCTAAGCTGAACGATCAATCCCCCGGTACTTGTCACTATACTATACTACAACGATCAGGTACACTGCCTGGTGGGGGTTGTAAGCTTCTCGAGATCCCTTGAGAGGTAAAGCCTGTTGCGATTCCCACGCATCAAGTTTTTGGCGCCGCAGCCCGGGGAATAGTTATTGTCTAGGTTCGGATTTCTTTTTATTAGGTCTACTTGCTAGATTCCTTTCTAGTAAGATTTTTATTTTTATTTTTAGGTTTCTTTAGTCTATCTTATTTCTTTGTGCCTTTGTTAGTAAATTAAACTCATTGACTATTCCGTTGACCATTATGGAAAACGCGAATCCACCCCTTTCCCCTAGTGAAGTGGTTGTGTTACGTGAACAAATTGAGAGTGAAATTAGGGAGCTTAGAGAGCTTAATAGGTTGATCAAGATTGAACTCGAACATACATTTAGCGACCTAGCAACCATCTTGTATTCAAATAAGGACCTAGGGCCTAATGACTTTGTGAGTGTTATTAAGAGACTAGAAGAGGAGGAAATGGATCCGAGGCTTAACAACTACTTTAACCTATACCCCACCAAGGAGGAGATTGCATACTATAATAACCTTATTGATAACCCGCGATCTCCCTTCACCATGATTGAACCTAAGATCAAGAGAGGCGATCCTAAGAATGCTAAGATACCATGTATGATTGGATATAGGCAAATTAGTAATGCTTACATTGACTTTAAATCTCCAATCAACATTATGTCCTCAATGGTTTATAATGATATAGTGAACACAAGACTTGAACCTAGAAGGGATCCCAAATACCCCGGTGGAGTTTGTAACTTTGTCGGGAGAGTTAAAGGTTTACGTGTCTTTGTTGGTAATTTCACTTTTGTCACCGACTTTATGATTTTGGAGGATCTTGTTAATGTTATTGATTGTTGGTTATCCAATGTTGTGTTTGGCAACCCATTTGTTGAGGAGTCTAAGTTAGAATATGATGAGGTAGAAGGTACGATCCGATTCGCAAGTAACACCGATAGTATCACCTATAGGATGCCCAATAGGATGAAAGAATTTCGCTTTGTATCTCGTCTTGATCAGGACAGCATTGGTGCTTTTGAGGATATTAGTGAGGAGGATAAGAAAAAGGGCATGGATTATGTATGGGAAAAAAGAAGTCTTTACTACAAAGATTGCTTGGCCCTTGGACCAAGGTATAAAGTTGATGAAGAGTTTGCCCGAGTAATGATGGGGGCGATAGAGAAAAAGGTGATTGGTTTCTACAAGGAATATTTACAATCGGAGAGTGGAACCAATGATGAGATCACGTAGTAACCCACGACTTTGAGTCTAGCTACAAGACTCGTAAATAAAGAAAAGCGCTTCTTGGGAGGCAACCCATGTTTTGTGTGATTTTAATTGTTTGATTGTTATTTGCTTCCGTATGCATATTTTATTTTTATTGTTGGTTGATCATGTTTCTCAATTAAAATGTGGAAATACTTTATTATGTTGTTTGGCCTAGTCTTAACTTCAACCTAAAGGTATTTTTGCAAAAGATAAGTGTAAGGGGAAACCCCAAATATGTTTTTAAGAAACAAACCGATCATGATTCTCCACAATATTTAATGAACATGTATATTCGTAATTGTTAGAGTCAAATGCTTGTATTGAGTCATAATGAAGTTTTGCAGGATTTTCCAGGAAGTAGGACAAAGTTTTTCCAGAAATTTTCCGGAAACTTAACATAAAGATTTCTGCAGGTTCATTCTGACGGCGTCAAGGTATTGCTCTTGACGGCGTCAGGCGTCAAAAATCTGGAAATTTTACCGGTTTTGTTTTTCTAACGGAGTCTTATGGTTTTTGTGAATTATTAAGTTTTATAATCTCCAGGAAATCTGCAAACTTCATTCCACAAGCATTATATCTTACTTTGTTTTCTAGGATTTAGTAACTTATATAGGATGCCGCCGATTTTACGCGAGGTTGCCTTGTCTACTTTTGTCAGGATTTACAGGTTATTTAAGATAAGAAGATGATTTATATTCTGGAAGGGAAGCTTTGATTGTTCATTTTCTTGGAGGAAGATTTAACCTGGCCAACCTATAATCCATACCGAGCGAATCAGGGGAGTATTTGACTTCATTCTCTTTACTTTTTACTTTTACATTCTTTACTTGAACATTGGGGACAATGTTCATCCTAAGTGTAAGGGGAGGGTAAAAAGATGATACCTTACATATGCACTTTCGCTTGAGTTTGTTTTGTTTGATAGTAGGTGTGTAATAAAACTATGAGAAATACTTGTTAGTGTAATTTTAGCGCCAAATTTAAATTTTTTTACAACATTTAGGAGTGAAACTTTAGCCATAGCAAGCGTCTCATGGATAGGAGGTTGTATGACTAGCACATAACCGTATATTCAGAAAAATTTTCCACCCAAGAATGTGAGGTTCGCCTTTAGTTTTGATAGGAAAAGCATTTATTATTGGTGCTTATGAGTGTACCGGTGGCATTTAGATTCTAGAACTTGCGTTAGTGATGCATCCCGAGACCGCTAGTGAGACTACATTCGTGTGGTAGGATTTACTATATAATAAGAGGCATTAGGATCACCCTTGTGTTAAACCCGTATTACAATTACTTGACCATTTAAGTCATATTACTTGGCTAGTTAAGTCAACTAATTTTTCCCACACCCTTTGCGTTGTACTCATTTTTAGTACACGAAACCCCTAGTACACCCCTCCGAGCCTATCTTTTCGTTTCTAACTTTAAGCATTTTACTTAAAGGAAGAATTTGTTTCACCCCACTTAAATGTACACCCAAATCGCCTTAGCCTTCCGTGTATGCGCTCATTTTTAGTGCATTATTGTTATTTGTTAAACCCTAAGTTAACTTTCTAATTGATTACATGGTTGCTAAATTGAGTCATATCCTTGTACATATTGTTTTGGGACGATTGGGACTCATGGGTAAGTACTTATTTTATGAAGTAATGGGGAAGAACATCATATTATTACCCCCATATGTACGTTAATCTTAAAAGTGCTCCAAGTGTTTTGATTTTCTTAATTCGAGTCATTAGAATAGTTAAATGTAAAGTATGTAAAGATTCAAGTGTAAGGGGATTGCTCATACCCCTATGATGTATTATTTTGGATGGTAGGGTAAGAGTGTATGAAAAAAATAAAAATAAATAAATAAATCGAAAAAATCAAGAAAAAGAAAAAAAAATAGAAAAAGAAAAAGAGAGAAAAAACATACGGACTACCATCCCGTTTTCATTCTATGTTCATTTTATGTTTTTGTTATTTTTCATTTATTAGCTTAAGTCGAGTCTAGTCTTTGCTTAGCAACGCCATCTTGTACATGTAATTAACTAAGATTGTTAACTCGCCACCAGTAAAATTCCCTTTATCCAACAAAACCGTGTAATTCATATCCCTACACCTAACGTTATAACCCTTTAAAAGACCTCTTTGATAGTTTATCCTAGGTGCTTACGCCATGTGGTGGAGGTTTGATCCTTTCCCAAGCCTATGGTAATCTATTTTGCTATGACAGGTAGTGAGAGATATCTTCCATTTCCATAATGTTATATTACTTTATTACACCCGAGAGATGTGAGTATCTAAACACTATTTGTGAGGTGCTTGTGTATGACCTCCGTGCTTGTCTATTGGTCTTTAGTGGAACAATTATTTGTTGTAATTACTTTTATATTAGTGTTAAATGACCCCTAACTTGTCTTTTGAGTAGAATAAAAGCTCATTTGCTTGAGGACAAGCAAATCTCAAGTGTAAGGGTATATGATGAGGCAAAAAATGATCCGTTTTTAGGGGGTCATTTAAGCCCAAATCCGACTTTATTTGATCAAATATTGCCCTAAATCGTTCCTTTTGTGATTTTAGGTGTTTGGAGAGTGAATTCTGGAAAAGAGGCTATTTTGGACGTTTTTGGAGCATAAAAGTGAAGAAAACGACAAAGTACCAAAAATCCAAGCTGAAGATACAAGGTGACGGCGTCAGACATGGAGAATAATTTACCGTAGCTGGTGACGGCGTCAGATGGTTAGGTGACGGCGTCAAAGTGGCCAAGAATAAAATACCGTAGGTGGTGACGGCGTCACATAGGCCGTCACAAGTGGATCTAGGGCGTCCGAGGAAGTATATGGCGGCGAGGTGACGGCGTCAGACTTAACTCTTGACGCCGTCAGAACGATTTTCCTATATATAGTTTTCTAGTTTTTTCATAAAAAAGGGAGAGAAGTTTTGGTGAAACCCTAAAGACGATTTTGGTGCCTCTTTTACAGGTTTTTCAAGGGTTCCAAACCCTTGAGACCTTGCATTGTAATTGAGATAAGTATACTCTTAATTCAATCAATATGTCTATGTGTTAGTTGTTTATCTTTTGTTCTTATCTTAATTCTACTATGCTAGGCTAGATTTCCTTTGTGTTTGCTTAGATCTAATGAAACCTAGATGTTGATTATGTGTTGATTACTTGTCTATTCTTGTTTTGGATGAATGATATTATATGTTAGGATTAAGAAAACTGGCAGATCTCCAAATGGTAACATGCTTGAACGTCTTAAGAAACATGAATCGAGGCGTACTAGGTCTTTATTGGTTGTATTTAATGCATGAGCCACTGTTTACAATCCCTATAGTTGTGCTGGGTCATGGTGTAGGAGGAGATAAGAGCTCATAGAGTTGGGGAGTTATGTATGCCACCCCACGAATGGTATTAAGGAATACAATCCGTCATCCATACAAGTGTAACAAGTAATTGACATGTAAAAGATATCTAGGGAGTAATGAAGTCTAAGTAAACACAATTTCTCCAAATACTGCTCACAACCTTAGTTTAATATTAGTTTAATTTCATTTTCATTAGTTTAATTAATTATACAATAGCTTTGGGTTAGTTGAATAGCAACTAATTCCGCCCACTCTTCCAAAACCCGAGATTTTATTTGATTTCATTAAAATATAAAAACACAAAAATAATCATCTTTCATCTTTAGAACTATTAATTAGCTTTCTAATCCTAGCGACACTATTCCTAAGCTGAACGATCAATCCCCCGGTACTTGTCACTATACTATACTACAACGATCAGGTACACTGCCTGGTGGGGGTTGTAAGCTTCTCGAGATCCCTTGAGAGGTAAAGCCTGTTGCGATTCTCACGCATCAAACATCAATAGTTACCCCATCAACTGTGGCTCTTAGAGCATCCACAGATTCTTGTGTGTCTCCCTGTTCAAGAGTTATGGACTCCACAGTGTTCCAGAACTGTTTGATATGAGAGACATAGATTGTGGGATTAATAGTTAAGGCATACCTTATGTGAGTTGTATTTAGAAAATCCACAATCTGATGAAAAACAGGGCCACTCTTCTCATTCGACTTTTGTAAGTAGGCCACTTGGTTGTGCTCCTCGACAAACTTTAGAATCGCCATGATATTTGTGAAAAAGAGAATGAAAGTGTTAGTAATCAGGATAAAAATCAAGCCGTATGATAATGAATTTATACTAATAGGGTTGAGGAGGTTGCGCAATGTGAATTATCTTTAGAAAGAATTATCTTTGGAAAAAGTATAATTTATAATAAGTAAGAAGATAATTCACAAAAGATTTTACCCTATTAATAAGGAAAGACGGTTATTTTACAACGGCTAGTAAAAAATTAGATTACTGACACAACAGTTGTAACGGCTAGTCATCAGTGGAAAAATTACTCTTGCAGTGGTAACTGATGAACTAGCAGTGGTAAAATTTTCACATAAATATCAAAGAGCAGTGGTTAATAAAACATGAACATAGGCTGCTCTTATCATAGTTTTTAGCAAACTACCAGCTATCAACGGATTTGATATGTCTTTACCATTAGCCGTTTGCTATGGACTAGCCAACTCTTGATCACATGGATGTATGGTGAGTTGATAACCTAGTTTTTGGTAAACTATCAACCATAAACGGATTTGATTAGTCTTTACCAGTAGCCGTTTGCTCTGGACTAGCTGATTCTTATGTTGATTAGACATGGTGAATCAATAACCATTTGTTGTGTGTCTATGATACACACCTTATTACTCCAATGACTCCAATAATATGGATTTTATGCTTCAACTTAACTTAACCCATAAAACTTAACTCAAAGTAACTTTTTAACCAAGTTACTGTTCACAAAAATATCTTCCAAAAGTCAACCCGATAATAACCAAATTTACTCCTCCAACCTACCAAAACAAGTAGGAGTAAATATCCTTCATTAATTAGAATTCGACCTTGACTTTGCATATAAAAGGGGGCTCAACTTCTTTTATCTTTCATCAACACTATTCTTCAAGAAACACAATCCCATACAGCATCATGAGTTGGTTTCCACTAATCTATATCTCCTCTGATGATTCTTCTGATGAGGAAATCAGCTATTACTCAGATTCTGAAGAAATGTCTACTGGATGGAGTGGATATTTTCCACCAAAGTCTGCAACTGCCTCATCTTCAAGCATGAAGCCAAATAAGAAGATATCAGCTGATCCTGCTCCATCTCTTGAGTTTCATTCTAGCTCTTCATCAGATGATGAAAATGACCCAACTTTTGATCTTTCCAAGGAACTCCCAAAGGCTCTTACCACAGCATTGACATCTGCAATAAACAACATGAAGTGGCCAGCTGTAGACAAGCCTACTCAAGCACCAAGGCCTCCCAAGCAAGTTCTGGGACTTGCTTGTCCAAGGAAACAACTTTCTTTTGATGACAAGAGGAAGAAGATTTCCAAAGGCAAGCAGCAGTATGAGGGAAAAGGAAAGAAACCCATGGAGTAGGTGTTAGGTTGTAGGTGCATGTCAGATGTAATGGTTTTCTTGTTTGGTGACAATCTTTTGTTAATGGATGTGATGTACTTCTTCTTAATAAATAATAAAAGTACTCTTTTCTGCTTGTTATTATCACCAATCTTTCCACTGTTGTATGGTAATTACCACTGTGCTCTTGATAACTCTGCATACAAGTTAGTAGAAAACCATACATACAATACAAACAATATTGGTACCCAAAAAGTATCCTGCAACACTGAAAAATATTTAGACATCAAAAGTTTATGGATTGAGCATTCCAATACCTGTTATCAAGTATTGAAACCTACCCACATCAAGCCCTTTTGTTAATAAATCAGCATAATTGTCATCAGTATGAATCTTGACAACATTAATAAGCTTTTTCTCAAAACAATCTCTGATAAAGTGATGTCTAATTTCAATATGTTTAGTTTTTGTGTGTTGCACAGGATTTTTAATAATGCATATGGTACTACTATTGTCTATATATATAATGGTGTTCATGAAATTGTACCCATAGTCCAATAATTGATTCTGAAGCCAAAGGATCTGAGCACAACAACTAGCAGCTGCAACATATTCTGCTTCAGTGGTTGAAGTAGCCACCATAGTTTGCTTCTTGCACTGCCATGACACCAATCTACATCCAAGAAATTGACATCCTCCAGTAGTTGATCTTCTATCCAAACTTGCACCAGCATAGTCACTATCTGAGTATGTGATCAATTCCATTGGAGAGTCTCTTGGATACCATAATCCTAGATTAGGATAAGTCTTCAAGTATCTAAAAATCTTTTCCACTGCTGTCAGATGTGATGTCTTTGGAGTCACCTGAAATCTTGCACAAGCACATACAACAAACATGATGTCTGGCCTTGATGAAGTAAGATACATCAAGGAACCAATCATAGATCTGTAAGTGTGAACATCAACATTAGCACCACTTGCATTCTTCAACAATAAGTGAGTGGTCTTGTGATGAGTGTGTAAATACTCATCATTTTTACCAATTCTGAACTGCCAAAACATCCAAAAACACTCAATAATGAATCAAAATAGTGAAAATATCTCAGGAAAGTGTTTTACATGTTTCAAATGCAAAAATACCAAAAACAGATGAAAAACACATAAAGTTTGCATAATTGGCAGTTTCAGTCCCCCAACTTTCAAAAGTTGTCAAAACTAGTCCCTGGGAGTTTAAAATGAAAGGAAAATCATCCCAAGGCAAAGAAAAGTCAAAATATATTCAAAATAAGTCCTTGGGTGATAAAATTTGAGAAATTTACACTTTTACCCCTCAAAATCCAAAATTGGCAAAACAGGTCCCTGGAGTTTGTAAAATTGGCAAATTTGGTCCCTAAGGTTTAAAATGATACTTGTGGTCCTTATACTAATGTTTAAATGCAGGATTGGTCCTTATGTGAATTTTGGGAAAGTTTCATAACAGGTCCCTGAAGTTTGGGAAGTTGACAGATTTAGTCCCTGGGGTTTTTAAAAGAGAATAATTCAAAAATAAACCTCACACTATTCATCCTTGGCATGTTACACCCTTGGAAACAAAATTAGAAAGTGCCAAAACCCAACCCTTAAACTTTCCCATAATTACATTTTAGGTCCTTGTGATTAAATCCTAAATAAACCAAAACCGGATCTAATTAACTAAAACTAAAACCAATCCATTAAAACTCCAAGTCCAATCCACAAGCCAATAGCCCACCCAAGCCCAAAAGTTAACCCGAGCCCACTCCCAGTTTGACTTCGGTCAACAAACCACGAAACCACCTTCTTCTCCCCTAAAACCACCCAGAAGCCTGCAATACCACCACCACCACTTGCCTAATCCCATCATCACCCTCCCACGCCTCTCTGCACCTACCTCACATCACATTAAATGCACCACCACCCCCAATTGGTAGAAACAGTCCAAGAACACCCATCCTCAATTTTGGCGCGAAAATTAATTCAAAGGCTGAGATGGTACCAAAGTGATCCAATGGCCTATATTATTGATGGGATGTGCTCAGAGATGCTCATGGAACCCTAATCGTGGGCTATAAAAGGGAGAAGAGTGCAATGGAATGTGCAGTTAGTTAATTAAGAGTAATTTAGGTCGTATTTAGCTTAATTTGAATTTTAGTTAATTTCTTAAGCTTTTAAGCATTGTAAAAGTCTATTCTCATGTAATCTCAAGTTTTTTATTAATCAAATTCTAGTTTCATTCAGTATTTCAGCTTATACCATTTTCAAGTTATTTTGAGATTTTTGCATTCTGAGTTGAGAAAAAGAAGCAAGCTTCATGAACTGAACTAGGATCATATAAGCTCCATTAAGCTTAATAAAGCTTTAGAGACAACTAAAACTCAGTTATAATAGAAGAAAACCAAAAACATGAAAATGGTCAACTCTAGTCAACTGTCTTGGTTCTAACTTGTTTTCAGGTATTGAGAAGCAATTGGTGAGCAAGCTTGGGATTGGAACAGCCTATCTAAAGATAGGCATCATTAGGAAAATCTCTTGTTCATGCTAGAGGTGTCATGTAAGTTTTTGCTCATTTACTTTTTCATCTAAAAATTTTAGTCTCTGATTCCTTGTTTGCCATTTGTAATCTGTGCTTGTTTGAATTAGTTGAGCATTACTTGAGTAATTTTTAGTTTCCTAATAATCTCTAGTTGTTAGAATTGTTGTTGACTAATATTCCTAGATTAACTGTCATTAAAGTAGTATAAGTGGCATCCTTGTGTTGTGGTTGTCTAATTTAGGTTCTAAGTGTTTTAATAAACCTACTTAGTCATATATTGTTGTCTGAGATCAAGTGTTTAAACCCTAGTGACCAATTGCTTTGATAAGCTCAAAACAGTCCATATCAAGGGGTGTTTGGATTAGTTTAGTTGGCTAGGTTATTGTGAATCTCAGAAGGTAATCATACCTGAAATAGTTTTCCTTAGTTATAATTTGGTAGTATAGAGCATAAATACTAGTTTTGTTTCATAAAAAAGTCAAATCCTCACAAAATTGCCCTTCACAGTTAACTGTGAAGGTTTTGTGAGTCCAAATCATTTTCACTAGCCAAAATAGTTGTTAATTTAGTATAATCAAGTTTAAATATAGCTTATTACTTAGTTTGTAATCTATAAAAGCCATTAGAAACTCAAATAAGTCAAAGTTCTAGTTTAATCAAAAAGTCAAAATACCCATTCTCAGATTTTTGCAAAAACTCCAAGCTTATTTATGAATTATGTGCTTTGATTGAGAAGCTGAGATTTGTTGTAGTAATTCAATACCACCTCAACTTTTGAGTCCAACTTTGGTTTGAATTTTGAAAATTTTCTACAAGCTTGCACAAGCCCTCAAAGTGACTTGCAGGGCAAAGGTGTGCCCTGCTCACTCAGACCCAGTCTATCACCACCACTTTGGTGGTGATTTGTGACCACCTCAGTGGACCTCAGACTCCATACTTAGGTTTTTACATTACCCCTCCTACCAAGGTCTCACCTTTGACCATTGGATTGACCTTAGGACTAGTGGACCCCACCTGCAATTGCTCACCAAGTTTGTCCCTAATCTGAGTAATCTTTGGAAGTGTGAAGTGCTTATTTGCTTATGCTCAGCTCATTTGAGCTTATTACTTGCTATTTTCTGTTTGTTTAAGCTTGTTAAACTTGTTGGTATTTGTTTTCACCATTGTGGACCCCACCCAAGGCCATTTGACCTATTTTGACCAATCAGTCAACCAAAGTCAACTGTTTAAGAACAAGGGGGTGTCACAGCTTATTTATAAGCTATTTCAACAAGTGTTTTTACAAAAGTTTGTTATTTTAATGTGTTTAATAGTTCTGTAAAAGAAAAATCCAAAAAAATTAGTTTTAAAATAAGTGATAGTTTCTATTTAATTAGATTTAATTTTAATTTCCATTTTTACAATTTTATTAAGTAAGTTGTGTTTTTATATTTTTAATAATTTCATCTTAGGTTAAAATAGTTATAATAAATTTTTCAGATTTTTATTTTGTCATTTAGTAATTATTAGATTTAATTTCAATTTTCTTTATTATTAATCATTATCAAATATTAAATAGCTTAATTAGTTTTTAAAAGGTTAAATCTAGTTTTTATAATTTTTCTAGTACTAATATAGTATAATAAGTTTTTAGAAAATAAATTTTGAGATTCTACTGTTCATTTTCTATTTTCCTTATTTTATTTGTTTAAAATAGATTTTAGTTAATTAATAGATAAATAATTAGTTGTTTAATTTTAAAACATAATTTTAGAGTTTTTATAATTTTGTAGGATTCCAGTGATGGTTAAGTAATTTTATAAATTTTATCTTAATTTTCTAAGTTAATTTAGTATTAATATAAATTAAAAGTAGTTTAATTAGTTTAATTAAGTTAAATAGTTTTTAATTAATTACAAAACCACAAAAAGACAAAAATATTATTTTTAATTTTTTATACTTTCTTCAAGTTCTAATTTAGGTTTAGAAAATATTTTTATAAATTTTTAGCATAATTTAAATCATTTGTCATTTTTAGTTTAATTAAATTAGATTTTAATTTAGAATTTAAATAGTTTAATTAATTAAATAATAGTTTAATATTATTTTAATCACTTTTATCATTTCTTTTTCATTTTTAATTTTAAGTTTTGAAAAGTGTCATAAACACCCCCTGTAGTTTCATAATTACCAAAAACCCACTTTTCCAGTCCGATACGTGATCTTAATTGTTAATTTGTGCATATATCTGTTATCTGATTATTGTGAATATTATATCTGTTTGTCAATACCAAAATAACAGTAGCAATATCATTCCTACATTATCTGGCTACTGTCCTCAGTACCACTTTCCCATAAACGATTCCAAAAGCACCATTGCAATCTCGCTGGGACTTTCACGACCCGGGGAAACACTACACTATCACCGGAGTATTGATTCTAGGCTATCTTTGACTTGTTGACCTTTGTCAATAATAATAAGACGGTTTAGGCTCAATCAAAATTTGGCGCCGCTGCCGGGGAGGTTGTTGCGTGTTTTACAAAATCGTTTTAAGTTTAGTGGTTTCAAAACCCTCCCTGTAAAAAGTTTTTGTAAAAATATAATCATATCAGAAAAAACGTTCATTAACACTTTTCCTAAAGTGTTAAAAACACCAAAAAAATCAAAAACAACAAAACAAACTGTGAAGTTAAATTACTTCGTGTTCTTTAAGATTACAACCTGAAACAGTTGGTTTAAGGTAAGTTCTGACATTAAATTGCGAACTGAAGAGGGAACCTATTTACTTCCTCCCGCCAGCCTGCGAGTAATCTTAAAGGGACGATTTCGGTTAACGAATTAGTTCCAAAAATAATTTCCAAGTTTTCTGCACACACACGCGTAAGCCTAAAGCAGATTTTTCAAATTAATAAATACATAAAATCTTACTACCGCAAACCAAGGCTGAACACCTACCAACTGGGGGTGTGAACATAATAAGTTCCCAAACTTAAGATTAAAACTTGCCTTTGTATCCCTGTGAGAAGTGTACCTTTTTCAAAGAAGCTACTCACTTGTGATTATTGGTTTAAGTTCACTGTTGATTTGCCTCGAATTTGTGTTGAAAAATTGTTTTTAGTGCATGCGCACTCGGTCTCAAGCAAAGAATAAAAAACAGAAAGACGTACCCGAGTTACGTTCTAACACAGAAACCGAAATGGCCGCTGGCCTACCACCACCATTACCACCCCCTGACCCTACTAGGGATGAGCCAGCTCCCGATCTCCGAACTATGGAGGAGCTGTGCCAACCTACCATGCAAGGGCGGGGTGGGCCTATTGCACCACTCACTATTGGGGCTGCGGACTTTGGCCTCAAGCATCACATGATCCAACAAGTCCAGAATTCGTGTTCATTTCACGGATTACCGGGTGACGATGCCAACAAGCATCTTGACAAATATCTCACGGTCACCCAAAGCATGAAACAGCATGGTGTCACCGATGATGCCCTTCGGCTGTACCTCTTCCCCTATTCTCTCTCTCATCATGCCACTGCATGGTTTGACCGACTTCCCAAGAATTCTATTCGAACCTTTGATGAAATGGTAACCAAGTTTTTAGCAAAATATTTTCCACCATCCATGGTTACCAAGTTACGTAATGATATCAGCAACTTCCGGCAACTTCCCGATGAGTCTCTTTTTGAGGCTTGGGAGCGTTATAAGCTAGCCATTGATCGGTGCCCTAACCACAATATGTTACAAGTTACCATAATAGATACTTTCTATAATGGTCTAACATTGAGGCACCGAGACATTCTCAATGCTGCTGCTGGTGGGACCTTTATGAAAAGGCGTCCCGAGGAGTGCTATGACCTAATCGAGAACATGACTGCCCATCATAACTTTTGGGATTCCTCTGCGGAGAGGGAAGCGTCATGTCATTCCGTTACTCCCTCATCATCATCATCTCCTGAAATAATCGCTCTCACCAAAAAGATGGATGATATTTCTACGGCTGTGTTGAGAATGAACCAAACGATACAACATCAGGCTCAAAATCAACAAATAAAAGCCGTGGCCCGAAGTTGTGAAACTTGTGGGGGCCCACATCTGTATTCCGAGTGTCCAGCTACTGCTGAATTTTCTCAAGAGAACGTTTATGCTGCTAACGGTTCCTACAACACGGGAGGTAATTCTTACCAACCGCAAGGGGACCGTAATCTCCTAAGCTATCGTTCCAACAATTTTCTCGGACCTCCAGGTTTTAACCAAAATCAAAACCGTAACACGAATCAGAATTTTAACCAAGGTCAAAACTCAAATTTCCAAAACCCGAACCAAAATCAAGGCCAGTTTAATCAAAACAATTTTCAAAATGGCAATCAAAACCAAGGTTTTCAAGGAAATTATCAAAGAAACCAAAATCAAGGGAATTACAATCAGGGTAATTTCAATCAGAGAAACACTTTTCAGGGTAACAACAATCAAAACCAAGGGAATTTTCAAAACAACCGTGTTCAAAATCCCCCTGTTCAAAATCAAAACGTTGTTCCACCCCCGTCTTCCTCAGATGCTGAAATTAAACAATTCATGAAAGCACAAGAGGAAACAAATCGGCTATTGATCAAGACTCTCTCTGAACTTCAGAAGTCTTTAAATGATCGACCCTCGAGCTCTGGTACATTACCGAGCAACACGATCGCTAACCCGAGGGGCGATGTTAAAGCGATCACTACCCGAAGTGGGGTGTCATACAATGGACCCTCGATTCCCCCTACCTCTTCTTCTCCTCCTAAGGTAGCGGAACGTGAACCTGAGGTTACTACGGACAAGGTATTTCCTACTAATAACGGAGGTACCAACAACGTCCACCCTCAAGTTGTCCCGGTCTCGGCTCATAAGCCGAAAGTTGTATTTGATCCTCCTGTGTGTCCTGATGAAATCTCAAAGAACAGCCCTAAGCCGTCAATTCCATATCCTTCACGAGTGACTGAACAAAAGAACCGCGAAAAAGCTAACCATCAGATGGAAAAATTTTATCAAATTTTCCAAGAATTACACTTTGATATTAGCTTCGCGGACGCTCTTCTTCTCATGCCTAAGTTTGCTTCAACAATCAAAAATCTGATAAGCAACAAAGAAAAACTTTGTGAAATGGCAAAAACTCCTCTTAACGAGCATTGCTCAGCAGTGCTCTTGAAAAAGCTTCCCGAAAAGCTTGGAGATCCCGGGAAATTTCTCATTCCATGTATTTTCCCTGGGATGGTTGAATGCTTTGCCTTGGCCGATCTTGGCGCAAGCATTAACCTGATGCCTTACTCAGTCTGGAAAAGGCTCTCTCTTCCTACTCTCACTCCGACCTGCATGACACTCGAGCTTGCAGACCGTACCATATCCCGTCCTCTCGGCATTGCCGAAGATATCTTTGTGAAAGTAGGAAAGTTCCACTTTCCGGCAGATTTTGTGATTGTTGATTTCGATGCTGACCCACGAGTCCCTCTCATTCTCGGGAGAGGATTCTTAAGAACGGGTCGTGCTTTGATCGATGTATTCGAAGAAGAAATCACTCTACGTGTTGGTGGCGAAGCCATCACATTCAATCTTGATCAGACCTCAAGATATTCCTCCAACTATGACGCTGAAACGGTTAACCGTATTGATATCATTGATATTGCGTCTGAGGAGTATTCTCAAGAGGTCCTCGGTTTCTCATCCAGTGGCAGTCTTTCTACTGACCCTATCATTTCCGACTCTTCCCCCTCCCTCACTCCGTTTGAGGGAGGTGACTTCCTTTCGGAAGAGCTCGAGGCTTTTCTTGCTCAAGATAGCTCAATTCCCGATGGAGTTGATGAAGACTATCTTGACCCGGAGGGGGACATTCTTCTCCTTGAAAGATTGTTAAATGACGATCCTTCACCCTCTCCGTCTCCACAAATACTTCATAAAGCGGAAGTCAAAAATGTTGAAATAACTGAAGACTTCCCCGAGGTTGAGCTCAAGGACTTGCCTCCTCATCTAGAATATGCATTTTTGGAGGGTGATAATAAATTACCCATCATTATTGCCAAAGACTTAAAAGATGAGGAAAAGGCTGCACTCCTAAAGGTTCTTAAGTCAAACAAACAAGCAATTGCTTGGAAACTCTCCGACATTAAGGGCATAAGCCCGAACTTTTGTACTCATAAAATCTTAATGGAGGATGACTTTAAACCAGCTGTGCAACATCAGAGAAGGGTAAATCCCAAAATCCACGAAGTTATCAAACAAGAAGTTCTTAAACTTCTTGATGCGGGATTGATTTACCCTATATCTGACAGTCCTTGGGTTAGCCCAATTCATTGTGTTCCCAAAAAGGGAGGCATCACCGTTGTCACCAACGAGGATAACGAGTTGATTCCAACTCGTTTGGTCACGGGTTGGCGGGTTTGTATTGACTATCGAAAGTTGAATGAAGCCACCCGTAAAGACCATTTCCCTCTCCCTTTTATGGACCAAATGCTCGAAAGACTTGCGGGGAATGAATACTACTGCTTCCTCGATGGTTTCTCGGGTTACTTTCAAATCCCCATTGATCCCCAGGATCAAGAGAAGACTACCTTCACATGCCCCTACGGAACTTTTGCCTACAGACGTATGCCTTTCGGCTTATGTAATGCACCAGGCACGTTCCAGAGGTGTATGATGTCCATTTTTTCCGACATGATCGGGAAAACTATGGAGGTATTCATGGATGACTTTTCAGTCATCGGGGATTCATTTCAGACTTGCCTCTCCCACTTGGAACAGATGCTTAAACGTTGCAAAGAAACGAATCTAAGTCTCAACTGGGAGAAGAGCCACTTTATGGTCAAGGAGGGCATTGTCCTCGGCCATAAGATTTCAAAAAACGGGATCGAGGTTGACAGAGCTAAAATCGATGTCATTGCCAAATTACCTCATCCCACCACCGTAAAAGGTGTTTGGAGCTTTTTGGGTCATGCCGGCTTCTACCGTAGGTTTATCCAAGATTTTTCTAAGATTGCCCGGCCTATGACCCATCTCCTCGAGAAGGATGCTCCTTTCATCTTCTCTCCTGAGTGCATCGAAGCTTTTGAAACACTTAAGAAAAAGCTTACCGAAGCACCGATTCTTGTTGCCCCCGATTGGGACCAACCTTTTGAGCTTATGTGCGATGCTAGTGATTTTGCCATAGGTGCGGTCTTGGGGCAACGCAAAGCAAAATACTTTCAGCCCATACACTACGCAAGCAAAACTATGACTGAGGCTCAAGGTCATTACACCACCACTGAAAAAGAACTCCTAGCTGTGGTGTATGCCTTCGAGAAATTCCGGTCATACCTAATCTTGACTAAATGCGTAGTATACACAGATCACTCGGCTTTGAAATACCTATTTGCAAAACAAGATGCAAAGCCGAGGCTTCTTCGTTGGGTTCTCCTCCTTCAGGAATTTGATATCATTATCCGTGATAAAAAAGGAGCTGAGAACCTTGCTGCTGATCATCTCTCACGATTAGAGAACCCTCATCAAGATGTGTCCGAGAAAAATGAAATAAATGAAACATTTCCTCTCAAGACACTCAATGCGGTTGATTTTCGTGGTGACTCTACTACCCCATGGTTTGCCGACTTTGCAAATTACCATGCGGGTAACTTCATAGTGAAGGGGTTAACGTCCCAACAGAAGAAAAAATTCTTCAAAGACGTTAAACATTACTTCTGGGACGACCCCTTCCTCTTCAAAATCTGTGCCGATCAAGTCATCAGGCGATGTGTATACGGACAGGAAGCCACTGATATTCTCAAGGCTTGCCATGCTGGACCCACCGGGGGACACCATAGTCCTAACTACACCGCCAAAAAGGTGTTTGATTCCGGTTTCTATTGGCCCACAATCTATAAGGATGCCCACGAATTAGTCAAAGCCTGTGATGCTTGTCAGCGTCACGGGAATATTTCACAAAAGAACGAAATGCCGCAAAATGCTATTCAAGTTTGTGAAATCTTTGACGTCTGGGGCATTGACTTTATGGGGCCATTCCCATCTTCTCGTGGAAACAAATACATACTCGTGGCTGTTGACTACTTGTCAAAATGGGTTGAGGCTAAGGCCTTACCCACTAACGATGCCCGAGTAGTTGTGAAATTCTTGAAATCCCTCTTTGCTCGTTTTGGAACCCCACGTGCCATCATTAGTGATCGCGGTACTCACTTTTGCAATGATCAATTTGCAAAAGTCATGCTGAAATACGGTGTTACTCATCGTCTTTCCACCGCATATCACCCCAAACAAGTGGGCAGGTGGAGGTTTCCAACCGTGGTATTAAACGGATTCTTGAGAGGACAGTAGGTGAAAACCGTGCTTCCTGGTCGGATAAACTAGATGATGCACTCTGGGCCTTCCGTACAGCTTACAAAACACCCATTGGGTGCACTCCATACAAGCTTGTATACGGGAAGGCGTGTCATTTACCGATCGAGCTCGAGCACAAAGCCTACTGGGCCTTGAAACATGCCAACTACGACCTTCATAAAGCGGGTGATCACCGTAAGGTTCAAATCAATGAATTAAACGAACTTCGTGATCAGGCCTACGAGAACTCTTTGATCTACAAAGAAAAGACAAAGAAGATTCACGACTCTAAGATTAAGAACCGAGTTTTCAACATCGGTGACAGAGTCCTTCTTTTCAATTCAAGATTAAAGATCTTCTCGGGGAAATTGAAAACCCGATGGACTGGACCATTCACCATTGCTAAAGTTTACCCATACGGGACTGTTGAGTTATCTCAACCCGAAGGTCCCAACTTCAAAGTGAATGGTCATAGATTGAAACATTATTTTGGAGAGGACACACCACCCATGGTTGTCCCGGATCTCCAAACTTTCCCCATGGACCAATGAATTCGGGGATCGAGTCAATGCTAGTGACTCGGTGAACAAAAATTAGCAACACATACGGGTTTTCACCCGTATTTCTGACTTCTTTCTACTTTCTACCACCCTAGTGTGGGGGAATGGCCATCCCCCACCGTTTCAAAAGTAAATATTTTCAAAATTCAATAAACATGTTTCGTATGTATTTTATGTCATTCAAATCCCGGGCTGTCAGGACGAATTTACTACAGTTAATCATTCACAAGTGATTAGCTAGCGTGGTAAACTTGACACAAGCCTGGGATGTGCATGTATATTATTATTCATCTTCCAGGCTGTCAGGAAGAATTTATTACAGTTAATCATTCACAAGTGATTAGCTAGCGTGGTAAACCTGACACAAACCTGGAAGGTGTATGTATATTATAAACTTTATCATTCAACTCCCGGGCTGTTAGGGCAAATTTATTACAGTTAATCATTCACAAGTGATTAGCTTGCGTGGTAAACCTAACACAAGCCTGGGAGGTAGTGAGCCAAAAAAAAAAAAAAAAAAATGTATGTACAGATAAAATAAAGTGAAAAATAGAAATTTCCACAGTTAGAATCGAATATTAGCTTTTCCATTCAGAGATTCGGCATAATAGCCGGGACTTTGAATATTGAGGACAATATTCAGTTCTAGTGTGGGGGGGAAATTCTTACGAATTTTATCATAAAACTTTCCAAGTACCCCCATTTTAGGCCAAAATTTTTCAAAATTTTTCACTTTATTCCAAAATTTTTGTGGTTATCAGTCCGCCAAAGTCTATATGACAAAGGGATTGGCTAGTCCAGGAGCAAACGGCTCTTGGTAAAGACATCTCAAACCCGTTGATGGCTGGCAGTTTGCCAAAAATTGCATGGTTCCTCAGCTCCCCCGCATCCTCATAAACAAATGAGCTGGCTAGCCCACAAGATTATGGCTTGTGGTAAAGGCCGTGAAAAACCATAATTGGTAATCAGCTCACCAAGATGTTGACTTAGTCCATCAAGATGCTGGCTAGTCCAGAAGCAAACGGCTTTTGGTAAAGACAAATCAAATCCGTTGACAGCTGGTGGTTTGCTCAAAATCACACGGTTATCAGGTGTGCCACAGTTCTTACACCTGGCTACTCCAGAAGTGATGGCTTTTGGTAAAGAGTTTCAAATCCATTATGTTTTTCTCAAAAGATTGCTAGGGACTAGCAATGTTTTAGTGTGGGGGATTGATGAGTGTGTAAATACTCATCATTTTTACCAATTCTGAACTGCCAAAACATCCAAAAACACTCAATAATGAATCAAAATCGTGAAAATATCTCAGGAAAGTGTTTTACATGTTTCAAATGCAAAAATACCAAAAACAGATGAAAAACACATAAAGTTTGCATAATTGGCAGTTTCAGCCCCCCAACTTTCAAAAGTTGTCAAAACTAGTCCCTGGAAGTTTAAAATGAAAGGAAAATCATCCCAAGGCAAAGAAAAGTCAAAATATATTCAAAATAAGTCCTTGGGTGATAAAATTTGAGAAATTTACACTTTTACCCCTCAAAATCCAAAATTGGCAAAACAGGTCCCTGGAGTTTGTAAAATTGGCAAATTTGGTCCCTAAGGTTTAAAATGATACTTGTGGTCCTTATACTAATGTTTAAATGCAGGATTGGTCCTTATGTGAATTTTGGGAAAGTTTCATAACAGGTCCCTGAAGTTTGGGAAGTTGACAGATTTAGTCCCTGGGGTTTTTAAAAGAGAATAATTCAAAAATAAACCTCACACTATTCATCCTTGGCATGTTACACCCTTGGAAACAAAATTAGAAAGTGCCAAAACCCAACCCTTAAACTTTCCCATAATTACATTTTAGGTCCTTGTGATTAAATCCTAAATAAACCAAAACCGGATCTAATTAACTAAAACTAAAACCAATCCATTAAAACTCCAAGTCCAATCCACAAGCCAATAGCCCACCCAAGCCCAAAAGTTAACCCGAGCCCACTCCCAGTTTGACTTCGGTCAACAAACCACGAAACCACCTTCTTCTCCCCTAAAACCACCCAGAAGCCTGCAATACCACCACCACCACTTGCCTAATCCCATCATCACCCTCCCACGCCTCTCTGCACCTACCTCACATCACATTAAATGCACCACCACCCCCAATTGGTAGAAACAGTCCAAGAACACCCATCCTCAATTTTGGCGTGAAAATTAATTCAAAGGCTGAGATGGTACCAAAGTGATCCAATGGCCTATATTATTGATGGGATGTGCTCAGAGATGCTCATGGAACCCTAATCGTGGGCTATAAAAGGGAGAAGAGTGCAATGGAATGTGCAGTTAGTTAATTAAGAGTAATTTAGGTCGTATTTAGCTTAATTTGAATTTTAGTTAATTTCTTAAGCTTTTAAGCATTGTAAAAGTCTATTCTCATGTAATCTCAAGTTTTTTATTAATCAAATTCTAGTTTCATTCAGTATTTCAGCTTATACCATTTTCAAGTTATTTTGAGATTTTTGCATTCTGAGTTGAGAAAAAGAAGCAAGCTTCATGAACTGAACTAGGATCATATAAGCTCCATTAAGCTTAATAAAGCTTTAGAGACAACTAAAACTCAGTTATAATAGAAGAAAACCAAAAACATGAAAATGGTCAACTCTAGTCAACTGTCTTGGTTCTAACTTGTTTTCAGGTATTGAGAAGCAATTGGTGAGCAAGCTTGGGATTGGAACAGCCTATCTAAAGATAGGCATCATTAGGAAAATCTCTTGTTCATGCTAGAGGTGTCATGTAAGTTTTTGCTCATTTACTTTTTCATCTAAAAATTTTAGTCTCTGATTCCTTGTTTGCCATTTGTAATCTGTGCTTGTTTGAATTAGTTGAGCTTTACTTGAGTAATTTTTAGTTTCCTAATAATCTCTAGTTGTTAGAATTGTTGTTGACTAATATTCCTAGATTAACTGTCATTAAAGTAGTATAAGTGGCATCCTTGTGTTGTGGTTGTCTAATTTAGGTTCTAAGTGTTTTAATAAACCTACTTAGTCATATATTGTTGTCTGAGATCAAGTGTTTAAACCCTAGTGACCAATTGCTTTGATAAGCTCAAAACAGTCCATATCAAGGGGTGTTTGGATTAGTTTAGTTGGCTAGGTTATTGTGAATCTCAGAAGGTAATCATACCTGAAATAGTTTTCCTTAGTTATAATTTGGTAGTATAGAGCATAAATACTAGTTTTGTTTCATAAAAAAGTCAAATCCTCACAAAATTGCCCTTCACAGTTAACTGTGAAGGTTTTGTGAGTCCAAATCATTTTCACTAGCCAAAATAGTTGTTAATTTAGTATAATCAAGTTTAAATATAGCTTATTACTTAGTTTGTAATCTATAAAAGCCATTAGAAACTCAAATAAGTCAAAGTTCTAGTTTAATCAAAAAGTCAAAATACCCATTCTCAGATTTTTGCAAAAACTCCAAGCTTATTTATGAATTATGTGCTTTGATTGAGAAGCTGAGATTTGTTGTAGTAATTCAATACCACCTCAACTTTTGAGTCCAACTTTGGTTTGAATTTTGAAAATTTTCTACAAGCTTGCACAAGCCCTCAAAGTGACTTGCAGGGCAAAGGTGTGCCCTGCTCACTCAGACCCAGTCTATCACCACCACTTTGGTGGTGATTTGTGACCACCTCAGTGGACCTCAGACTCCATACTTAGGTTTTTACATTACCCCTCCTACCAAGGTCTCACCTTTGACCATTGGATTGACCTTAGGACTAGTGGACCCCACCTGCAATTGCTCACCAAGTTTGTCCCTAATCTGAGTAATCTTTGGAAGTGTGAAGTGCTTATTTGCTTATGCTCAGCTCATTTGAGCTTATTACTTGCTATTTTCTGTTTGTTTAAGCTTGTTAAACTTGTTGGTATTTGTTTTCACCATTGTGGACCCCACCCAAGGCCATTTGACCTATTTTGACCAATCAGTCAACCAAAGTCAACTGTTTAAGAACAAGGGGGTGTCACAGCTTATTTATAAGCTATTTCAACAAGTGTTTTTACAAAAGTTTGTTATTTTAATGTGTTTAATAGTTCTGTAAAAGAAAAATCCAAAAAAATTAGTTTTAAAATAAGTGATAGTTTCTATTTAATTAGATTTAATTTTAATTTCCATTTTTACAATTTTATTAAGTAAGTTGTGTTTTTATATTTTTAATAATTTCATCTTAGGTTAAAATAGTTATAATAAATTTTTCAGATTTTTATTTTGTCATTTAGTAATTATTAGATTTAATTTCAATTTTCTTTATTATTAATCATTATCAAATATTAAATAGCTTAATTAGTTTTTAAAAGGTTAAATCTAGTTTTTATAATTTTTCTAGTACTAATATAGTATAATAAGTTTTTAGAAAATAAATTTTGAGATTCTACTGTTCATTTTCTATTTTCCTTATTTTATTTGTTTAAAATAGATTTTAGTTAATTAATAGATAAATAATTAGTTGTTTAATTTTAAAACATAATTTTAGAGTTTTTATAATTTTGTAGGATTCCAGTGATGGTTAAGTAATTTTATAAATTTTATCTTAATTTTCTAAGTTAATTTAGTATTAATATAAATTAAAAGTAGTTTAATTAGTTTAATTAAGTTAAATAGTTTTTAATTAATTACAAAACCACAAAAAGACAAAAATATTATTTTTAATTTTTTATACTTTCTTCAAGTTCTAATTTAGGTTTAGAAAATATTTTTATAAATTTTTAGCATAATTTAAATCATTTGTCATTTTTAGTTTAATTAAATTAGATTTTAATTTAGAATTTAAATAGTTTAATTAATTAAATAATAGTTTAATATTATTTTAATCACTTTTATCATTTCTTTTTCATTTTTAATTTTAAGTTTTGAAAAGTGTCATAAACACCCCCTGTAGTTTCATAATTACCAAAAACCCACTTTTCCAGTCCGATACGTGATCTTAATTGTTAATTTGTGCATATATCTGTTATCTGATTATTGTGAATATTATATCTGTTTGTCAACACCAAAATAACAGTAGCAATATCATTCCTACATCATCTGGCTACTGTCCTCAGTACCACTTTCCCATAAACGATTCCAAAAGCACCATTGCAATCTCGCTGGGACTTTCACGACCCGGGGAAACACTACACTATCACCGGAGTATTGATTCTAGGCTATCTTTGACTTGTTGACCTTTGTCAATAATAATAAGACGGTTTAGGCTCAATCATCTTGTCAGCAGGGGTATTGGAAGATTTTGCATCAGTGAACTTGAACTTCTTGATAATCTCAGCCATATACTTGTCTTGGCTGATAAATATACCTTCCTTACTCTGTTGTACTTGTAGCCCCAAAAAGAATGTAAGTTCTCCCATAGAACTCATTTGAAATTCATCTTTCATTAGCTTCTCAAACTCTCTGCACATCTCTTGTTTAGTAGATCCAAAGATAATATCATCAACATATACTTGCACAAGTAGGATATCACCTTTGTCTTTCTTGATGAACAAAGTTTGATCAATTTTACCTCTATGAAACCCATTACTCAATGGATAAGTAGCTAAGGTTTCATACCACTTCCTTGGAGCCTGATGTAAGCCATAAAGAGCCTTAACCACTTTGTAAACTTTATTTGGATGTTGAGGATCTTCAAAGCCTGGAGGTTGAGATACATATACCTCCTCATCAATGGTTCCATACAAAAAGGCACTTTTAACATCCATTTGATAGACTGTAAAGCCCATAAATGATGCATAGGCTAAGAACAGTCTAATAGCCTCAATTCTTGCAACAGGAGCAAATACTTCTTCATAATCAATACCCTCTTCTTGAGTGTATCCTTGAGCAACCAATCTGGCTTTGTTCCTGATTACAATGCCTTTTCATCTTTCTTATTTCTAAAAACCCATTTTGTACCAATGACCTTCATACCATCAGGCAAGTCACAAAGAACCCAAACCTTTTGAAGTTTAAACTGCAACAACTCTTCTTGCATAGCTTCAACCCAGCTAGATTCTCCTAGAGCCATATATACATTCTTAGGCTCCATTTGTGAGAGAAAGCAGAAAAACAAACACTCATTCTTCTGGCTATGTTTCTTGGACTCATACACTTCACTTATGAACCCATGAATGTCATCTTTCTTTGACTGTCTTCTAGTCTTCACACCTGATTGAAGTTCACCAATAACATTGTCAAGTGGATGCACTTTGTGAATGGTAGACTGTGATGTGCTAGGAATATCATATGTTGTAGGCATGTTTGAGATCTCTACATCATCACTTGGTGATTCCTGAGAAGTATTATCCACATTTGGACTGACAGTGGAAACTTCTGGTGTAGCAGTGGGAATTGAGTTACCACTGCTAGTAGGAATTTCTTTATTCACACCATTTGCATCACTTGGTTTTTCAGAATTATCACCAAAGTCCCAAAGTGGCATAACAATTTGATCTTCATCATCTTTGCAAGCTTCATCTTCATCAATGAATTCTTCTGAATCTTCAAGATCTTTGTCATCAGTACTTGAAGTGAGAGGAACATAATTCATTGTATTTGATAATGTTTCAAGATCAAATAGCCAATCTGGACCTGATCCTGCCATGTTTGCTTTATTCTCAAGAAACTGAACATTCAAGTTCTCTTCAATCTTCTTTGTTCTTAAGTTATAGACTCTAAAAGCCTTGCTAGCCATAGAGTATCCAACAAAGAAGCCTTCATCTGACTTTTCTTCAAATTTGCCCAGATGATCAATGGTATTGAGAATAGTAACATGACACCCAAATGGCCTCATAAACTCCAAAGTAGGAGGTCTTCCTCTGAACAACTCATAAGGTGTCTTGTTCTTTGTTTTGACCACTAAAACTCTATTTTGAATGTAGCAAGCAGTGTTAACTGCTTCAGCCCAAAAAGTCACTGGAAGCTTGGAATCAGCTAACATGGTTCTAGCAGCCTCAATTAGTGTTCTATTTCTTCTTTCAGCAACTCCATTTTGTTGAGGAGTTCTTGCAACACTAAATTCTCTTTTAATACCTTTATCTCTGCAGAAATTATCCATAACTTTATTCTTGAACTCTGTCCCATTGTCACACCTGATGATCTTGATTTTCTTTTCAAATTGATTTTCAACTTGAGTGATGAAAATCTTAAGGATGCCTGTGGTTTCATCTTTGGTACTTAAAAAGAAAACCCATGTGAATCTACTGAAATCATCAGTTACAACAAGACAATATTTCTTTAAATTGATGCTGCTCACAGAGGTAGGACCAAACAAGTCCATGTGCAGCATAAAGAGTGGATGATTGATTGAATTGAATGCCTTGGTTTTGCATGAAGCTCTGTGTTACTTTCCTTTGAGACAGGCAACACAAGTTTGGTCATTTTCAAATCTTTTCTCTGGTAGTCCTCTGACAAGGCCATCTTTCACAATCTTGTTGATGGTTTTAAAGTTAACATGACCAAGTCTTCTATGCCAAAGCATTGATTCATCCAAAGTGGCTTTAGCAAGCAAGCAAGTTACATCATTATTAGCCACTATGTTCTGCATATCAATGCTATACAAATTTCCTTTTCTAGGGATTTTAAGCAAAATGTCACATTCATCTGTAAGCTTATAATCCTTAGATAAGATATAGCATTCATCTTCTGTGAATAGAACTCTATGCTTTTTGTCACACATCTGTGACACACTAAAGAGGTTGTACTTGAGTTCTTTCACATACTGCACATCTTCAAAATCAATGTTTCCAGCCTTGATTGTTCCTTTGCCAGAAACTTTGCCACCAATTCCTACTCCAAAACTGACAAATTGTCCATCATAAGGTTGAAAGTCTGAAAGATAAGACTTATTTCCAGTCATGTGCCTGGAACATCCACTGTCTGAGTATCCTTGATCATTAGTAGTCTTTGAATGTCCCTGCACATAAAATAAGGAATTAGTTCCTTTTGGGGACCCAAGCCACAAATGACTTGGATCTGCCTCGTGTATCAATATAATTATATCTATCAAAGGTCATTGATACACCATTGGGATTGTTTGAGGTGATGGTTCCTTTTGGTTTCCATTCCCAACGAGCTGAGGCCTTAACAGCTTTTCCCACATTTACCCTTTTCTTGTTAACAGACCTATCAGTGGTTACCTTTGGCCTTGCAGTGGTAACTGCTGCCTTAGCAGTGGAAACTGCTGGCTTAAAAATTTTAGGTGCCCACTTCTGATTATGGTTAACTTTCTTTTCAAAATAAGTCTTTCTCCCTGTTTGAGTAGATTTAACAAAAGTAGTAACAGGAGACTTAGGGTAAATTCTGTTGTTATGTCTGGCAGTGGCAACTGCTGGTCTAGCAGTGGAAACTGCTGGTCTAGCAGTGGAAATAGGTTTGATGCCAGAATGAAGCAAAACAGATCTGGGAATCATCTTGCTAAGAGGATTTGGGTGAGTTAAGTTATTAGCATTGTTTCTATTCACCCAAGTATTCCCAAACACTTCCCTTCTTCCCAAGTGGTAGGTACAGTCTTTAGCTAAATGATCAAAGCTACCACATATATGACAAGGTTTGTTATTGAACACAAAGTCACTACCAAATTGCCTAGATTTAACATGATTCCAACTCCTCATATTACCTCTAGGAGTTGGTGATCTACTTCTGTACATCTCTGCATATCTAGTAGTGGGCCTAGTAAAATTAGGTTGTGACCTAGGCTTCTCTTTGACTACCTCAGGAATACTTTTCTTAACATCCACTTTAACATTTTCAGTAGTACTAGGTTTAGACTCAACATTCAAATTATCATCTTTAAGAGATGAGTCACTAGCACTATCAAATATATCAACCTCAACCTGAACCTTTTCAATTTCAACTGGTTTAACAAACTTTGGTCCATAGGTCATAGGTAGATCCTGAAATTCTTCTAAACCTGTGTGAGCTAAGTCAATACCAGGAGGTGCTGGAACACCTCTTAAAGGTGGTGGAACAGTTTTGTATCCAAGACCTGATTTAGCTTTGCTCACAATTTGGGCTTCCCAAATTTTATCAATACTCTTTGATTGATGATCCAGGGTTTGCTTAGTTATCATTATATTCTCACTAGCCACTTTAACCTTTTCTAGTTCTTCTCTAAGAACCTTATTAACAGCAACCTGATAATCTAAGTCTCTTCTTAATACTGCAATATCATCATTGAACTTAGATTCATTTGCCCTATAATGCTCTAATTGAGTTTCTAAAACACTTAGGCCTCTTTTATGATTTGATAAGTTATAATTAGTATGAGTTAACTCAATGTGTTGCTCATTAAATTGTGCTTTAAGTTTCTCATACTCTTTTAAGGCCTTACAAGATTTAGAACAAGCATTATCAGTTTGTACCTCAGAGTCAGAAAAAGCCATTAGTGCCACCATTGCAGACTCTGAATCATCTTCCTCTTCCTTAGTCATAAAGCTCCAATCAAAGCTCACTCCATCAATAGCCAATAGCCCCTTTGGATCATCAGTAGTAGGTTCCTTCTTCTTGTCCTGCTTGTACCAAGTTGACCTGTTGTCAGACTTCCTTGGCTTCCTACACTCTCTGGCAAAGTGCCCCTTCTTATGACAATTGTAGCACTCCACCTTCTTCTTGTCAAAACCTACTGTTTCATTGCCACTGATGTTGATCTTTCTTCCAGTCTTCTTCCAAAACTTCTTTGTCCTCAAGCTTAGTAATGCCACTTGCCATTTAATGTCCATCTCCTCCATATCATCTTCATCAATTTGATCCAGATCCTCATGATTGAGAATTGAACCACCCACTTGACTTGATATAAAGGCATAAAAGGTAGTATCACTAAGCCCTGCAATCTGTTTCTTTAAGCTAACAGTGGAAACAACAATGTTAGCACAGTCATCATCACTATCACTTTCTTCATCTGAACTATCATCAAGAGATGATGATATAAGTGATACACTTCCTGAACTAGAACTTATTTTGCCAGCTTTCTTCAGTCTTTGTTCAATAACTTTGAAGTTATTGTACAAATCATTAAGTTTCATGGTCTCCAACTCTGGCTTATCTTCCCCACACAGCAACATTTGTTCCAAACTCAGAGGGTAAACTTCTCAAGAACTTTAGATTGAGGTCTTCTCTTTCCACCTCAATTCCAAAAACAATGAGTTGAGAAACAATCTTTTGTAGCCTTGTGAAAATGCTATCAAGAGATTCATTACTTGATGAACCAAAGTTTTCATAAGTTTGCTTCAACAGAGTCTTTTGAGTCTTCTTGGTGGAATCATTACCACCAAAAACTTCACAGATCTCATCAAAGAGAGTCTTTGCAGTCTTGAACTTGCTGAAAGCTACAACTTGGTCTCTGGGAAGTGTCATCAACAACAGACCTCTGGCCTTCATATCATTCTTCAGTTGAAGTCTTTCATCATTAGTAACAGGTCCAGTGTTGACCTTAATTACTTCCTTGCCATTAACCATCTCTGAAGTAGAACTTGGTTTGAAAGAATTTCCAACCATAATGATCTCCCAGAGTGTGTAGTCTTGGACCATAAAGAATTGTTCTATCATCAGCCTCCACATCTCAAAGTCATTCAACTTAAGCTTTGGAAGCTTAGCAGCAATGTTTGAGTTACTGGTTTCTGTCTTCATTGAGTCTTCTGAGTGAACTTAAGTCTTCTAAATCAAAGTATCAAAGCCTGGCTCTGATACCACTTGATGGATCTAAACACCTTGAACTTGTGTTAGATTGATACTTTGAATTATATCACTAAGTATGCGGAATCTACTTAGTAACACTTAGAAGTTTGATTGTGAGTAAGACAGTTGTATATAAACAATGTATGTAAACAAACTATTAGCTCCAATATTATTAATGATAATAATACGAGTGATCTTGATATCACTAGGGTTACACCTTGAAGCTCTAAGAAAACGTATATCAAACCTTTAACCTAGGATCTCCTTTTATAGCACAAGAAGTCCTCTTCTACAAGATAAGTATAAAGCTAATAGAATAAGATATACACAAAATCTATTTTATATTTATCTAGACGTATTTCCTAACAGTTATCTAATAAGCAGTGGTAATATATTGTTCTTGCAGTGGTAATGAGTTTCCACTGCAAGTACAATCTTCTGCAGTTGTAACTTCTTCTTTAGCCGTGGTAACTGTTAGTATAATTCCCAACAACGATATAAGTAAAGACTCCGAGATCCCCATTACTTGATTTTTAAGAATCTTAAAATCATTTTCGTATTCGGCCACCGTACCCATTTGCAAAAGCTTAGATAGTGCATCCCGATCGTTGTTGCCCGATGCCATGAACAGTAACTCGAATAACAGGGGAAAATTTTCTGATAAATAGTAACTATGAACAGTACCGGGGAATAGTGTCGATGAACAGTACCGGTGAACAGTGTCGTGAACAGTACTTTTTTTATTATTAATTGGAAACCTTAATAAAAAACCCTCTCAACGAGAGCTCTCAATGAAAGCACCAATTGATACGACCCGGTTAGGGGTTGTATCGGGATAGAGTACCACTTTTAGCGTGTGCGAGCTTCGTAAGAAAATAGTGAGAAGAAGACTAGAGAATTACTTGACAAACTTGATTGAATGATTATAATAAATGTTTACAAAAGTATTTATAAGACAAAGTAAACCCTAAAACCTAAATAGGTCATGGGCTCTGGCCCAGACGTATCACACTATAATAGTAGAGATAGAGTTTAGACATAAATATTTTTTTGATACACAATTTAATAGGTTTTAATTTTCTTTGCTACACGAGATTATTGAGATGTTATATTTATCTCTTTTAAAAAATAAGTGACTTAAAATGTATGATTTGTTTGATATACAACTTATAAAAGATTATAAAAAAATAATCCTTTATAATCTCTTATTATTAAATGCTACTTTATGTAGTTCATAAAAATAATCTCTTTTTATAATATTCATTTACAGCTCGATCTACAACTCCATCTATAGTTTAAGTACTTTGCCAAACATAAGTAATTAAAGTAGAGATAATCTGAAAGTAAGGATATATAATCAGATAGTATTTTAATATTTCAAAATACTAAGTAAAAAGTGTTAAATAACAAAAAAGCAATCAAAATTTTAAAAATAAAAATGATTTTAGTGATGAACCATATATTAATTATATCATTGACAATTATTGGTATGATCGAATAAAATTAACCACCCCCCATCCCCAAAGTGATTTCAATACCTTTTTAAGTTATTCAATTTTATTTTATAATTTTGTTTTTATTGTAAAACCACAAAATAGAAAGTACGAAACATAAAATATAAAGTTTGACAAACTTACGGAACAAAAAAAAAAAATAGAAACCGTTAAAAAAATGCTATTTTATATTGTTAATAGAGGAAGTAAAAAGTGAGCCAGGAGGGGTAAAAGATGGGGAGGAGGTATGCATAAGAACACCCATAAAACTATTCGGCAAAAGCCTTCTTTCATGTCACGAACAGCATGCTCATGATGCTAGAACCGGTTAGACACCGGAAATGATCAAGTAACCAAGTGAAGAATATGTGCTAAAACCGGTTAGACACCCAAAAATGATCAAGTAACCAAGTGAAAAAGTCGTGCTAGACGCACACGTAGACCATCACATCACGCAGATTCAAATACCATAGTGTGATATACTTTGCTTGAATGTCATCGCCTTAAAATTAGTGTGTGTGTGTGCGCGTGTGTGTAGAGCATCCAAATCTGTTGTGTTACTATAATTAGTACATTTTCTATTATCTATGAAGGTTTCACTACAAGCCAATTTCCATAGAAGAGAATATGGCTGACAATTTGATAGTGTGTAACATGGCCCTCCTTTATTTTAATACTAGTAAAGCTTTAAGGCCGTGCTAAGCACGGCCCAGATAAGCTAATATATGTTTCTAAATGAGGGTCTTTATAACCTTTATGTTGTACCAATATTTCAAATGAACAATGATAGAGATGACTAATTCACATGCTTAATAACATGCATAATCTATATAAAGATTGACACATGTAATTGTCATTTTATCTCTCTTTATCTCAACCTTACAATTTGCCATGTGTTGCAATCACATTGTTAGGCATGATTTTAAGCACAAATTTTAAGCACACAAATCATTTTCCATTTCAAATAGGTAGAAAAAACGGAGACATGCACATATTATATAGGGTTTGTTGCTAAGCACAACCAAATGATGTCAAGTAAATCATGATACACTAACAATAACGATCATATAACACAATAAATATAAAGCAATCACGTACAAAAAAGAGCGAAATTTATTACTTATATACTCTTATTAAAATAGGAGTTAACTCCTCATAAGGCATAAAAAGTACTTGTACGTTTTAAACTGATGAAGATTCTCTCAAGCAGTTTACTACTTGATTGATGAAGTTGTATAATCAAATGCCTAGATTAAAAGATACCAACTACTTTGATTTGAACAGCCGATATGTATTTAACTTGATCAATCAGCTAAAAAAATGCATGCACATATGTACGGTATATCTGTATATGATAACAAAATTCGTACAAATCCAAATAAGTTTCAACAACATTATACTCCCTCCGTCCCACATTAAATGTCCTGTTTGATTTTTCAAAGTCTTTTTTTTTTCATATCTTTGACTTTAAATATTTTTGCTTGTGTAATATAGTATTTGATAAAATTTATACGTAGTGAAAATACATTTAATACTAAATCCATTCATATATTTTGTGTCAAATATTATATAGTTGTGAAAAAAAATACTTTGAAAAGTCAAACAGAACATTTAATGTGAGACGGAGGGAGTAATAAGAAATACTGTAGCAAATAGCAACTAAGCATCGTTGATATATATTCTTTTTGCTAAAAAAAAAGAAATGAAAGATATATATTCTTTGATTATTACCACTCCTACTACCAACTTTGAAGATATAACATGATCATTTACAGTACCAAATCTGCATTCGTTACTGTGTCAACTTTTCTTCAAAATATTATCATCACAACATGTCTTATCATTTCTTGTACGTTTTCAGATTCACGTATATAAACAAATATAAATATTAATTTTTGTTCATTAACACATATGAACAAAATTTGACCAAATCTATAACTATTGAGTACTGTTGATCACTCAATATATTGAAGAGTCAAAATCTCCTCATTAGTGTCTTTTTTTTTACAAGGACTTGCTAGAAATCATATTTATATTATATATTTTAAAAAGAGATTTTTTTTTTTTTTTTTTTTTTTTTTTTTTTTTTTTTTTTTTTTTTTTTTTGCATATTATAATTTTAAAAGAAAACCAGAACTTTATATTATGCAAGCCCAACCGAATAAAAGCATAGAAAAGTGGCGTGTATATATATATTTAATTCTTAATTGACTCTTGAATTGATCATGCATGAGATCTGCTAAAAGCCTTAAATGAAAATATTGTATGTCATACTTTACCGTCAATATCAACATAAAAAAACCATTATCGATCAAGATTTATATTTGTTACAATAAAACCATTACCAATCAAGATAACTTGATTTCAAAACCAGTCGAAGTGCTAGTTAGTGACCGATGTTTATTCGTATTTCGTGGCTCTCTTGTTGTTTTTGTATCTTTCTTGTTGCGTTGTAATCTTTGGTCCGTGTCTTGGAGCCATTGTTAATAATATGAGCCTTCAAAAGAAAAATTACAAATTGCAATAAAACGCCACCTCCATTCCATCACACCAGCTGCTAATTTCATGGCTTCATGATCAAAAAAAGAATGTCATTCTAAGAGTTTGTGGTGCTTGCTTTTCTTGATAGTTGATTATTGTTGGCTAACAAATCTCCAAAGTCTTGTATCATTTTATTTTTTGGATGAAAAAATAGCATTACTCACTATGTTAGAAAATTGTAAAAGAAAAATGATAAATTATATTTACTCTATATATGATGGAAAAACTTACAAGTTACAACTAAGGATTAAACTATCATCAATTCTAACAAAAGTAGGATTCATCCTTTTAGTCACTTCTTTGAACTTTCCTTGACCACCTCCTTGATCTATAACTTTCCTCTACCACCTCCTCCATTGCAATCAACTATAATCTATAACATGGATTAAAAAACAGCATGCCAGTATCACATAGATGTAAAAATAAATACATGTATGACATTCAAACGTAATATATAACGAGATTTTATAAGAGACAGTGCCAGGTTTAGAGAGAAGTGAAAGACTTACTAATCATGAAACCTGCAAAACAACAATTCAACAAGCATAAACAAGATATTTTAGTGAAATTGATAAAGAGAAGAAAGAAGGAGAATGATATGGTAAGAAGTTTTTTGGTTTGGAAGAGTTGTTGAACTAAATTAATATAGAGGATGGGAGAGGTGAGTATGAAAAGATTTGGTTTGAATTTTGATAGCTGATAGTACGATGGTATGGTGCTCGATCGTCCCTTCTTTATTTTTTCTTTTTTAATATTTTCTTCGAGCTGATGAGGTGTAATTTTGCAATGGCTTACTTGTCAACTTTCAAAAGCATGAAGAAGTCCAGGTGTCATTTTCTAAAGGCCCAACAGTAATTTAATGCTCTTACTTGTATAATAGGTAGATATACAATTATATTAGACTTTTCACTTTTTTGGGTTAGTTTTTTATATAAGGTTGAGCTTGAGACCTTTTTTTGTAAAATAATACTAGTAATAATAGTGTTTTCTGCATAAAGAAAGAGAAACATAAATCAATAGTTTGTGGGAGTGACCAATTAGATAACAAAACTAACTTTAAAACTTTGCTCATTTGAACAAAACATGAGTTTCATGTGAACAACTCAAATCCACCAAAAAGCCTACCAGCGAATACTCCCATCAAAATCAGCTAAAGAAAACCGTCATGGTTCCTGCTTATTTATATCTGCAGGTACTAGTCATGCCTGCAATCAACTCTGTACAACGAACCTTACTAAGATTCCCTATTCTGCTACGCTTATTCTTGATTCTAAGGACTAACACGAGTTTTAACTAAATGACTACGGGGATTAGCTTATTTTCCGAGCTTGTAGGCTTGATTAAACATGGAAAAGTTCTTAAGTTCATATTTTTGGGTTTATGAGCTTACGAACTTTTCCAAATTCAAAAAGGCCATAACCCTGAAAAATAAGCAAATCCAACACCCACCAAGTTACAAACATGTAGAAGATACGACACTTTGTTTCAACATGTCAAAGAAGTTGACTGTTTGGTTGATGCCGGAACGAAGTGTTTTCCTCCTGTTGAAAAGAAGACAAAGGCAAAGTTAAACAATTTCATAGTTGAAAAAAAAAAGATGTACACATGCAACAAACCCAACAACATGTTTTCACTTGAAAATTACATTTTATCAAATTCGAGCCATTCCAGTTGCCTTCTCATTTATCTTTTCTGTTTCTGAAATTTAGGGGGTGTCTGGACCTAATTAATGCAACTTGAAGTTGCAACAGTCGATGTTTAATGTTTGGATAAACATAATTGGGGACTTGGGGTCAGTAATCATTTATGGATAACCAGTTTCATACTAGCTGCAACCCGATAAAGGAACAAGTAGGCAAAATTTAGTCCTTTTACCCTAATTTTAAAGACTTTTACCTCTCATTTCACAAAAAAGACTCTTTGTTACAGATTCTTTGGATAACAGAAATTTTCCAAACACGCGTACATCCTATTATTACAACTTTAAGTAGCAAAAGCACATCCAAACACTACCTTCTATAGCTCATTTTATTACAATAATCATGTAATCACATTCAGAATGTACATCCAAATACCATTACATTACTTGCTACCTTCTCTTGTCTTGAGATGCATCAAAAATTCCAAATGACACCAGATTTACACACACACACACACGTATATGTATACAGGATACCAACATAAGGGATGATACATTAACTTCATTATTCAGTTAGCAATACCATGATAGAAAACGGATGTTTAGACGTTAGCATGAAAATAACAACTTTACATGGGCAAATGGCATCAAAGACCCTACATCTAGATGCTCAAGCAATAAGAAGAGATAATATCTCACAAATTAATTAGTCGTGATCTGAATAACCAACATACAAGAAGCACACATACGTAAAGTTAACAGTCCAAGTTCAAACCATGGATAATACTACAAACATGAATCTCTAATATGCCTGCTATCTATTAAAAGCCTCTTCCGTTGAGTCGGTGCAAGTTGCGAAAATTAGATGGGAACATTATAGCTCTTAGTCCTTGTAATTGATTTCGGATTTGGAGTGTGCCATCAAAGTTCTATTTAGTTATAAATTGCCACCACATGATTTTAACCCTTAGATCTTGTTGGACTATGCTTTATCAACAAACGTAATTCAGGCCTAAGTAGCAGTGTCATGGTTGATAGTTCAAAGAAAACTGAAGGCTCTAGCAAAACATACAATTTTGATAATGAGACTATTTGCAGAACATAAATGATTTCATGCATAATGAGCTGACATTTAGATACTATGAAAGATTAGATACTTTCAGTGCTTTCTTTCTAAGTGGGACCTTTTGTCAGTTCTGACTCCTGAATCAAAACCAGTGTAAACAAGTAAAGGCTCATAAACATCCTCATGAACTGCAAAGCTTCCATGACCCCTCATAAGTTTACATATAAAAATTCTGCATTATATCACCTATTCAATTCTGGATAATCAGTTGTAACCACGACTATCTAAGAGTAATACAAAATTCTTAATTTATCGTTCGTATAACCTCATTTCAAGGAATTCTATTTCCATTGCAAACCTTTTATACTTTTACTTCACTAAATGTCATTTGTGTTGCTTTTATCTATTAATTGCCTAAATAATCGAACTCAGACATCTAACTATGACAACTTCAAACAGCATAAACATGCCCAAACACGATTTTCTACTGCATATTTGAGTTATTACATCCGATTCTTAAGTTTCAAGTTTCAACATCACATAATCACTTTCACAAACTCACATCCAAACACCACCTTTAAAAGATTCAACATTCAAAATATCTACACGCTGTTTAAGGCCAATAGTCTATTTAAAGAAAACTACATGGATAATATACTTACTTAGCTCTCACGTTCAAATAAACTCCTTGCAAGTTGACTTGTTATGCCCCATGCCCTTGCATCTGCTACATTGAAGTTGACGTTTACTCGACTCATGCATTCCAGCTTTTTTAGTAGGCGGACGCCCTGGCGGCCGACGAGTAGGAGGAGGTGTTACAGTCACAATAGCCTGGGAGAACTCCTTCATCAATGGCTTATGATCCTCACTTGGAATAGGATTCACCGACTCTGAATAAGTTAATCTATAATTCTCAGCAGTGAAAAATCTAGCACAAAAATCATACGGGTCACGCCCAAGGCAACTGATAACAGCAATTGCATGACAGCAAGGCAAATCCGTAAGCTGCCACATTTTACAGCTACACTCATAAGTACTAATGTCCACAACGTCAATGGAGTCACCCCGAACCTCAAATTTGTTTCCAGCTGGGTCTGTGTTAAATACTTGAAGTGCACAAACTTTAATGCTTTCTTTTTCTAATCCATCTTCCCTAAACCGGGTTAAACGTGTTAGCCAATGGTTTGAAGCTGTTCTTCTAGTGTGAATTAATTCCATTATCTTACCCCTAACGGTATCCACCATTTGGGTTATTGGTAATTCATGAGCTTCTGATGCCCAACTGTAGAACATCTCACCAAAATTCGATGTCATGTGATTATATCTTTTCCCTGGAAAATACGCATTTGCCCAATGATTAGGTTCACTTTCTATGACCCAATTGTAAGCTTCAACTGATATACTTTTGATACTATCAATACACTTTAGAAAATCTTCAGCTCTAGGCGCATAAGCTGCAGCATAAAGATCATCAACAATGAGACGTTTCACTTCATGAGAAAACTGTCCCTTTAAATCTCTAATAAGCTGTTCGGATAGGCAGCGTATGCAGTAAGCATGATATACAGTTTCATCTTGAAAAACATCAGAAATTGATTCTTTTAACCCCTTTTCCCGGTCAGCCACAAAAGTCAAACCATTACACGTAGTCAATGCAGCCTTGAGTTCTTGTAAAAACCAGAGCCAGTTGTCATCGGATACTGTATCCACAACAGCAAAAGCAACAGGAAACACATCGTCATCTCCATCAGGAGCAGTTGCAGCCAATAATGTTCCTTCGTATTTTGACTTCAATGGTACACTACCCAGAAATAGCAACGGTCTACAACCTTGTTGGAAACCATACAAGGAGGCATGAAAAGCTACAAAAAGACGCTGGAAACTTGAATCATCTTTAGTTGTGAAAGTAGCACGACTTCCAGGATTAGTCTCCATTATTTGAGTACAGAAATACGGTAATTGACCATATGCTTCTTTATACGACCCCTGAAGTTGTTCTTTAGCAATTTCTTTACCACGCCATGCTTGAAAATAATTTAACTGAACTCCATACTGTTCTTTAATATCGGTGACAATATCTTTCGGTTTGTAATTTGGAGATACTTTTAATTTTTCTTTAATTATACCTGCCACCCAAGTTCTAGTTGCTTGATGACCCGTGGTTACAGTTGATCCTTCACACGTGTGTGTCGGGTTCATTTTCTTGATACAAATTAACTGAGTGGTGGATAGTCTTGATGCGTGGATCCTCCATGGACAACCTTCTGCTTTGCATTTAACAGTCACACGATGACTATCATTCTTCTTGTATTTGAAAGCAAATTGATGGGCAATTGAGTATTTACGCAAGGCGTCACGGAAATCGGTTACACTGTTGAATCTTTGCCCTACACCTGTAATGTTGTTCTGCCACTGTTGTGCAGCTTTCATATGTTTCTCGTCACTAGAACCAGTAAAAGGTAGGGACATAGATTGAGGTAGCTCAGAGGAGGCTATAGCCATGTGTTCGTCGATGTTAACAATGTGTTCACCGACATTAACAAGATCATCTGGCACATTAAAAGTTGAATCAAGAAAAACCTGTGGACTTATCTCGTCCATATCATCATCCAATACACAGGGCGTGGCATCGGCAAGAACTCCAGCTTCTGACAAAGTTGTTCTACTTGATCTGCGAGGTTAAATAAGTGTAAACAAGTGCTAAATTAAAGTTACATACATAACTAAACAATGTTAGCCCTTAACTACAAACAGGTTTATGGGCTGTGTTTTATCTTCAAGGGGTCAAATGGATTAAGCTAAAAGTTTTGACTACAGCAGTAGAGACGAGCTGAAAGTTAAAGCTATAATTGTAACCCAAATCAACCCATTTCACATAAGTGCATTATAAATGTAAGAAAATTCACTGTCTATTCAATATTATACAAAAAAAACTAGTACAAGTGATGGAAACTACCTACTGACAGGCATATTCGAAGCATCTGGAGCAACAGCTTCTTCCAGCATGATATACACGTCAATGCTGCTGGAATTTTCATGAAATTTGATCATACGTTGAAGGTCTTTATCGTTGGAGATTGTGATTAGTGTCTTCCTGTTTCCCGGGAGAAAATACTTGATAGAGATAGAACTATGAATGCAGTTAAACATCTCTGCTATCTCCAGTTGGAAATCATTGTACTTTGAATTCTCATCAATATCTATAGCATGAGCGTCCCCACCGTCATACAACAATGAACCGTCACTAAGAGTCTTGAATATGCCACCCAATTGGCATATAGCAATAACTTTCTTCTCAGCCATGGCCTAGTTTACGGCCTATAATACATGCACAACATGTTAATGTTACAATAATGATACAAAACATCGATTCGCACAAACAAGAGGTCTTTGGGATTGCTTTCTACAATTATGAGTGCTTATTTGTTTACAGGCTTTTTAGATAATCAGCTTAGATTAAGCAACTACACTGATTATTCAAAAAAACTTATCTCACTCGCAAATAATCAGATGCGCAGTTTAAATAAACAATCCAAACACCCTCAAAACTATTGTCTGCTTTCTCATATGCAATAAGCCGAGGCTGCTTATTCCAAACTGCTAATCTCACTCCCAAATAATCAGATATGCAGTTTAAATAAACATTCCAAACACCCTCAAAACTACTTACAACCGCCTTAACAAGTAACAGTTGCTTATTACAAACTGTTCATATGTTTTGTATCAAATCGCAATTAACAGGATAAACAATTTCAATAACCAGTCCCAAACACCCCCTCAATCAATGGAATTTAGCATTGCAATCACCAAAAACACAAACTATATTATAACCCTTTCACCATTAAACTCATCAAAACCCATTCCACTGACTGAAACACGTAAAGTGTTTGGTAACGTATGTATCGATCATATAGTGTAAAATAATCTAAACGCTTTTTCATGTAGCATTTGAAAAGTAGCGTTTTTAAGAAAGACAAAATAATGAATGCTTCTTGCCAAACACGCTTTCAATTCTAAACCGTTTCGACTAAACGTTAAAACGCTCTTAAAAGCTCGCTCGTTACCAAACGCTTTTATAAAATAAAACTAATGCACCTACAACTACCCGCTACCGCTACCGCTACCACTAGTTTCGCCAAAAAGTAACACCATTGCATCAATTACCACACCCAAAAAAAACCCTAAATTTAAAATCAACACAAAATTCGTGATTCAATAAACATTAAATACACAATGAGACAAAATTAACATAAACCCTAATTCAATAATCACAAATTTAACAAAATTCACTACTTTGAGCGCTAATTGACAATGAGAAACAAAGTTAACAGAAACCCTAATTCAGTTTGAAGTAATATGCAATTAATTGATATCAAGCAAGATTATAAATTAAGAACAAAAAAATTGGGGTTACCTGTGTGAGGGTAAAATTGTGATTGTTTGTTGTTGTGTATCGTTGGGTTAAAAAGACAAGTGAATTAATAAGGGATGAATAATGTGTTGTTTTATATGAAAGCGGGATTTTTACATGGTTTTCTATAAACAAACACTTTTTTTTTTTTTTTTTTTTTTTTAAGCATGTAGAAAAAGGACAATCTCGCCTAGGATCATCTCCATCCCTAAACCTGATTAACAAAGTTCTTCCTAAACCCATCTCGACTTTTATCGGGGATTTAATCGGGGCGTCTCGTTGGGACGTGATGGTCCCCAAACATGCCCCGTATTAATCGGGGATTTTATCGGTGTGTCCTTTTTGTGCAATTCTCGACCAAAGTCGTACCATTTCATATTTATTGTTATTTTTAGACCATTAACAATAACGAACCTATTAATAATCATTTTCAAATAAATAAACCTTATCAAGTTTTCAACGATAGTATTATATATAAATAATGATGAATTATACCGCTAAAAATTAAAACTTAAAAATATGACACTAAACGAGTTTCTATAATCACAATTTTGCATTCTTATATATATATATATATATATATATATATATATATATATATATATATATATATATATATATATATATTGTATCTTTATTTTCAGAACCCTGTTAAGTGCGGGAACTGCAAGAACTCCAATTTTGCATTAGAAAACATGCATGTTCATATAAACAAATTATTCAAAAAAACTTATCTCACTCGCAAATAATCAGATGCGTAGTTTAAATAAACAATCCAAACACCCGCAAAACTATTATCTGCTTACTTAAATGCAATAAGCAGAGGCCGCCTATTCCAAAATGCTAATCTCACTCACAAATAATTAGATACGCAAATTTAAATAAACAATCCAGACACCCTTAAGACTATTTACGTATTGTATCATTACTGTATAACACAATAAGCACATACGCAATCCCAAACACCCTCAAAACTACTTACAACCACCTTAACAAGTAACAGTTGCTTATTACAAACTGTTCCTATGTTTTGTATCAAAACGCAATTAACAGGATAAACAATTTCAATAACCAGTCCCAAACACCCCTCAATCAATGGAATTTAGCATTGCAATCACCAAAAAACAAGCTATAGTACAACACTTTCACCATTAAAATTCATCAAAACCCTTAATAATCTATTCCACTGACTGAAATACGTAACGTGTTTGGTGCAGAGCTTTTAGGAGCATTTTGAAGTGTTTAGTGTTTAGATTCGAAAGCTTGTTTGTGTTGGAGTATGCTCGTGTCATAATAAATAATTATATGGCTAGACATATGTGAGCCTATGGGGTCACACACTTATACACAGAGACACCATTGTATATATTGTATTTATCGTATTTACACTATATATACGACTACGTAACTCGGGATCAATAACGGGCTACTAATAACTAAGTTAGTACTTAGTTTATTCGATTAGACCAACAATGGGCAAGCCCATTTAGGGCCCCCATGGCAAGCCTAGGTGAGAAAGGAACAAGGGAAATAGTTCAAGGGGTTAAGTGTAACATGTGATCTTATAACCTCCTCTTGATTTGGTCATTATGAGAATTAAAATGGAAAAACTAATTACCAATTTTTTCTCCCCCTTCCTCTACCCTAGAGCCACGAAATTAAACTCAACCAAATGAGGGTTTGGTGTTTTTGATCTCATCTAACCTTATTCTAGTGTAGTTCAAGGCTAGATCGATTGTTACGAGGTCAAGACTAGCATCGGGTGGTGATCGATGATGTGTAGTGTGGATCAAGCATAGAGGTGATCTCCTTTGATCACTTGGGTTTCATTGGTGAATTCATGTGCTTTGGTTATAGTTTCCATTCGATTCAACCGATCACGCTACAAAGGTATAATTGTTATTATTATTGATTGATTGATCATATGGCAATATGGATCCGTTGTTGGTGATGTTGTTCCGCTGCGTTTATTCCTTTCATATATGTTTTATATTCAAACATCACCTATAGTGGTATCACGAGCCATCATATGTGCCATATGATTATCGGGTATGCATAAAAATGGCTAAAACGGGTGTTTTTTTGATGATTTTTGAAGTCATGGTTAAAACAGCCCTAGGGCTCCAATTTTTTCCTCATAGGACGACCCTTTAGGGGTATTATGATCTGCACCTTTTGGTCCCATGGCCATTTGTTATGCATACGCTAATTGGTTACTTGTCGGGTACGTGAAAAATGGCCTAAAACGCGTGTTTTTAATCGGTTTTCGAAACGGTTTTAATTCAGCCCCTAAGGCCATATTTTCTGTGGTTAAATGGTATTTTGAAGGTCCTAATATCAGTGGGTGTTGACCCTTAAGTCATAGGAAACACGTACCTAACGGGGTTTTAATTCTTGTCAATTAATTTCTTCGTTTTCGTTGGCTAACAATTTAATTCTTGTTATTATTTTGTTTTACATGGCAAATACATGCATGTTTGTCCATGGAGTTAGCCAACACCATGTTTCATTCATAATATTATGGTATTATTATGCTTATATGCAAAGCCGATGAAAACCTAGACCACTTGTGCATTGAATGGTTGTTTATGTTGTTTAATTTCGTGTTTTGGGGTTTTTGCCATTGTTTCGGCATTTATGTAATTATATTCTTTTGGTTGTAGCCATTGTTTGGGCACTTTTACAGTAGATTAAAAGTAGATTAATTGTATTTTACTTTCAATATAATGTAATCGTGGCTTGGTGGTGAAAGGCGAAAGAGTTAAAAACGTTTTTGCCGAAAAATGACTGCTGGAACACCAGTTGGTAAAACGGAGTTTCCCGGTGATTGGTAAGGTCTTTTTGGCTGAAATTTTTTTTGCAGGTACCCAAGACATGGGCCTACAACTTTCTAGTTTTGAGCTAAGCCCGGGGAAGCCTCCATCATGGACTTTTGGGCCCTCTAACACAGAAATTCTGGAAGGACAGAAACTGCTTTTCATGTACATCATGGGCTTCCTACTTGCTCTTGATTGTCTTGGAGCAAGTGGGAGTCCTCCGTGTGGTTGTGTGGTTTGTCCCTAGTTGACTCTTGGTTGTCGTGATGGCTCACGAGACCAAGCATAGGTTTTTTCATCGGTTGAGGCTTTGCATATTGTGGTTGTGTGTTTGTTTTGCTTTTTATATATCTTGTTTCATATGTAAAATTGCAAATAGTTTTCTATAAAACTTAAAACGAAACACAAACCATTTTCAAAACTAAGTCTTTTGATTTAGTTTTACTAAGTTTATGAAACTTGAAATCATTGTTTTTTTTTTTTTTTAAATAACACCTAAACTTGTTATGTATGTTATTTTATTTATGTATTGTTCAAACTTTATTATCCATGTAGGATTAATATTAGTCATGAAAATGGACAACTTGACACACATAAATTAAAACAATGATTAGAATTAAGTTAAGAAAAGTTTTTAACTTGTGCTACGAAGGATGAATGCATGCTTCTTTCGTACACCTTTTGATTCATATCAAAACTTTTACCCGTCAAAATTTAAGTCATGCCGTCCAATATTGAGAACACTTGCAATTACCTTTTGCCTATGCGTGGGACCTAGGTTGAATTGTAACCCAAGGTGACTATTCTCTATGCGTGAGACCTAGATATATTCTCGCACGTCCTCATATTGGATGACTTAATCGAGTTAAGCGGTGAGACCTTGACCCGAGGCAAAGATGGGACTAAATATGCCTACATGACACTAGTTGTTTGACACTAGATGCCATGAGTCCCATAAGGATCTAAGAGTTGCACTTGTAATGCAATTGGTGATCGTCGCCTACCAATTGAATCTACTATTGCTAGCAGATCAACTGATGTGATAGTAGAAGCACAATGTGGATCTTAGCCTTTTTCGTAAATTAATTGTTTTATATTGTAAACATGGGGTAATTAATTTATAAAAGGATAATTATCGAAAATACTAAATATGAACTTTGAGAATTCATTTAATGAATTAATGCAACACAAATCGTAAACAAAGTTTGTTCTTTTCTTGTTAAAAGGATCAAACTAAGTCTTCCTTTCCTTGTAAGAAAGAGACTTATTCCTATCCTTTTCCTTATGAGGAAAAGCCATAATAGGAATATTTGAATTATCCTAATTCTAATCAAACTCAAAGCACACATACTCTAGAAATCGTGATGTCTTGTAAAGTCAAAACGGTTAAGTATGTTTGTACATCTTATTCTTTCAAGTTCGTTTATAACCCTAGTTCCGGTTTTGAAGCCTTCAAGAAATATAAGATATTTGGATAACTATAGAACATGTTTTCTATAGCTACCAAACTAATATGAGTTAAAATAATTAGAAAACGGAAATATCAATAAACCGAAAAGTGGTAAAGGCAATTACTAGCATGATTACCTAGCAATGTGTCTTAACCCGATAAACATGGAGGAAATGCATGCCTAATTTTCAAGTTTAAAATGATGGCTAGCCCATCATCTATATGTTAGAACTTGATGCACTTCCTTGAATACCTAAGTACATGTTACTAGTCATAGTGACTCACATTAGCAATAATGTGTAGATATTCAAAGAAAGCAGGAAAGTATCCAATCATCATTCACTCTCCACTGGTGATGTAACACCTTTAATGTTGTCTGATCCAGTGGGAGCTACATGATTGTATTACTGGTGACGAAACACATGTAATGTTCTCTAATCCAGTGGGAGTTGTAAGCTCTATTAACTTACAAGTTGCCCATCTTATTTCTAGATTGTCTTGAAATAATACATTACTTTCCACATATGAAGCATCATAGTTTTTATGTGAACCATTTCATGAATTTTATTAGATAACTTGTCGCGTTCCTGATGTTGCTTACTGAAATGTTATCAATAAAATTGTTATGCATGATTTATTATAAAAGCGATAAAGTTCTACATATCTATATTTTGATTTTGACTAAAATCATATGTTATCTGTGACATTGTCATATTTGCTTGCATAATGTTGTGCCATGCACAAGTGGGAGAAATCTTAATTGTGTGCAAGGTACAACATATAACAATATGACTAATGGTTTTTCTTGACTGCAAGATAAGAAAATAAGGTTCTACTAGGACTTATACACATAAAATGTATGTTGCCCTAATTAGAAAAAATGTCAAGATAACATGAAAAGTTACTTCAACATATTTGCTGAATTGTTTAGTAATTATGATTATGTCTTCTTGTAAATTCATAATCATGAAGTATGTAATTAACTTGAAATTACCAATTGAGGCCAATTATCGGCACTCATAATTACTTTAGTTGAATATGTTTAGGTCTCTTGTAAAGACATAAACATCAATTCCGTTAATTGTTGAAAGACTTATAACGTAAAATAAAGACGTTAATTTGTTATGTCTTCTTGTTAAAGACATGTGCACTTACGACGTATAATAAAATATTTAATGTTTATGTTTCTAGTTAAAACATACACATGAAGTCATTGACTTGGTCAAAGACTTTAAATATAAAGTATGCAGTAGGCTAAAAATACTATTGATGCCATCTGGTATGACTTGGTTGGCAAATACGTAAGCCAAAGAGTATAAGTTCATCTAATGAGTTGTGTGATAGTCTCACAATATCTATCCACGTGGAATACCACAACTTTATGGTATGTCCATCATGGATATTGTTTGATCTTTGATGACTTAAACTCTTTTACCTCAAAAGCAATCAAGGTTAGAAAATTGGATGTGTCATGCATACACCCAATTGGTTCCAACCCAGAAGGAATTTAGGACACCATTGTATTATGGAATGGGATGAATCCCATTATGTCTTGATTTTAGTTCTGAATTTGTTAAATACCTAAGAGTAAGTAATTAACAAACTAGAGTCAAGAACTAACGATGTATTTTGGATGTCCCACTTGAAAACAATTTATTGTTAATCAAGATGCTGAGTACTTGGAGATTAGTCTCCACTTACAAAAGCAAGTGGGAGCACCTTTAGATCTTGAAGTCATTCAAGAGCTAAATACACAACCTTCTGAGTACACTTGCTAATGTCATTCTAAGGCTGAACATACATATGTTAAACCATAGATTGATATCTCACATTCATAAATCCGCAAGGATACCACTAACACTTGAATGATATTTTTTATATCAATGTTAAGGGACATAAGTTGGAGGATCATAGTGAACCTGCTAACTAAAGAGATGCATTATCAGATCTTGAATCTGATGAATAACTCAAAACTATGAATGTTAAGATGCAGTCCTTTGAAGATAATCACTCATGGAGCTTGATTGATCTCTTACCAAATCAGTTAGACTGTGAGGTTTAAAATGAGTTTCTTGAACTAGAAGACTCATAAGGACAAACTTGTACACATATTTAATGCATGCGTAGTAGAATGAGTTTACTCATACTCAAGAAATTGATTATGATTAAATCTTCATACCTACAAAAAATTAAATGTATAAAGATGATTAATTGTCATACTTGTTTTCATGTAAATGAAATATGACAATAGGATTTTAGAACACTTTTGATTACTTTTGCGAGGACGATGAGTAATCAAAAGGGTTTATGAATCTGTATAATCTTTATTATGTACACAAGACATAAGAATCCAGGTGTGGATTAGATCATGCATCTAGGAGCAGAGATCTTAATTTAATCATTAATTTGATTTTGATTAAATAAGATTACTCCCGAGAACTCAGAGTGCAAGTAGGATAAATGAATTTATTTTCTTAAATCTCATATGTTGTTAACATATAAGAAACAATATTCCATCTAAGCTAGACTTTAATCCTTAGCCTGGAATGAAGATTTAATTAAGGAATTTAGGAAATAAAGCATAAAACCTTGTTGCATGTGTTTATTAGAATAAACATAAGCGGTTAATAATCTAAACACAATATGACATGTCATTGAGGGGAGTCTCAATGATCAATCTTACATGATGAGATTGAATGCATGAATGGAAATCTTAAGTTTGACTAAAGGATTCATTATGTAAGTCATATTATGTATTGGATTATTTATATCATTTGCATGAATGCAAGATGAGTTGATAACAACAAATATCTAAGTGAAAGTCATTAGATAATTGTTAAACGAACAACCTAATGGACCTGTAAAGGACCAAATATTTGTTCAAACGTTTACGGATATTTGAGGAGCTCTGTTATGTTTTCATTGATTAATGCTTATATAACTGAGATGATGCTCAACCCTAGTCGTAGTAGGATGACATCATGAATGATGACACCTCTAACTAGATGTGCTTGATTGAGAGCATTAATGCATTATACATTAAAAGAATAATAATACTTTACAGTTTCGGAAACTGTTATTATGACTGTCTAAAGTAGGTGTTTTGCTAGCTTCAAACACACTATGGAATGTATTGTTGCAATACTCGTAATGTACTTGATTGCACACATACAAAAGGACAATCATCATTCAAAACATTTTTGAATTTTGAAACGAGTATTCTCAAAGTTTACTCAGATAACTACTTGTTGTCTTGTACAACAAAAATTGATCATGGTGGAAACATCAGATTCCGATCTGTATGTAGTTTTGCGCATATATGTTTTTAGTATTTGGATAATGGAACTGTAAGCAGTCGTATTATATAATGAATTGATATACCGGGTATTATCGTCTTCATTTATACTACTGTGTTCTATATTTGCATGTTTAATCCATGAATAATTTATTTATTCTAAAATTGTCCATTGCTGGTTGACGATACGGGAGTATCATCGAATTAAGGCAAATGTGAGCGTGTTGGTGATTTATTTGCCAAACTCATATGTTGTTCATTGTGATGATCATTGGACTGACCCAACCTTCGAGAATTCACTGCATGGATCGGCGTCAATAGTGAATCTCGTAAATGGTTATGTCTCTTATCCTTAGACTTGAGATGCAAGTAGGTCTTGCATGTGTGGAATTTCATTCTTTGATATGGTTAAACGCTGTCCTGAATAAGGTAGTTATAAAAACCATTTTCAGGAGTGATTTGAAACACATGAATGACACGTGCAGTCAAAATAGGATTTGTTCCTCCACATGTCATGGAGTTAGATACTATTGGGCCCCTCGATGAATTGAACGGATGTTTGTATGGCCGTACCCAAATGAGATTAAGATGAATCTTAATTCACTTGGTAATCTTGTTCAATATCTAGATCGAGAAACATAATAGTTGAACAATTGGAATGACTTTGATCCATGTCTAGTGTTCAACATAGTATCTGCAACAAAAGGAAGGATGGCATATATACCATTTAAATGAGACGTTTAAGAAACTTCCCTCACATATTTCTAGGGGCATTGGCGTGTTGCTAGACGCTAACCTTTGCTTGTATAATTACTTGATTATTATGACGTCGCAAGTGGGAGCTGTTGGAGTATGCTCGTGTCATAATAAATAATTATATGGCTAGACATATGTGAGCCTATGGGGTCACACACTTATACACAGAGACACCATTATATATATTGTATTTATCGTATTTACACTATATATACGACTACGTAACTCGGGATCAATAACGGGCTACTAATAACTAAGTTAGTACTTAGTTTATTGGATTAGACCAACAATGGGCAAGCCCATTTAGGGCCCCCATGGCAAGCCTAGGTGAGAAAGGAACAAGGGAAATAGTTCAAGGGGTTAAGTGTAACATGTGATCTTATAACCTCCTCTTGATTTGGTCATTATGAGAATTAAAATGGAAAAACTAATTACCAATTTTTTCTCCCCCTTCCTCTACCCTAGAGCCACGAAATTAAACTCAACCAAATGAGGGTTTGGTGTTTTTGATCTCATCTAACCTTATTCTAGTGTAGTTCAAGGCTAGATCGATTGTTACGAGGTCAAGACTAGCATCGGGTGGTGATCGATGATGTGTAGTGTGGATCAAGCATAGAGGTGATCTCCTTTGATCACTTGGGTTTCATTGGTGAATTCATGTGCTTTGGTTATAGTTTCCATTCGATTCAACCGATCACGCTACAAAGGTATAATTGTTATTATTATTGATTGATTGATCATATGGCAATATGGATCCGTTGTTGGTGATGTTGTTCCGCTGTGTTTATTCCTTTCATATATGTTTTATATTCAAACATCACCTATAGTTTGGAAACACGCTTTTAGCTTCTGAATTATATTCCAAACGCTCATAATGGAAGCATTTAGAGTTTAGCTTTTAGGATTGTGGGTATGTCTGGCAAAACTAGCATTTGGTAACATAATGTAAAAAGTCAACGCTTCTTCAGTTAGCATTTGAAAAGTAGCGTTTTTAAGAAAAACAAAACGCTCCTTGCCAAACAGGCTTTCAATTCTAAACCATTTCGACTAAACGTTAAACACTCTTAAAAACCCGCTCGTTACCAAACGCTTTTATAGAACAAAAACTGCCGCCCCTACAACTACCCGCTACCGCTAGTTTCGCCAAAACGTAACACCATTGCATCAATTACAACACCAAAAAAAACCTAAATTTAAAATCAACACATAATTCGTCATTCAATAAACATTGAATTCACAATGAGACACAAAATTAACATAAACCCTAATTCAATAATCACAAATTTAACAAATTTCACTACTTTGGGCGCTAATTGACAATGAGAAACAGAGTTAACAGAAACCCTAATTCAGTTTCAAGTAATATGCAATTAATTGATATCAAGCAAGATTATAAATTAAGAACAAAAAAATTGGGGTTACCTGTGAGGGTAAAATTGTGATTGTTTGTTGTTGTGTATCGTTGGGTTAAAAAGACAAGTGAATTAAGGGATGAAGAATGTGTTCCTTTATATGAAGCGGGATTTTAAGAGGGTTATTATACAAAGATGTTACTAAAGTTTGCGTGAGTGTTGTCCTAAGGTAACATAGTTGAAACTTGTCATCCAAGTTACTCAACTTCACGGGTTGGCTAAATTGGTCACTGAACATTATGAAACTCATCCCTCAGCTCACTCCCTTGGTGGGTAACCGGATGATGGCAATTTGCCTTGTCCACGTGGAATTTTCCACATTTCCACCTCATTTAGTTCCTTTTTTAATATCCACCTATGATTTCCACTATATTATTAAACTAATTAATCAAAGATATATAACCCTAACCCCACACAACCTTAACACATCCCCACACCCCCACCTGCTACCAAAAAAATTAGGGTTCTAACCCAACTATTTCTAATCGACCCAAGTTGCAATGGCGAACCTTTGTGGTTGTGGTGAAATAGCGAAGTGTTGAACCTCTTGGACACAATTCAACCCTGGAAGAAGATTTCTTGGTTGCCCTAATTTTATGGATCCCACTAGGAATTGTAACTATTTCAGATGGGTGGATGGTCCCTTACCAAATCGTTGGTATCAAACAACCATGTATCAGCTCCATGTTAATTTGGTGAATGCACAAGATCAAATTGCTCAAGCTAACAATCAAACCTCTCGAACTGCTTTCTACAATAGGTTTTTGATTGTGTTGATTGTTGGGATGCTTCTTGTTAGGTTAATGTAGGTATTATGGTAGTTTATGTATTATGGCAGTTGAAGTATAATGGTAGGTTTAGGGTTTAGGATGATCTGTTTTGGGGATGAAGTTACATGGTCTAACTGTTTTGGTTGTAATGATAGATGAAGTGTTATGGTAGATGTTGTCTTTTGTAAACAATGGTTTAATGAAGTAATGAAGTATTTATATTAGATGGTCTACCTCTTTATTCATTTGTTTGATAATGGTTCATGCATTTTTGTTTAAACATAGTATGATACAAAAGCTGCAAACAGAAATGTGCCAAAATGGTGAAACATAAAGATTTTACCATTCATTCTAAACTGGTTAAACAAGTGTCACATATTTGTGACAATGGCTGATGTACAAAAGTGCCAAACATATTGGCTAGCCATTTCAGTCACAAAGTTGTGATACCATGTATCAGATATACAAAAGATGTGCAGATGTAAACTGCAAATGTTAAGTAGCATCCTAAGGTAATAACATGTTCATAGGTAAGTGATATATGGCTGATATACAAAAGTGCCAAATATTTGGCTAGCCATTTAAGTCAATCCTAATATCTATTCAAGAGAGATTGCATCATCTTCAGTCAATCCAGGACCAGGTGATGGTGGCCTGTTGAACAAGATATGTTTGATCCTTTCTGATTGCCTTCTGATGATTGGTGGTGCTTGAACTTGTTGCTGCACTGGTGGTGCTTGAACTTGTTGCTGCACTGGTGGTGGTGGAACTTGTTGCTGTTCTGCTACTGGTTGAACTTGTTGCTGATTTGCTAGTCTTCTCCTTTCACTCATCCTCCTTTGATACTCAGCAGTTCTTCTAATCAATGGTTCCAGCATAGGTTATAACACCCCCAATTCATGGTTGCAGCGGAATTCGAACTGGGTGTTACTCGACGGCACAATAGTCACAATAATAGAAAACGAACTCCAATTGAGTCGTTTTAAAAGATTTATCATTCAAATTGTATAAATATCAGAGATTACAAAATGAGGTCCCAGATGGTTCCATGTTTACAATTTACATTAAATGAGTTTTGAATGATAATAAAATTTATAGCCCTCTTGAGTATCCGTGCCCTTCCGTACCATCCTTGATCGTCATGAACCTGAAATACATGCTTGAGAGGTCAACACAAAGGTTGAGTGGAATTCGTAGAGTTTAGTTAAATCGTTTGAACACAATAATCGTAGTGTGAGCTATAGACTCACACTCATAGTTAGAAAACAAAATTGTTATTTATTTCACTAAGCTCATGCAACCAAAACATTAACATCGAACCAACAAAATTGGCATTATAGAAGCCCTATCAAGGTACTTTTGCCGTTATACCGCTAAATCTCAAATATAGTGCATTTGTGTGAACTCATCGTTGTTCAACACAAATGGGATTCGTCAATCCCAATAGATCTATTCACAATATTCGCGCTCACTATAGGTAGTGACTAATGGTTCATGATATAGGGACTTCGAACATGGCAATTGTTACTTAGTGACAATAAAAACATAGTCGGGTAGCATACAGTAGAAAGCATTGTGTTCGAGTAGAAAAATAATAGCATGTATTCCCCCCATGGGTTTGTAAAATAGTTAAACAATAGAAAGTGGGGCTACGAACTCACCTTAAGTAGGATAGCAAGTAATGAAGGTGATGGTTGGATCGTGTAGGTTTCTACGAGCAACCTATAATAGAATGTTGCGACTTAGGATTTGTGTAAAGAATATAACGGAGTGCCTATATATATATATATCTTGCATTTAGTCCATGATGTGGTATGATGTATATTGTATGTCCTTGAAAGAAAAGATTCATGAACATGTATGTTTTGTATATCGTTTACTACCGTTCGGGCTGACATATTTCAGAAGTCATGTTAGTAAGCGTTCGAGGAGCCAGGACACTTTAACTCGTAAATCCACAACTCATCTCGACGGCTTACATAATGAACTCCTCACATGAGGCTCCCTACTATTGTAGTAGTTGATAAAATATATAGATATAAGTTTTGATCCGAAAAGTTACATGTCCGATATTTGAATAAACTTAGGAAAGTTTATTAGTACATGAAGATTGTTATTAGGGGTAGTTTCATAAGTCTTGAATGACCATTTTCTCTTGGTAATATCTCATGGTTTCCTTTTAGGTGAAGTAGATCCAAATTGCTTGTTCAAGTTCTCGCTAATTCCTTGTTTCATGTTTTCGCCTAAAATAAGCTTGTATGGTCGTTTCGTCATGGCCTAGCCATGACCTTTGGTCCTTGTTCCAAGGTCATGAGACACAACCTTGGCTCTAGCCATGGTTGTGGTCTTGATTATAGGTTATAAGACCTCTTGTTCCTTTCAAAGTATAACCATAATCTAGTGACTTTTGCCTAAAAATGGGCTGTTTAGAATTTGAAGAATTTTATCACTCGGAAAGAATTTTTAGGTCTCGAGCTTCTTTGTTCCTGAACGAAAACGGCGTTCCGGACAACTTTCGTGTTTTAACTTTTTGATGAATCGGACCAGAAGGGTGACTTTCAAAAACTCAGAATGCAAGACAGGAAGGTTTAGGCAGTTTTGCCGGAAATCTTTGGTAACTTCAAATGGGCGTAACTTTTGACTCGTATACTCGTTTTAGGTGGTTCAAATTGCTATGGTTTCCTTGTTAAGTCCTCTAATGTAATATGTAATGATCCAATATCATATTTTTACCATTTTGATCAGGTCTTACCAAGAAAGTCACTAGTTTGCTTGTTTTAGTAACTTATCTTAACAATCCATTATAACAACATCTTTTACTCATTTTTATACATCATGGACATCAATACAAGACATAATATAGCAAGAATAACATGTAAATGATATGAACATGATAAATTAACAAGAAGCATGTTAGGTTTAGGCTTACAACTTTTGGCTTTCTAATAAAGAAAGGAAGTAACAAGTAAGGAAATGGACTTTGATAGACTTGCTTCAACCCTTTTTCACTTCATGCAATCTTTCTACTCTTGTAATCTTGAAAGATGGATGATGGAGGTTGAGGTGACTTGAGTGGATTCAAACTCAAGAGAAATCACCAAGTATATGAGGTTATGGAAGTGTTTGATGAATCAAAACCTAACTAGGGTTTATGTGTGGATATTGCACTTGATTTATTGCACAAAACTTGAAGTAAACTAGCAAATGAGAGGGTGTTTGTGTTGTGAACGACTAGGAGGGATGGGGAGGGCTTATATATGAGTTTAAGGAGGTGTTAGGAAGGTGCTAGGAAGTTGCCTTAAGGAGGTGCAAGTATTTAGGATATTTTCCAACACTTGGAGACCAAGTTTACTTAGTATACATGTATCCTAAAGTCTAAGGCTTATCATAAGCCACCAAGGCATGGTGAAGCTTCATATAGTCGGCCATATGGTGGATAGGGTGACTAGATGCATAAACTTGGTATTATCTAGCTTACGGAGTGAGTTTTGGTCCCGGTAATTGCTAACGGTAAGTCGTTAAGTCAGGAAACGTAAAACCGGGTATCGTAAAAATACGAAACTTGGAGGAATGATTAAACTTGTCAAAATACTCCATAATAAAATATAAAATGAGTGGTCGGTTCCATTTGGGTGGTAAAACCCTGCTAAAACTGGAAACACGGGTCTAAAACGCGTAATACGTAAAATATACGAATATTGCGTAAAATTGAGAAAAGTAAAATGTTACTTTTCTAATAGGATAAAAATGATTTAAAATGACTTATAATGTCTAGACTGGGCTCAGTCTAGTGTCGGTTGGTATTAAATGTCTTTTAGACATCAAACCGTAAGCCTAAAAATCACGAAATGACTTATAAAATCAAGGAATGATTTTTGGTCAATGGAGGAGGGAAAAATATGTTGACTTTTTCTAATAAGTTGAAAACTCAAATAGTCTTAGAAATGCGGTGCAGGTATAGGCTAAGGTTACGGCTGAGTAAAAACGCTTAAAACTGAAAATTCCAGTTTTTCACGGCCGAGGTTTATTTTGGTCATGTTTTTCTCAGTCATGATTTATTCTCAAATAAATCATGAGTGTGTCAAACATTTTTCCGATACGGGGAAAATTAACGCGACCGAGTTTCGTTGTGCGTAGAATTTTTGAATGTCGTTTTACCCTAAAACGTATAATTCCGTGTAATTCCTTAATAACTTTCACGAAAATGAGCTTATGAATGTCAAACTTTTAATTTTCCATGGAAATGATTTATCACTTGAGCCCAAGAAATAAAAATCAAGTTTCGGGAAAATTTTCGGGAAAAATGAATAGTAAAAGTGAATAGTGACATTTTTCGGGAAAAGTAATTAACCTGAAAAATGCGAATTGTTACATAGGTTCTTGTAACACAACAGGCTCAGGTCTTTCAGCGTGAATCCTAACATCTTCTGGAGTAATGCCAATTGGCCATGCAGGTCTAGGAAGACCCATAACATCCTGAAAAAAAGAGAGAATATATTAGTAAACAAATTGAGTGAACATATGTTAATGCAAAGAAGTATAAATACTTACCCCTAACATTGCTTCTCCATCCACAGGATCCCAAGATACACCATAACCCAATGGTTTGATTCCACCAGGATACCTATGAGCTTTTGAACCATCTCCTCTCCCTCTCCACCTGACTATCTTCCCATTTATGGTCCTAAGCCTGCTATTACTAACTCCAGGTTCACTACTTGAAGTTTCACAAGATGGTATTCCCACAGTCCCCCCATCATTCTAACACCTTTGCCCCTCAATGCTTTGTTGTTAGGGCTGATTCTTACACCAACACCCCTACTTGGTGAACTCTGATCAGGTGTCATTTCAAACCCAACAGATAGAGTAGAAAGTGGAACTATTGCAGACCCTAGAATTGGTAATTCTTCCTGAGTTGATTCAACTGGTGCAGAACCATTAGTGGATATCTCATCTTGTGTTGAACTCTGATCTGGTTCATGAATTGGTGTTGATGGTGCATCCTGAGCTGGTTCATGAACTGGTGTTGATGGTGCACCCTGAGCTGGTTCTTGAACTGGTGGTGAAAGAATTGTAGTCACACTCTGTGACCTACCACCTCTTGTTGTCTTACCACCTCTAGTAGTCTTACCACCACTAGCTATTTTACCACCTCTTGCAGTCTTACCACCTCTAGTAGTCTTACCACCACTAGCTGTTTTAGCACCCCTAGCTGTCTTACCCCCTCTCCCACTACTAACAGGTTCTGGTTTTGATGGACAACCTCTCTGATTGTGACCACTCTTACCACAAAGTTTGCAGTGGTTGATTTGACCCTTCCTGCTTATCCTTGTCCTGTTTCCATCATCTTCATTTGCATCTCTTTTTCTCTTATGTGATGGTCTACCAGGCATCCTTCTGTTAGTAGGTGGTAGTGGCTTCTGATAAGGTGTTTCTGGCCATTGGTCCATTCCATTTTGACCTTCAATGAAATGACTGTAAGCTGATACAAATCTTGGCTTCCTAAACCAATGAGATATATAATCCTCAGGTTCCTTATGCAAGAAGTAGATAGTTGCACAACCATGTTGACAAGGTAAGCCAGTCAACTGCCAAGCTCTACAAGTGCAAGTCCTTTCCTTTTCGTCAACCTTGAAACCCTCATACCCATTCTTCATACCAGCTGCAATGACTTTCCAGTCCCTATAATATACAATAGATATAATTAAAAGATAGGTAACATGTATAATGTACAATATATATAAGAAGATAGTAGTTTACCTGTGTTTATCCTTAATTTTTTCAAATTTCTTCATAATGTTTGGACAGACTGTACCACCCCATTTAGCATGCTTTTCTCTCATCTTTTGCATTCTCTCCATTAAACCAGTCCTTATATCCTCCAACATGTTAATAACAGGTTTCCTCCTTGACTCAACAATAAGAGAGTTGAAGCACTCACTTATTCCATTTTCAACTGCATCACAAGCTCTATCTGTTACAAAGAAAGCTCTGCTCCAGCTTTCTGGATGCCTGTCCATTAGATGTTGGTGTGCTTCTTTGCTGTGTTCCTTGATTTCATTCATAACCTTTTCAAACTTAGAAGGATATGTTGCCTTAGCTGCTCTCCAAAAGAGAGTCCTAAATAGAACACCAGTGAACTTCTTTCTGAAGTTAGCATAGATGTGCCTAGCACATTGTCTATGCTCAGCTAAAGGCATAATTTCCTTTGCATCTTCAACAATACCCTGTAACACACATAAGTTAAAAAATGCACACATATGTAAAACAAAGCTTTGATAAATGTAAATAAGATTACCTTATGTTGATCAGATATAATTGTTAACCCATGACTAGCTGCATTTCCCAAGTCATCAATGAGACACTGCATGAACCAACTCCAATTTTCCTTGTTCTCAACACTGACCACTGCCCATGCAATTGGATAGACCTGGTTATTGCCATCCCTACCTACAGCTGATAGCAGTTGTCCCTTGCAAATGGTTTTCAGAAAGCATCCATCTAACCCAATTATCCTCCTACAACCTTCTAGCCATCCTTGTTTCAAAGCCTTATAGCAAACATAGAAACTATTAAAGTATGTCTTTCCATCTGGCATGGAAGTAACACCCATCTTACAAGTTGACCCTGGATTAGAATTAAGGATTTCAGCTGCATATGACCATAGCTTTCCATAATGATCCTCTAAACATGTCTCATATTGCTGTAAAGCCTTAATTTTTCCCCTCCTAGCTTGACTAACAGTCACTTTACACTTGTATTTCTTTAAGATTAACTCAATAAGGGCCTTAACTGTAATAGTAGGATTCACCATGATCTTTTTAGCATAATTCCTAGCTACCCAGTTGCTTGTTATTAAGGACCCATACTCATATGTCCTTGAACACACATGCTTATCATTAAGGGTTTTGATTTGAAAAGATTTCTCTTCTTGCATCCAAGATGCCCACAATCTAAATGGGCATTTCTTATCTTGATTATCCCTAGAACATTTAGCTAACAGTCTCTTGGGATTGTTTACACTGTAATATAGTTTATAACCATTAGCCAAAGCATAATATGCAAGTGCTCTTTTCAGTTGCTCAGGACCCTCATACCTTTCACCTAATTGTGGTCTCATGAACTTCTATTTTGTAGTTGGATCATGGATTGGCCAGTGATCACCCAACATATCCTGATCATTTACTTTCTTAGGCACATGGTCTTTTTCAGAAGTAAAGTCATCTTTAGGCAAACCATTGTAAATCCTAGACAAAAAAATGTCATCAAACATCTTAGAAGCTTTTTTCTTAGGGGCAGGTTCTACTTTCTTATTCCTAACCTCAACAATCTCTTCCTTTCCATCTGACAAATGGTCCAATGATGCAGTGTCACTCTCATCAGAACTACAATACTCATACACTATAATCAGCATCATCTAAATCACTTTCAGTATCAGAATCCTGTTGTTCATTAGTGGTCTCATTTATGTCAAATTCAGTGTGAGAAGCATATACATCCAAGACATTATCATTATCAAGACCACATTGAACAAAATCATCAAAGTCAGCATTTGTTTTAAGAGGTTTCAATCCTAAGTGAAACTCTAAGCCAGGGACCAAATAAAACAAACACTTGACCACACTAGTAAACTCAGTTTGCAAAAACTTCACAAATTCTAGCAAGTCTAAGCCAAGCAGATCCACATTTGGAATTTCATATACAATTTCATAATCATAAGAAAGGGGATCTCTTACAAATACACCACCACGATGATACTTTATTACAAACGTGGATGACTGTGATCCTGATGCCATCTGAAACATGATGAAACAATAAACATTGTTAATTTGAAAAAACCCTAATTTGAACAAAGCCCTAATTTATTAAACCCTAAATAATCAGCTGCTTTTGAAAGATAATAGAGATTAAATAATCAGTGAATGGTAATTTACCTTTTACATTTAGATGGCAACCTTAAACAATTTTTTTATTTTCAGATCTAGGGTTTTGAATTGGGATGTGTGTGTAATCGGTTTGGGAAGAGTGTGTGTTTTGTTTGGGATTAAAAAAGAAGAATAAATAAAAGGGGATTATATAAAATAAACGATTTTAATAATTAATTATAACAGGATTAAAAAAATTGGTTGCCACGTTGGTTTATTACCGGTAACTCTAAGTTACCAAAACCACAATGACGTAATGAACCGGTCATACTAGGTTGAGTAACTTGGATGACAAGTTTCAAACTATGTTACCTTAGGACAACACTCACGCAAACTTTAGTAACATCTTTGTATAATAACCCTTTCTATAAACAAACACCTTTTCTTTTTTTTCTTTTTTTTTTAAGCATGTAGAAAAAGGACAATCTCGCCTAGGATCGCAACGGGGCGGTCATCTCCATCCCTAAACCCGATTAACAAAGTTCTTCCTAAACCCGTCTTAATTTTTATCGGGGACCTAATCGGGGGCGCCCTGTTGAGACGTGATGGTCCCCAAACCTGCCCCGTATTAATTGAGGAATTTATCGGGTGTCCTTTTTGTGCAATTCTCGACCAAAGCTGTACCATTTAACATTTATTGTTATTTTTAGATCATTAACAATAACGAACCTATTAATAATCAATTTCAAATAAATAAACCTTATCAAGTTTTCAACGATAGTATTATATATAAATAATGATGAATTATACCGCTAAAAAATAAAACTTAAAAATATGACACTAAACGAGTTTCTATAATCACAATTTTGCATTCTTATATATATATATATATATATATATATATATATATATATATATATATATATATATATATATATATATATATATATATATATATAGTGTATCTTTATTTTCAGAACCCTGTTAAGTGCGGGAACTGCGAGAACTCCAATTTTGCATTAGAAAAACATGCATGTTCATATAATAATGTATGTTTTATTACATACACCTTAATACACATAATACATGTTTATATAAAAACCTGTTAAGTGCAATATATCAATGCAAAATGGTTTTATTTTTAGAAACCTGTTAAATGCGAAAACTGCGAGAACTCCAATTATGCATTAGAAAACATGCATGTTCATATAAAACATGTACGTTTTCTTACATA